>CM035117.1:50230564-51430564 GCA_020205555.1 Panax stipuleanatus | reverse complement strand
AAGGAGTCTTATTTATAATCAGTTATAATACCCGAAATAAAATTTAAAATATTTAATCGTTAAATGCTTAAGTAGTCTAATTGTATAGATGGACCGAGAAACGAAAAATTAGCGTAAACGGTAGAGGCGAATCAGGCAAGTTTTTCCTAAGTCAAACTCGAGTTATTATTTTTCAAGCATGCTAGTGGGTAATTATTGTTGATTATTGTATATTTATGATTATTATTGAATATTCGCATTTATTGCAAGTTTTTCCACACTATGTGCAAACTTTCTTTTTTTTATGCAAGTTTTCCAACTACATTTATTTTTTGTATTAAATGCAATTCTTAAATTGATGACATGTGAACTTGTTTTAAACGTTATTCGTGATATCTGTTATTAAAAGGGTTATTGCTTCTTGTTCAAGCATAACCAAACTATATGAACTGTTATTTATTTAAAATGTGTTTGATTTGATATCAAAGCATAAACTGTGATGAAACCAATAATGTTTGGTACATACATATATATATACTAATAATATTTAGAATCGACAGTTATAGTATTGACCTGTGGTTATAGGCAGTTATATCACTGACCTATTTAGGATATGCATATTATGTCCGATTGAACAGATCAATCTCGGGATTCTAAGTCTTTATGACTGATAGAAGCTAGAATGATGCTAATGACTCCTAAGTCTATATGACCTCTGGAAGTGATTATTATGTTCGATTGAACAGATTAATCTCGGGGTTCTAAGTTTTTATGACTGATAGAGGCTAGAATGATGTATATATATATATATATATGTGGAAAAATCTTGAACTACATGTTCATTCAATTCAGATACAGTGTGAGTTTAAAATATAACTTGTTTAAAAACTTTTTGAGCCTTTTGTAGCTCATCCTTGCAAAATATTATTTTCATTTGCAGTGTCGAATGATTATCTCGGATGTTCCTGTACTCACTCTTGTGGATAGAAGGACTCTACTAGTTTTAAGTTTTACTGCGTTAGACTTAGTTATATCTTTACAGATTTTGATGTAATAATAATGTAAAACTGGGATCTATGAAATCAAATTTTAAAATATATTATATATTATTAGCTTTTGTCAATAGCTTTGCTTTTACATTCTTTAAGAAGTTAGAAAAAAGTACAGTATCTATATGAACTATACATCTGAATGAGGGTATTGAATGATCTTGGGAGTTCTGTAAGAATTGAGGTTGCGCCCCTCAGTTCCAGGAACAATCTTATCATTAATACTGTGAATGTCAGATAGATAGGAATTATTGATATGAAAGAAATATCCATGAGATTATAAATCTATACATCCAAGTGAAGGTATCCATATACAGTAATTGTTCTGACGAGAACTACTATCTGTTATGGGATACTATGAATTTTGGATTGATAGACGTTATTATCATATGGAATATTTATGTGAGCACCAAATCTACTACAAGGAGCGTAGAGAATTTGGGGGTGTCACATATATCATATTTAATAGTCATGCTTTAGAAGTAAACTTAAAGCATTTAAAAGATACAATAAAACCTTGCTTGAACAATTAAATCAAGGTTACATTATTTTCAATAATGAAACTCAACAAGATACTTGTCCAATATAGAATAAAAGAACTTGCTCAATTGTAAACTAGAAAGGATAGAATAACTTGCTCAATTTAAAGAGTATAGTTAGAAAACTTGCTCGATTAGAAAGTAAGGATTAGGAAACTTGCGCAATGTAAAAGAAAGGTTTAGGGACTTGCCTCGTGTGTAAGCTAACAATTAATAACTCGTTCCACAATTTATCCTACGTGCACATTATTAACAATAGTAACACAAATTAGTTACCATATAGTTAAGTCACATCATTAGTTAACCAATCCTAGTTAACTCACAATTCTTATTCATTAGGTTTAATCATTAGTTAGTTCATAACATGATCAAACCATACATTCACATCAATCTTAAACTTATTAATAAACAATTAAATTATAATTTAAAATCATACATCTCATATTAAAAATATGATTACATACTGTCCAATTAACATATAATTTCACTAACATGCTTTTATAATTATTACATTAACATTCTCAAAGAATTATACACTTAAATAAAATTTTATGTCTAAACTGCATAGGTGGCGCTGCAGCGCCATATAATGAACTACCATTGGCGCTGCGGCGCTGCCTCGGCACTGCAGCACGAGTGAAATGGCATGGAACCGACGCTGTTGTGCCATGCCATGTCATCATGCTCTGCGATCCGGTCTCAGCGCTGCAGCGCTCTAGTTAACACATAGAACTGGTGATGCGGCGTCGTGCCACGTCACCCGACTCTGCTATGGCGCTGCAACGCCCTGTTTACTCACAGAATAGGCGCCGCGGTGCCACGATATAGTGGGACGCATACAGCCTCGCAAAAATAACAGAATAAGCCAATTTGGCTTATTCTCTTTGATCAAACTTAAATTTCAGCTCACATAATTCATATAAAATTTACAGAATCATAACTTTATGCTTATAACATGTTTTAACACATATAAACATCACAACACTCAATTAAAAACCTTTAATTTCATAATTTTGAAGAAAACTCCATTGTTAAGTGTTCTTGACAAAAATAAACACTGTGACTTTGCTTTTAAACTAAATCACTTAATTCAAATCAGGTTGTTTTCATTTCTTAGCATATTATCACAATCTATAATCAATTTACATCATATAGCATGAATTAGACATCAATTTTTATATCAAAGAAGCCATTTTCAAAATACTTCACTGTAAATTGCTATGAACATGATTTCTTAAAGTTCTTCATATTTACATGAATTAAACAGTTTAAATTCTTATATAAATTATATATAATAGTTTATATACATAATTTAACACATATAACTCATATTTACACAAAACACCATAAAAAGCAAATTACAGAGAAGTTCTAAAACATATTTTCATTAAAACAATGGAAGAACATAATTAGTACTTTCTTAGAGTTAGGTTGTTACCTTGATTCCTTGTTAGCTTTCAGAAGAAGATGAGGATGATGGATTCTTGATTTTACAAAGAATTCTTCTTCTTCCTTTTTCACAGAGAATTCTTCTTCCTTTTCTCTCTTTTCTCTCTAGCCTTCTCTATTCTTTTTAACTCTGTTCTTTCTAACTTAACGTATTATAAAAATCTGATATAGATATAATATGTATATAATAAAAACTGATAAAGCATAATGTTAGGAATATGCATGAGAATGCTATTCCTATTTATATAAGATTTGATTATGGTCTTAATGAATGAATGTACAAATATGTTTGCATTGATGAAAGCTGTAAAATCCTTAAATAGATAGTAGGCATATATGTACAAGGACTTAGAATGAAACGATCAAATATGTTAGGTTGATCCTACATGAACAAAACAGCTTTGTAAAGTCCTTCAAAAGATTATGATGTACACGGACTAAATATAGAAAGATCAAGCTTGTTAGGTTGATCTTATGTAATGTAATAGATAGGCATGTCTGATCGTCGAGCACTGCACCAGCATTCATAGTATGCCAGGAGAGACAAGGAAGACTCAAAGACTATTAAGGCAGAATCGTAGTCTATAAGGATAGTAGCTCTCGAAATTCGTAGTCTGCCAGAAGAGACAAAACAGGATCGTGGTGTGTCGAGAAGGACTTTCTCAAAGCCGTAGTCTGTCGATAAAGTCAAGTTTAGAATCGTGGAGACAGCTTGTCAAAGTGCTTGTCGAGCGCCTGTCGAAGCTAAGTCAAGAATCGTAGGCTTCACTTAAAGTCGTGGAACCTGCAGAACTTAACAGAGGCAGAAATCATAGTTAAGTAGATCAGTCAAGGGATAGCAAGTGTTAAGGCAGAAATCGTAGTCTGTCATATGATCTGCTCTCGGAGTCGTAGTGTCTGCAGAACCAAAGCAAGATCGTAGTCTGTAGAAAAAAGGCTTTGACAAAGTCTATCAAGTGCTCACAATGCCAAGGAAGAATTGTAGAGACAATACGATTCTCAACAAATGAGCACTCCCAAAGTATCCAAAGAATGTAGTCTCTGGTTAGAGCAGTAAAGACGTAATCTACTTGAAGAATGCCAAAGAGCACTCACCGAATAGCCTGCAAGAAATCAGAAGATCTAAGCACCAACTCTATCAGCTAAACTGATTGTGAAGTGAAGCCATTCAAAAGAAGTCTTCCTCAAGCAAATATTAGAAGACGATAAATAAAGTGACTGACTAAAGGAAGTCAGTAATGCAGTATCTGTCAAACCAACAGAAGACAACGATCTTGGGTGTAACCATAATCGTGGTGCTTGCCAGATGAATAGCAAGAACTGATGAAGCACATACAGTAGAGCTGGCCAACCTATAGAATAGACGAAAAGGATTGTCAATGGCTCAGCCTCATCTTGTAAAGTGAACGGGAGATCGCAGGGAAGAATATAGAGAGTGCTGAGCATGACTAATCAGAAAAGTCTTGCAATCCAGAAAGGCCAAAGAGTTCAGACAAGTTGTCAGTTCCTAATGCAAGTCAAGGAAAACAGAAGTATTGAAGTACTGCACAAGTGAAGGAAGAGAGGTTCTACATTGTCAATCCAAAGAACACTCTCAGAATCGTAGTGTTGTCTCAACCAGTCAACGAGCACCATTCAATAGATAAACTACGATCAAGCTCATGGTCATCTGCATCAGAATCGTGGAGTTCGATCATCTGATTATTGAAGCCTTGGTAACGTCTTAATATAAAGACTGACATTCGAACGTTACTGATTGAGAGCATCGATGCAGAAGGACAACTCCTATGGTTGTAATCGAGGAATCAGAAAGGATAAATAAAGGTGACTACCAGCCTGACATATGAAATTGATACCTCTGAAGTGGTAGGTGAAATATTAGACTGCTGTGTATGAAAAGTCAAAAAGGTGCTATCATGTTAAGTTAGCAGTCTGCACCAAACAACATAGGATCTTTGAGGAAATTCAAATAGCTTCCAATGGCTATATTCCAACGGGAAGCTTATGAAGGAGTATATAACAGCTAAAGCTTCAAAGGATGAAGAGTTATTGACTCTACGAGTTCTACAGGGCTTAACAGAACATGTCTCAGTGGCAGTGAGACTACGAGAGTAGAAGTGAAGCAGATTTGAAGAAGAGCTTTAACTGATGAAGGCTTCACTCAACAAAGATGAGAGTGCCAAATAGATTGACATCTGAGCTGAGAGCCAAGAAGGCTAAGGTGACAAGAGGAAGAGTGGCAGACCTGAAAGCATATCCAAAGGGCCACTAGACGATTCACCATGAACAACTAGAGCTGAAGAGGAACAGATGCAGAACTAGATCTGCACATAAGTCAACCTATATTTAAGGAATGCTAAGTACCAGATGGAGTCTATCAGAAGTGCAAAGACTTATCAGACCCTAAGTGGTGAAAGTGTGCAAAGCTGAAATCAGATGAAGTCAAGCATTAACCACAAGATCAATTGCACCAAAGAAGAAGTGATAGACTGCTAAGTACTCAAGGATGTCAAGCTTCATTAACATCTTAGCAGTTCATCAAACGTGATCCAGTCTCAATTCAGAATCCAAGAAGGATCACACCAAGATGCTAAGTACCAAAGGATGAAAAAGCTTCAAGTCATCTTAGCAGCTCAACACCAACAACAACATCAACAAGTAGCCTAGGCCTGAGGGGTCCTTGTCCGAGGGACTAAATCAAAGTCAAATTTGCTGGACTTGCTGTACCAGAGGGTACAAGAGTTTCCAAGTCTGCTAGACTTGAAGAGTTTTTAGTGAACTGAAGTTCCAAGGCTGCTGGCCTTGAAGGAATCTGTGTGATTCAAGAGTTAGCCCTTTTCCTTGGTGGAATTCCTGCTTGTTGAAGCAGAAGAGTGGATTAGAAGCGTGAGTCTCTGAACCACTTAAAATCCCTTGTGTCATTTACTTTCGGTCATTTACCTTATGTACATATAACTGATATAACTGCTATGACTGTAATAACCACTTACAACTAAACTAACTCTAGAACAATGCCTATCAAGATATCTCTGAAAAGGATCTTTAACTTATTCTGCTGTGCTTGAAATGATTCTTATGTTTGTCATATGCTAATTACTTAGCAATACAAAATAAAATGGAAAAGGTTTTGAAATTCAAAAGGATCTATTCAACCCCCCCTTCTAGATCTATTGTGTGCCCTCTGGGAACTAATAATTGGTATCAGAGCAAGTTCTCATGCTATACCCTAAAGCTAACGCTTTGAGTCTAGTCCTAGGCACAAACAATGTTCTAAACTTAGTTTAGTAGTAAGTCACTTGTGAATACAGATGAGCTCACACGTTGGAAACTATGCGTACAATAAATGTGCATATTCACCTGAAGCTGTTTAGATTGGTCCCTGCTCTTAAAAGTTATAGCAACAAGGCCAATCCTTGTCCACAGTCAATCAGTAGTCTGCAGACCAGTGATGGGAAGTCAAGAGGCATAAAAAGCAAAGAATCTGACATCCAATATTCTGAAGGAAGAATTGCCCATACATGCAATGTAATGCTTATCCAAAGAAGAATGAAGAATTCTTCATATATGTATTTGGCTGATCACATGGATCTGAACCTTGAGGTTCAAGGTTGTCAAAGAACTCAAGCTGCCAAGACTTTCCAATATTTATAACTTCAAGGCTATGCCTGATTGATCTAAGGTCAAAAGAAGCAACAAGCTGTCATCACTGAATATAAAGTCATGTACATTAATGCCATATATCATTATAGTAAGACAAATGACTATTAAGACACTGATAGTGTAAAGGTATGGTTCCTCATTAATGTTCATGTACATCATATTGCATCACCTTATATACTATAACAGTATTCTTTCAAGAGATCATGTTCTTCCTAAAAAGGGAAAGAGAGAAAGTACATTAAGATTGGAAACTTATTGCTAACAAACTTTCTCTCCACCCATGTTTTAGGTTGAAGATAACATTTTAAAAGAAGTCTAGAATATACCATAAGTTTATCATAAACAAATTAAGCTTAAGTGGATTAATCCCTGTTGAAGGGTTGGAATGTGTGTAAATATATACAAACCAGTGTTCTGTGTTTTTTTGATAAAATGTAGAGTATGATCAATGCTAGAGGTGTATCTTAAAGGTTCTTAGAAACTAATCATCTCTATGAATTAACCAGATACAAATAAGTAATAGAGTTGATTCTCACTCTATGAACATTCAAAATACGTGAACATAACAAAGTAAAGGGTGAAACAATTAAAGAAAAAGAGTGTCATATCAAAATGCTTAATCATACTCACACTCACCATCATGCATTATAAAAGTCATATCTAAATTTGATATATGCATGAATATGATTGTTGATGCTAATATGATATAAATCCAAGAATATGAGGAATTGGGATTTTGAGAAAACTAACCTAGCAGGACCCAAGCAACCATGGGTACCAAGATAGAAATTTACTTAACCTGTAGGAAACTGGCCTATCTGACCACACTAAGGAATACTAAAGCAGATGGATTCAGTCACAAAGATTCAACAAGATGCAAGCTCAAGACATTTCAGCAATGCTCTTAATCAAATTATCCAATGCCAAAGCCTGTTCTTGAAGAATTGATGAGTCCCTATAGATGAAGTTCATGCTTGTTGATCATCATAAAGAAGCTGATTATTCATGACAAGATGAAAAGAGATCTTCTATGCTTATCTATGCAAAGCATATCATCCCAAGGGGAACATCAAGGAAGTTCATATCAAAGGATTATCAATCATTGGTTATGAAGAATGAATCATAGAAGCATAGCTCCACGAGTGCAGAAGATACTGAAGCTTGAATGAGAAAGACTACGTTCGTAGTTTTGTCAACAATCGTGGAGTGATCAGTCCTGAAGATATCTCTCTATGATCCAATGAGGTTTATACAACCATGATGATTCAAGCCTGAATGAGATATGCAAGGCTACCTTACTGATGCATGTGAAGAAGAATAGTCCATCCTTCTCTGTGAAGATAGTATCAACTATGGGGGAGCAGTGACCTACTAAGAGCAGCAACACTAATGGTGTCAAAGAAGTACAATGGAGCAAATCCTTTTGATTTTTAAATTATTGATGATAGATATTTAAATGGCATAGGAAGAACAACTGTAGATATGGAGATGGTGAAGCTCAAGGAGTAAAATGAAGAAGTGGGACTCTTACCAAAAGATCTGAGATAAGCTCAGAGGATAGGTCAACCATGGTTCATGTCTGATTGACCACTCCACGGATATCAAGTCCACTTCAGTCAAGTTCATAAAAACAAGAGCTAATCCAAAACAAAAACAACCCAGTTATAGAGTCCCAAAACTCTGTGGCTGATGAACCAAATAAAGATCCATAGTCAGTAGTAACGTCCCAAAACGTGCTACTGATAACCATATCATCCACCCACCTTAATCGTGGAGTCCCTATGACCAAACACCTGATCGTAGTGTAAGAGAATGATGACACCATGATTGCAGCCTATACAAATACCAACATCAAAGAATATCCAGAGTTGGTAAGTGAACTCCCCAGTAGAGAAGCCCAATGTGATGTCATTGTTGCCACTGTTGGGTTTGTACGAAATCGTGACGCAATCAAATTGCAAAAATTAGCGGAAGCATGGTATATCAGAGTTTAAAAAAATTTCTACAAAACCATTACCCGGATCATCCTTTATGCAAATTATTAATTTAAAACGATAAATAAGAAGTTATGGAATCATACCCTTGTAGAACGAAGCTTCCACAGGTACTAGTTCAACTCTTTTTTCTTTGTGATCTCCTTGAATTTCCGGATTAGATTCCTTCCTTTGATCAACGTTAGCCACCCAAGTGTTTGGCCTCTAGAGGTGATCCACCAAGGAAGATGAATTATCAAGAAGGAGGGTGGTTGGCTTAGTTTTCTATCCTCTATAGAAAAGGAGTACTCTCCAACAATTGGAATTGCATCAAGTAATATCTATTATAAGAATTCTCTTATATAGATATTGGTCAACCCTTCTAATCCTATTAGACATGGGATTTCTTTTAATTAATTAAACTCCTTTAATTAATTTAGGCTTCCCACCATATGGGAAATAATTAATTAAATTCATTTAATTAATTTGTCTCCTAATCTTATTAGGAATAAATGAGAGTACTAATATTAAATTAATTACTAAACTCCTTTAGAAATTAAAATAATAATAATTATAATAATATTAATAAGACTCCTCTTATTAATTTATATTTAATATTTCCAAAATATTAAATAATAAATATTAAGCTATTTAATTTATTCTATCACCATAGATTAAATTAATTTCACTTAATGCATTATTACGATTATGCCATTACCTTCTTAAATAATTATTCTTCCTTTTATGGTGTGACCCTTTAGGTTCTCCATATTAAACCGGTTGTGAATAAATCAATTAGAACAATTCTAATCTTATTTAAATAAATAAATTAAACTAATAATCTATTTAAATAAATAATATTTATTCTACAATAGGGATAAGCCTCCCTAGCGATCAACGACTTTCTAGATAATATAGATTTCAACATTAATCATAAAAGAATCTGTGAGTAAATAGTTACCATACAATTCAATCCTTCTACCATACAATGTCCCAATTAAATATAAGACATGAATTTACTGTCAAGTCTTATTTTATTTAATTATATGTATTTCGATTAGAAAATGCACAACTCCAAATAATGTAAATTAGAAACTCCTTTCTAATTTCATTTTACCTTGGCCAAGGATTCCTGGGTTGTCATTTAACGAATCACATAGGACATATCTCCTCCTTTACTAGAGGTGGTAGATTCTTTATTGATCATTCATTGTCTCCATATGTAACTCATTATACCCAAGCATACCCTTTTATATACCCTAAAGGGCTTTAAGGAATAAGTCAAAGTATAATTCATTACATACAAGATACTATGATGATCTCAAGTCCAAGGATCACTTGTACTACTATCACATTAGGAATTCCTATTGACAGGCAAGTAAAACTCCATTAGGTATTCCATAGCGAGTCACGTTCAGTGAACTTATTCTCCAATAAGCACCTACATACTTGCTTTAGTGTCTCCACACAAATGATTATGAGATCAATCATCCTCATCTAATGAGCAAGCAACATATGTACTAATCTATCCGGATTTACTAATCCCCTTTTTAGTAATCCCATGATTAGGAACTATTTTAGTTTTAGAGCTTTCTAATAATTTAGATCTCATTGGCATGATCATCATCATGATTCTAAAAGCATTGCTTAAAACTATGGGTTATTTACATATTATAAAAACAGCACCATGTAGATAATTAAATGCCTTTAATAAATGAATATTTTTATTAATAAATAAATAAGATTGCCTCCAAAGTATATGCTTTATCATCATACATGATTGGCTTGTATGCATACTACTTTCAATCTCCCACTTGCACTAAAGCCAATCGCCATGGTATCTCATACCCAACTTCTCTAAGTGACGATCAAACTGCTGTTGTGTTAAAGCTTTAGTTAATGGATCTGCAATGTTGTCTTGAGAGTCTACACTCTCCTCTTTCAATGATTTCTTTAATCAAAGTGCCGCAACACATGTTTAGATTCAAGATGAGACTTAGGACCTATTCCTAGTTCTGTAATGAACTTTTCATCTAAAACATCAACTTGCAGCTTCACTTACAGTTATATACTTTGTCTTTGTCACTAAACCAACAACCTTTTGTTGTTTGGAACCTTTTCAATTCACTGCACCATCTTTCAAGGTAAACACATACCCTGAAACAGATTTACTGTCATCTTGGTCTGTTTGAAAACTTGAGTCTGTGAATCCCTTGAGTTTTAATTCAGACCCACCGTAGACAAGAAAAATATCTTTAGTCCTTCTCAAGTACTTTAGGATATTCTTCACTGCCTTCCAGTGCTCTTCTCCAGGGTTTGACTGGTATCTGCTCATTACACTAAGTGCATGAGCAACATCCGGTCTAGTACATATCATACCGTACATGATAGATCCTATTGCAGAAGCATAAGGGATCTTACTCATACGGTCTCTCTCCTCAGGTGTCTTTGGGGCCTGTTTCTTGGAGAGATGTATTCCATGGCTCATCGGCATGAGACCTCTTTTGGAATCTTCCATGCTAAACCTCTTTAGCATTGCATCAATGTATGTTCCTTGGGATAAACTAAGCATCCTTTTAGATCTATCTCTATAGATCTTTATCCCCAAAATATAGGATGCTTCTCCCAAGTCCTTCATGGAGAAGTGTTTTGATAACCAGATTTTAATCGATTGTAGCATAGGAATGTCATTCCCTATCAGTAATATATCATCAACATATAATACAAGGAATGAAACTGCGCTCCCACTAACCTTCTTGTTCACACATGGTTCATCGTCGTTTTTGACAAAGTCAAACTCTTTGATTGTCTCATCAAAACGAATGTTCCATCTACGAGAAGCTTGCTTCAATCCATAAATGGATCGTTGCAGCTTACAGACTTGATTTGTTCCAACCTTTGAAACAAATCCCTCTGGCTGTGTCATATACACATCCTCCTCAAGTTTCCCATTGAGGAAGGCCGTTTTCACGTCCATCTGCCAGATCTCATAGTCGTTATAAGCTGCAATCGCAAGCAAAATTCGAATGGACTTGAGCATAGCTACTGGTGAGAAGGTTTCATCATAGTCAACTCCTTGTCTTTGTTTGAAACCTTTTGCAACCAGTCGGGCCTTATAGGTCTCTACCTTGCCGTCCGCTCCAGTCTTTCTTTTAAAGACCCATTTACACCCAATAGGCTTAATGCCTTCAGGTGGTGAAATCAAAGTCCATACTTTGTTTTCATACATGGAGTCCATTTCGAATTTCATAGCTTCAAGCCATTTCCCTGAGTCTTTATTACCCATAGCATGTTCGTAATTCAATGGATCATCATCATTCATGATGTGTACCTCATCGTCATCCTCTATAACGAATCTATATCTCTCAGGTATCTTCGGTACTCTTCCAGATTTACGAACAGGGTGTGGTATAGTAGGTTCTTCTACTTTGTCAGGTACCTGACTTTGATCCGTGGTAATTTGTGGGTCTTGAACTTCTTCAATATATATCTTACTCCCACTGACCCCTTCATGGATAAAATCCTTTTCCAAGAAGGCAGTATGTTTCGCAACAAACACCTTTTGATCAGTTGGATGATAGAAATAATACCCTAAAGTTTCTTTAGGGTATCCCACAAATCTACACTTATCAGATTTAGTCTGTAGCTTATCGTTTTCAAACTTTTTGACATAAGCTGGACAACCCCAAGTCTTAACATGCTTAAGATTTGGTTTCCTCCCCTTCCATATCTCATATGGAGTCTTTGGGGCGGATTTGGTAGGTACCTTGTTAAGTAGGTATGCAGCCGTTTCTAGGGCATATCCCCATAAGGAAATTGGAAGGTCGGTAAAACTCATCATAGATCGAACCATGTCCAACAGTGTTCGATTTCTCCTTTCAGATACTCCATTTAACTGTGGTGTACCTAAAGGAGTCCATTGTGAGATTATACCATTTTCTTTGAGATAATTGAGAAACTCACCGCTTAAGTATTCTCCACCTCAATCTGATCGAAGTATCTTTATACTCTTGCCCGTTTGTTTCTCTACTTCACTTCTGAACTCTTTGAACTTTTCAAATGATTCTGACTTGTATTTCATTAAATACACATATCCAAATCTTGAGTGATCATCAGTGAAAGTAATAAAATAAGAATACCCACCCCGTGCACTTGTTGTATAGGTCCACAAACGTCTGTGTGAATCAATGCCAACAACTCTGTAACTCTTTCTCCTTTTCCACTAAAAGGAGATTTAGTCATTTTACCCATGAGACAAGATTCACAAGTTGGATATGATTCATAATCAGATAACTCAAAGAGCCCATCTTTATGCAACTTGGATAATCTTGTTTCATTGATATGACCGAGTCTACAGTGCCACATGTAGGTATAATTAATATCATCTCTTTTCCTTTTCTTAGTTTGTTCAATTTGAAAAATATTTTCTTGTAAGTCAAGTGTATAAAGTCCATTTCGCAAATTTCCAACACCATATAAAATATCGTCTTTATAAATAGAACAACTATTGTTCTTTATAACAACGTTAAATCCTTCCATATCCAATACAGAAATTGAAATAATATTTTTAATAATATTCGGAACATAATAACAATTATTAAGATAAATGGACTTGCCCGAAGGCATTGCTAAATAATAAGTTCCTACAGCTAATGCAGCAACCTTTGCTTCATTCCCCACTCGTAGGATCACCTCATCATTGTTCAGCTTTCTACTTCTGACCAGTCCCTTCACATTATTACATATGTGAGAACCACAGCCGGTATCCAATACCCAAGTAGAATTTTGACTTTCTGAAAAATTAATTTCAATCATGAACAAACCTTGATTGGAAGTCTAAGCTTCTCGAAGCTTCTTCTTTTTTCCAGAAACTTCTTGCAGTTCCTCTTCCAATGACCCGGCTCGTTGCAATGGAAGCACATTCCTTTGCTAGCTGGATCAGATTTCTTTTGTTCCTTTATGTTCACTTTGCCCTTGGTCATCCGAGATCGGAAGAGCTCCTTAGATATCTCATATCTAGCAGTCCTACTTTGTTCACCATACAACTCCTTGAGGTGAATCAACATAGTAGGAGCATCCATGTTTTCGTGCTGACGCTGAAGCTCGTTATTCATGGATGCGAGCATGATGCATTGAGCCACAGATGCATCATCTTGCCACTTTATAATGGTGGCAATCTCTTCCTCAGAGGCTGTTTCTGGAACAGTTCCAGGGACAGGTGAGTTTAGGACATAAGAAATCTTTTCAGCAGTGAGAACTATTCTCAGATTTCTTAGCCAGTCCGTATAATTCGGCCCGGTAAGCTTATTAGCATCAAGTATGCTTCGCAGTGAAATTAGTGATTTTGACATTTTTAAAATTTTGCATGTGAAAAACAACATTTTAGCAAACATTCATTTTATTAATTTTGCATACCAAAATAAATTTAGGTCTTTATTTTAAATTGGTATCTCCCACTATTTTTATCAAACTATATTACCCTCACTTATATAGTTCGGCAACATCTAATTAAAGATTTGCTAGTGAGAATAAGGATCCCATTTCAAATGTATATAACCTTGTGGATAGCACAACAAGCGATATACAAATAAATAGGTAGACAACTCTTGTCAATTACATCACTATATAACTCCTTTTATTTTGCCTCTTAAATCATAATGGTCAAGTGTGTGCACATCCGAACTAAAAAGATTTAAGTTAAGTCCAGCCTAGCACTTCTATAAATTCAAAAAAGAAAAATGTTCGTCCTTGTGGATAGCACAACAAGACTAGATCGTTCAATTTTCTTGATAAGCATCAAATGTGATTAATTAACATCTTAAATATGCAATACTCGCCTTGTGGATAGCACAACAAGCTCATATTAAATATTTAATACTCTATTAATTTATCATGCTAGAAGGCGACGTTCGATATTCCAAATATCATTTGAACGCTTCGGACTTAAAATTATTTCTTTGAGGGATTTGTTATTATTTGTCTCATCTTGTTTAGCGTGCATGCACATATATATATAAAATACGCGTCATTTTATTAAACATGCGAAACATGTTTGCATAAAATATAATATATATAATATTTAACATGCAATATAGAATACTATATTCTACCCAGATTGATTATGGACTTTTATTCTAGTTTGGTTCACTAGAGCCACCAAGTGAACCAAAAGGTCAAACCTAGGAGTGCAAGAATTTAAATTTAAATATAACTATTACATTTAAACTCGGGCTCCATACAAACGGGTCTTCACGCGCTCCTTGCTCCTTGGTCTCCAATTTTTTCAAGATAATTCTAACTATTTCTATTACATTAAACTATTTAATTTAAATAGAAACCTTGATCAGCAGTCAAGGGGAAGTACATAGGAGGGAGATAGAATTTTACATCACAAAAAAAAAAAAAAAATTTAGAGAAGACGAGGTACACAGACCCCATTTAATAAAACCCATTCATTCAAGCATTCAACTAAAATAAAATCCAATCACATTGGTCAAATAGTCCATAATCAATCCCCATTTATTATCATACATATCACCATATATATCAATAAATAAATATTCATCTCATGAATTAAAAAATTCCATATATATATGAGTATCATTTAATGGGCAATTTTAAATTGCATGAAATCCAATTTCAAGATTAAATTAAACTCTTTATTTTAATTATAAAATTATTTAGAATATAATATATAAATATATCATATTTATTTTTTTAAAAAGAAGTCACCTTCTTTTATTAAAAGAGTCCTGCAGGTTTATTAAAAGAGTCATTTCCTGATGGGTCACATTCTTTTTGGAGTAAGAAAGAGACAACACATTTTCTTTGCAGAATTCAAGATTAGCACCCAAAAAAAAAAATTTGTGATTCGTCCCAAAAAAAAAAAACGTCATTTTTTTTTCTTAAAAAAAAATAATTTTATACAATAAAATTATGCCCAATAAATTATTTTAAATATATACCCATATGTATATGAAATCAAAAATAAATTAATAATTGCATAAAAGTTTGGCTCTGATGCCACTGTTGGGTTTGTACGAAATCGTGACGCAATCAAATTGCAAAAATTAGCGGAAGCATGGTATATCAGAGTTTAAAAAAATTTCTACAAAACCATTACCCGGATCATTCTTTATGCAAATTATTAATTTAAAACGATAAATAAGAAGTTATGGAATCATACCCTTGTAGAACGAAGCTTCCACAGGTACTAGTTCAACTCTTTGTTCTTTGTGATCTCCTTGAATTTCCGGATTAGATTCCTTCCTTTGATCAACGTTAGCCACCCAAGTGTTTGGCCTCTAGAGGTGATCCACCAAAGAAGATGAATTATCAAGAAGGAGGGTGGTTGGCTTAGTTTTCTATCCTCTATAGAAAAGGAGTACTCTCCAACAATTAGAATTGCATCAAGTAATATCTATTATAAGAATTCTCTTATATAGATATTGGTCAACCCTTCTAATCCTATTAGACATGAGATTTCTTTTAATTAATTAAACTCCTTTAATTAATTTAGGCTTCCCACCATATGGGAAATAATTAATTAAATTCATTTAATTAATTTGTCTCCTAATCTTATTAGGAATAAATGAGAGTACTAATATTAAATTAATTACTAAACTCCTTTAGAAATTAAAATAATAATAATTATAATAATATTAATAAGACTCCTCTTATTAATTTATATTTAATATTTCCAAAATATTAAATAATAAATATTAAGCTATTTAATTTATTCTATCACCATAGATTAAATTAATTTCACTTAATGCATTATTACGATTATGCCATTACCTTCTTAAATAATTATTCTTCCTTTTATGGTGTGACCCTTTAGGTTCTCCATATTAAACCGGTTGTGAATAAATCAATTAGAATAATTCTAATCTTATTTAAATAAATAAATTAAACTAATAATCTATTTAAATAAATAATATTTATTCTACAATAGGGATAAGCCTCCCTAGCGATCAACGACTTTCTAGATAATATAGATTTCAACATTAATCATAAAAGAATCTGTGAGTAAATAGTTACCATACAATTCAATCCTTCTACCATACAATGTCCCAATTAAATATAAGACATGAATTTACTGTCAAGTCTTATTTTATTTAATTATATGTATTTCGATTAGAAAATGCACAACTCCAAATAATGTAAATTAGAAACTCCTTTCTAATTTCATTTTACCTTGGCCAAGGATTCCTGGGTTGTCATTTAACGAATCACATAGGACATATCTCCTCCTTTACTAGAGGTGGTAGATTCTTTATTGATCATTCATTGTCTCCATATGTAACTCATTATACCCAAGCATACCTTTTTATATACCCTAAAGGGCTTTAAGGAATAAGTCAAAGTATAATTCATTACATACAAGATACTATGATGATCTCAAGTCCAAGGATCACTTGTACTACTATCACATTAGGAATTCCTATTGACAGGCGAGTAAAACTCCATTAGGTATTCCATAGCGAGTCACGTTCAGTGAACTTATTCTCCAATAAGCACCTACATACTTGCTTTAGTGTCTCCACACAAATAATTATGAGATCAATCATCCTCATCTAATGAGCAAGCAACATATGTACTAATCTATCCGGATTTACTAATCCCCTTTTTAGTAATCCCATGGTTAGGAACTATTTTAGTTTTAGAGCTTTCTAAGAATTTAGATCTCATTGGCATGATCATCATCATGATTCTAAAAGCATTGCTTAAAACTATGGGTTATTTACATATTATAAAAACAGCACCATGTAGATAATTAAATGCCTTTAATAAATGAATATTTTTATTAATAAATAAATAAGATTGCCTCCAAAGTATATGCTTTATCATCATACATGATTGGCTTGTATGCATACTACTTTCAGCCACCATGTCTATAAAGCCCTTCATCTGATAAGCGCCTCAGGGAAAAACCTGGCCCTTAGTTTTGGACTATGAGGTTGGCCCTTCCTGAGCAACCTTAACCCAGAAGAAGTACAGATATTGATTGCATCACAAGAATCTCTACTGAAGCAAGCAGTAACTCCTCAAAAGAATACAAGCTACAAATGAGTCTTACCACTCTCTTGAAGACTAATGAAGAAGTTATCTATTGAAGCATGGCTACAGACTACGATTATCGAAGAAGATGCAGAGTTTGTAGATCATTCGAAGAAATCGTGTAGTACTAAGCTAAGTCATAAGGCCACTTCACGAACTGAAGAAGTCAATTGTCAACAGAAGAAAAGTCAAATCTGATAAACTGACGTGTTAGAAGAAGTTACATATTGTGATCTATCAGACTCTGCTAACTGTCCCACTAAAACATAGAGGGAACAGTTACAAGAGGGAAAATTTAAATCAGTGGCAGTTACATTTTTGAGAGTTCATTAAAAGCTACAAGGTTGTCTAATCCATACACTCTCTTACTCAAACTGAAAACCTAAACGCCTTCAAATAGTCAAATCCTCTCAAACAGCTATCCATCCTCAAATCGCCCCTCCCATGATATCTCATACAATTCTCTTAAAGTCATAAACCCAGAAACCCCTAACTCTTCAAATGGAAAACTGGCGTGTAATCAATGGTATTCAACTCGACACCAAACGATTCGAGAAATTAGAGAAGAAGTTTAGGGACATTCTCGAACTTGTGAAAACGGTTGGGTTCTCTGAATGCCTTGAGTCAAACACTTGTATCTATGTTAACTTAGTTAAAGAGTTCTACTAGAATGCAACGACAAGTTCTAGACTTCTGTCGACTAAGGTCAAAGGTCAGATTCTGAAGTTAAAACCTACAGACATTAACTAGTGCTTAGGTTTCCCAGACTCGGGTCTGAAGAACCTTGGAGTGATCAACATTGAAGAAGGGAAGAAAGTTATGCACTACAAAAGAAACCCTAGTCTGAAGAATATAAAGAAAAAGGAGTTTCCAGAAGAGTTTGAGTTCTTTGCTGAGATAGTAGGGAAATGTATACTGAGCAAGGATACTGCTCATGATGCAGTAAGTGATCATCAGTTAAGGATCATGACTGCCAGTGCTCTAAAGAAGCAAATCAATTTTGGTGCTATACTGTTCGACCTAATGTCCGAATGGCTGGATAAGGCTGAGAAGAAGAAGTCAACAGACAAACCATTCACAAAGGTTTTTCATGGGAGATTCTTGAGCATTATTCTGAAGAAGAAATTGAAGAACAGAATAAAGGATGATGAGGGTGAGAGCCTAAATAGCCAAAAAGTGCTATCTCCAAAGCTGTTTGTAAACTGGAAGAAGAACCCTATGGAAAATAAGAGGCTAATGACATATTGCAGCAGCAGCAGCAAGAGCTCTACGAAGAAGAGGAAGGAAAATGATGTGGAGGATGAGCTATCACACTCTGAGGATTCAATCATTCCAGAGTCCAAGTCGGTGAAGCCATCCAAGAAGAAAGCTAAGGTGGTGAAGAAGTTATAAAAAGTTCCCCAAAGAAGTTTTTTTGCTGAAGATGAAAGAGAAGAGTTAGAAGAAGAAGAGAAAGGAACTGAAAGCTCTATGGATGAAGTCTCAAGCAACCAGTCCACTGATAAGGAGGAATCAGGATCTGAAAAAGAGGAAGTAAAGTCTGAAGATGAAGAAGAAAATGTAATTCCTATGGCTGAGCCCCAAAGTAGCCATTCTGCTGATAAGGAAGGATCAAAATTTGAAGCAATTAGAAACCCTACTGCTAAAGTCCCAAGGAGTACTTCTTCTGTTTCAAAGGACTCAGAGTCTAAAGAAGAAGTATCTGTACCTCCTGTTGTTGAACCTCAAAGAAGCTCGTCTGATGATTCAGAGGCCTCAAAATCTAAAGATGGAGAAAATCCTGAATCTCCTGTAGCTGAACCCCCAAGAAGAAGGAAGAGCAACAGACTGATTGCTAAATCAGTTTCAAAGAAGAAAGAAGAATTGTCTTCAAAGATAATTGAACTTAGTGATGATGAGGCTGAGTCGAAGAAAGAAGATGTTAAGGGAAAAAGAAGGAAAATGTTTGTCAAATCAAGCAGTAAAAGACTGAAGACTGCAGAGCAGGAAATAGCCAATGAGTCTTCGAAGGCTAGCTCTACTGAAGATAATGGGAATGATGATCAAATGCAGGAATCTACTGATGAGTCAGTTAAAGGAAGTATGCACAAGTCTGACTCCAGGTCAGGACATGAAGAAAGTGGAGAAGACTCCAGTTCTGAGGATGAGGAGCCAGAAGATTATCATTTTCCTTTTCCTGCTCGTCTCAAGAAAAGAATAGTGGTGGAAGTTAATGATGAACCACGAGATGTGATTCCAAGCAGATGGATTAACCATGGAAATGAATGGCTAAATGTGGTGAGAATGTCCACAACTGATCTGCTCAATAATATCAATGATATGGAGCTGGACATCTCAGTTATGCTATATGAGCCTGAAACCAAGTATCATCTGATAAGGTGGTTTTATCCTTCAATGCCATGGGTAAAAGCATCCATCACTGGTGATTGAAGCTACTTAAAATGGTGCTTCTCATACTTTCCCAACTTGGAGCTGGTGGCACAAAACTTTCCAAGAATTAGGAAGTATGCAACACAGCTAATCAAAGATCAGTCTCACTTCAGGGTTTATCGATATGCCATAAACATCTACATTCCCTAAGATTGTCGAGTAGGCTCAGATGGCAGAAGGATCATAACCAAGCCCTTAATCGTGGAGTCCTTTCACTCTACCATTGGAGATGATCAAGCTCAGTCTGAGAAGTTTTATTCTGCCCCAACAGTACTGTCTGATATTCCTTCATCTTCCAACAACGATTGGTACTTAATTATCAATAAGATTCTCCCTACTTTTGAAAGCCTGTCCAAGAGTGAGAATCGTGGGTCCAACCAGCTGTTTAGCAGGAGGCTGCTCAACCAAATATCCAAACTCTTCAAGAGCAAGAGTTACTGAATAACTTTGAAGAATTGGTTGAGAAGTTCTCTTTTATTGTTGCAGAAGCCAAGATCCTGTCAGGAGAAGGAGATACTGAGCTTCACAACAGACTTCAGGCCACAATATCAGATATATCTCTCAAGCTCCAAGAGAGAGATCAAATTTATTTGAAGTCTATAAATAATCAGAAGGAAGAAGCCCTACAAGCTCAAAAGGAAAGTGCATAATAAATACTGTCTCTCTCTTACAAGATTGACTCTCTAAATCAGTCTCTCTCCCTACAGCTGGAGCTATACCAACAGGAACTCAAGCTTGAGGTTGGAAACTCATCTTACCTGATGGAGCAGATTATGACAAATGTCCAGTAGCTCTCTCAAGTGATTAATGACAAAAAGGGGGAGAAAAGAGGCATTCAAGGAAGCACAAAGAGAGAAGAATGAAGGTAGTAGAGAAGAGCAAGAGCAGAAGCAACAGAAAAGCAAAGAAGGACAAGGAGAGGAAGAAGAAGAACAAAGCAGCAGCAGCAGCAATTATGTCATCATCTGAGGGGGAGCCAAAGGATGATGACCCTATGGAGACAAAGTCTGAGGAGGAGCCAGAACAAGATGAAGACAAAGCAATGGAGCATGCATCTGAGGGGGAGCAAAGTGAGGAAGAAAAAAAATGAGTAGCTGATCAGAAGACATCCTGGAGACATACATAAAGCAGACAATAAAGTAGAGAAGGTACATTTCTAGCTGTATAGGTATGTTTTGGATCCAGGATATAGAGTGTCATATAATATGTAATTTAAAATTCTCATCAATGACATTCATGATTATCCATTTTTAGTAATACAGCTACTCACTGTATATTAAAGATTAATTCATCTCATACATATGCACTTATTATTTTTGTCATAATCAAATAGGGGGAGATTGTTAGGAATATGCATGAGAATGCTATTCCTATTTATATAAGATTGATTATGGTCTTAATGAATGAATATGCAAATATATCTGCATTGATAAAAGCTGTAAAGTCCTTAAATAGATAATAGGCATATATGTAGAAGGTAGTCTGTCAAAGCGCCTGTCGAAGCCAAGTCAAGAATCGTAGGCTTCATTTGAAGTCGTGGAGCCTGCAGATCAGAATAGAGGTAGAAATCATAGTTGAGCAGATCAGTTAAGGGACAACAAGTGTTAAGGCAGAAATCATAGTCTGTTATATGATTTGCTCTCGGAGTCGTAGTATCTGCAGAACCAAAGCAAGATTGCAGTCTGCAGAACAAAGGCTTCGACAAAGTCTATCAAGTGCTCATAACGCCAAGGAAGAATCGTAGAGACAATACGATTCTCAATAAATGAGCACTCCCAGAGTATCCAAAGAATGTAGCCTTTGGTTAGAGCAGTAAAGATGTAATCTACTTGAAGAAAGTCAGAGGGCACTCACCGAATGGCCTGCAAGCAATCAGAAGATCGAAGCACCAACTCTATCAGCTAAACTGATTGAGAAGTGAAGCCATTTAGGAGAAGTCTTCCACAAGCAAATATTAGAAGACAATAAATGAAGTGACTGACTAAAGGAAGTCAGCAATGCAGTATCTATCAAACCAACAAAAGACAACGATCTTGGGTGTAACCATAATCGTGGTGCTTGCCAGATGAACAGCAAGAACTGATGAAGCACATACAGTGGAACTTGCCAACCTATAGAACAGACGAAAAGGATTGTCAATGGCTCAGCCTCATCTTGTAAAGTGAACGGGAGATCATAGGGCAGAATGTAGAGAGTGCTGAGCATGACTAACCAGAAGAGTCTTGCAATCCAGAAGGGCCAAAGCATTCAGAAAAGTTGTCAGTTCCTAATGCAAGTCAACGCAAACATAAGTATTGAAGTACTGCACAAGTGAAGGAAGAGAGGTTCTACATTGTCAATCCAAAGAACACTCTCAGAATCGTAGTGTTGTCTCAACCAGTCAACGAGCAACATTCAATAGAAAAACTACGATCAAGCTCATGTTCATCTGCATCAGAATCGTGGAGTTCGGTCATCTAATTATTGAAGCCTTGGTAACGTCTTAATATAAAGACTGACATTCGAACGTTACTGATTGGGAGCATCGATGCAGAAGGATAACTCCTATGGTTGTAATCGAGGAATCAGAAAGGATAAATAAAGGTGACTACTAGCCTGACACATGAAAGTGATACCACTGAAGTGGTAGGTGAAATATTAGACTGCTGTGTAGGAAAAGTCAAAAAGGTGCTGCCCTGTCAAGTTAGCAGTCTGCACCAAATAACTCAGGATCTTTGAGGAAATTTAAATAGCTTCCAATGGCTATATTCCAAAGGGAAGCTTATGAAGGAGTATATAACAGCTGAAGCTTCAAAGGATGAAGAGTTGTTGACTCTACGAGTTCTACGGGGCTTAACAGAACATGTCTCAGTGGCAGTGAGACTACGAGAGTAGAAGTGAAGCAGATTTGAAGAAGAGCTTTAACTGATGAAGGCTTCACTTAACAAAGATGAGAGTGCCAAATAGATTGGCAATTGAGCTAAGAGCCAAGAAGGCCAAGGAGACAAGAGGAAGAGTGGCAGACCTGAAAGCAGATCCAAAGGGCCACTCAACGATTCACCATGAACAACCAGAGCTGAAGAGGAACAGATGCAGAACCAGATCTGCACACAAGTCAACCTATGTTCAAGGAATGCTAAGTACCAGATGGAGTCTATCAGAAGTGCAAAGACTTAGCAGACCTCAAGTGGCAAAAGTGTGCAAAGTTGAAATCAGATGAAGTCAAGCATCAACCACAAGATTAGTTGCACCAAAGAAGAAGTGATAGACTGCTAAGTACTCAAGGATGTCAAGCTTCATTAACGTCTTAACAGTTCTTCAAAGGTGATCCAGTCTCGATGCAGAATCCAAGGAGGATCACACTAAGATGCTAAGTACCAAAGGATGAACAAGCTTCAAGTCATCTTAGCAGCTTAGCACCAACAACAACATCAACAAGTAGCCAAGGCCTGAGGGGTCCTTGTCCGAGGGACTAAATCAAAGTCAAGTCTGCTGGACTTGTTGTACTAGAGGGTACAAAAGTTTCCAAGTCTGCTGGACTTGAAGAGTTCTGTAAGAACCCAGATTTTTGGAGAATTATTAAAATAAGAATTAAATAAATAAAATTCTTATTAAATGATATGTTGTGGGATATTATTGCATATGTGGGTAAGAACTATGCAATATGTGATGTTTATGTTAATAAATATATTAGAAGTATATATTTATTACTTGCAAATAAATTGTAGGAGCAATTTATTAAAGGAAATAATTAGTTAAGTATACAAATAATATGGTATACTTTAAATAAAGGTTATTAAAATAAATTCTGTCATTGAATTATTTTAATAAAGAGAGAATATTATTTTAATGATATATGTAAATAAATTGATATAAATAATTTATAATGTAAGAGAATAAATTTATTATTTATTTTCTTTATGTGATGTGGGTGCATTACATGGACTATTTGCAAGGTGATAAACATATATAGTTATTTTGTATATATTTATTGTGTGAAGAAATTAAATCATGATGAACAATTTGATTAAGGAATGAAGGAGGTGGTTGAAGTATATAATATTTATATATACTTTATTTAAGGATATTAGAATAAATTCTTAAATGAATTTATTTCAATAAGGCAAGGATATTATATTATAATATCTTAAGTAAGCAAATAATTATATTTGCATGGAAAATTATATGTGGCATATTTATTTAAGTAGTCATAAAATAAATATGTAGATAAGGTATGTATGTTTTATTTTGGGAATATGTAATTTATATAACAAGATATGTTATATAATTATATGATTCCTATTGGGTGAAAGTATTAAGTTGATGAATTAGTAATTTAGAATGTTAAAACCTAGTTACTCTTTATTGAATAAATAGTATTCAATAAAAACCTTATTAGAATTATTGGGCATTGGGTTGATTTAAATTTGGTCAATTCCTATTCTACATAAGTTACTATTAAAAACTTATTCTCCAAGCCTATTTTCCCTTCATGTTGCCGTGTGTGTGTGTGAGGGGAAAGAGGAGTAAAAGCTACACCATCTCTAAACTTAGGCACCAAGGATATTTGACTTAGGAAATTACAAAAGTCTTCTCCTTCCTTCTCTCCCTAACCGTAGCCTCCCACTCCCAAATTTCTTGGAAATTAAATTTATCTAAGTATGGTAAAGTGAAGAATTGTGTGCTTGAGGGAGCCTTAGCTAAATTGGATTCAAGAATTAAGTAAAGTTGAAGATAGCAAGACTTGGATTTATGAAAGGAAGAGAGCATAAGGTATAAATTTATGCTCAATTTTGAATTTAATTGAAGTTATAGAATATATAATTTTCTATTGCTAAACTTGAGATTTTTGGAAGTTTAGTTGGTTATGATATAATTCTTAATGGAATTTCTTTGTATATTTGATTTATGTATATGAAATATGGATTTAGAATTGATTTTTGAATCAATTAATGAAAATTTAGTATTGTTAGTAAGCTATATGTTACTAAATGTCATTTTAGTTTGACATGGAGCTTGAATTATTAATGAAATGACGGGATTTAGAGACTTGGTGGCTAAGTTGGTTATGCGGTGATATAAGGTTGAAAATTATGTTATAACCGCAAACAAACCGATAAGAAATCGAGTCGAGGCGAGTTTGGTCGTTAAAACTAAAAATTTGAAAACAAATGGACTGCTGCCCCTAAACAGAAAATTCGGGGTTAGCTACATTGCTCTAAAAATTCTGGGCTTTTGGGATGTTGTAGTACACTGAATAATCTTTCCATGGACTCTAGAATTGACTAATTCCGACTTTCGAGCAAGAAGTTCTGGTATTTCAAAGTAGTCGTGTCAAAACTGTCCGAAAAATTCGTAGCAGTCTCCTTGCACAAAATTTCTGGAAATTTCTGTTAAGAATTTGGAAAACATTTTGGAATAAGAGTTGTATCCCGGAAGTAAGCTTCGTGTGGGCTCAATAATCGCTCTAAAATGTTTTAAAACGAAAAAGTTATGACTGTTTTAGCGAAAGAGGGTAAAGCTGAAACAAAAGTAAAAACTGTTATGAACGTACACTTTTGGCACACTGTTTGGGCTGCCTAATGAACCTGAAATGGGGGTTTCATATTTTTTAAAAATAGTCTCATATGATACGAAAAACATTTTCAAAAATGAGATCAATCCGATTAACGAGCAGCGCATACGAAATTCGCAAAGTAGCGAATTTGGTATGCGAACGGCTGAGCAGCGTCAGCACAGCTGGGCAGCAACGTGCGGCGCCGCACTGCTGGGCAGCTGCCTGACATCCTTTTTGAGGCCTGTTTTGATGGGTTTTCATGATTCGTTTTCAAAGTTTAAAATTTTTCTAAAATATTATGACATGAGGTCTATAACATGCCCGAAAATTTTCTGTTATACGACTTATGATTTGAGAATTAAAAATAAGCGAACATGCATGTCAGAACTAAAATTTGGGCGACGCCGAGTGGCGATGCGCCGAGCGATTTTGACGTTCGACTTTCCGAATCGCGTTCCAAAGAAATAATAAATCTAATAATGTCTTACGGGGCAAGATTTGACTATAAATGATATTTTATGCCGAGAAACTTTCTTTCGGGCATAAATAAAGCAATAAAAATATGTAATAATTATAAATTTACATATTTAAGCGAAATAAAAACTAAGGTTGCCTATAAAATTCTTTTATGGTGCAACGAAGAGCGAGAGACCTGTAAAAATTTGTATTAATCATAAAAATGATATTTTGAGATTTTCGGTGTTCAAAATGAGATTTTTGAGCTAAGATTTATATATATATATATATATATATATATATATATATATATATATATATATATACCTATAGTGAAAATGTAAAACGAAAAGTGTGGAATTGTTAAAAATAATATAATGGTCCTAAGAGTAATGAAACGAAGGTTTCCGAAATTCGAAACGAAGATTTTGTATAAAGAATTTCTTAACGATATATATATATATATATATATATCAAGTGAGAATGTGAATATTCGTAAAACGAAAAATGAAGCGAATGTGCTAGCGGGATAAAATATTTATATATGAGGTAATGGTCTGAGTTGACTCATGAGTAGATAAAAAGATATAGTGATTATTTAAAGCAAGAAATAATATAGTAAATTGAGTTCTTACTATAGCAGATATATAATATTTGTTTAAAACCTGAATTCGCAAAGAAAGGCAAAAGATATTCTTAAAGTGGAATATAAATGATTCAAGCTTCAATATGTAAAATATTTACATTTTTGATAATGTGAGAGACTTTTATTTGACATAAAAAGGTTAAAAAGAATTAAGTTTCTAAATAAACTAATATTCTTTTTGAGTAAGAATAAGTCATATTAGTTTGTGTAAAGCTAATAATTATTAATGATGAATAAACATGCATGTTTTGGTGACATATTTAATTATCTAATATGTGTGTGCATGTAAAAATATTTGTGCACGAATTGTGGAGAAACTCTAAGTTAAAATTTAGCGATAATCTCCAATCAAGGCAAGTTTTTCAATTCTGTTATGTTTGTGGATTGTATGTGATTATATGGTGAGTTATATACTATGTTTTTTGATTTGTTAAAGTCAAAATATGACTAAATCAATTGGGTTATGGAACTCAATTTTTTATAAGTGATATGTGATAGCATGTGTTGTATGAGAAGTTGAGATGTAAAATGCATGTATAAATGTATTGCATGAAATTATATTGCATAAATGATATGCCAAGTAGAATAATTATTGATGCATGAATATATACATTGCAAATAATTATTGATGCATGTAGAATATGCATAGTAAAGAAAGTATATTGCATATAGGGTTGTGTGCTATGTGAAACATGATAGACTGTCAAATTTGTTGGGCCGTCGAGTTCAATCTTGCAAACATAAATATTTTGCAGGTTAACGATGTTATAAAATATTACTTGCTATATGGATGATGAAGATTGGTGGATGTACGAAATGGATACATTTCCTTACATTAGAAATGGTAGAAACCTATGATTGATAGTTTTGATATATGTAATCAATAACTATGTATAGTTTAAAATATTCAATAAAGAATATTTATTTTAGATGTGTTGCAATTAATACTTTATACAAATAAAGTGATATAGTGACATTACTATATAAGAAAGAATTAATATTGAGTTATATATATTGATATAACTATGAGAAGAGAAATTATTAAATAAATATAATTTCATTATTAAAGAAAAATTTTAAAGGTTGAGATTCAGGGAACGAATGAATGGAATAAAAGTGAAAAAAAAATTATTATGTATTTGTAGCTATTTTAACATTAAATAATGTTTTAAAAGTTAGAACAAGATAATATTAACGCACAAGATCGGGAAGAGAAGTAGTCCTGATTTTGGGGTCGTTACAAGTGGTATCAAAGCTAAGGATTATAAACCTTAGGTAAGTGAACCTTAGGCTACAATCGTAAGCAAGGTAGATGAAAAGAAAAAAAAGTTAAGTTTAAGGAGTGGTACATTCGTACTCTTTAATGGTTGATGTATAGTATCTGAGCTAAACGATTTCGTCAGATAGCGACGATTAATACGAACTAGCAACCGATCTAACTTACTGTGTAAGACAGTGTAGATGAGACGGGAAACTAGTTTGTTGGTTATTTGTGGGAAACCACTCAGCTTACTATATTGAACGTTGTTGGAGACTCGATGTGTACCGAGTATAGAGTTATGAATACGTATGATAGAAAGGTCATTCTTTTCGCATACGTAGATGTATAAGATGAGTTAAGTCCTAGAAATACAAGAAGATTCAAAGAAGAATCTTGAAAGGTACGGAGTAAAGGATCAATGGACACTTGATTCAAATAATCATAAATAATATGACTAGAGAAGAAAGAAAGAAGATCGTATAAATTAAACAATCATAGAATGGGAAAGAATCATAATATAACACGATTATAAGATAAGTCAAGTCAAAGAAGGACAGATAATCAATTAAATGATTGAAAATTTGTAGCGGAATGACTATATGGAAATGGTACTATGAAATACAACAAGAATAAAACTCGAAAAGAGTTATAGATGATGAATTACAAATTAAATAAAATTTGTATTGAGCAAAAAACAAGATAAGATTTGATGGGATTAAGTGGGATTTTAATTGAGGACTCATGTGGTAGCTGAGTTGTACAATCCTTTGTATGGGCAGGAGTTTTGTGCTTGCACTTAGTTTATCACATTGATAATCATTGAAATAGCAGTGTCGCGCTATCGATATACATATGGTGGGAAGGTGATTCTTTTCACATATTTATATTTGATAGTTAGAGAAAAGTAAGAATAGGTCCGAGTTTATAAAACTCATGCTTATGATAAGTTTGTGACTCATAATCATATAGTATTTTGAGCCCCTAAGCGTATGGACAGTCCCTGATTGGTTCTTGGACTACGTATTGCTAGGACAAGTTTCTAAACTCATATTTTTATGGCAAGTTCCTAAACACATAATGTGTGGTAAGTTTAATGAACTATCCCAGGGTATAGGGTTAGTTTAATATAGTGGGAGTTAATGGTGTTAGAGATGAATAGAATTGTATAGTGAATTGATTGAAAATAGTTAAAGTGGATGAAAAAGAAATGGATATTCTCAAATCTTCTAGCTATGCTAGATTTCAAAATTTATTGGAATCGTGCTGACAATCGCACTATTGTATTTTTTTTTGAAAAATATATTGGGTCAAATTGTTGAACCAATAAGTTTTAAAAAGTTCGGTGATTTCTTATGTCTACGCTAATTATTTCGGCTAGACAAATGATTTAAAAAATATCAAAAGAATTTTATTAATCCATCATTAATATGGTATAGATATGACAAATGATGACATTCTCAACGGGTTATTGAAAAAGTTCGGTACTATGCGTCATAAAATGATTTTTAATATTTTACTAATGAAAGAGGTGTCAAATGCCATTTGAGTCGGCTACACACAAATTCAGATATTGGTTATATTAAGCGCTTTGAACTGTCCAACTAAATTGATTGAGTATGGACTCCAGATTGAGTAAGAACTTGCTTATAATTAAATTATTTTATATTGCGTCCTGGGGACGACAAAGATGAATTGAAATAATTGTTCCACATAAATAGTGTTGATCGACACTGAACATCCAAAATGAAAAATTCTATTTGCGCTTTATAGCGGTGACGATGAACGTAAATGTCGTTCAAATTTATATTGCGTCCTGGGGACTGTGACGATGAACACAAATGTTGTTCAAATTGTGCCGAATGGCATTGACAAAGAATGCAAATGACTTTCTAATATGGATCAACACAGGGCATAACAGGCTAATCACCTATATGTACGTAAGATATGTCGGTTTACAGATAAAATGTCTGTTGAAACCTTTTCAGAAACAAGTTTATGGTCTTTATGACTTTATTATGATATAGAAAGTTTTTTAGCGAATCTTTTAGATTCTTGAATTATTCATATTGCTTCACAATTATCGATCAATTGTGGAGAATTTTTATTTTCTGGAGGTTGGGTATAGAAAGAATAAAATTTCTTAAGAGGAAGTAAGTCGCGGAATACGAAAATGGTTTATGAATCCTTGAAGAAGGGAAAAGGCAGAGTTATAAGAAAAAAAATTTAAATTATGGAAATTGATAAGGAATAGTCACGTGAATTTAAAACGCGAAAGAATGAAAAAGTAAGTCCGAGAATAATAGGACTTTAAAAGAATATGAAGAATGTAATGGTTCAGAAATACCCTTAAAAAAAGGGGGACATTGAGAAATAAATAATACTAGTAACATAATTGAGTAAGATTATAGAAACTATAAGAATTTACTAAGGAAAGGAAGGAGATAAGTGATAAAAATTAAGAAAATGTACGTTGAAATGATTCGACGATAAGGTAAGGAGAAAGAATAAGAGTTAAACCGATTAGTAACGATTCAGTATTGTGATTCCGGGGACGGAATCCTTATAAGGGGGAAGAATGTAAGAACCCAGATTTTTGGAGAATTATTAAAATAAGAATTAAATAAATAAAATTCTTATTAAATGATATGTTATGGGACATTATTGCATATGTAGGTAAGAACTATGCAATATGTGATGTTTATGTTAGTAAATATATTAGAAGTATATATTTATTACTTGTAAATAAATTGTAGGAGCAATTTATTAATGGAAATAATTAGTTAAGTATACAAATAATATGGTATACTTTAAATAAAGAATATTAAAATAAATTCTGTCATTAAATTATATTTATAAAGAGAGAATATTATTTTAATGATATATGTAAATAAATTAATATAAACAATTTATAATGTGAGAGAATAAATTTATTATTTATTTTATTTATGTGATGTGGGTGCATTACATGGACTATTTGCAAGGTGATAAACATATATAGTTATTTTGTATATATTTATTATGTGAAGAAATAAAATCATGATGAACAATTTGATTAAGGAATGAAGGAGGTGGTTTAAGTATATAATATTTATATATACTTTATCTAAGGATATTAGAATAAATTCTTAAATGAATTTATGTCAAGAAGGCAAGGATATTATATTATAATATCTTAAGTAAGCAAATAATTATCTTTGCATGAAAAATTATGTGTGGCATATTTTTTTAGTAGTTATAAAATAAATATGTAGATAAGGTATGTTATGTTTTATTTTGGGAATATGTAATTTATATAACAAGATAGGTTATATAATTATATGATTCATATTGGGTGAAAGTATTAAGTTGATAAATTAGTAATTTAGGATGTTAAAACCTAGTTACTCATTATTGAATAAATAATATTCAATAAAAACCTTATTAGAATTATTAGGCATTGGGTTGATTTAAATTTGGTCAATTCCTATTATACCCAAGTTACTATTAAAAACTTAATCTCCAAGCCCATTTTCCCTTCATGTTCCCGTGTGTGTGTGAGGGGAAAGAGGAGTAAAAACTACACTATCTCTAAACTTAGGCACCAAGGATATTTGACGTAGGAAATTACAAAAGTCTTCTCCTTCCTTCTCTCCCAAATTTCTTGGAAATTAAATTTTTCTAAGTATAGTAAAGTGAAGAATTGTGTGCTTGAGGGAGACTTAGCTAAATTGGATTCAAGAATTAAGTTAAGTTGAAGATAGCAAGACTTGGATTTATGAAAGGAAGAGAGCATATGGTATAAATTTATGCTCAATTTTGAATTTAATTGAAGTTATAGAATATATAATTTTCTATTGCTAAACTTGAGATTTTTGGAAGTTTAGTAGGTTTTGATATAATTCTTAATGGAATTTCTTTGTAGTAAATCAATATTTGATTTATGTATATGAAATATGGATTTAGAATTGATTTTTGAATCAATTAATGAAAATTTAGTATTGTTAGTAAGCTATATGTCACTAAATGTCATTTTAGTGTGATATGGAGCTTGAATTATTAATGGAATGATGTGATTTAGAGACTTAGTGGCTAGGTTGGTTATGCGGTGATATAAGGTTAAAAATTATGTTATAACTGCAAACAAACCGATAAGAAATCGAGTCGATGCGAGTTTGGTCGTTAAAACAAAAAAATTAAAAACTAGTGGACTGCTGCCCCTAAATAGAAAATTCGGGGTTATCTACAGTGCTCTAAAAATTCTGGGTTTTGGGATGTTGTAGTACACTGAATAAGCTTTTCGTGGACTCCAGAACGGAATAATTCTGACTTCCGAGCAAGAAGTTATGGTATTTCAAAGTAGTCATGTCAAAACTGTTCGAAAAATTCGAAGCAGTCTCCTTGCTCAAAGTTTTTGGAATTTTCTGTTAAGAATTTGGAAAACATTTTGGAATAAGAGTTGTAGCCTCGAAAGTTAGCTTTGCGTGGGCTAAAGAATAGCTCAAAAATGTTTTAAAACGAAAAAGTTATGACTATTTTAGCAAAAAGGGTAAAGCTGAAACAAAAGTGAAAACTATTATGAACGTACACTATTGGCACACTGTTTGGGCTGCCTAACGAACTTGAAATGGGGGTTTCATATTTTTTAAAAATAGTCTCATATGATACGAAAAACATTTTTTGAAAAATGGGATCAATCTGATTAACGAGTAGCGCATACAAAATTCGCAAAGTAGCGGATTTGGTATGCGAGCGGCTGAGCAGCGTCGGCACCGCTGGGCGGCAGCGTGCCCGCACGCTCAACGTGCCCGCGCGCTGGGCGTGCTGTGCCGCGCTGCTGGGCAGCTGCCTGACATCCTTTTTGAGGCCTTTTTTGATGGGTTTTCATGATTCGTTTTCGTAGTTTGAATTTTTTCTAAAATACTATGTATGAGGTCTATAACATGGCCGAATATTTTCTATTATACGACTTATGATTTGAGAATTAAAAATGAACGAACATGCATGTCAGAACTAAAATTTGGGTGACGCCAAGCAGCGATGCGCTGAGTGATTTTGACGTTCGACGTTCTGAATCGCGTTCCGACGAAATAATAAGTCATAATAAATCTGTTAGGAATATTAATAAGAATGGTATTCCTATTTTATATGATTTGATTATGATACAAATGAATGAATATGCAAGTATGCTTGCATTGATAAAAGCTGTAAAGTCATTTGATAGATAATAGGAATATATGTACAAGGACTTAGACTGAAATGATCAAATATGTTAGGTTGATCCTACATAAACAAAACAGCTTTGTTAAGTCCTTAAAAAGAAATGATGTACAATGACTATAAATATAGAAAGATCAAACTTGTTAGGTTGATCTTATAAAGTGTAATAGATAGGCTGGTCTGATCGTCGAGCCCTGCACCAGCATCGTAGTCTGTCAGGATAGACAAGGAAGACTCAAGAACTATCAAGGCGGAATTGTAGCCTGCAAGATAGTAGATCTCGGAGTTCGTAGTCTACCAGGAAAAATGAGGAGGGATCGTAGTGTGTCAAGAAAAACTTTCTCAGAGCCGTAGTCTGCTGAGGAAGTCATGTTCAGAATCGTAGAGACAGCCTGTCTATGAGCCGACCGAGCGTCTGCCAGAGCTAAGTCAAGAATAGTAGATCACACTTGAAGTAGTGGAGTCTGCTGATCATATCAGAGGCAGAGATCGTAGTCGACCCAGATCAGACAAGAACAGCATGCATGAAGGCAGAAATCGTAGTCTGTCAAGATCTGATGTCGGAGTCATAGTGTCTGCAGAAATAAGGCTTAATCGTAGTCTGCAGGACTAAGGCGTCTATAGAGGTTGCTCACAATGCCAAGGAAGAATCGTAGTGTCAACACGATTCTCAACAGATGAGCACTCCCATAGAATCCAAGGATGAAGCCTCTGGTTTGAGCTGCAAAGATGCATTCCACCTGAAGGAAATGAGAGAGCACTCAACGAATGGCATGCAAGCTAACGGAAGATCTAAGCACCAACTCAATCGTCATCTATGATGAGTTGTGAAGCCATTCGAGATGAAGTATTCCACAAGCAGATCAGAAGAAGACTTCAGATAAAGTAACTGACTAGAGAAAGTCAGCAAGTGCAGTAGCTGTCAAGAGAATAAGAGACAACGATCTTGGGATTAACCAGGATCGTAGTGTTTGCCAAACGAGCAGGAACTAATGCAGTTTTCACAGAGATACTGGCCAGCTTATAAAGAACAAGATAGAAGTGATTAAGCATGGGTCAGACCATTGTTGATAGGTGAACGGGAGATCACCAGGAGAAAGAGAGCTAGGTATGCCACAAATCTAATGTGTCTTACTATTCAGAAGGAGGCCAGAACGACAAGTCAAGCTATCAGTTCCTGAGATCAGTTAAGGCAAGCAGAAGTGTTGAAGCACTGCACAAGTGAAGGAAGAGGTGTTCTACAATGCAGACCCAAAGAACACTCTTCAGAATCGTAGTGTTGTCTTAATCAGTCAAAGAGCAACATTCGACAAGACAGACTACGATCAAGGTCCAAGAACATTTGCATCAGAATCGTAGAGTTTGGGAATCTGAATGTTGAAGCACTAACAAAGTCTCAATATGAAGACTGACATCCAAACGTTACTAATTGAGAGCATCGATGCAAAAGGACATTTCCTGCAGATTCAAATCAGAGAATCAGAAAGGAGATATAAAGACTACTACCATCCTGACACGAAACAGTGACATCTCTGAGGCGGTAGGTGAGAAAGCAGACTGCTGTGTCAGTAAAGTCAAAAAGGAGCTGTCACATCACATCAGCAGTCTGCACTAAATAACTCGAGATCTGCAAAGCAATTCAAATAGCTTCGAATGGCTACTTTCTAACGGGAAGATCATGAAAGGGTATTTAATGGACAGAGCTTCAAGGATAAGAGTGGTTGCTACGTTGTAGAATCGTTGAGTTGTTGGAATGCTATATTATTGACTCTACGAGTTCCATCAGAGCTGAACAGAACAAGTCTTCAGTGGTAGTGAGACTACGAAGGTGGAAGTGAAGCAGACTTGAAGAAAGATTAAACAGACTAAAGCTTCACTCAACAAGGATAAGAATGCCATTGAAGATGGCAGCCAAGCTGAGAGCTGAGAAAGCCTTGAAGATAGCATTCAAGAAAGTGGCTAAGTATAATGAAGATCAGAAAAGCCACTCTATGGATCACCATGAAGAACCAGAAGCTGAAAAGAAAAGATGCAGAACCATGCCTACTTAGCTATAAAGAAGGGTTCAAGGAATGATAAGGACCAGAAGAAGGTGACCCATAATGAAAAGCCTTAGCAGTCCTATGTGGTGATGGTGCACAGCTGACATCGGATGAAGATGGGCTGAACAGAGTGAAGATCAGCTGCACCAGAGAAGAAAAGGTCCAGACTTAAAGCAGAATACTGAGGACCAAGCCAAGCTGCTAAGTACAAAGTTGATCAAGCTTAAAGACATCTTAGCAGCAAAGCACAAACAACAACAACAACTTCAATAACGAGTAGCCAGGGCCTGAGGGGTCCTTGTCCGGTGGGACTAAATGAGTTACAAGCCTGCCGGGCTTGAAGAGTTCGTAGAGAACTAGAGTTCCAGGGCTGCTGGCCTTGAAGAGTTCTAAGTGAACTAAATGAGTTCCAAGTTGGAGGACTTGAAGAGTTCTTAGTGAACTGAAGTTCTAGGGCTGCGGGCCTTGAAAGAATCTTAGTGATTCAGGGTGCTGCCCTTCCTTAGTGGATTTCCTGCGAGAGTGCAGAATAGTGGATTAGGAGTTTGAGTCTCTGAACCACTTAAAACCCCTTGTGTCTTTTACATTCTGTCTTTACATTATGTACTTAACTGCTATAACTGTTATGTTTGTATTAACTACTTACATCTAAACTAACTCCAAGAACAATGTATCAATGTTTATTAATATATCAATGAAGGGGACATTTAACTTATTTTGCTGTGCTTGAAATGATTCTTATGTTTGTCATGTGCTATCTTCTTAGCAATACAAAATAAAATGGAAAAGAGTTTCAAAATGCAAAGGATCTATTCAACCCCCCTTCTAGATCTATTATGTGCCTACTGGGAACTAACAATTGGTATCAGAGCAGGTTCTCATGCTATATTCAAAAGCTAATCGCTTTGAGTCTGATCCTAGGCACAAACATTGTTCTAAACTTAGTTTAGTAGTAAGTCACTTGTAAATGCAGATGAGCTCATAAGTTGAAAATAATGTGTACAGGTAAATGTGTATATACACCTGAAGCTACTCAGATTGGTCCATGTTCTCAAATGCTATAGCTACAAGTCCAATCCTTGTCCACGGTCAATCTTGTAGTCTGAAGACCAGAAGTGGGAAGTCAAGAGGTATCAACAGCAAAGAATCAAGCATCCTCCATTTTGAAAGATGAAAGGACATACATGCAAAGAAACGCTTATCCAGAGGAGAAAGAGGACTTTCTCAAATATGTATTTGGCTAACCAGTAGTTGGATGTGAACCCTGAGGTTCAAGGTGATTAAAGAACTAAAGATGTCAAGACGTTCTTAGCTTACCTCTTCAAGGCTATGACTGATTGATCGAAGGACAACTGGAGCAACAAGCTGTCAGAAATAAATATAAAGATGTGCACATCAATGCCTAACGTCATTATAGCAAGGTAAATGACTGTCAAGAGACTGGCAGTGTAAAGGTATGGTTCCTCATTCATTATAAATGTGTACATCATGTTGCATCACCTTATATACTATAACAGTATTCTATCAAGAGACCATACTCGTCCTAAAAAGGGGAAGAGAGAAAGTACACTAAGATTGGAAACTTAATTGCTAACAAACTTTCTCTCCATCCAAGTCTTAGGTTGAAGATAACATCTTGAAAGATGTCTAAAATACATCAGAAGCATATCAAGATTTAATTAATCTTAAGTGGAGTAATCCCTGCTGAAGGGTTTGTATGTATATACAAACCTATGTTCTAGGTTTTTGATAATACATAGAGTATGATCAGTTCTAGAAGAGTATCTTGAAGATTCTTAGAAACTGATCATCTCCATGAATCTACCAGATACAAATAAGTAATAGAGTTGATTCCTACTCTGCGAACATTCAAGATCTGTGAACATAACCAAGCAAAGGATGAAACCATCAAAGAAAAAGAGTGTATTATTAAAATGATTAATCTTACATACACTCACCATCGTGCATTTTAAATGTCATATCTAAATCTGATACATGCATGGATATGATCATTGATGTTAAATTTGATATAAATTCAAATATATGAGGAATAGAAATTTTGAGAAAACTAACCTAGCAGGACCCAATCAAGCTTGGGTACCAAAATAGAAATTATCTAAACCTGCAGGTACTTGGTCTATCTGACCACACTAAGGAATGTTGAAGCAGATGGCTTCAGTCACGAAGATTTACCCAGCTGGAGGCTTAAGACAGTTCAGCAATGTTCTTGTCAAAATTCATCCTATGCTAAGCCGGTTTTTGAAGATTTACTGAGCCCACATGAACGAAGCTCAAAAGATTGTTGATCTACATATGGAAGCTGACCATTCATGCCAAGATGAAAAAGATCCTCTATGCTTATTCATACAAAGCATATTAACTTAGAGGGAAACTAACTGAAGGAAGGCTGTTAGATGTTGACTAGTTAATAGTCCCAAATGAGTCTTCATTCATCCTTAGTGTATATTGATGAAACTAAGGAAGGACTACAAGCCTACTGAAAATGCCTGTTCAGGTATCAGATAAAGACAACTATGTTCGTAGTTCTGTCAACAATCATGGAGAGATCAGTCCTGAAGATATCTCTCTCCATGATCCAAGGAAGCTTTTATGATAGAGATGATTTTAGTCAGAAGGAGATATGCAAGACTACCTTCTGATGAATATAAAGAAGAAGAATTCATGCTTCTTTGAGAAGATAGCATCATCTATGGGGGAGCAGTGATCTGTTAAGAGCAGCAGCACTAAAGGTGTCTACGATGATTAATGAAGAAAATTCTTCAGATCTTCCAAGAAGAAAAGATAGTCACTTGATTGACTTAGAAAGATCAAGTGAGAAGCTGAAGAAGCTATGAATTTCAGAAGAAGAAGAAAAGTAGTCACAAAACTAAGAAGTTCTCACTCACTACGATTGAAGAGGTGTCACCAATCATAGAGTCCAGATGAATTATGACTGCAGATGGAGAAGCTGCTACAGCCTCTCAGCCTGAATAATTATCAGGGTACAAATGCTGTGTCCAAATCAAAGAAAAGGATCACAAAATTTATCAAGGAGTTTGATCCGACAGATGAAGATATGGAGATGGTGTAACTCAGGGAGCAAAATGAAGAAGTGGAATTCTTTCTAGAAGTTGTGAGAAAATCTCAGAAGATAAGTCAATCATGGTGTATACCACGATTATCAAGACCACTTCTGCTAAAGATCATAGAGAACAGGAGCTAATCCAAAATAGAAAAATTCCAGTTACAGAGTCCCAAAATTCTGTGACTGATGAACCAAATGAATATCCATCATAGTCAGTAGTAATGTCCCAAAACATGCTACTGATAGTCATATCAGCCACCCACCTCAAAATCGTGGAGTGCCTATGATCAAACATCTTATTATAGTATAAGAGCAGAAGGACACCACGATTACAACCTTTACAAAAACCAACACCAATGAATATCCAGAGTTGGTAAATGAACTCCCCAGCAGAGAGGTCAGATATGATGTCAGTACTAACCTAGTATAAGTTTTTTCATCTAGTAAGCGCCTTAGGGACAAACCTGATCCTTAGCGTTGAGCTAAGAGGTTGGCCCTTCCTGAGCTACCTTAGTTTAGAAGGAATGCTAATGTGGAATGCATCACAAGAATCTTTGCTGAAGCAAGCAGCATCTTATCAGAAGATTACAAGCTGCAAATGAGAATTGCCAATCCCTCAAAGGCTAATGGAGAAGCTGTTTATTGAAGCATGACCACAGACTACGATCTTCGAAGAAGTTGCAAAGGATATATATCAGTTTGGGAAATCGTGGAGTATTAAGCTAAGTCATAAGTCACTCCACGGATTGAAGAAGTCAATGGTCAACAGAAGAAAAGTCAAATCTGGTTAATTGACACGATGGAGAAGTTACAGATTGTGACCTATCAACGTCTTACAACTGTCCCACTAAGAAACGTGGAGGGAACAATTACAAGAGGGAAATTCAAACTATTGACAATTTCATTTTAGAGAGTTCATCAAAAGCTACAAACATGTCAAATCCATACACTCATCCTCTCAAGCCAAAACCTAAACTTCCAAACAACCAGATCTTCTAAAACAGCTATCAAATCTTGAATCGCTTCCTGATATCTCATAAGATTCTCACATAGTCATAAACTTAGTAAACCCTAACTCTCCAAATGGCAAACTGGAGAGTAATCACTGGCATTTAGCTCGGAACCAAGACATTCAAGAAATCTGAGAAGAAGTTCAAAGATATTCTTGAACTTGTGAAGAAGGCTGGATTCTCAGAATGTCTTGAGTCAAACACTCGAATATATGTTGACCTGGATAAAGAATTTCACTCAAATGCAACTATGAGTTCTGGAACTCTTTCTACCAAAGTAAACTCAAGGTTGCCTATAAAATTATTTTATGGTGCAACGAAGAGCGAGAGACCTGTAAAATTTGTATTAATCATAAAAATGATATTTTGAGATTTTCGGTGTTCAAAATGAGATTTTTGAACTAAGATTTATATAACGGTATATAGGGGTATATTAAACATATATATATATATATATATATATATATATATATATATATATATATATATATATACCTATAGTGAAAATGTAAAACGAAAAGTGTGGAACCGTTAAAAATAATATAATGGTCTCAAGAGTAATGAAACGAAGGTTTCCGGATTTCGAAACGAAGATTTTGAATAAAGAATTTCTTAACGATATATATATATATATATATATATATATATATATATATATTTAATATATATAAAGTGAGAATGCGAATATTCATAAATCAAAAAATAAAGCGAATGTGCTAGCAGGAAAAAATATTTATATATGAGGTAATGGTCTGAGTTGACTCATGAGTAGATAAAAAGATATAGTGATTATTTAAAGCAAGAAATAATAGAGTAAATTGAGTTTTTACTATAGCAGATATATAATATTTGTTTACAACCTGAATTCACAAATAAAGACAAAAGATATTCCTAAAGTTGAATATAAATGATTTAAGCTTCAAAATGTAAAATATTTATATTTTGATAATGTGAGAGACCTTTATTTGACGTAAAAAGGTTAAAAAGAATTAAGTTTCTAAATAAACTAATATTCGTTTTGAGTAAGAATAAGTCATATTAGTTTGTGTAAAGCTAATAATTATTAATGATGAATAAACATGCATGTTTGGTGACATATTTAATTATCTAATAGGTGTGTGCATGTAAAAATATTTGTGTAAGAATTGTGGAGAAACTCTAAGTTAAAATTTAGCGGTAATCTCCAATCAAGACAAATTTTTCAGTTCTGTTATGTTTATGGATTGTATGTGATTATATGGTGAGTTATATACCATGTTTATTGATTTGTTAAAGTCAAAATATGACTAAATCAATTGGGTTATGGAACTCAATTTTTTATAAGTGATATGTGATAGCATGTGTTGTATGAGAAGTTGAGATGTAAAATGCATGTATAAATGTATTGTATGAAATTATATTGCATAAATGATATGCCTAGTTGAAGAATTATTGATGCATGAATATATACATTGCAAATAATTATTGATGCATGAATATATACATTGCAAAGAATTTTTGATGCATGTAGAATATGCATAGTAAAGAAAGTATATTGCATACAGGGTTGTTTGCTATATAAAACATGATAGACTGTTAAATTTGCTGGGCCGTCGAGCTCAATCTTGCAAACATATATATTTTGCAGATTAACGATGTTATACAATATTACTTGTTATATGGATGATGAAGATTGGTGGATGTACGAAATGGATACATTTCCTTACATTAGAAATGGTAGAAACCTATGATTGATAGTTTTGATATATGTAATCAATAACTATGTATCATTTAAAATATTCAATAAAGAATATTTATTTTAGATGTGTTGCAATGAATACTTTATAAAAATAAAGTGATATAGTGACATTACTATATAAGAAAGAATTAATATTGAGTTATATATATTGGTATAACTCTGATAAGAGAAATCATTAAATAAATATGATTTCATTATTAAAGAAGAATTTTAAAGGTTGAGATTCAGGGAACGAATGAATGGATTAAAAGGATAAAAAATTATTCTGTATTTTTAGATATTTTGACATTAAATAATGTTTGAAAAGCTAGAACAAGATAATATTAACGCATAAGATCGGGAAGAGAAATAGTCCTGATTTTGGGGTCATTACAATTCTTAGTAAACTGAAGTGCCAAGGCTGCTGGCCTTGAAGGAATCTGTGTGATTCAAGAGTTACCCCTTTTCCTTAGTGGAATTCCTTCTTGTTGAAGTAGAAGAGTGGATTAGGAGCTTGAGTCTCTGAAACCACTTTAAATCTCTTGTGTCATTTACTTTCAGTCATTTACCTTATGTACATATAACTGATATAACTGCTATAACTGTAATAACCACTTACGAACAATGCTTATCAAGATATCTCTGAAGGGGATCTTTAACTTATTCCGCTGTGCTTGAAATGATTCTTATGTTTGTCATATGCTAATTACTTAGCATTACAAAATAAAATGGAAAAGGTTTTGAAATTCAAAAGGATCTATTCAATCCCCCCTTCTAGATCTATTGTGTGCCCTTTGGGAACTAACACATAATATCCTTATTAAGTATATATCAGTTACTTTATTTTGAAAATCAAAAGCCACTAAGGCTTGTTTGATAAAAACTAATTTAAAATAAAAGTTTAAAAATTAAGGACATTGTTTGGTAAAACTAAATTAAAACCCTTTTAATTTATTTTAATAACTACTTTACTACATAATTTTAAGCGTCACACCTTATTTAATTAAATTTCAATATTTTAATTTAATTAAATTTAAGCTAACATCAATTTATTAAATAAAATTTTCACATAAATTAAATTGCTACACAATTATAATTTACATATTTAATTATAATTTCATGTAATAAATTAGTAAATCTCTAATTTAATTATTTAAATTAAATTAGATATTACTATAATTATTCATCAATTCATTACTACCAAATTACCACATAAAAATCCATCTAATTTAATTATCTTAATTAAATTAGAACTTCAACCACAAAATTACTTAAACATCAATTTAATATTAAGCATCAATTTAATTAATATATTTCACTTAATTAAATTACTCCACAACATAATCACATCAATTATTTATTCAACTCAATAAATAAATTAACTAAAATATTTATTTAATTCAATAAATTTTTAAAATTAAAATACAAAAATCTCGTTTGTTACAATCTTGTCTCCTTAAAAGAATTATGTCCCCAGAATCACAACTCAATAAACTCGTTTGTCACATTCTTTCTTTAATACCCGAGAATTTCTAAATATTATTAATGAATAAATTAATGAAAGTCGGATATTTATTTGAATATAAATGATTATTTTTTATGAGATGAGTTAATTCAAATAAGTTCAAATTGAAATTATGTTAATTAGGAGAATGTGTAGTCTACGATAAACTCGTAGAATGCCTTGTGTGGCACGAGAATGGAAACAGCGATGATTTGTTTTAAAGGATGAATGGATAAGTAATTTATTAATTAATATTTTATTATTAATTAACTGTTATCGTAAGTAATAGAATATTAATGAGTAATTAATTAATGTTGAGTAATTATGATTGTGAATAATAATACATTAACGAGTAAATTATTAATAAATATAATCTGATTATATTTACTCGATTAATTGTTATGTGCAAGGTATGCAATAATTAAATGTATAATATATAGTAGTTACACGTATATTATATAAAGTGTAAAGTGCAATGTGACACTTATGTGTGACTATACAATATACGAGATGTAGACACTCGAAATTTTGTTTTCTTTGTACTAACCCTGCAGGAGGATAAAAGCGTCATTTTACTTTGAAGACAACCCCGAGGTAGGGCAAAAGAGCCAGGTCATCCCGAAGACAACCCAGTGAAAGATTCAAAGGACCAATGACGCTCGAACATGTTGTGAACCGAACAAGGATCGCCAAGTTGAGACAGTGTCCACCAAGAACCAAGTTAGCAAACCTCGAAAGACGAGCCATCAACGATAAACCAACTAACTACCGTCGAGAACTAGAAGATACTTCTCAACTATCAGCATCATCTTTCCGGACCCCGACTCAGTCAGACTCAATATTACTCGGCCGCATTCCGCAAAGACTTTTCGAAAGTTCGGTCTGCGAAGCTCGACTTTCACCAAACTGAGACCTAAGGCACGCATTTTGAGGCAACCAGACACGTGGGGCCCAGCCTCAACCACATCTGCTCCAGCCGCATACATGGTCAAGGATGCCCGAATTTCTCTATATCAGCAGCTAGCAGCTCATAAATAAAAAAGAGAGAGAGAACTTAGAGAAAGTCACATTAAGAGAGAGAGCCTCGGGTGGGACTTATATATACACACTTGGAGTTATTTTCTCTTGTTTATCATCCACTTGGAGCCACGGGAGTGTTCTAAGTTTATCCCGGGAGTCAAAACGCTTGTTCACGCGTCCCCCAAGGTGAAACAACACACTTTCTAGCTTCGTTCTTTATAAATGTTATTCCAATGATAGATTAATGAGATATCTTGTTTGAATATAGTTAAACTTGTTGTATTTTAAGCATATTGTGTTAATAGTTGATAGATTTTACATTTCTATTGATTATAATATGATTATTACGTTGTAAAAAAACTTCGGAGGCTAGATATACCCAAATCTAGGCCTAATCTAGTTCCCAAGAGGTTGTTAGCATGATGCTTCAACCCGGGGGTATAACGACTTAGATTCATGGTATATCTATGGATTTATTATTTTGAACGGTCCCGGTTAACCCGTATAGTCCTAAATCTAAATTTAGAGGCGAAAGGTGGGGCGAATCGGCGTGAACGGTGATTTCAACCGATGAAATCGATTAGTATCGAGGCCGTGGATGTTATGTATACATAATATTGTACAAATCATGTGAGCCTAGGAATCCCGATGTTGAGATCCCCGAACGGATCCGACTTGATTCCAATGATGGACCGGTTTTTATGTTGTAAATGCTTTAAATAACATAAATATCGATGTACATGTAATATTTGGATCTTGAAAATGAACTATAGGGTTTAGCCTTGAGAGCTCAGATTCAAGATCCCGTGATAGTGAAAACTTTCATTACGGGAGCTCGGTTCATCGAGATGGCTTTTATGCCCGATGATGATCCGAACTTTCTTCACACTTTAGCATACATATTATCAAAATGATTTCTCAAAGAAAACCACAAAAGGTTTTTGATGAAAATAAAGCGATTCGGGGTAGATCACATAATAAACGTAAAGAATAAAAGGAAGTATCGAAGTCTTCGATTCCTAGTAGGGCTAAGGATTTGAAAATCTTACTTTCTAAAATCTCATTTCAATTCATATATCTTGCTTAAAATTGAATCTTTCGCTAAATCAAATCCTTCGTACCTAGGCTCAAAAGAGGTACAACACTACTTTCAAGTCACCAAAAAGACTTAGAAACCAACTAATAAAGCTTTCAAAATCAAAACACACACACACACATACACACTTTTTGCATAGAAAATCAATAAGATGCGGTACCGTACTTGCACAAGAGTCCGGGGGTGCCTAACACCTCCCTCCCGCTTAACCTAGCCCCGGGATTCCACGAATCTCGAGTTTCAAGACCAATCAAAGAGTCACGCATTGGACCATCTTGCGAAAAAAACTATTAAAACTTGGATGAGTTGGTATATCCATTTAAACCATACCAACTGGCGGCTCTATCTCAATCGGTCCAGTCATCAAAATAAAATCAAACTTTTTAAAATCGTCGACACATATATCGGTACCGATTTCCTAAAAACTTACCCTTTAAATGGAACTCCAACGATATAGCAAAAGCGAAAGGGTAAAATAAGACCAATTTAGGAAGTTTGGGCTTTCCTCTCTTTTCCCCCGGATAAGAGAGAAAGGAAAATAAAACCAAAGAAAAAAGAGTCTCCTCCTTCCACAAAAAAGGGGCGCAAAAAGACTCCGACTGTTTCCCGGCGTCGACAGGTGGCAACTCTGCTGGGGAACAAAGAGGGCTTAAGGTGCGATCAAACTTTTGATTCTCATTCTGTATATTCATTTGTGTGAATGATCTTTGTGTGTGAAAATTATCGCAATCTTTTAGCATTTTATTCGTGCCTCACACAATATTAGTGCTTCGCACAATGTCATCATGTTACATGCGGTGAGGGCGTGAATGTATGTGAATGTATGTTGTGTGGTCCCTCCATTAGGAAGCAATCCTGTTGGTTGTTTATTACTGGATTCCTATGGATGTTTCCACTGTGAGGCTCAGGAAAGGCACCACTCAAATCTGCTCCAATCGAAACATGGATGTTTTCATCAAGTAGATTGTGAAGATCTGGGAACCAATTTCAAACAGCCCGTAAGAGTAACCCTAAGATAGGTCAGCCTCTGATAAACCAAACGTGCGGTGTGCTTCTTCATGCCTAAATCTTCTGTGTATATAAATGACCGTTATCTTGAACTGTCATGCATATATCCTGTCATCAATTCGACTAACCCGTTGTATTGCAGGAAAAGATTAAAAAACCATTAAACTAATGCATAGCATATCATGCATCCCCATCTACCAATATCCAGTCTAAACTGGATATCGATTGTTTTGCAGATTGGTCCTAGAACCCGATCTCGAGCCTTTCACCAGTCCAAATGGCTGAAGGAAGTTCATCAGAACCCATCCCAGTATCTCGAGATGAATTCGAGGTGTTTAAGAAACAAATTTTTGAGATGACCACTCTGTTAAGAGAGCAGTGTAAAGTATCTCAAGAACCCAAACTAAAGAATCAGATTGAACCCTATGTGCAAGGAGATATGAAAAATACCAAAAAAGGATAGTTATACCCAGACGTCCACACCTATCTCCCCACTAGACGTCAAAATAGTCAAGGAGGCCCCGGTCCAAAAGATGTCAAGGGAAATAGTAGACCTGTAATACCCGAGAATTTTGATATATTATTAAATAATTATATTAATAAAAATGAGAATTTATTTGAATATAAATGATTTTGTGTTATGAGATGAATTAATTCAATTATATATAATTGAATAATTATAATAATTGAGAAATTGGTGGAGTTTGTGATAAACTCGTTGATTGCCTTGTGTGGCACAGTGACGTAATATAAGAATGATTATATTAATTTAAGCGAACAATTAATCTATATTAATTGTTAATCAAAGAATATTAATTAACTGTTATAAAATACTAATGAGGATTGATTAATAATATGTGATTATTATTATTGCAAGAAACATAATAATAATGAGCAACGTGTTTATAAATATAATAAGATTTATATCAAAGTGATAATTAATCATATAAGGGTTAATTAAATTGTTATGGAGGTTAACAATTATATTGATTGATGTAGGATATGTGTATATTATTAATTAATATTCAATTTATAAGATGAGAAATTATATGTGCAAGCATGCGAATTAAATGTGTAGCATATATTAGCTGACTATGTATTATGTGAAGTGTAATATGACACTATTATATGGTAAGGCTTATTAAACCATGTGAGCTACTTGATTAATAACTTGTGTGACAATAAATATGTGGGTATACATTGTATAATATATCATGAACATATTGTAAACAATTAGTTTTAATAAAGGAGACAGTGTAATGTGTTAACATCTGATTAGCTTATATCCGGTATTAACAAAATGTACATGGATTATACGTGTCACTTACTACAGTATATGAATTATTGTGACATTTTAATTAAAGACCTAAGTGTCTAAATATGTGTGTGTGTATATAACCTAAGTATTAACACTAGTTTGTTTACAAATTGGAAATGCTGAGATTTTTATGCCTTGTCCCATATTAATAAGACACAAACCTTGTACACGTAAAACACTCATGAAGCTAGCCTACTCCTACCTTCTCAAACTCAGCATTCTAGCAAATCATGATACGGGGAGTGGGCACAACAGTGTTCTTCAACCACTCTACCAACTCTTCCTTAGCTGATATACAAAGCTTCAATCTAGTGGTTCAATTTAATGGACAATTGCATTGTCTGTGTAAGGATTTTTCTTTAAATAGCAGCCATGTTTCTTCGTTTTCAAATTGCTGAGAGTTTGCATAAGTGGTGAGCAAAAGCAATATACATATATCAGTAGGAGAAGTTGGATTAGCAGCAAACTATATTGGAATCATAGCAGAGGTATAATCCCTCTTCCTTTGTTCTTCATTTTCGTTTTCTGTTTTCGAAGTTTGCTTTCTTGACTTTCATTTCCATTGTTGCTCTATAATTTCTGTAAAGCATCGAATTCGTGAAATTAGTTGGAGTTCATCAAATTGGGAATCGTTTGGGCGATTGACTGTTATATAACAATATATATGTGTTAGTAAGGTAAAAAGGTTAGTCTAATAGCATATGGGTATGTCGAGATCGATAAAATGGGAGGTTTTGGGTCGGTTTCGCTGCAGTCTGAACTGCAGGAACTGTCCCCACGCCGCAGCGCCGCAGCCAGCGCCGCAGCGCCACAGCCAGCGCCGCAGCGCCGCAGCCCGCGCCGCAGCGCCGAAGCCCGCGCCGCAGCCCCACCCACGCCGCAGCCCGCGCCGCCGCGCCACCCGCGCCGCAGCGCTAGAATAGGCTGCTATTGCCGCGCCGCAGCGCCGGCCTCTGTGTTCAGTTTTCTGCGTTCTGCAACAAAACTGTTATGTACTAATTGGTTGATTTTTGTTTAAACAAGCATGGAAGCATGATTAATACATATATATAAACCTAATGAGGCAATGTAAGCATGTTTTAGTATATTAGCATGCATGGTTAACCAAACGACATATAGTTTGAAAACAAACTTAAAGTTTCATAAACGAACGTTAACATTATAAAGCATGTTTACATACTGACCTTGCAAGCACGTTAGTACCACCTAGAGACACATGAAGTGCATGTTAGCTTATCTATATTGGTTCCGTAATAAAATATGAACATGTGAACCTAACTAGTGCTCATTCCTAACAAAAATATAAGTTTGAAGGTGGATATGATCATGTAAATGCTATATAGTCATTTTGATGTTATGAGCATGTTTAGATAACTTTGAAATATATGAATGAAGCCTTAACTTGTGTTTATATAGTTCGTAAGGAAGCATGAACATGTTAGGCTCTATTAGTAAGATTCACTAATAGAAATACAAGCCTTGCACATGAGCATTAACACGATACGTGAAGATTTAAATTCTGATATTTATGGACACATGTGATAGTACTCTTAGACTCATTCATGTGTCATGCATATATATACCATGATTGGTTGCCGTGATTAAAGTTTAGCATAAACAAAGCATGTTTTCAAGATAATAACAATGCTAGCTACATATATGCAATACGAGTACTCATGAGCATGACTAATACAAGTTATATGAATATCTTATGTGTTTAAAAGCGACCATGTTAGACCATATGAGTTCGTGTCCTTGAATGGCTTTAAGTATTAACTTAAGAACCTATACCATGTATGATTGGATTTGGAAAAGTTATACAAGCATGTAAAGTATCCTTTAAATATGAATACATGCTACGTGATATTATATGATGTTACTTGAACCCGATTTTGACGGTTAACTTAAGGAGATGCCGTAACTTGCTAAAATGAAATATATTTAGTATTGATTGTGGTCTTATGTGATATTAATAATATGCAAGCATGTTTGCTAATTGTTGAGATCTTATATAATATGAGAATGCGTTTAAACTCTAAAGAAGGATCGTTAAGGATAGAAATTATATTCTATATAACTGTGTAGCTAGGTAAAACTTACCTTATGTGATGATCGTATATTCAAAGAGAAAATGTGAAGTTAAATTATATGACTAATGAATATCATATATATACGTAACTGTATTACGATAGGAATTCGAAAGTGTTGATTGCTTTTCGTGGATAAACTACGCTAAAGGCAAGTTCTCTTACTTACACTCTTTTAAAGTGCAAGTATCCTAACCGACGCATTTACTTTATGCAAGGAAAGCTATGATTGTGAAAGTTTCCTAACTTATACTCTTTTACTATGCAAGTATCCTATCTTGTGTATTGCGAACTAATTTCCTATTTAATCGGTTGAATTGAATTAGCATACTTGAACTCTTATTTCATTAAAGCTATTATTCATGTTGAACTTAGTATTGTTCTTGAATATTGTGAAAGTGTCTATGCCATTTGATTCGGCTAGACTTATATTATTGAAAAGCGACCCAAACTAATTGATTGGTGCGGGATCTTGTATTTGACTGAGAAGAACAACCTTCTTTGAAGGGAATATATAAATTGTCGGAGAACCGATGTGCACGCTTGAGTATGATTGATTGTTATGCATAACGATGGTACTTTAGGCTGATCACCTGTTGTACCTGTTTTTTGTTGGATTTTTAGTTTATTACTGTCAATTCTAGTAGAAGTTCATAGTCCGTAGTGACTACTCAGTATTCAATTATTTGAAATCTTGAATTGACTTATTATTGAATCATATTGATATTATCCTGTCCTTAGCGACTGTTATTGAGAACTGTTGATATTCTTGTTATTCTTGAGCTATCAAATCTTGCTATACCCTTTCGAGAATTGAGAATCTTATTATTCACCCTTATTGTATATTACTTGCTGGGCAATTTGTGCTCATTCTTGCTTTCCCTAAAACATTTCAGTTAAGGCAGAGCATGGCGAACCTTCGGGCATTGATAAGGGCAAGGGCAAGGCTACCAACTAGCTTATGTCTGTTATGTTTCAAATATATTAATATTATGTGAAGATGATGTAGTAAGACTGGATTTATTTATGTTTAAGCTTAAGTTAGATTATGTAACAAGTCGTTAATTGATCTTGCTATGTAATCTATTAAGTACTGTAGGTTGCGAGACTTGGGGGAATAATTATAATAAATCATTGTAAATTATTCTAGAATAGATTTTCCGCTGTGGTTGTGTGATATTTAGTTATCATTATTGCGATGTATTACCATGAGCACGTGATGAACCGAATTCGAGAGACCAAGTGGCGGTCCTAGTATTTGGGGGCGTCACAGGTTGGTATCAAAGCCGTAGTTATAAACCTTAGGAACGAGTGTCCTTGGACTATAGCTTAGGTGAACTTAGAAGTTAGGAAGGAGATAAAACTCATGTAGAGTTTTCCTTGAGAGACTTAGTCTGTTATGAAATGTAACTTCATTCTATACAATGAACTTATGTTTTATTTAACATTCTAATGGAGTTGCTGTTTGTTTACCTTGTGTTTGTTATTGTAGGATGACAGACACAGGTGTAACTAGTAGAGTAGCAGAGGAGGAGCCCAGAGATATACATGTAGTATACGAGGCACCTCTAGAGGCTACACCAGTGCAGGCTGTTGCACCGTTCGAGTCCAACGATGAGGACGAGATTGAGATAGAGTCTGATCCAGAGGAGGAGCCGATGGAGGATGAGCCAGTAGAGGACTCTGATGAGGCTACAATAGAGGAACAGATGTTAGGCGAGTACGAGGAGCGTATTCTAGAGTTAGACTGCAGAGTCCAAGAGCTGGAGGCAGAGGCCCACGAGAGAGAGTCTGAGTTCCAGAAGCTGAGGGACGAGGACCACCAGAGGAAGCTGGCTATGCAAGAGTTAGAGGTGGAGATTGCCTACCGTAGGGAGGCAGGGATCCAGATGGGGACTCTATCTCACAGGTCAGTGGCTAGGAATGTAGATTTGGCAGAGAAGCTAGAAGAGGTTGAGCAGAGGGAGCTGAGTGAGAAAACTGAGAAAGAGGCACTCCGTACTCAGCTAGAGTTGGAGGTGATGAATAGGTTACACTTCGAGGAGAAGTGGGAAGCGTCCAATGAGAGAGCTGACGACCTTGAGGACGAGGTCAGGTGCAAGAAGAGAAAGATGAACAAGATGGGGTATGTGTTCCGTTCAGCTTTTGAAAGGGTGATTGATGGTGTGTACCACTACCCGGCAGAACAGGGACAGACTCTACATACCTTGAGCAAGAGCTGGTTGCGTATATAGCACAGTTGGAGTACAAGAGCGCAGTGGAGCGCGGGATGATGGGATGAGTTTTCTTTAGTCAGTCTAGTGGTAGTACTAGTTGTGTCTTTATGTATTGTATATACTATGTTGTAATCCCGATCTTTTGTGTAAGATGTGGGATGATGATGTAAACCCCGAGTTAGCTTTTGTTAGAGGGGTAGTATGGTAGTAGGTTGGTATATTCCCCGTCTTTTGTGATATTAGGGGATATATGTGATAACATTTATAGCAGTATGCTAGGAAAATCATGTAATGAAATGAAATGGCATATGAATATAAATGGAGTTGATTTTAGAAACGTGTTATAAATTTATTCTTTTAGTATTAAAAGAAATACTTAAGTGATATACTTGAATAATAAAAATGAAAAATTGTGATGCAGATAATGCCGCCCAGACGTAGATTGACTGCACCCGAAGAATCCGTTAACAATGAGAGAGAACGAGTAGACCCGATCCAGAAACTGGTAGACTTGTTAGGAGAAGCCTTAAGGGGAAGGAACAATGAACCCGTTCGCCCGAACCCTCAAACTGTGCCAGTAACAACCTTTAAAGACTTTAAGAGTGTAGGACCCCCGGAGTTCGAGGGAACTACCGACCCAATCGTCGCACAAACGTGGATCAAAGAGATCGAAAAAGCTTTCACTATAGCTAGCGTAGGCGAAGATCAGAAGACGGTGTTTGCCACGTACATGATGAGGGGAGAAGCGAACTACTGGTGGGAGGCTAATCAACAAAGAGCTGGAGAAGGGATAATAGCTTGGGATAAGTTTAAGACACTGTTCTTCGAGAATTACTTTCCGAAGTGTATGAAGAATAGGATGGAGGTGAAATTCCTAGAGTTAAAACAAGGTGAGATGACGGTGGCGCAATACGCGGCTAGGTTTAACGAACTAGCGCGATTTGCGGAGCACCAAGTTGGTGATGAAGAGAGGAAGGCTAGACGCTTTGAACAAGGGTTGAAGCCATGGCTGTTCAATAAGGTATCAGTTCTTCAAATTGATTCCTTTGCAACATTACTGGAGAAGGCAATCATTGCGGAAGGCGGCAGTGAGGCCTTAAGTCTGTATAACAAAGAAAAGAAAGGAAAGAATACTGGAGGAGAGAATCGTACGGGAGGAAGCAGTAGCGGAGGAAGCAACTTGGGAAAGAGAAAGTGGGAGAATAACAACAACAACAAAAATAACAATAATCAATCAGGGAATTTTAGTGGAGGTTTCAAGAAGAGGGCTGAAGGATGCCCGAAGTGTGGGAAGAATCACCAGGGCGAGTGCTGGAAGGGACGTGGCACTTGCTACAACTGCGGACAGGAAGGGAACATCTCGCCCAACTGTTTGAAACCGAAAAAGATACAAGGATGCTTTGCGTGTGGCTCGACGGAGCACCGAATTAAGGACTGCCCAAAGAAGGGAAGTGGCGGGGGTAGTAATCAGCAAGGAGGCAACAAGCTGATGATCAGTGGACCGGCACAATCCAACCGCCCAACCTCCAGAACCTTTAACATGACCGTCCAAGACGCAGTGGCTGCGAAGGATGTGGTGTCAGGTATAATCCCAATCAATGATATAAATGCTTATGTATTATTTGATTCGGATGCCACCTGTTCTTTTGTATCTGAAGAATTTGCTAGTAGACTTAGTACACCCCGAGAACTTTTAGAAAATCCTTTGATCATAGAAGTTGCTAATAAGGAAGTGATCCCTGTAGAATACGTTTATCAAAATTATCGCGCAAGTATTAGTAAACATGAACTGAGCGTAGACTTGATTCCTATTAGACTGGGAGAATTTGACGTAATACTTGGAATGGATTGGTTGTATAACCATGCTGCGATAATTGACTGTCAGAACAAATGTGTGAACCTTCAGACTCCGAGTAAGTCTAAGGTAGTGTTTTATGGTAGCTCATCGCTTAAGCAATCGTGTTGCGTTACGATGATGCAGGCCAAGAAATTGTTAAGGAAAGGATGTGGAGGATATTTAGCTTACATCGTTGATACTCGGAAGAAGGGAGTAGAAATTAAGGATATATCCGTAGTTAATGAATTTCAAGACGTGTTTCCGGACGATCTGCCTGGTCCTCCGCCAGACAGAGAAATCGAATTCGTAATAGACTTAGCACCGGGAACGGCACCGATTTCGAAAGCTCCATATCGTATGGCGCCAGTAGAAATGAAGGAATTGATGATACAATTACAAGAATTGTTGGATAAGGGTTACATTCGACCGAGTGTTTCTCCTTGGGGAGCACCAGTGCTATTCGTTAAGAAGAAGGACGGATCGATGAGGCTCTGTATCGATTATCGAGAATTGAACAGAGTAACGATCAAGAACCGGTATCCGCTACCGAGGATAGACGACTTATTTGATCAACTGAAGGGAGCAAAATGTTTCTCAAAGATCGACCTACGAACAGGATATCATCAACTGAAAGTGAGGGATGAGGACGTACCAAAGACTGCGTTTCGAACCCGTTATGAACACTACGAGTTTTTGGTAATGTCATTCGGATTGACTAATGCTCCGGCAGCATTTATGGACTTGATGAACCGAGTTTTCAAGCCATACTTGGATAATTTTGTAGTGGTTTTTATCGACGACATTTTGATCTACTCAAAGACAGAGGAAGAACACGCCGAACATCTGAAGATTGTTTTGGAGGCACTAAGGAAGGAGAAGATGTATGCAAAATTTTTTAAGTGCGAATTTTGGATAGAGAAGGTTCAATTCTTAGGTCACGTGGTGGATAAGAATGGAATCTCAGTAGACCCTGCAAAGGTCGAAGCAGTAAGTAATTGGGAACAACCGAGAACACCGACGGAGGTGAGAAGCTTTCTAGGGTTAGCTGGGTACTACGAAGATTCATTCAAGATTTTTCTAAGATAGCAACCCCGTTGACCAATTTGACTAGAAAGACGGTGAAATTTGTATGGACCGACAAATGCGAAGAAAGTTTTCAAGAACTGAAAAGGAGATTGAGCGAAGCACCTGTGTTATCATTACCAGATGATGCGGGAAATTTTGTGGTGTATAGTGATGCATCGCACAAGGGACTTGGCTGTGTGCTTATGCAACATGGCAAGGTTATTGCATATGCGTCACGACAATTGAAGGATTACGAAAAATGATACCCTACTCACGACTTAGAGTTAGCGGCAGTAGTTTTTGCGTTAAAGATATGGAGACATTATCTATACGGAGAAAAATGTGAGATATACACGGACCATAAAAGTCTGAAATATATCTTCACACAGAAGGAGTTAAACATGCGGCAGAGAAGGTGGTTAGAATTAATCAAAGACTATGACTGCGATATTCTTTATCACCCGGGAAAGGCAAATGTGGTTGCCGACGCTCTGAGCAGGAAAGGAAGGGAGAAGTTGTTTAATTTGACTACTCAGGAAGAGTTGATAAGAGAGATGGAGAAATTGGAGATAGAAGTGAAAGGACCAGAAAAGTCTGGTGAGAAGTTAATTGTAATGGAAGCTTGTCCGACGTTGTTGGATAGAGTAAAGGAAGCTCAGGAAAAGGATGAAGAGTGTTAGAAAATCCGAAAGAGGATCACAGAAAATGAGGAAGAAAAATTTTGAATGGATAAAGACGGTATTTTGAGATTTGAAGGGAGAGTGTGGGTACTAGCGGTAACCGAGTTGAGGGAAGAGATTTTGCACGAGGCACACAATACGACATATTCCGTTCATCCGGGAGGCACAAAGATGTACCAAGATCTAATGCAACATTTTTGGTGGCCCAATTTGAAACGGGAAGTCGCAGAGTGCGTCAGTAGATGCTTGACTTGCCAACGCGTTAAAGCAGAGCATCAGCGGCCGAGTGGTTTACTACAACTGTTAGAAATACCAGAGTGGAAATGGGAGCATATTACCATGGACTTCGTGGTAGGACTTCCAGTTACACAGAAAGGTTATGATGCTATTTGGGTTATCGTGGATCGACTAACGAAGACCGCACACTTTCTACCAATCAAGATCCGCTACAGTTTGAACCAATTAGCAAGCCTATATGTAAAAGAAATTGTTTCACGACATGGAGTGCCGGTGTCAATTGTCTCTGATCGAGATCCGCGCTTCACGTCCAATTTTTGGAAGAGTTTGAAAAAAAGAATGGGAACGCAGTTGAGGTTGAGTACAGCTTATCATCCTCAAACAGACGGACAAAGTGAGCGAACAATACAAACGCTAGAAGACATGCTTAGGACTTGCGTGATGGATTTTAAGGGAAATTGGGACGACCACCTACCCTTAGTAGAATTCGCATATAATAATAGCTACCATGCAAGTATCGGCATGCCACCGTACGAAGCTCTTTACGAGAGAAAGTGCAGAACGCCGTTATGTTGGGACGAAGTCGGAGAACGACGAATACTCGGACCAGAGTTAGTTTAACAAACCGCATACGTGGTGACAGTGATAAGAGCCAGACTTGTAGCAGCTCAAGATCGCCAGAAGAAATACGCAGATTTGCATCGGCAGGACCGAGACTTCAAAGTCGGCAGTTTCGTATTCTTGAAGGTATCTCCATGGAAGGGAAAAATCCGTTTCAGCAAGAAAGGAAAATTGAGTCCAAGATTCATAGGACCGTTCGAGATACTGAAGCGATTGGGCGAAGTGACATACAAAGTTGCGTTACCACCCGAGTTGGAGCATATCCACAACGTGTTCCACATTTCTGTGTTGCGACCGTACAAGGCCGACTACAAGCACGTGATTTCTTACGAGCCCATTCAAGTGGAGAAGAACTTGGCGTATGAAGAAATTCCTGTCCAGATATTAGATAGGAAAGAACAAACTTTGAGAAATAAAGTTATTTCATCTGTAAAAGTACTTTGGCGTAACCACGATGTCGAGGAGGCAACGTGGGAGTTAGAAGATAGGTTGATGAGGGACTATCCCCATCTATTTGTGTAACCTTGTAGCAATTCCGGGACGGAATTTTTATAAGGGGGGGAGGATGTAATACCCGAGAATTTCGATATATTATTAAATAATTATATTAATGAAAATGAGAATTTATTTGAATATAAATGATTTTGTGTTATGAGATGAATTAATTCAATTATATATAATTGAATAATTATAATAATTGAGAAATTGGTGGAGTTTGTGATAAACTCGTTGATTGCCTTGTGTGGCACAGTGACGTAATATAAGAATGATTATATTAATTTAAGCGAACAATTAATCTATATTAATTGTTAATCGAAGAATATTAATTAACTGTTATAAAATACTAATGAGGATTGATTAATAATATGTGATTATTATTATTGCAAGAAACATAATAATAATGAGCAACGTGTTTATAAATATAATAAGATTTATATCAAAGTGATAATTAATCATATAAGGGTTAATTAAATTGTTATGGAGGTTAACAATTATATTGATTGATGTAGGATATGTGTATATTATTAATTAATATTCAATTTATAAGATGAGAAATTATATGTGCAAGCATGCGAATTAAATGCGTAGCATATATTAGCTGACTATGTATTATGTGAAGTGTAATATGACACTATTATATGGTAAGGCTTATTAAACCATGTGAGCTACTTGATTAATAACTTGTGTGACAATAAATATGTGGGTATACATTGTATAATATATCATGAACATATTGTAAACAATTAGTTTTAATAAAGGAGACAGTGTAATGTGTTAACATCTGACTAGCTTATATCCGGTATTAACAAAATGTACATAGATTATACGTGTCACTTACTACAGTATATGAATTATTGTGACATTTTAATTAAAGACCTAAGTGTCTAAATATGTGTGTGTGTATATAACCTAAGTATTAACACTAGTTTGTTTACAAATTGGAAATGCTGAGATTTTTATGCTTTGTCCCATATTAATAAGACACAAATCTTGTACACGTAAAACACTCATGAAGCTAGCCTACTCCTACCTTCTCAAACTCAGCATTCTAGCAAATCATGATACGGGGAGTGGGCACAACAGTGTTCTTCAACCACTCTACCAACTCTTCCTTAGCTGATATACAAAGCTTCAATCTAGTGGTTCAATTTAATGGACAATTGCATTGTCTGTGTAAGGATTTTTCTTTAAATAGCAGCCATGTTTCTTCGTTTTCAAATTGCTGAGAGTTTGCATAAGTGGTGAGCAAAAGCAATATACATATATCAGTAGGAGAAGTTGGATTAGCAGCAAACTATATTGGAATCATAGCAGAGGTATAATCCCTCTTCCTTTGTTCTTCATTTTCGTTTTCTATTTTCGAAGTTTGCTTTCTTGACTTTCATTTCCATTGTTGCTCTATAATTTCTGTAAAGCATCGAATTCGTGAAATTAGTTGGAGTTCATCAAATTGGGAATCGTTTGGGCGATTGACTATTATATAACAATATATATGTGTTAGTAAGGTAAAAAGGTTAGTCTAATAGCATAGATCGATAAAATGGGAGGTTTTGGGTCGGTTTCGCTGCAGTCTGAACTGCAGGAACTGTCCCCACGCCGCAGCGCCGCAGCGCCGCAGCCAGCGCCGCAGCGCCGCAGCCAGCGCCGCAGCGCCGCAGCCCGCGCCGCAGCGCCGAAGCTCGCGCCGCAGCCCCACCCACGCCGCAGCCCGCGCCACCCGCGCCGCAGCGCTAGAATAGGCTGCTATTGCCGCGCCGCAGCGCCGGCCTCTGTGTTCAGTTTTCTGCGTTCTGCAACAAAACTGTTATGTACTAATTGGTTGATTTTTGTTTAAACAAGCATGGAAGCATGATTAATACATATATATAAACCTAATGAGGCAATGTAAGCATGTTTTAGTATATTAGCATGCATGGTTAACCAAACGACATATAGTTTGAAAACAAACTTAAAGTTTCATAAATGAACGTTAACATTATAAAGCATGTTTACATACTGACCTTGCAAGCACGTTAGTACCACCTAGAGACACATGAAGTGCATGTTAGCTTATCTATATTGGTTCCGTAATAAAATATGAACATGTGAACCTAACTAGTGCTCATTCCTAACAAAAATATAAGTTTGAAGGTGGATATGATCATGTAAATGCTATATAGTCATTTTGATGTTATGAGCATGTTTAGATAACTTTGAAATATATGAATGAAGCCTTAACTTGTGTTTATATAGTTCGTAAGGAAGCATGAACATGTTAGGCTCTATTAGTAAGATTCACTAATAGAAATACAAGCCTTGCACATGAGCATTAACACGATACGTGGAGATTTAAATTCTGATATTTATGGACACATGTGATAGTACTCTTAGACTCATTCATGTGTCATGCATATATATATACCATGATTGGTTGCCGTGATTAAAGTTTAGCATAAACAAAGCATGTTTTCAAGATAATAACAATGCTAGCTACATATATGCAATACGAGTACTCATGAGCATGACTAATACAAGTTATATGAATATCTTATGTGTTTAAAAGCGACCATGTTAGACCATATGAGTTCGTGTCCTTGAATGGCTTTAAGTATTAACTTAAGAACCTATACCATGTATGATTGGATTTGGAAAAGTTATACAAGCATGTAAAGTATCCTTTAAATATGAATACATGCTACGTGATATTATATGATGTTACTTGAACCCGATTTTGACGGTTAACTTAAGGAGATGCCGTAACTTGCTAAAATGAAATATATTTAGTATTGATTGTGGTCTTATGTGATATTAATAATATGCAAGCATGTTTGCTAATTGTTGAGATCTTATATAATATGAGAATGCGTTTAAACTCTAAAGAAGGATCGTTAAGGATAGAAATTATATTCTATATAACTGTGTAGCTAGGTAAAACTTACCTTATGTGATGATCGTATATTCAAAGAGAAAATGTGAAGTTAAATTATATGACTAATGAATATCATATATATACGTAACTGTATTACGATAGGAATTCGAAAGTGTTGATTGCTTTTCGTGGATAAACTACGCTAAAGGCAAGTTCTCTTACTTACACTCTTTTAAAGTGCAAGTATCCTAACCGACGCATTTACTTTATGCAAGGAAAGCTATGATTGTGAAAGTTTCCTAACTTATACTCTTTTACTATGCAAGTATCCTATCTTGTGTATTGCGAACTAATTTCCTATTTAATCGGTTGAATTAAATTAGCATACTTGAACTCTTATTTCATTAAAGCTATTATTCATGTTGAACTTAGTATTGTTCTTGAATATTGTGAAAGTGTCTATGCCATTTGATTCGGCTAGACTTATATTATTGAAAAGCGACCCAAACTAATTGATTGGTGCGGGATCTTGTATTTGACTGAGAAGAACAACCTTCTTTGAAGGGAATATATAAATTGTCGGAGAACCGACGTGCACGCTTGAGTATGATTGATTGTTATGCATAACGATGGTACTTTAGGCTGATCACCTGTTGTACCTGTTTTTTGTTGGATTTTTAGTTTATTACTGTCAATTCTAGTAGAAGTTCATAGTCCGTAGTGACTACTCAGTATTCAATTATTTGAAATCTTGAATTGACTTATTATTGAATCATATTGATATTATCCTGTCCTTAGCGACTGTTATTGAGAACTGTTGATATTCTTGTTATTCTTGAGCTATCAAATCTTGCTATACCCTTTCGAGAATTGAGAATCTTATTATTCACCCTTATTGTATATTACTTGCTGGGCAATTTGTGCTCATTCTTGCTTTCCCTAAAACATTTCAGTTAAGGCAGAGCATGGCGAACCTTCGGGCATTGATAAGGGCAAGGGCAAGGCTACCAACTAGCTTATGTCTGTTATGTTTCAAATATATTAATATTATGTGAAGATGATGTAGTAAGACTGGATTTGTTTATGTTTAAGCTTAAGTTAGATTATGTAACAAGTCGTTAATTGATCTTGCTATGTAATCTATTAAGTACTGTAGGTTGCGAGACTTGGGGGAATAATTATAATAAATCATTGTAAATTATTCTAGAATAGATTTTCCGCTGTGGTTGTGTGATATTTAGTTATCATTATTGCGATGTATTACCATGAGCACGTGATGAACCGAATTCGAGAGACCAAGTGGCGGTCCTGGAATTTGGGGGCGTCACAAGACCTTCGAGAGAATAGAGAAATAAGAGACATCATGAAGAAGATGCGACAGATGGAGGATGATATCCGATCTATGAAAGGGACAGGGTCCCACGAAAGTGTTAATTACTCCGACCTCTGTATTTTCCCAACGGCCAAATATCCCGATAAATTTCAAGTCTTGGAGTTTGAGAAATACAACGGTTTAGACGACCCTTACACCCATCTGAAGGTATACATAGGCGAGTTAGGATCCTATGCCGAGGATTAAAACCTTCGAATGCAGTTGTTCCAAAAGAGCCTTACCGGTGAAGCCCGGACTTGGTATGCCCGGATCGACAATTCCAAAGTCCAAGGTTGGGAAGATTTGGCGCACGCGTTCCTCAACCAGTATAGCTTCCAAACCCAAATGGCACCTGATCGCTACCAAGTGACCAAGGTTATGAAATTGAGCAATAAATCGTTCAGGGATTACGCACAGAGGTGAAGGCACATAGCAGCCTAGGTTAACCAGCCAATGGATGAAGCTGAGATGGTGATGACATTCATCGACATCCAAGAATAGCCTTATTACGAGAGAGTTCTAGCGAGAATAGGGAAACCCTTCTTCAAAATGATAAAACATGGGTAAATGGCAGAGATGGGTTTGAAGTCTGGTAAGATCAAAGACCTCACGGCCTTGGAAGCAGTAGCCGAACATTTACAGTCTGGCAATTATGTGAGCGCTCCCAAGACAATATATGAGGAGAACGATGAAGATGTATCCTTTATTACACAGGGGCAATCTATGAGTCTCGACAAAAGTCCCTCTACCTGGATAAAGGGAAGCGATCTGCCACAGCAACACCCGACCTCATTCAACTAAAGCCAGGATAGACAGAGAAAGTTTGAAAGAACGGAAAATAGAGTGTTCACTCCACTAGGCAATTCCCTCGAGAACGTATTGGCCTTATTAATTGACCACAAGAAAATTACTGATTTGGCTCCACCTCTAGATCCAAAGAGTAATCGATATGATCCAAATGAGTGATGTGCTTACCACTCAGATTCTCAGGGACACGATACGGAAGACTGTTGGTCCTTAAAACATAAAATCCAAAATCTGATTGAAAGTGGCGACATTGTGATCAAACAACCTGACCAATCAGATGTCAACACCAACCTTCTGCGGCAGTACAATACAGAGGGAGTGAACATGATTGGGTCAGGAAGCGCTGGAATGGATCCAAATCGTAAGTACATATGGATGATGGAGGAATACCCCCAAAGGAGCGGAGCACATATCTTAGGGTGGGAAAGTCCGGAGGAGTATGTGACAGTAATACAAAAATTGGTGACGATCCAGCATTAAGTAACTCTGTTAGCCAAGATGGTAGTGCGCCATCATCAGATTACAAGAGAGCTTTTCACTCAACCATAAAGGGACCCATAGAAGGAAGAGGTTAGCCAGAATGCAAGCTTATATTCATCCAAAGCAATTCACCGGACTGAAGAAGAGCAAAGTGAGCTGAAAGGGCAGGAAAATTGGAATGATAAAAATACTCAAAGATCTCACCAGCGGAAAAATTGCCTTGAGGAATGAAAATTCTTAAAGAGGTTAGATCAAACAATATTCCAGACACCTGCAAACCCCCAAAATCCTACGACATCGAAAGTCAGAAAGAACAAGCGAAGAAGGGTATTCACGCCTCTAGGGGACTCGTTGGAAAATATATTGGCACTGTTGGTTGTGCAAAAAAAGATCACTGAGCTCGCTCCTCCAGCTGATCCCAATGGAAGGCAATACGATATCAACAAGAGGTGTCTCTACCATTCTAACTCACTTGGACACGCTATCGAGGAATGTTGGACCCTGCGACATAAAATCCAGAATCTCATTGAAAATGGAGAGCTGAAGATAAATATCCCCATGACCGAAAAAGGCGAAAGGGAAATGATAGCTATGAGCACTAATTATTATAGAGCACAAGGTGGACTGGTCATAATGTGGGAAGTGGTAGAGGAAAGAAGAGAGTCCCCTAAAGAAATTCATTTACCACCGTCAAACATCTTGTTGCCCAAAGTTAGCAACCACACTCCTGATTCTACCCTGCCGGATGATGAGGAGGAAATATTGCTCCTTTCCAATGAGGAAAAAGCCAAAAGGGAAAATTTCTGACGAGAAATGCAATAACAGTTCGAGAGAACTTTCAAAGTCAAAACCTCCCAGACCCATGGAAAAGATGAAGGACCATATTAAGGAAAAGGAAGCGAGGGTATCGACAAAGTTAACCCATCAAGGAATTAAGAGTTCATCCCTTTTTATAACGGGTCTAGTTTTAGCGTCCGCGAGGGATATGACAAATATGGAGGTGATCAAGTTATGGCGGTGATTGAAGATGTTTTAGACAGGAAAATAACCTCTACGGCCAGCATCGAAGGCAACCTGACCTCTTAGAACTGAACTATCAAGCCTCAACTAACCCAGAATACATATATTTAGAGAATACGATTGCTAGTTCCATGAGATGTTGGGAAGGTATCATTAGCATTATGTCTTATTTTATGTTTTATGCATTATTATGTTATGGTTTGTTTAAAAAAAAGAAAAAAAAGAATAAAGAAAAAAAGAAAAAAGAATAAAATAGAAAAAAAAAAAGAAAAAGAAAAAATATAAGTCTAGTTTTCAGGTTTGAGCCTGAACTACGAAGGACCTGATCTCCCATCTGCGAGAGTACGTAGGTAGCCATTTATGGTGCGGTCAAACCAAACAAAAAAAAAGTCAATCCAAACCCCATCAAATCAAATAAAAAATCCAAACCCTATCAAACCAAGCTCAAACCCAAATAAACCCTTTTCAAATATTTAGGTCTGAGCGTGAACTACGTAAGACCTGATCTCCTTTCAAAGGAGTACGTAGGCAGCCAGTGATGGCACAGTCTAACTATTACAAAAGTCACAAAACCCTTTTCAACAATTCAGCGATCCCAAGATGCGACTCTTCACCAACTCATCAACCCCTAAATTGCGAGAAGACTTGATCTCCTTTTAACATACAGAAGTGCGTGAGTGGCCATCGTGACAAAGTCTATCTCATATCTGACGACCTGTTCTCTGAAATAAAAGCCCCAAACCCAGCCTTACAGATTGAACCAAGCCTGGTTGAAACTGATACATCAGAAGCCAAGCCGAGCTCTTATATCCAATTTAGTGGAATCCGAAGGCCTCTCGATATCAAACATCAAAGCCAAAGCGATAATAAGAATTGAGAAACACAGCGATATGTCAAGCATGATCATCAGCGAGTACATATACAAAATAAGGCGATGCAAAATCTGAATATAGGGGAGATTACAACAAGTGCACCTGCAAGTTTGAAGCGACGATTGGGGCACCCGAACATCAAAGCTCACCTCGACCTGTTAACCATGTGGGTCAAAAGGTAGAATATTCTTGCGATCTTGGCATCTTCTCAGCCCATGTATCAAATACACAACAAAGCAACTACTCCAGACGACAAGCAAGACTGGGGAAATTTTAGAATTGACGACAACCTGATATTGGGACCCTAACAACAAATAAGACTAGGGCAATATCAAAGACAACGGTAAACCTACACTGGGGCAATGTCGGAGACAATGACAACTCGACACTGGGGCATTTATCGACCATCCCAAAAGGGGAAATGCAAGTCGGCACCCATAATGCGATTCCATCAACATCCTATATCATCATCATCTGAGCTTATCTCATATCATTTCATTGGCAATCTGGTATGATCATTTGATCTCTTCCAATCATAACTTTCTTAAAATGCAGCGATCCATGTGTGAAGTACGACTCTTTCAACTCCTTATCTATTTTCTGTCTCAATACATTAGCGATGATATACATTAGCGATGATATACATTTTAAGTATAGATAAATCTTGCGTTAGAATCTAAGAAAAAGGTTTTAAAAGAGAAGATTTTGTTTAACTTGTTATGAATAGATTAATTCCGATAAGCATCCGTGGATTAAGAATCACTAGAATGATTAGAGAATTAAGACTATTCAACCTTTTGATTAGGCACGACATCCTAGTTCAAAGTGCTTTTTGGAGCAGAATCGACCTCATATACATATCTGCACTTTGCGGTTGCCCTGACTCTTTATCGTGGGGTATGAAACTGTGGCGAAATTGATGACAATTAATGCGAAGATAGAAGATAAGTGATGGCGAATCTAATGTCTCGAATCGTGGCCTGGGTTACTCGAGTAATTAAGTCTGAGGGGTGTCTTTACACCTGGTGCCCTAAAGCCGTCTGGGTTGGGAGTCACCAGCCTAACGCTCGCTACATGGGTAATTTAGAGCCTAAGAAAACGAGCATTGTGAGGAGGTAAAAGGCGAGACCGGAGCATATTCGAATCTTGGCCTGGGTTACTCGAGTAATTAAGCTTGAGGGCTGTTTTTACACCTGGTGCCCTAAAGCCATCTGGTTTAGGAGTCATCGGCCTAACACTCATTACATTGGTAATTTAAGCATAAGAAAACGAATCTTTCATACGGTCAAGAGAAGAAAAAATAGATGAGACCGTCTGACTTATCTCGAAGTGTGGCCTTTGTTACTCGAGCAAGTAAACCCGAAGGGGTGTCTTTACACCTAATGCCCTAAAGCCATTTGGTTTGGGAGTCATTGGTCCAAAACTCATTAAATGGGTAACTTTGAATAGCCTAAGAAAGCGAGCCAAGTTAAGCGAGGAAAAAAAGAAAAAAGAAAATTTGGAGTTAAGGAAAAATTACGAGGTAAGAAAGAGATCATCTAAAGTCATGGAAGAGAAACCCTTGCTAAGGGTTGCGTCACTTATAGTGCAGATGTCATATGACGTTAATTTTGTGAAGAACGATATATAGAGTGAAGACGAAGTATCTTTGAAAAAAGGAGATAAGTCTTTTCAATTTAATCTTACTCATGAACAATGACCATGGATGCTTAAAAGTTTTCTTGCGATTTCATAACTTCTTAAATGAAAAAATTCCTTATGATAAAAAGTAATTAAAAAAATAACCTTGAGGATAGCGATTTACAATTCTCTTAGCGATAATAAAAAATACAGCGATGACGAGTTAAGTGGCAGACCCGTTGAGCATTCAATTTCATGAACTTTAACTTCATATGCGTCATTGATGATATTGTACTAATGTTTATATCAAAGATATCGCCGACGGCCCGAGCCGTCAAGCTTTTTGGTGCATTTTGTTCTTCGTCTGATGTGCAGGATATTGCTTACTCTAGACGTGGTCAACAAAGCGAGTTTCTTATAATCCCCATTACAACATGTGAAAGGGCTGAGGCATTTTGTGATTCAATGAAAAGGAAGGAGCCTAAGGCTTGGCCAAGCTTTTCATCAAAAGAAATGAGAGGACTTCTGAAAGAAATTGCAATGATATGAGCTTGCGACGACAAAAGAAGGATAAAATTCCTTGAAGATCCCTACTTGAGAAAAAAACAACGGCTCATCTGTAAAACAGTATCAAAAGACCACACAGGGGTCAATCCTAACTCACAATTTTTAAATGCGAATCCATGACATATAATGCATGCATCATGACATATGCAATGAATGAAAAGCATTATATATACGAAATACATAAAATTGTATACGTCAAATATCATCTCTGTCCTATAAATAAAAGTAAAATGTACAGGGAATGGGGCAGAGCAGCCCATCGACTAACAAAAGGCCTAACGAATGAACTCTACATCATCAAACATATCAACCTGCGCCAAGTCCTCCCAAATCAAGGCCTCCACATCGAAGTTTAAATTTGCGTAGTGAAAGAGCGAGCTGCATCCTCCAGCGATGTCAGCGGTACCCTGGTCGTCAGTCAAGCCAGTATCTAATCCAGCGGGGTCGTAAGTAAAAAGAACTCTCCCTTTTATAATCAATGATGTAATCTATTGGCTACAACCCAACGCAGGTCGGCAAATCCCCGATGATGTAATCCGTTGGTAACAACCCAACGCAGGTTGGCAAATCCCTGATGATGTAATCTGTTGGCAACAACCCAATGCAGGTCGGCAAATCCCCGATGATGTAATCCGTTGGCAAAAACCCAACGCAGGTCGGCAAATCCCCGATGATGTAATCCGTTGGCAACAACCCAATGCAGGTCGGTAAATCCCTGATGATGTAATCCGTTGGCAACAATCCAACGCAGATCGATAAATCCCCGATGATGTAATCCGTTGGCAACAAACCAACACATGTCGATAAATCCTCGATGATGTAGTCCGTTGGCAACAACCCAACGCAGGTCGGCAAATCCCCGATGATGTAATTCGTTGGCAATAACCCAACATAGACTGACAAATCCCCGATAATGTAATCCATTGGCAACAACCGAACGCAGATCTGTAACGACCAGGAATTTTAAGCTTCTTATTAATTTTATTTGTGATTTAAAAATTTTGAGAGTTAATTTTTCAAACTTATTTAAACCTTATGTGGTTATGTGCTTATGTGATTTAACCTATGCTAATAAATGCTAGGATTTTTATTAAAGGGAATCACTAATAGTTATTTAAATTAGTAGATTAACCTTGAGACTTTTATATCAGAATATTAATAAGAGTGTTAGTAAATTATATATTCAAATTTCTTGAATATAGTGTAGAAATTTAATCGTGATTAATTATTTATATTTGAGTAATTAATTGATAACGTATGAAATTATTATTGTTGTTGATTTATAATTATTATGAGTAAATAATAATTAATGAATTGGGAGTAATTAATTAATTATATATTGATTTATAATTATTATGAATAAATAATAATTAATGAGTAAAAGATTAATAAATATAATAATATTATATTTACTTGGTTAATTGATTAATTGTTATATGCATGTATATGTTATATTAAACCTTTGGTATAAGGTAGTTACCTTTATATATTGTATAAGATGCAGGGTAACATATTTGATATGGCTATATAATATGTATTTAGACTATATAATAAATTTAATTACTTTATGTGAGTTACATTATATTATGACTTATGTAACATAATATGGGTGGTAGACATTAATGTATGCCCTAGTGACATATAGTAATAAACAATTATTAATTGATAAATGATTTCAATAAGTTAGTATAATGATTATAGTAACAGTTATTATAATAATAATACCAAACTGCTTTATATTCGGTGTTAAAATAATGTACATGGATTATATGATTGGTGTATATGTACCTACTTGATACATCATATTATTAATTGTAATAACATGGTAACACCCATTTAAATACATATGGAATGGATACATGTAACTTAAATATATACTATGTGTATATATATAATCTAGATTATTTATTAACTAAGTGTTAGACTTATACACCCATTTGCAAGTTGCTGAGTTAACTAGCCTCTCCACTTCTTCTCTTCACGTGAACACAATAAGCTAGCTACACTATAGCTCTTCTCAAATTCAGCAATATAGGAGTAATGACTGTAGAAGGTGTGAGATTCATGATTGAATTAACCCACTATCACCAACCATTCCTTGCCCATTGTATAATCTGGATTTCCATTGTTTGCAAAGTCATGGACTGGTTATCCATTTGCCTATATAATGAGCTTCTCCTTCATAATTTGCAATGCTGAGATTTCATATATGTGTAAGTTGTTTAGAGATATATCAGTGAGGGTGGATTGGTTTAGTGCAAGTCAGTTTCAATTAACAGAGGTATATCACTTCCCATTCTCATTTTCTGGAAGATTTTCAAAGTTCTTGATTATTGAATTGTTCATGAATTGTTGGTAATTGGATTATGAGATATGAGTATTAAAGTGTTATATGATGATATAAACTTGTTGAAACCGTTATATGAATATTTGAAGAGATTTTCGAAATTATTTTCTGAGATGGGTTTCAGATTTTCCGAAACTGCAAAAGCTCCTGGCCTGGCCGCCAGCCTGCGCAACTGCGCCAGTATTACACTGGCCAGCGGCGCAGCTGCCCCAGTGCCTTCTACAGAAATTTTTACCTTCTGTGTCAGTCCTGTTAAATGTTAGCCTATAGTACCTTATGTGGCAAGCATGTATACATGATTAATATATATATATATATATATATATATATATATATAAATACACACACGTAGACATAGTATAAGTATGTATAATAATGTTAGTACACTCAAATGATAAAAAAGAGTTAATGTTTGCAATGAACTTAGAAATTTCTAAAGTGAACTTGTTATGGACATATCATGTATGTGTATTCTGATTTTTAGAACCCGACCATATGGTCTATATGAACTTGAGCACTAAGTCTAAAGTGGTTAATCATACTAGCTTATATTAGAGGAAGAAAACTTGTGGTTTTAAATAAACTTATAGTTTTGAATGCGAACTTTGTCATATCAGTAGCATATATACAATCTGATATTATGAACATAATTGTATGTTTACATTAACATGAAATGCATGTTTAAAGTGTTGAACACACTAGCATGCACGATTACAAGGTTTCGACGATTTCAAAGAAAGAAACTTAAGAACCTTGAGAAAACGAACTTGACCAAGACTAGTATCTTTTAAATTATTACCATAAGAGAACGTTACGAGGTTTAGATATGTGTTTACATTGCATAAGAAGTAGAGGTTGCGATGCTTTACATGTACTAAATGACCTTTATGGATTTAGTATACTTTTGAATGAGAACTTAAGATTTGATAAATAATAACATCAAATACCATGTGAGACATGTTGTGAGCATACAAGCATAAGTATTAAGATTTCATTATGCAATAGACGTATTGTCATGAACCTCATTTGTTCATATACAAATTTTACATATGCATGCTTAATCATAGAAAATGAACTTCAAATATGAACTATGTGATTTATATTTGTGTACTATACTCGAGCATATATATCAAAGTATTGTTTAGTCTCATTATGAGATAGTATAACCAGAGTAGTAAAGGTTTGAAGTATGAACTTGTTTAACTTAAGGTTTACCGGCATGAAAACATATGACTTCGAAATTGGATTACGATGAGCATGCTAGTTTCGAATAAGAAATTACAACATGATAAGTATGTGTATTGGTTTAATGTTAGTAGTTACATGCTAGAGTTACGCCGGGACACTTTCAGACCCGAATAATTTGCTTAAGTCGGATTTTAACAGTTAAAATATTATGATGCTATAAATGGTATGTTTGATTTTGAACGTGATCTTATGTGATAGAATTATATAATGACTAGATTCTTGTATGTGTGAACTTATATTAGTTTATACATGCTAATTTAAAGGCCGACTTGCTAATGCTAGGTCGTTACAACGCAGTTTTATTAAAGCTAGAAATTATTTATAGCTGAGCAATCAGGCAAGTTCCCTGACTTACACTCCTTATTTGTGCAAGTTCTTTAATTCTTACTCTTCTATTTGAGCAAGTTTCCTAGACCCTTGTATTACTTTATTCAACGGATATTATAAGCAAGTATCCGAACCCTACTTTTATGGTGAAAGTATTCTAAATTCTTGTACTACCTTATTCAATGAATCGTGTAAGCGAGTTTCTAAACTTCACTTGGTTTTGGTGAAAGTTTCCTATCCTTCTCATATTGTATTGAGCAGGTTATTATTATATTGTGAAAGTTCCCCGAACTTCACACTTTGGTTATTGTGAAAGTTCCCCGAACTTCACATTTTGAGTATTGTGAAAGTTTCCCGAACTCCACATTTTGAGTATTGTGAAATTTCCCCGAACTTCACATTTTGAGTATTGTGAAAGTTTCCCGAACTCCACATTTTGAGTATTGTTAAGTTCCCCGTACTTCACATTTTGAGTATTGTCAAAGTTCCCCGAACTTCACACTTTGGTTATTTTGCAAATTCCCGAACTTCATTTTTTATTATGCAAGTTCTCTAAACTTATACAAACTCGTATATTGTGCAAGTATCTTATCTTTGTGTTTACTTTACTCAAAGAGCGTTGTAAACAAATGTCCTAACCTATGCATTTACATTATGCAAGGGATCTATTATGGTGAAATTTCCCGAATTTCACTCTTTTATGTTGTAAGTGTCTAAGCCTATGCATTTATTTTATGCAAGGAATCTATTATTGTGCAAGTTCCCCGAACTTCAGACGTTGAGTATTGTGCAAGTTCCCCGAACTTATACAAACTCCTATATTGTGCAAATTCTAAACTTTACTTTGTGCAAGTTCTCTATCATTCTCATATTGTATTGAGTAGGTTATTGTTGAATCGAAAGTTGTTTACTTAATTGCTTGAACTTTATTTCCAAGCATGTTATTTAGTGGTTTAATTACTTATCCATTATTCCACATCGATATTATTGATGTCCGCACCTAGTGCATTTGAGCTCGTACAGTCTTGGACTTGTACATTATTCAAGGTTCTAAATTTCTTGAACCATGTCAGTAAGAGTCTGAACCTTTGCTCGGTCAGACTAGTGTATGAAGTTTTCTTTGAAGCTATCCAAACCAATTGATGGTAAGGATTCTTAGACGGAACAGAACACCCCTCATATGTAAGAGTGTGCCCAGGTATCTAATATATATGATACGAGTAAGCAGATTTAAGTGTTATGCATATTCACGTTGTGCCCGAGGCTGATCTCCTCGAGGTACTAAGTTTCGGTAGCCAGAAGCCAGTAATTCTAAAAAGGGTCAATTAGCTATATTAACCCATTGGAAAGTTATAGTTCAGAGTCTACTCGACTATCAGTCATTCTAAAGGCAATTATTATCTTTGCTTTTAATATTCATATTGTTAAATTGTTTAGATGTTTATAGTGTTGAATCATGCAGTTTGTTGAACCTTACAAATATTCATATTATTGAATCATTCTATTATTCGTACTGATTCGTTCAGACATTCATATTGTTGAATCATTTAGATATTCATATTATTAAATCGTTCTAATATTCATATTGTTGAATCTTTAAGATGTTCATTTTGTTGAAATCGTTGTCAGATATTTTTCCATTCATCATGATATATCCTTTATTATTGTATCTAAACTTGCTGAGCAAACTTGTTGCTCATTGTTGCTATATCATAACTTATATTACAGTTAAGCCCGAGCCCTCAGGGAAGGACAAGGGTAAAGGAAAGATTTAGGATGGTTTGCAAGGAGCAGACTTTATCTTTATGTCTAGTTTAATTACTGTTAATGTTATATGAACCCTAATGTTTATTCTAGGGTTTGTTTGTATTGATATATTAAGGTTATCGAATCTTGGGACTAGTAACACCTTTTGAATGAACGACATACGTTTATTATATTCCGCATTTTAGTTATCATATGTTGTGTAAAGGTGGATGTTTAGTATTGTTTCGTGACGACCGGACCGGGGTCAGAGGACCCGAATTTGGGGGTGCCACAAGATCGGCATATCCTCGATGATGTACTCCGTTGGCAACAACCCAACGTAGGTCGTCAAATCCCCGATGATGTAATCCGTTGACAACAACCCAACGCTGGTCGGCAAATCCCCGATGATGTAATCCGTTGGCAAAAACCCAACGCATGTCGGCAAAACCCCGATGATGTAGTCCATTGGCAACAACCCAACGCAGGTCGGAAAATCCCCGATGATGTAATTCGTTGGCAACAACCCAATGCAGATCGGCAAATCCCTGATGATGTAATTCGTTAGCAACAACCCAATGCGGGTCGACAAATCCCCGATGATGTAATTCGTTGGCAACAACCTAACGCAGGTCGGCAAATCCCCGATGATGTAATCCGTTGGAAACAACCTAACATAGGTCGGCAAATCCCTGATGATGTAATCCGTTGGCAATAACTCAACGCAGGTCGGCAAATCCCCGATGATGTAATTCGTTGGCAACAACCCAATGCAGGTCGATAAATCCCCGATGATGTAATCCGTTGGCAACAACCCAACGCAGGTCGATAAAAACCCGATGATGTAATCCGTTGGCTACAACCCAGCGCAGGTCGACTTAACCACGATAACGTAATCCTTAAACTTCCCCAGCTGGTGGAGAATAACCCCTTTCTAATCTCACATATCATTACATCTGTTATACATGCCATTGCATTATCTGATATACCTTGTCATGCATTCTTTGTGTCTACTAATCTTTATCCTATTCATTCCATTACATTACATAAACATAACAAAGAGGGGCATCTGTAGACACTCGAAATTTCACTTTCTTTGTACTAACCCTGCAGGAGGATAAAAGAGTCATTTTACTTCGACGACAACCCCGAGGTAGGGCAAAAGAGCCATGTCATCCCGAAGATGACCCCGTGAAAGATTTAAAGGACCAATAACACCCGAACATGTCGTGAACCGAACAAGGATCGCCAAGCTGAGACAGTGTCCACCAAGAACCAACTCAGCAACCCTCGAAAGGTGTGCCATCAATAATAAACCAGCTAACTATCGTCGAGAACCAGAAGATACTTCTAAGCTATCAGCATCTTCTTTCCGGACCCCGACTCAGTCAGACTTAATATTACTCGGCCGCATTCCGCAAAGACTTTTAAAAAGTTTGGTCTGCGAAGCTCGACTTTCACCAAATTGAGACATAAGGCACGCATTTCGAGGCAACCAAACACGTGGGGCCCAGCCTCAACCACATCTGATCCAGCTGCATACATGGTCATGGCTGCCCGAATTTCTCTATATCACTAGCTAGCAGCTCAGAAACAAAAAAGAGAGAGAGAACTTAGAGAAAGAAAGTCACATTAAGAGAGAGAGAGCCTCGGGTGGGACTTATATATACACACTTGGAGTTATTTTCTCTTGTTTATCATCCACTTGGAGCCACGGGAGTGTTCTAAGTTTATCCCGGTAGTCAAAACGCTTGTTCACGCGTCCCCCAAAGTGAAATATCGCACTTTCTAGCTTCGTTCTTTGTAAATGTTGTTCCAATGATAGATTAATGAGATATCTTATTTGAATATAGTTAAACTTGTTGTATTTGAAGCATATTGTGTAATAGTTGATAGCTTTTACGTTTTTATAGGTTATATTGTGATTATTACGTTGTAAAAAAACTTTAGAGGCTAGATATACCCAAATCTAGGGCTAATCTGGTTTCGAGAGGTTGTTAGCATGATGATTCAACCCGGGGGATATAACGGCTTAGATTCATGGTATATCTATGGATTTATTTTTTTGAACGGTCCCGGTTAACCCGTATAGCCCTAAATCTATATTTAGAGGCGAAAGGGGGGGGGGGGGGAATCGGCGTGAACGGTGATTTCAACAGATGAAATCACTTAGTATAGAGGTCGTGGATGTTATGTATACATAATATTGTACAAATCATGTGAGCCTAGGAATCCCGATGTTGAGATCCCCAAACGGATCCGACTTGATTCCCATGATGGACCGGTTTTTATGTTGTAAATGCTTTAAATAATGTAAATATCGATGTACATGTAATATTTGGATCTTGAAAATGAACTGTAGGGTTTAGCCTCGAGAGCTCGGATTCAAGATCCCGTGATAGTGAAAACTTTCACTACGGGAGCTCAGTTCATCGAGATGGCTTTTATGCCCTATGATGATCTGAACATTCTTAACGCTTTAGCATACATATCATCAAAATGATTTCTCAAAGAAAACCACAAAGAGCTTCTGATGAAAATAAAGCGATTCGGGGTAGATCACATAATAAACGTAAAGAATAAAAGGAAGTTTCGAAGTCCTCGATTCCTAGTCGGGCAAAGGATTTGAAAATCTTACTTTCTAAAACCTCATTTTAATTCATATATCTTGTTTAAAATTGAATCTTTCGCTAAATCAAATACTTCGTACCTAGGCGCAAAAGAGGTACAACACTACTTTCAAGTCACCAAAAAGACTTAGAAACCAACTAATAAAGCTTTCAAAATCAAAACACACACACACACACACACACACTTTTTGCATAGAAAATCAATAAGATGCGGTACCGTGCTTGCACAGGAGTCGGGGGTGCCTAACACCTTCCCCCCGCTTAACCTAGCTTTCGGATTTCACAAATCTCTAGTTTTAAGACCAATCAAAGAGTCATGCATTGGACCACCTTGCGAAAAAAACTATTAAAACTCGGATGTGTTGGTACACCCATTTAAACCATACTAACTGGTAGCTCTGTCTCAATCGGTCCAATCATCAAAATAAAATCAAACTTTTCAAAATCGTCGACACATATGTCGGTACCAATTTCCTAAAAACTTACCCTTTAAACGGAACTCCAACGACATAGCGAAAGCAAAAGGGTAAAATAAGACCAATTTAGGAAGTTTGGGCTTTCCTCTCTTTTCCCCCGGATAAGAGAGAAAGGGAAATAAAACCAACGAAAAAAGAGTCTCTTCCTTCCACAAAAAGGGGCACAAAAAGACTCTGACTTTTTCCCGGCGTCGACACGAGAACTATACATTAAAATTAAATAAGTTATATGAATAAATCATGAGGATATGTGACAATGTGAGTGTGTGAACATTAAATTAGTACCTCATGAATATATTGTGAACAATTGATAATTTATGGTTACTTCAATATATTAATATAATTAAAATAATAGTTGGGATGATATAAGGTGATAATACCCACTTGAATTATATTCAGTATTTACGAAATGTACATGGATTATATGTTGATATAAATATGTACCCTACTTACTACATTGTAATATTATTTACTTATTAGAATTATATTGTGACTCTATTTATAACCTAAAAGTATATGAAATGTAATGTGTATATATGTTATATACCTAAGTATACATGGTAGGCATATATATATATATATATAACTTTAGTGTTGTATTCATATTGCTGAGTTAGATGGCTTGTCCCAAAAGGAAAGACTTATTTCTTCTTCACGTGTGCAAGCAAAAGGCTAGCTACTCTACTCTTTCTTCTCAAAATCAGCATTGTAGCTAGTCATTCAATGGGGAGTGGGTATTATGAAGGGATTCAACAACCAATCAACAACTCTTCATTAACCATCAAACAATCTTTCATCCCATTAGTTTGTTTTGATGGAGAATTGCATTGTCTGGAAATTTGATTCTCTATAAATATAGCCTCTTTCATTCTCAATTCTTTTGCTGAGAATTTCTAAGTAAGAGAGAATAGAGAATGACCATATATATCAGTTGAGGAAGGAGTGATATAGCAGCAAGCTAAATCCATTTGTAGAGGTATACTCTCCAAATTCCTCATTTCTAAAATTTCTTAAGTCCTTGATTATGTAGATGGTAATTGGATTGTAGAATGCTTGTTAAGTGTTATATGAACTAATAAGCATGTTAGAACTACAATGTAGTTGGTTTATAATAAAATTTATAAGAATTTTTGTAGTTGGGTTTGGAAATTGTCGAAGTAGAAGTCTTTCTGGTGCTGGCCGAGACCCGGCACAGCTGCACCAGTATTGTACTAGGGCGCAGCGCAGTTGCGCCAGGCCCCTGTGACAGTTTCCTATTACTACTAAAATCTGCTAAGTGCTAACATATTGACATCATCTAGACAAGCATAAACACTGGTTTAACCCATGTATATATGTTCCTTGATATGACACGCATGTCCATAGCTATGTTAATATACATTATTGATGAAACAACTTATAGTTTTCAAAATAAACTTAGAGTTTTAAAAAAGAACCTTGATATGCCATATTCATGTTGTATTCTGACTTTGAGCATGGTTGTATGGCCTAGAAATGCATGAAGAACATGTTAACATTTGTATATATGTTTCGTGATATAGTATGCATATATTGCACTTCATTAGTGAATGTTTAATGACGAAAACATAAGTTTTAAAAGTTGACTTGGACGTGTTATATTGAGATTAAGGTTCTGATGTTTTTCGCATGCTTGAATGTACTTTTAAACATCCCTAAGACATCATATATATACACACACTTGTTAGATGTAATGGAAGTTAATCGAGCATGGGTTTGATTAAGTTTTCAAACAAATAACGATACTAGTTACACGTATATGATATACATACTTGTGAGCATGCCTAAAACAAGTTATGTGACCACCTTATATGTTTAAATGACAAGCATGATAGCTTCTGTGATTTCATGACATTGAATGGCATGAAGTTATTAAGGGATGTTAATCTAGAACTATAACATGGAAGGTTGTACTTAGATGGACTTGACAAGCATGAAAGGACCTTTAACATGTATATATACAATGTGGTATTGTATGTTGATGCTTGGTCAAAACAACAGTGCAAAAGCTCAACCCTAGTCTGGCCAAGGGACATCGCAGCTGCGCCATCCCTGGGCTTAGCCAGGGCGCAACTGCGCCAGGTCACTTTCAGTTCTGATGCAGTTTATTTATTCTAATTTTAGCAGTTCACTTATTATGATGCTCTAATCTGTCAAGGAGGTTATAATTAATACTGATATATGTTTATATGATATGATGAAGTAACATGATAACATTTAACTTATAAAAGGGATTCTAAAGTTAGTGAAGATAATGTTGATTAAGTGTTATGATACTATACGTGATATAACTATGTACTTGATTTCGTAATGTCTTATATACTGATTACGTGACAAGCATATGTAAAGTATGTAATAACGTACGTATAGAGTTACAAGACTAAGTGAGAAGCATATGTGTATACTTGAATTACATATCGAGCTTGTATATCGAATATACTTAGCTAATGAATATCATATGCATAAATATATTACGATAGGAGTTCGAAGTGTTGATAAGCTTATATTGGTAATCTACGCATAAGGTAAGTTCCCTGACTTACACACTTTTATTATGAAAGTTTCCTTTAACCCATTCTTGTATTATTAATTACAAGTATCCTAACATTTGCATTTGCTTTATGCAATGGATCCTTGTGAAAGCAAGTTTTCTTACTTACTCGTTTAAATTGAGTTAGTATGCTTATTGAATAGACTCTTGTTTCAATTGAGTCTTATGAAAGCTATTATTCATGTTGAACTTAGTATTGTTCTTAAATATCGTGAAAGTGTCTATGCCATTTGATTCGGCTAGACTATATGCATATTTAGAAAACTATCCAAACCAATTGACTGGTGCAAAATCTTTGAAAACTTAGTTGAACAACCCTTATGGTAAGGGGAGCGTATATATTGTTGGAAGCCCAACACACGCGTGAAAATTATTGTGGTGTTATGCATAATATAGAGTATTGTAGACTGATCATCTATCATACTTATTTTTGGGTTATCATTTTAATATTGATAATTCTAGTAGAGGTTCAATAGTCCTTAGTGATTGCTCAGTATAAATTATTTTATCCATTTGGATACGTTGATTACCTTTGAATTCATATATATCTGTTGGTCTATAATGAACCATCGTTTCATATTCTAAGGATTTGATTTAAGAATTGTTGATACTCGTTGTTCATGATGTTATTCTTCAAACTCTTGATTTTTATCGAGCTTATACCTTGACATTTCAAACTAGTGTTATAAAACTCTTCACCCTTATCGTATATTACTTGCTGGGCAATTTGTGTTCATTCTTGCTTTCCCTAAACACATTTAACTTAAGGTAGAGCAGGGCGGACTTTTGGGCGTCGATAAGGGCAAGGGCAAGGATACAGACTAGCTAGTCCTTTATGTTTTAGAAATTCCGGTGTTGTATTATTGCAACTATGATAATGTATTAAGATCGATTCAGAACTATGTTTAAACTTAAGTAGGGTTATGTAATAAGTCTTTATTTGATATTATTATGTAATCTATTAAGTACTGTAGGTTGCGAGACTTGGGGAAATAAATATAATAAATTAGTGTATATTATTCTAGATTATCCACTGTGATTGTATGATTTTAGTTATTATTGTTAGATAGTGATACATCGGATTCGAGGCATTGTGGCCCGAATTTGGGGGCGTCACAGGTTGGTATCAAAGTTATAGTTATAAACCTTAGGAGCGAGTGTCCTTAGATTATAACTTAGGAGAACTTAGAAGTTAGAAAGGGACATAACTCACATAGAGTTGTTCCTTGAGAGACTTAGTGTGTTATGAAATGTAACTTCATTATATACAATGAACTTATGTTTTATTTTTAACATTCTAATGGAGTTGCTATTTGTTTGTCTTATATTTGTGATTGTAGGATGACAGACATGGGAGTACCTAGTAGAGTGGTAGAGGAGGAGCCCAGAGATATACACGTTGTATATGAGGCACCTCTAGAGGCTGTGCTTGTACAGGCAGTTGCACCGTCCTAGTTTGAAGGCGAGGACGAGATTGAGGTAGAGTTCGATCCAGAGGAGGAGCTGATGGAGGACTAGCCGATGGAGGATGAGCCCGTGGAGGACTCTGATGAGGCTACTGTAGAGGAACAGATGCTGGGGGAGTATGAGGAGCGTATTTTAGAGTTGGACTGCAGAGTGCAGGAGCTGGAGGCTGAGGCCCAGGAGAGAGAGTTCGAGTTCTAGAAGCTGAGGGATGAGGACTATCAAAGGAAGCTAGAGATGCCGGAGTTAGAGGTAGAGATTGCATATCGTAGGGAGGCAGGGATCCAGATGGGGACTTTGTTTCACAAGTCGGTAGCTAGGAATGTACATCTGGCAAGAAAGCTGGAAGAAGTAGAGCAGAGGGAACTAAGTGAGAAGACTGAGAAAGAGGCACTCCGTACTCTGCTAGAGTTGGAAGTCATGGATAGGATTCACTTCAAGGTGAAGTGGGAAGTAGCGAACGAGAGGGCAGATGACTTAGAGGATGAAGTCAGATGCAAGAAGAGAAAGATGAACAAAATGGGGTATGTGTTCCGTTCAGCTTTTGAGAGGGTGATTGATGGTGTATACCACTACCCAGCGAAGCAGGGACAGACCCTACATACTGTGAACCAAGAGTTGGTGGCGTACATAGCACAGATCGAGTACAAGAGTGCTGTGGAGCGTGGGATGATGGGATGAGACCCTTAGCTAGACTAGCAGTAGCTTTAGTGGTTTTCTTTTGTGATGTATATGCTAGTAATCCCAATCTTTTGTGTAAGGTATGGGATAGATATGTAAACCCCGAGTAAGCTTTTGTTAGAGGGGTAGTATGTTAGTGTTCCCCGTCTTTTGTGATATTAAAGGATATGTGATAACATTTATAGAAATATGCTAGGGATAATCATGTAATAAAATGAATTGGCATATGAATATAAATGATCTTATTTCAAAAATGTGTTGTAACTTCTATTCTTTTTAACATTAAAGAAATACTTAAGTAATATAATTGAGTAATAATAATAAAAGTGAAAATTTTGTGATGCAGATAATGGCACCAAGACGTAGATTAACTGCACCTGAGGAATCAGTGAACAATGAGAGGAAACAAGTAGACCCGATCCAGAAGTTAGTGGATTTGTTAGGAGAGGCCCTTAGGGGAAGGAACAACGAACCCATTCACCCCAATCCTCAAACAGTACCAGTCACTAACTTTAAGGACTTTAAGAGTGTAGGATCCCCAGAGTTCGAGGGAACTACCTATCCGATCATAGCTCAGACATGGGTTAAGGATATAGAGAAGGCCTTCACCATCGCTCGAGTGGGTGAAGACCAGAAGACGGTATTTACTACGTATATGATGAGAGGCGACGCCAACTACTGGTGGGAGGCTAATCAACAAAGGGCTGGAGAAGGGATAATCGCATGGGTGAGATTCAAGACTCTGTTCTTTGAGAACTATTTCCCAAAGAGCATGAAGAATATGATGGAGGTGAAGTTCTTAGAACTTAAACAAGGTGATATGACAGTGGCACAGTACGCGGCTAAGTTCAACGAACTAGCACAATTTACAGAACACCAAGTGGGAGACGAAGAGAGGAAGGTAAGACGTTTTGAACATGGACTGAAGCCTTGGCTATTTAATAAGGTATCAATTCTTCAGATTGATTCCTTTGCGACATTGCTGGAGAAGGCGATCATTGCGGAAGGTGGCAGTGAAGCCTTAAGTTTTTATAAGAAGGAAAAGAAAGGAAAGAATACCGGAGGAGAAAACTGGGGATGAGGTAGCAGCAGTGGAGGAAGTAATTTGGGAAAAAGAAAGTGGGAGAACAATAACAACAACAACAAAAACAACAACAATCAGTTGGGAAATTTTTGTGGAGGTTTTAAGAAGATGGCAGAGGGATGCCCAAAATGTGGAAAGAATCATCAGGGCGAATGCTGTAAGGGACGCGACACTTGCTACAACTGCGACCAGGAGGGACACATTTTGCCCAACTGCCCGAAACCGAAGAAGATCCAAGGATGTTTTGCTTGTGGCTCGACGGAGCACCGGATCAAGGATTGCCCAAAGAAGGGAAGTGGTGGAGGTAGCAGCCAACAAGGGGGAAATAAACTGATGATCAGCGGACTGATACAATCCAACCGCCCAACCCCTAGAACCTTTAACATGACCGTCCAAAACGCAGTAGCTGCGAAGTACGTGGTGTCAGGTATAATCCCAATCAATGATATAAATGCATATGTATTATTTGATTCGGGTGCCACCTGTTCTTTTGTATCTGAAGAATTTGCTAGTAGACTTAGTATACCCCGAGAACGATTAGAAGATCCCTTGAACATAGAAGTTGTGAATAAGGAAATAATCCCTGTAGAATATGTTTACCGATATTATCGCGCAAACATTAGAGATCATGAACTGAGCGTTGACTTGATTCCAATTAGATGTGAGCTATACACGGACCACAAAAGTCTGAAATATATCTTCACACAGAAGGAGTTGAATATGCGTCAAAGAAGGTGGTTAGAATTGATCAAGGAGTACGACTGTGATATTCTTTATCACATGGGTAAGGCAAACGTGGTTGCCGATGCTCTAAGCAGGAAAGGATGGGAGAAATTGTTTCACTTGACAACTCAAGAAGAGTTGATAAGAAAGATGGAAAAATTAGAGATAGAGGTAAAGGGGCCGGAGAGGTCTGAAGAAAAGTTATTTGTAATGGAAGCTCATCCAACCTTGTTGGATAGAGTAAAGGATCACAAGAAAAGGATGAAAAGTGCGAGAAAATCAGAAAGAGGATAGCAGAAAATGGAGAAGAGAGATTCAGAATGGATAAAAATAGTATATTAAGATTAGAAGAAAGAGTGTGGGTACCAGCGGTAACTGAATTGAGAGAAGAAATTTTGCACGAGGCACACAATACGACGTATTTTGTTCATCCGGGAGGCACGAAGATGTACTGAGATTTGATGCAACATTTTTTGTGGCCCAATCTGAAATAGAAAGTCGCAGACTGCGTTAGTAGATGTATGACTTGCCAACGCGTTAAAGCAGAGCATCAACGGCCGAGTGGTTTACTACAACCATTGGAAATACCAGAGTGGAAATGGGAGCACATTATGATGGACTTCGTGGTGGGACTTCCAGTCATGCAGAAAGGTTATGATGCCATTTGGGTTATTGTGGATCGACTAACGAAGACCGCATATTTTCTACCGATCAAGATCCGCTATAATTTAAATCAGTTAGCGAGCCTGTACGTAAAGGAGATTGTTTCACGACATGGAGTGCCGGTGTCAATCGTCTCTGATCCAGATCCACGCTTCACGTCAAACTTCTGGAAAAGATTGCAAGAGAGGATGGGAACACAGTTGAGGTTGAGTACCGCTTATCATCCTCAGATAGACGGACAGAGTGAGCGAATAATACAAACGCTAGAGGACATGCTTAGGACTTGCGTGATGGATTTCAAGGGAAATTGGGATGACCACCTACCCTTAGTAGAATTTACGTATAATAATAGTTACCAAGCGAGTATCGGCATGCCACCGTATGAAGCTCTTTACGAAAAAAAATGCAGAACGTTGTTATGTTGGGACGAAGTCGGAGAGCGACGAATACTCAGACTACAGTTAGTACAATCGATCGCGGACGTGGTGACATTGATAAGAGCCAGACTAGTAGCAGCTCAAGATCGCCAGAAAAAGTACGCAGACTTACATCGACAAGATTGAGACTTTAAAGTCGGCAATTTCGTATTCTTAAAGGTATCTCCATGGAAGGGAAAAATCTGATTCGGTAAGTAAGGAAAGTTGAGTCCAAGATTCATAGGACCGTTCGAGATACTGAAGCGAGTGGGCGAAGTGGCATACAAAGTTGTATTACCACAGGAGTTGAAGCACATCCACAACGTGTTCCACATCTCCGTGTTGTGTCCGTATAAGTCCGACTACAAGCACGTGATTTCTTATGAGCCCATTCAAGTGGAGAAAAACTTGACGTATGAAGAAATTTCTGTTCAAATACTAGATAGGAAAGAACAGATATTACGGAATATCACGATGCCAAGGAGGCTCTGTGAGAATTAGAAGATAGAATGAGGAGGGACTATCCCCATCTTTTTGTGTAACCTTGTAGCAATTCTGAGGACGGAATTTTTATAAGGGGGAGGATGTAATACCCGAGAATTTCCAAATATTATTAATGAAAAAATTAATGAAAGTCGAATATTTATTTGAATATAAATGATTACGTGTTATGAGATGAGTTAATTTAAATAAGTTCAAATTGAAATTATGTTAATTAGGAGAATGTGGATCTACGATAAACTCGTAGAATGCCTTGTGTGGCACGAGAATGGAAACAACGATGATTTGTTTTAAAGGATGAATGGATAAGTAATTTATTAATTAATATTATATTATTAATTAACTGTTATCGTAAGTAATAGAATATTAATGAGTAATTAATTAATGTTGAGTAATTATGATTGTGAATAATAAAACATTAACGAGTAATTTATTAATAAATATAATAAGATTATATTTACTTGATTAATTGTTATGTGCAAGGTATGCGATAATTAAATGTATAATATATAGTAGTTACATGTATATTATATAAAGTGTAAAGTGCAATGTGACACTTATGTGTGACTATACAATATACGAGAACTATACATTAAGATTAAATAAGTTATATGAATACATCATGAGGATATGTGACAATGTGAGTGTGTGATGTGACAACCATGAAAATCGAATTGTCTAGAAAATTAAAATTAAAGAATTAATAACTAATAAAAAGTAATTTTATTGATTATATTCTGTGTTATGTGTATATTAATCATTCTATGACATAGGATGATTAGAAATGGGGAGGATTCTGAATACGAGCTAGAAGGAACGAGTAAGAATTTTCAAGACGAAAATAAATGATTTTCGGGAACAAAAATATTGCTGAGAAAAAGACGAAATAGGCACTATTTATGAAACTCTAAGGGTTAGGTTCGTGAAACCCTAAGCTCGTTCGAGAGTTCAGAATGTCAGAATGAAATTCTGTCAAAAAATTTGATGGTAATATACCGTGAAAAGTTAAGTTAATCGAGAAAAGTTTTCTCGGGGAAAAAATGACGAAAATCACTATTCATCTATTTCTGCTCGGGAATTTATTTTAAAATTCCGAGAAACGCGTAATGATAGGATTTTGAGGCGAGATGGAATATGTAATAATATTTCATTTATGGCTCGCGAAGTTTTCGCGTAGGGACTTCAAATCTTATGCGTTAGAAAAAGTAGAATCAATGATTAAATTGATTACGTATAATAATAAATGATTATTTTACGGAATGAATACGAGTATAATATGAGTTATTATACATGTATAATACGAGGAGGATACGAGAATTAATACGTCGTATAATACAAATTTTATACGAAGTAAATAGATTTAATTTGAATTAAATCTAAGAATTTAAACCCGTGAGTCGAACCGGCGGGTAAACGGGTGGTTTAAACCCATGGAGCAACCCATGACCCATGTTAGTATGTGGGGGACATGGGAGAGCACATGGTGGCATGTGCTAGCATGTGCTAGCACATAGGAGGACATGGTTTAGTACATGGGGAGACATAGGTTGCACATGGGCTCAAACTTGGACACAAAGAAAGGGTGAGGAGGTGGGAATAGTGAGGAGGTTGGGCCTAAAAGACCCTTAAGCCCTTGGTCTTGCAACTTCTTTAAATAGAAGTCCTGGCCTTCATATTTTGGTTGTTTGAAAATCCCACCAACTCCTATATGGAGAGAGAATAGAAGAGAAGAGGGAAAGCTTGGTTATGCAATCAAGGAAGCAAGAGAAGTTAGCTTAAGGCTTTGTCAAGAACACAAAGTCACAAGCTCTAGAACACTTATAAGGTATAAGTGTTAAACTTAATTTTCATCTTCTTTCAATTCTTTAATTGATAGAGAAGTGAAAAATGATAGAGAATGAATTGTAGGAAGTGAGAAGATTGATGTTAGTGGACTTTAAACCATTAATAATCAAGAACAAGTGAAACCATAAGTGAATGGTTAAGGAGTTAAGGAAGAACTATGTTAAAACCTTGAAATGGTTAAGTTAAACCATAATAAAATGGTTAATGAACGAAAAGATGTTAGAAGATGTTAGTGGAGGATCTGGATGAGTTATATTAACTCTCCAATGTTGTAAGGTTGGATTATAAAACTTATAACGTTAGAGTGCGAGAAAACGTAAAATTATAATCATAACATTGATTAAGAACGAAGAATGAACGAAGAACACGAAGAACACGATGAAGGTAATAAAGAAAACCATTAAAACTTAGATGTTTAATATGGTTATAATCGTAAAGGAACAACCAATGGATTGATTCCATTTGGTTTGACGTAAAAATATCAAGTAATGAAGATTCGACGGAAGTTTATGAGATTAGACGTTAAGCGTCGAAATCGTAAAATTTCCATGATTGAAAGTCAAAAGTCGCCGTGTGATTCAGAAATGATGGTTTTCGATAGCAACAATTTTAATTATGTCAACAAGACTTGCAATAGCAAGAATGAACGAATTCGGAGTTAAAACGAAGAAACGAGCGTCGAACGTTCGCGAACGTTCTACTAACACGTAAAAATGGTCTAATCGGAGAATTTCTTGCCGACGGATTTGGAAACGAATTCTGACTTGGTAGGATGGTAGAGCATGTCATTTGTAAACTTTTCGCTTTGGAACGAGCCAATTTTGATTTATAACGATCACATTACGGACTCGGGAATTTCAGAATTTTCAAATACTTAGAATTTTTCTGAGCTGCAGGGCTAGCGCTGCAGCGCCACCCAAAAGGCTTAATCCGGCACCGCAGCGCCACTCCGGGGAGAAATCTCTGGAGGGGTAGCGCTACAGCGCCACTCCAAGAGGAAAATCTGGCGTAGTAGCGCCAGCATGGTAGAAAATTCTGACATTGGCAGTAAGTACTTAACCTTTTGCATATCAATTAAGGGGCTAGGAAGTGATGTAATGTAAGCTTTAAACAACATGTTTAATCAATGTTTATGAGAGTTAAACATTAAACAAATGTAATTGAACTTAAGCTTGGAAACATTAACCAAGTGTTAAGTTGAAGAACAAGTTAAGATCTCGTCGATCATCATACTTAGTGATAATTGATGAGAGTTCGAGTGAACATAGAATTCACTTAATATAACACTTAAGCAAGTGATTTAAACCTTAATTAAAGGTTGAATGAGATTAAGAGACGAGTAACGTGAACGCAAGATACGTGAACGTTTCTCGCGAATAGTATCGGCGTTGAGTGAACGTTCTAAGTATACATTGGTTGTATAACTTGGACGTTAATGAATGTTGGCATGTGATTGGTAATAAGCCGTAATGAACGGTAATAAGAGAATGAAGAATGTTTAATGTGAAAAGTCGAGTTAATGTTAATAACTTGGATAAACGTTCAGAGTTGTATGGACCGGACGTGGTAAGGGAATGTAATGAAATAATAGGAAGAATGAAGTAAAGATTGGTCACGTAGACGTAGATTACAAGAACGTGTACCATAAGAAGTAAAGAGAAGTATAAGATAATGCTTAAGTCAAGTATTTGACTAATTGGATATGTGTTTCCTATATACTTTATAGGGAAAATGATGACCGATAAGGCGTAAGCAGTACGCATCGCTAAAGCCAGTTTCCTAACTGCGTTCATTTCCATATGAATGCAAGTATCTAAACTTCCTTCATCCTTTATGATGAATGTTAGTTCTTAACTTCCTCAGATGTTGGACATGAGGAAGTAATTTTGTATGTGCAAATGTGCAATATTTGTACAAGGTGATAGTATGAATGAGGCCTTGTGCCACAATGTTAACACTTTGGTGTTTCTTTGAGATAATTTGTTCTATGTTTGAACTATTTCATGTTAGGATGTTCGGTTATTCATAAACTGATATCGTTAAGTCTGTGCTAATGATTCTAGCAAGACAGAATGTATATGAATGAGTAGAAAATAAAAGTATGATGAAGTATATGTGATGTATGTTGAAAAATGATAGGAATCAGAACGTATTCCTATTATTCGAGCTGCTTCATTACCATTGTTCGGTTATTGAAGTCTTAAAAGAACTTTAATTCTTGCTTTGGTTGTTATTCAATTGCTATGACTTGTTGAGCAATTGAATGATCACACTTGCTTGAAATTAAAATATTTTCAGCGAACGACGGTAGTATGTGTTAAAGGACCTGACGAAGATCAAGTGGATCGATGTCCTGCTATGGTGAGATGTTATGGTTGCAAATACCATTAGCATCACAAGATGAAGTACTGTTCATGTTATGAACAAGCGTGAAGATCAAGCCAAGTCTTGTAGAATAGTTAGTTAAAACTATTCTGTAGATACGATGACTAGTTAAGTCACGATTGTAATGTGATAAGAATAATATAATTACCATTATTTTTAATGAAGGAACGTTTTGAGGTAATAGAACCTGGGAATGTGTGAATATATCATGTATCTTCAGGACATAATGATTTATATATGAAATGGGAAGTATCGTAACGCACGGAATTCGGGTGTGAAAAATAGGCCGAATTTCGGGGCGTCACAGATTGGTATCAGAATTGATAGATTATAAACATTAGGTAGGAGTACGTAAGACTATAGCCTAAGAAGAGAAAGGGTAAGAAAATCGTGGAGATAAACAATTAAGGAAGAGATCCCTACATGTTCTCATTCCATTGTAAGAACAGGTTTCCTGTTAAACTATGGATGAGTTATAGCTAATTGCTATAATGAAAAGGTACTGTGAGATTGTACAAGTGAAAGAACTCGGCGGAGTTGTAGAGGATGAAATACGAGTTAAAGAAAATTCGTATTAAGGGAAGGGAAATATTAGAGGGTGGTAAATTTTAATTAAGGACTCATGTGATAGTTTAGTTGTTTGAATTTTTGTTATGGGCAAGAGTTTGTGCTTTGGTGTAACAACCACTCAGTCTATTACAGTGATAATCATTGGAATAATAATGTCACAATATCAATGTGTATATGACGAGAGGGTGAATCCTTTCTCATGTGCATATTAGATAGTAGAATGTATTAAGTTAGGTGCGAGTTCTTGAAACTGATACTTATAAAAAGTTTGTGACTCATAGTTGTATGCTATGTTTCTAAGCCCTGAGCATATGGACAGTCCTTGATTTGTTCTTGGATTACATACTGCAAAGATAAGTTCTTAAACACATATGGTTGTGGAGAGTTCCTAAACACATAAAGTGTGGTAAGTTGATGAACTATACTAAGGTATAGGAAGTTAGACTGGAAATAATTTATTTTCAGTATAAATGGCACTTAAAGTGCTATAAGAGGTTAATATTATCGCAAGTATGACAATAAAAGAAGCAGAAGTAGAAAATTCCAAGTCTTCTAGCTATGCTAGATTTCAAAATTTATTGACATCGTGCGGATGTGTATGTCTTTGGATCGAAAATATTGGTTTCAACTTTTGGAAACCAATGGTTTTTTAAAAAAAGAGCTAGTCTTTGGATGTTTATGATAATCATTTCGGCTAGATAGAATTTGATTTGAAATATCAAAATGAATTTTATGTCATCGGTGCATTGGATGCAGAGATGATAAAAAGACGGAGTTGTTATTATATCTGAACATACCTTGAAGTGTATGATAGTATGTAGTATGACAAAGTCAGAAAATGACGAAGTCCTCAACATGCTGTGAATCAGTACGGTATCACGACGTCATTTCAAGTTTTGAGTTATTGTGAAAGAATTTATAAAGAGTAGTCGATGTCAATTAGTTGACTAAACGACTGTTTCAAGTTGGAGTCCAATTTATTGGTGGTCTGAGCTATTGATTTGGCTAGACAAATGGTTTATCATGCTTAAAAGAAATCGAGCTTTCTTTGAGAAGTTATCCTAAGCCAAATTATTTTGGTGCGGAATCGGATAAATAAGTCTGAGGTGAACAAACTCACCGTTTTGGGGTTGTACAATAGGTTGATCACCTAATGTATCGGAAGAGGTAGTTTACATTCTTTGTGATTGTAAACTAACCGACAAAGGAATTGGTTCTTGGTAAATACTGACAAATCAAGTTCAATGGTTCATGATTTCTAGGACCCCTCAGCAAAATGTTTTAAATGAATCTTATATATTCCTTGTCATTCGTTCAACCTTCATAATTAGTGTGTAGATTGTGAAGATTACTGTATGGGGGAAGATGAGAAGTATGGGGCCTTAGTGCGAGGATGTTCCTTTATAGATAAAAAGGCAACATATGAAATGTTATTAAATGAACGATGGATGATGACTTCTGTAAGGAGAAGTTGTGTAAAAGGTTATAGTAATAATTTCGAGGCGTGGAATTTTTAGAAGAAGGGGAGAATGTGAGAACCCGAGATTTTAGAAGTATAGTTGTCAGGATATGTATCATCTGGCAATTATAACAAGATAATGATCCTTGGGGGGGAAGGATGTAGAAGAGAAAATAAGAAGGAATGACTAGGTAAATACCTAACTGAATTGTATGTTGAGATGTTTCAACATAAATAAGAAGAGTTAAGGTTAACTCTTCGTTGAAGGGTTGTAAGGATAACGCATCCGGGTATGGATGTTGTTCGGGAAATTCTGAGGACGGAATTTTTATAAGGTTGTAAGAATGTGACAACTCAGAAAATCGGATTGTCCAGAAAATTAAAATTAAAGAATTAAGAATTAATAAAAAGTAATTTTATTGATTATATTCTGTGTTATGTGTATATTAATCATTCTATGACATAGGATGATTAGAAATGGGGAGAATTCTGGCTACGAGTTAGACGGAACGAGTAAGAATTTTCAAGACAAAAATAAATAATTTCCGGGAATAAAAATATTTCTGAGAAAAAGACGAAATAGACACTATTTATGAAACCTTAAGGGTTAGGGTTTGACCCTAAGGGTTAGGATTCGTGGAACCCTAAGCTCGTTCGTGAGTTCAGAATGTCGAAATGACATTCTGTCTAAAGATTTAACGGTAATATACCGTGAAAAGTTAAGTTAGTCGAGAAAAGTTTTCTAGGGAAGAAAATGATAAAAATCACTATTCATCCTTTTCTGCTCGGGAATTTATTTTGAAATTCTGAGAAACGCGTAATGATAGGATTTTGAGACGAGATGGATTATGTAATAATATTTTATTTATGGCTCACAAAGTTTTTGCGTTGGGACTTAAAATCCTATACGTTAGGAAAAGTAAAATCAATGATTAAATTGATTAAGTATAATAATAAATGATTATTATACGAAATGAATACGAGTAGAATACGAGCTATTATACGAGTATAATACGAGGAGGATACGAGAATTAATACATCGTATAATACGAACTTTATACGAAGTAAATAGATTTAATTTGAATTAAATCTAAGAATTTAAACCCGTAGGTCGAACCAGCGGGTAAACGGGTGGTTTAAACCCATGGGGCAACCCATGACCCATGTTAGCATGTGGGGGACATGGAAGAGCACATGGTGGCATGTCCTAGCATGTGCTAGCACATGGGAGGACATGGTTTAGCACATGGGGAGACATAGGTTGCACATAGGCTCAAACTTGGGCACAAAGAAAGGGTGAGGAGGTGGGAATAGTGAGGAGGTTAGGCCTAAAAGACCCTTAAGCCCTTGGTCTTGCAACTTCTATAAATAGAAGGATTGGCCTTCATATTTTGGTTGTTTAAAAATCCCACCAACTCCTTTATGGAGAGAGAATAGAAGAGAAGAGGGAAAGCTTGGTCATGCAATCAAGGAAGCAAGAGAAGTTAGCTTAAGGCTTTGTCAAGAACACAAAGTCACAAGCTCTAGAACACTTATAAGGTATAAGTGTTAAACTTAATTTTCATCTTCTTTTATTTCTTTAATTGATAGAGACGTGAAAAATGATAGAGAATGAATTGTAGGAAGTGAGAAGATTGATGTTAGTGGACTTTAAACCATTAATAAACAAGAACAAGTGAAACCATAAGTGAATGGTTAAAGAGTTAAGGAAGAAATATGTTAAAACCTTGAAATGGTTAATTTAAACCATAATGAAATGGTTAATGAACGAAAAGATGTTAGAAGATGTTAGTGGAGGATCTGGATGAGTTATATTAACTCTCCAATGTTATAAGGTTGGATTATCAAACTTATAACATTAGAATGCGAGAAAACGTAAAATCATAATCATAACATTGATTAAGAACGAACGAAGAACGAACGAAGAACACGAAGAATGTAATGAAGAAAACCATTAAAACTTAGATGTTTAATATAGTTAGAATCAGAAAGGAACAACTAATGGATTGATTCCATTTGGATTGACGTAAAAATATCAAGTCATGAAGATTCGGCAGAAGTTTATGCGATTAGACGTTAAGCGTCAAAATCGTAAAATTTCTCAGAATGAAAGTCAAAAGTCGCTTTGTGATTCGAAAACAATGGTTTTCATATGAAATATGTGTAATTATGTAAACAAGACTTGTGAGAGCAAGAACGAACGAATTCGGTGTTAAAACGAAGAAACATGGGTCGAACATTTGCGAATGTTCGACTAACACGTAAAAATGGACTAATAGGTGAATTTCTCGCCGACGAATTTGGAAACGAATTTTGACTTGATAGGATGGTAGAGCATGCCATTTGTGAATTTTGGCTTTGGAACGAGCCAATTCTGAGTTATAGCGATCACGTTATGGACTCAAGAATTTCAGAATTTTCAAAGAATGTTTTTGAGCTGTAGGGCTAGCGCTGCAACGCCACCTAATAGGCTTAATCCGGTGCCGCAGCACCACTCCGGGGAGAAATATCTGGAGGGATAGTGGTACAGCGCCACTCCAAGAGGAAAATCTGGCGCCGTAGCGCCAGCATGGCAAAAAATCCTGACATTGCTAGTAAGTACTTAACCTTTTGCATATCAATTAAGGAGCTAGCAAGTGATGTAATGTAAGCTTTAAACAACATGTGTAATCAATGTTTATGAGAGTTAAACGTTGAACAAACTTAATTGAACCTAAACTTGGAAACATTAACCAAAGTTTAAGTTGAAGAACAAGTTAAGATCTCGTCGATCATCATACTTAGTGATAATTGATGAGAGTTCGAGTGAACATATAATTCACTTAATGTAACATTAAAACAATTGATTTAAACCTTAAGTAAAGGTTTAATGAGATTAAGAGACGAGTAACGTGAATGCAGGATATGTGAACGTTTCTTGCAAATAGTATCGGCGTTGAGTGAATGTTCTAAGTATACATTGGTTGTATAACTTAGACGTTAATGAATGTTGGCATGTGATTGGTAATAAGTCGTAATGAACGGTAATAAGAGAATGAAGAACGTATATTGTGAAAAGTCGAGTTAATGTTAATAACTTGGATAAACGTTCGAAGTCGTATAGACCAAACGTTGTAAGTGAATGTAATGAAATAATAGGAAGAATGAAGTAAATATTGGTCGCGTAAACGTAGATTACAAGAACGCGAACCACAAGAAGTAAATATAAGTATAAGATAATGCTTAAGTCAAGTATTTGACTAATTGGATATGTGTTTCCTATATGCTTTATAGGGAAAATGATGACCGATAAGGCGTAAACAGTATGCATTGCTAAGGAAAGTTTCCTAACTGCGTTCATTTCCATATGAATGCAAGTTTCTAAACTTCCTTCATCCTTTATGATGAATGCTAGTTCTTAACTTCCTCATGTTGGGTTTGTACAAAATTGTGACGCAATCAAATTGCAAAAATTAGCGGAAACATGGTATATCAGAGTTTAAAAAAATTTCTACAAAACCATTACCCGGATCATCCTTTATGCAAATTATTAATTTAAAATGATAAATAAGAAGTTATGGAATCATACCCTTGTAGAACGAAGCTTCCACAAGTACGAGTTCAACTCCTCGTTTTTCGTGATCTCCTTGAATTTTCGGGTTAGATTCCTTCCTTTAATCAACGTTAGCCACCCAAGTGTTTGTCCTCTAGAGGTGATCCACCAAGGAAGAGGAATTATCAAGAAGGAGGGTGGTTGGCTTAGTTTTCTATCCTCTACAGAAAAGGAGTACTCTCCAACAATTGGAATTGCATCAACTGATATCTATTATAAGACTCCTCTTATATAGATATTGGTCAACCCTTCTAATCCTATTAGACATGGGATTTTATTTAATTAATTAAACTCCTTTAATTAATTTAGGCATCCCACCATATGGGAATAATTAATTAAATTCATTTAATTAATTTGCCTCATAATCTTATTAGGAATAAATGAGAGTACTAATATTAAATTAATTACTAAACTCTTTTAGAAATTAAAATAATAGTAATTATAATAATATTAATAAGACTCCTCTTATTAATTTATATTTAATATTTCTAAAATATTAACTAATAAACATTAAGCTATTTAATTTATTCTATCACTATAGATTAAATTAATTACACTTAATGCATCATTACGATTATGCCATTACCTTCTTAAATAATTATTTTTTCTTTTATGGTGTGACCCTTTAGGTTCTCCATATTAAACCGGTTGTGAATAAATCAATTAGAAAAATTCTAATCTTATTTAAATAAATAAATTAAACTAATAATCTATTTAAATAAATAACATTTATTCTACAATAGGGATAAGCCTCCCTAGCGATCAACGACTTTTCAGATAATATAGATTTCAACATTAATCATAAAAGAACCTGTGAGTTAATAGTTACCATACAATTCAATCCTTCCACCATACAATGTCCCAATTAAATATAAGGCATGGATTTACTGTCAAGTCTTAATTTATTTAATCATATGTATTTCGATTAGAAAACGCACAACTCTAAATAATGCAAATTAGAAACCTCTTTCTAATTTCATTCTACCTTGGCCAAGGATTCCTGGGTTGTCATTTAACGAATCACATAGGACATATCTCCTCTTTTACTAGAGGTGGTAGATTCTTTATTGATCATACATTATCTCCATATGCTACTCATTATACCCAAGCATACCCTATATATGCCTTAAAAGGCCTTAAGGAATAAGTCAAAGTATAATTTGTTACATACAAGATACTATGATGATCTCAAGTCCAAGGATTACTTGTACTACTATCACATTAGGAATTTCTATTGACAGGCAAGTAAAACTCCATTAGGTATTCTATAGCGAGTCACGTTCAGTGAACTTATTCTCCAATAACCACCTACATACTTGCTTTAGTGTCTCCACATAAATGACCATGAGATCAGTCATCCTCATCCAATGAGCAAGCAACATATGTACAAATCTATCCGGATTTACTAATCCCCATTTTAGTAATCCCACAATTGAGAACTATTTTAGTTTTTAAGCTTTATAAGAATTTAGATCTCATTAGCATGATCTCATCATGATTCTAAAATCATTGCTTAAAACTATGGGTTATTTACATATTATTAAAAACAGCACCATGTAGATAATTAAATGCCTTAAATGAATATTTTATTAATAAATAAATGAGATTGTTTACAAAGTATATGGTTTATCATCATACATGATTGGCTTGTATGCACACTACTATCAATTCAGATGTTGGACATGAGGAAGTAATTTTGTATGTGTAAATGTGCAATATTTGTACAAGGTGATAGTATGAATGAGGCCTTGTGCCACAATGTTAACACTTTGGTGTTTCTTTGAGATAATTTGTTCTATGTTTGAACTATTTCATGTTAGGATGTTCGGTTATTCATAAACTGATATCGTTAAGTCTGTGCTAATGATTCTAGCAAGACAGAATGTATATGAATGAGTAGAAAATAAAAGTATGATGAAGTATATGTGATGTATGTTGAAAAATGATAGGAATCAGAACGTATTCCTATTATTCGAGCTGCTTCATTACCATTGTTCGGTTATTGAAGTCTTAAAAGAACTTTAATTCTTGCTTTGGTTGTTATTCAATTGCTATGACTTGTTGAGCAATTGAATGATCACACTTGCTTGAAATTAAAATATTTTCAGCGAACGACGGTAGTATGTGTTAAAGGACCTGACGAAGATCAAGTGGATCGATGTCCTGCTATGGTGAGATGTTATGGTTGCAAATACCATTAGCATCACAAGATGAAGTACTGTTCATGTTATGAACAAGCGTGAAGATCAAGCCAAGTCTTGTAGAATAGTTAGTTAAAACTATTATGTAGATACGGTGACTAGTTATGTCACGATTGTAATGTGATAAGAATAATGTAATTACCATTATTTTTAATGAAGGAACGTTTTGAGGTAATAGAACTTGGGAATGTGTGAATATATCATGTATCTTTAGGATATAATGATGTATGTATGAAATGGGAAGTATCATAACGCACAGAATTCGGGTGTGAAAATTAGGCCGAATTTCGGGGCGTCACATGTGAATATTAAATTAGTACCTCATGAGTATATTGTGAACAATTGATAATTTATGGTTACTTCAATATATTAATATAATTGAAATAATAGAGTTGGGATGATATAATGTGATAATACCCACTTGAATTATATTCGGTATTTACAAAATGTACATAGATTGTATATTGATATATATATGTACCTTACTTACTACATTATAATATTATTTACTTATTAGAATTACATTGTGACTCTATTTATAACCTAAAAGTATATGAAATATAATGTGTATATATGTTATATACCTAAGTATTCATGGTAGGCATATATATATAACCTTGGTGTTGTATTCATATTGCTGAGTTATATGGCTTGTCCCAAAATGAAAGATTCATTTCTTCTTCACGTGTGCAAACAAAAGGCTAGCTACTCTACTCTTTCTTCTCAAAATCAGCATTGTAGCTAATCATTCAATGGGGAGTGGGTATCATGATGGGATTCAACAACCAATCAACAACTCTTCATTAACCATCAAACAATCTTTCATCCAATTGGTTTGTTTTGATGGAGAATTGCATTGTCTGGAAATTTGATTCTTTATAAATATAGCCACTTTTCCTTCTCAATTCTTTTGCTGAGAATTTGTAAGTAAGAGAGAATAGAGAGTGACCATATATATCAGTTGAGGAAGGGTGATATAGCAGCAAGCTAAATTCCATTTGCAGAGGTATACTCTCCTTATTTCTCATTTCTAAAATTTCTTAAGTTCTTGATTATGTAGATGGTAATTGGATTGTAGAATGCTTGTTAAGTGTTATATGAACTAATAAGCATGTTAGAACTACAATGTAGTTGGTTTACAATCAAATTCGTAGGAATTTTTGTAGTTGGGTTTGGAAACTGCCGAAGCAGAAGCCTTTCTGGTGCTGGCTGAGACTTAGCATAGCTGCGCCAGGCCCCTTTGACAGTTTCCTGTTACTACTAAAATATGCTAAGTGCTAACACATTGACATCATCTAGACAAGCATGAAAACTGGTTTAACCCATATATATATATCCCTTGATATGACATGCATGTCCATAGCTATGTTAGTATACATTATTGATGAAACAGCTTATAGTTTTCAAAATAAACTTAGAGTTTTAAAAAGGAACCTTGATATGTCATATTCATGTTGTATTCTAACTTTGAGCATGGTTGTATGGCCTAGAAATGCATGAAGAACATGTTAACATGTGTATATATGTTTCGTGATATAGCATGCACATATTGGACCTCATTAGTGAACGTTTATTGATGAAAATAGAAGTTTTGAAAGTGGACTTGAACGTGTTTTATTGAGATTTAGGTTTTGATATTTTTGGCATTCTTGAATATGCTTTTAAACATCCCTAAGACATCATATATATACACACACACACACTTGTTAGATGTAATGCAAGTTAATTGAGCATGGGTTTGATTATGTTTTTAATCAAATAACGATACTAGCTACACGTATATGATATAGATACTTGTAATCATGCCTAAAAAAAGTTATGTGACCACCTTATGTGTTTAAATGACAAGCATGATAGCTTATGTGATTTCATGACAATGAATGACCTTAAGTTATTAAGGGATATTAATCAAGAACTATAACATGGAAGGCTGGACTTAGATGGACTTGACAAGCATGAAAGGACCTTTAACATGTATATATACAATGTGGAATTGTATGTTGATGCTTGGACAAAAACATTAGCGCAAAAGCTCAACCCTGGTCTGGCCAGGGGACAGTGCGGCTGCGCTGTCCCTAGGCTTAGCCAGGGTGCAGCTGCGCCAGGTCACTTTCAATTCTAATGCAGTTTGCTTATTCTGATTTTTGTAGTTCACTTATTATGATGCTCTAATCTGTTAAGGAGGTTATAATTAATACTCATATATATGTTTATATGAGATGATGAAGTAACATGATAACATTTAACTTATAAAAGGTATTCTAAAGTTAGTGAAGATAATGTTGATTAAGTGTTATGATACTATACGTGATATAACTATGTACTTGATTTCGTAATGTCTTATATACTGATTACGTGACAAACATATCTAAAGTACGTAATGACGTACGTATAGAGTTACAAGACTAAGTGAGAACCATATGTGTATACTTGAATTACATATCGAGCTTGTATATCGAATATACTTAGCTAAAGAATATCCTATAAATAAATATATTACGATAGGAGTTCGAAGTGTTGATAAGCTTATATTGGTAATCTACGCATAAGGTAAGTTCCCTGACTTACACTCTTTTATTGTGCAAGTTTCCTTGAACCCGTTCTTGTATTATTAATTGCAAGTATCCTAACATTTGCATTTGCTTTATGCAATGGATGCTTGTCAAAGCAAGTTTTCTTACTTACTCGTTTAAATTGAGTTAGTATGCTTATTGAATAAACTCTTGTTTCAGTTGAGTCTTATGAAAGATATTATTCATGTTGAACTTAGTATTGTTCTTAAATATCTTCAAAGTGTCTATGCCATTTGATTCGGCTAGACTATATGCATATTTAGAAAACTATCCAAACCAATTGACTGATGCGGCATCTCTGAAAACTGAGTTGAACAACCTTTATGGTAAGAGGAGTGTATATATTGTTGGAAGCCCAACACACACGTGAAAATTATTATGGTGTTATGCATAACATAGAGTATTGTAGACTGATCATCTATCATACTTATTTTTGGGTTATCAGTTTAATATTGATAATTCTAGTAGAGGTTCAATTGTCCTTAGTGACTACTCATTATAAATTATTTTATCCATTTGGATACGTTGATTGCCTTTGAATTCATATATATCTATTGGCCTATAATGAACCATCGTTTCATATTCCAAGGATTTGATTTGAGAATTGTTGATACTTGTTGTTCATGATGGTATTCTTCAAACTCTTGATTATTATCGAGATTATACCTTGATATTTCAAACTCGTGTTATAAAACTATTCACCCTTATCGTATATTACTTGCTGGGCAATTTGTGCTTATTCTTGCTTTTCCTAAAAACATTTTAGTTAAGGCAGAGCAGGGCGGACGTTCGGGCGTCGATAAGGGCAAGGGCAAGGCTACCGACTAGCTAGTCCTTTATGTTTTAGAAATTCTGGTGTTGTATTATGAAAACTAAGATAATGAATTAAGACTAATTCAGAACTATGTTTAAACTTAAGTAGGGTTATGTAATAAGTCTTTATTTGATATTATTATATAATCTATTAAGTATTGTAGGTTGCGAGACTTGGGAGAATAAATATAATAAATCATTGTATATTATTCTAGATTATCCGTTGTGATTGTATGATTTTAGTTATTATTGTTAGATAGTGATACACCGGATTCCAGGCATTGTGGCCCGAGTTTGGGGGCGTCACACTTCCCTTTTTAAAAAGATTCTGTCCCCAAAATCATTATATAAGAAATTAAGCAAATAACTGAGGATATATTTTTATCATAACATCTTCGAGTTCCCACGTAGCTTCTTTAATATTGTGGTTCCTCCAGATTACCTTAATAGAAAGTATCACTTTATTTCTAAGTACTTGTTCTTTCCTGTCAACTATCTAAACAGGAACTTCTTTATATGTTAATTCTTTATCAAATTGCAATGGCTCATACTCTATAACATATTTGTAATTGTGTTTGTACGATCGCAACACAGAAATATGGAAAACGTTATGAATATGATCTAATTCCGGAGGTAACGCAACCTCATAAGCTACTTTGCCAACCCTTTGCAGTATCTCAAAGGGTCTAATAAATCTGGGACTCAGTTTTCCATTCTTGTCAAATCGAATCTTCCTCTTCAAGGGAGATATCTTCAGAAAAACGAAGCTTCCCACTTCAAACTCTCGATTCTGACGATGATAATCAACATATTTCTTCTATCTGTCTTGAGCGGCTACTAATCTCGTTCTGATCAGCTTGACGATCTCAGTAGTTTGTTGTACCAGTTTCGGCCCCAACAGTTGTCGTTCACTAACCTCATCCCAGCACAATGGAGTCCTGCATTTCCTATCGTACAATGCTTCGTAAGGCAGCATGCCAATACTTGCATAGTAACTATTGTTGTAAGTGAATTCCACTAACGGTAAATTATCATCCCAACTTCCCTTGAAGTCCATAACACAAGCTCTAAGCATATCCTCTAAAGTCTGGATCATTCTCTCGCTATGGCCATCAGTTTGAGGATAGTACGCTTACTCATTCGTAATTGCATTCCCAAGCATTCCTTTAATTGCTTCCAGAAATTTGACGTGAAACACGGATCTCTGTCTGATATAATTGACACTGGAACACCGTGTCTAGAAACAATTTCCTTAACATACAGCTTCGCCAACTGATCCAAATTGAATCTAATCTTGATAGGTAAGAAATGCGCTGACTTCGTCAGTCGATCCACGATAACCCATACCGCATCAAAACCATTTTGAGTCGTTAGAAGACCAACCACAAAATCCATCGTGATATGCTCCCACTTCCATTCTAGAATCTCCAGTGGTTGTAACAATCCACTTGGTTTCTGACGTTCTGCTTTGACTTTCTTACATGTTAGGCATTTCGCGACACATTATGTAATACCCGAGAATTTTATGAATAATATTAATATTGATATTAATAAAAATTGAATATTTATTCGAATATAAATGTTTGTGTTATGTGATGAGTAATTCAATTGATTTAAGTCGAATTTATAATAATTGAGAGAAATATGGAGTTTATGATAAGCTCGTAACATGCCTTGTGTGGCACGAGATGAGAATTATTAAAGGTTTGATTAATTGAAGAGGGAAATCAATAAGCGAAGGATTAATTAATATTATATTGTTAATTAATTGTTGTTATTAGTGATAACCTATTAATGGGTAATTAATTAATAATATGCTGATTAATTATTATTGTGAGTAATGGAATAGTAATGAGTAAGTGATTAAAAGATATAATAAGATTTATATTTATTTAATAAATCGTTGTGTGCAAGGTATGTGATAATTAATCATATAATATGTAGTAGTTACAACTATATTATATAAAGTATAGTGTGACACTTGAATATGACCATATAATATATACGAACTATATATTATGATTAAATGTATATGTGAGTTACATCATAATGCTTATGTGACATAATATTATGTGTGACTACATTAAATATGTACCACGTGAGTATTAAATAAATAATTACTACTTAATAATTATTTCAACAAAATAATATAATTGAAATAATAAGAGTTGTAATGATGTTATATGACAACATGTATGTATGGATACATTAGAGGTGTACCTTATGGTTTATTAAATTGAACTAAGTAAATATATGAGAGGAAATATTAAATGGTTATGTATTTTAATATTGATGTGGGATGAAAATAATAATTGTTTTAATTATTATAAATAATTGAAATAATATGGTTTATGGTAATGTGGAAAGATAATAACCAATTAGATTGTATTCGGTATTATGAAATGTACATGAATTATATGTTGAGGTATGTACCCCAACTTACTACATTGTAATATTGTTTCCTTATTTGAAACTACGTTGTGACACCAATTGAATTTATAACCTAAGTATATATAATATGTATATGTATATAACCTAAAAGTTGTATTATATTGCCAAGTTGCTGAGCTCCATTTGCCTTGTCCCTAATTGAGTGACCCAATTCTTCTCACGTGAAACACTCAAAGGCCTAAAGCATATTCCTTCTTCTCCCAAATTCTCAGTAAACTAGCAATAATCATGATATGGGGAGTGGCCTCAATAGTAATCTTCAACAACTACCAACTACTCTTCCTTAACCATTGAATTATTCTTCATTCCATTAGTTTGAATTGGTGGATATAAGCCTTGCATGGTTAATGAATTTGGCTATAAATAAAGCTCTCCTCTTCTTATTTTCTAATTACTGAGATATTGCTAAGTTGTTATAAAGGGAATTGAGAGTGAATATATATCAATGGAGAGGTTCTGAGATTGAAGGAAAACATATTTAGCAGCAAAGTACATTAAAAGTTTAGCCGATGTATAACTCTTGTGTTCTTCATTTCTTGAAAATTCTAAACTCTTGATTATGCATGAACTCTTGTTATTTGGATTGGGAAATGATTATTAGATGTTATCTAAGCTAGTAAGTATGTTAGAAATATAATGTGACTTGAATAGAGCATGTTTCGTAAGGAAATTTTGTAATTGGGTTTGCATTCTGCCGTAGTAGAAGCTGCTCTAGTTCTTGCCGAGACACGGCGCAGCTGTGCCCATTTAGTACTTGGGTGCAACGCAGCTGCGCCAGGCACTGATATTGAATTCCAGTTTCTATTATATCTGATAGGTTCTAGAATGTTGGTATCACTTTAGCAATGCATGAAGAACATGATTAACTTGTGTATATATGTTTCTTGATGTAGCATGAGTTTTTTTGACTTCATTAGTATACATTTACTAAATGAACTTAGAGTTTTTAAAATGAACTTTGTCATATAATGTTGATGCTTATGTTCTGACTTTTTGAGCATGATCGTATGGTCTAGATATGCATGAAATGTTAGTCTAAAGTGTTTAGTATACACTACCATACATGGTTTAAGTCTAAAATGATTTCAAAAGCAGAACTTGGACTTTTTGTAAACTAAGTTGCATGAACATGGTGTGACGATATTTTGATATTTTTGATATGCATGCTATTACTTCTAATATCCCTGAGATGTCCTATATGTGCACACAGTTGTTAGATACAATGAAAGTTAATCAAGCATGAGTTTAAGAAAGTTTTAAAGTAAATAACAATGCTAGCTATGCGTAAATGATATGAACACATGTGAGCATGCATATTGTAGATTATGTGATCTCTATGTGTGGATATAAGGTTGACATGATAGGCCTTTATGATTTCATGACCTTGTATGGCCTTTATGATTTCATGACCTTGTATGGCCTTAAGTCATTAGAGATATTAATCTAGAACTATGACATGAAAAGTGAACTTAGATGGACCTTAAAAGTATGCAAAGATCTTTAATGGATGTTACGCTATATGTTATTGAAGGCTAAAATGAATGGAACAGAAACAGCAGTGAAAAGCCAACTCTGGTCTGGCCAAGGGACAGCGCAGCTGCGCCGTCCCTAGGCTTAACTAGGTCGCAGCTGCACCAGTCTATTTTAAGGTCTGATGCATTCTGCTTACTTTTTGATTTTTCTAGGCGACTTATAATGATACCTAAGCTACTGATCAAAGTTTATTCACTACTGATACGTATTTATATATGATGATAATGTAACACGATGATGTTTAACTTATAAGAGGAATTCTAAAGATAGTAAAGATGAAATCGATTAAGCGTTTTGATTAAATATAATGTCATGCGTGGTATAACTATGTTACTTGATTTCAGATACTGATTTCTTGCTACATGTGTACAAGTACGTAATAACATACGTATAGAGTTATATGACTAAAATAGAATCATATGTGTATATTTAACTTACATATCGATCTTGTGTATCGAATATACTTAGTTAATGAATATCCTATACATGTAAATATATTACGATAGGAATTCGAAGTGTTGATAAGCTTTACATTGGTAAACGACGCTTAAGGCAAGTTCCCTAACTTACACTCTTTTGTTGTGCAAGTATCCTAAACCCTTGCATTTACTTTATTCAACGGATATTGAATGCAAGCACTCGAACTCTACTCTTCTTGAGCATTTATTGAGCTTGTGCAATCATTGTCGTACAAGTAAGCTATTGGAATTACAATTCATGTTTTATGACTTAAATACTTTGTGGCTAAAGATAAAGTCGATTTATATTCTTCAAACCTTAATCTTGAGTTTTGAACGTATAATTGTTCTTATATATATTGAAAGAGCGGTCTATGCCATTTGATTTGGCTAGACCTATATCATGAAATTGAAAAGCGATCTAAACCAATTTCCTTGGTGTGGACTCTTATAAATTGACTGAGAGATGAACAACCCTCATAAAAAGGGAAACTATATAGTCCGGGTGCCGACAATAGTAGGATAGGTTATGCATAACACCATGGTACGGTAGGCTGATCACCTGTTGTACTTATTTTATTGGATTATCAGTATATTACTGTTAATTCTAGTAGAAGTTTATAGTCCTTAGTGACTGCTCAGTATTCATTATTCTTGAATTGTGAAAAGATTTAAACCTTGAATCTTATTGATATCTTTCTGTCCTTAGCGACTGTTATTGAAAATTATTGATACTTCTTGTTATTCTCGAACTATCCTTTATTGTCATACCCTTGGGAATTGAAAACTATATTGAACCCATTATTGCTATATTACTTGCCGAGTAAACTTTTTGCTCATTTTTGCTTTTTCCTAAAAATATTTCAGTTAAGACAGAGCAAGGAGGTTCCTCGGGCACTAACAAGGGCAAGGGCAAGACTACGGAGTAGCTTGTACTTGATTAGAACTATTATGATTGTAATAAGTTTTTATTCTATTATGTATTAGTTAAGTTTATATATGCTTAAGCTATGTTTAAGATGTAAGAGATGTTTAAGTTACGAAACCCTTGGGACATGAATGGTTATATTAAATAAACGTGATCTATTCGTATTATGTGTTATTCCGCTGTGCGATATGATATATAGTCATATTATTATGTTAGTATTTAGAACGTGACGAACCAAATTCGAGATTGTGGTGGTCCGAATTTGGGGGCGTCACAGTTTGGTATCAAAGCAATAGTTATAAAACTTAGGAGCAAAAGAGTCCTTAGATTATAACATAGGAGAACTTAGAGGATAGAAAGGGATAGAACTCATGTAGAGTTTTTCCTAGAGAGAGACTTAGTGTGTTATGAAATATAACTTCATTCTGTACAAGGAACTTATATTTTATTTAACATTCTAATGGAGTTGTTGTTTGTTTATCTTGTGTTTGTGATTATAGGATGACAGGCATGGGAGAGCCTAGTAGAGTGGCAGAGGAGGAGCCCCGAGATATACATGTTGTATATGAGGCACCTCTGGAGGTTGTGCCTGTACAGGCAGTTCCACCGTCCGAGTTTGATTGTGAGGATGAGATTGAGGTAGAGTCTGATCCAGAAGAGGAGCCTATGGAGGACGAGCCGATGGAGGATGAGCCCATAAAGGACTCTGATGAGGCTAATATCGAGGATCAGATGCTAGGAGAGTATGAGGAGAGGATTCTAGAGCTGGACTGCAGAGTTCAGGAGCTAGAGGCTGAAGCTCAGGAGAGGGAGTCCGAATTCCAGAAGCTAAGGGATGAGGACCAACAGAGGAAGCTAGCGATGCAGGAGTTAAGAGGTAGAGATTGCTTACCGTAGAGAGGTAGGGATCCAGATAGGGACCTTGTTTCACAGCTCGGTGGATAGGAATGTTAACTTGGCAGGAAATGTGACTCCCCCAAATCTGGGTTCTCTAACCTCGGATTCAGTGCTCACGATACATCATCATCATAAGCATTCTATATATTATTGCGGAATAATAAACATACATTGTTAATTATAATAAAGTCTTACAACCATATCCCAAGGTCTATTACTTTAACTTAAACATACCTTACATAAGTTATGTATAATAACACAAAAGGTTTACAAACCATCAAACATAGTATCTCATGATACATATACATTTATATTAACTATTCCTGAACCTTTCCTTTGCCCTTGTCCTTTTTGGACGATTCTGGCTTAGCTGAAATAAATGTCATGATATAGCAAGGGTAAGCAACTAATTTGCTTAGCAAGTTTAAATATGAAGGAGATATATCATGATTAGAAAAAAATTTAACTTTCAAAGTTCAATCAGATAAATGGATATTGAAAGAACATGAATTAATTTCAATAAATGAATATTCGAATAATTGAATATCAGATGCTGAGTGGTTTATAATAACCATGAACATATACGAAGGTTGTCAGTATTTAAACTGGTCTTTTTAATAAAGTTTGGTAGTCAAGGGGATCAGCCTTTCATACCAGGTGAAATATGCATAATCACTTAATATACTAGCAACAATTATTTTTCAATAATGCTTTAGTAAAATTTGTTCTTTTTCTCCGTTAAGAGTCCTAACCATTTCAATTGGTTAGGCACCGCTTGAAAAACATATTTGATTTAACAAATTTAAACATGTTTGATCTAGTTGATACAACTAGCATAGATCCATCTCATAAACAGTTCATGAATGAAAGGACTTTAAACAATTCACAGTTCAATAATAGTAGAACAGGAATTCGATTGCACAAAGTGCGAATATCAACAATTAATATCGATGTGAATAATCATCAATAACTATTCACTAACATGCTTTGAAAATATAACTCAAGTTTGAGTTAGAGAACTTGCCTCAATCGTAGTCTACTGCTATGCAATTTACTTTAATTTCTTTAGTGAAAAGACCTATAATTAATCTTTCAATTAGTCATAACATAACTCACTTATAATATTATTATCTTATATTAACTTGTCTAACATTCAATCACATAGTTAAGTATTAGACATTACACTAAAGTCTTAGTGTTACTATTATACTTTGATAATCTTTTAATCATGTCATAACTTATACTTAGAAGTTTTTCATTTATATATCATAGCATCTCAGTAAACTGAAATTATCATTTCAGTAAACCAGATTATATTTTAGTATCCTGAAATCATTATTTCAGCCGAATGAAATCAAGTTCAGTAAATCGAAATTATTTCAGCAACTCTGAATCAATTTCAGTACCCTAACTTCTCATTTCAATCTACTACAATCATAATATAGTTCATTGAATACTTAATTCAACGACTATATTTAAAATAACTTAATTCTCTCATTTTAATTTCTCGTTTAATATTATTAATTATGTAATAATATTTTAAACTAATGCTATTAACTTTTTAATAATATTTAAGTCAAATATTACTAATAAAATTTTAATCCAATATGAACAATATTTTATATCATTTAATAAATAAATAAATAATTTATTTTAATTCTTTATATTTTATTAATTAATTCTTTTTAATCATTCTATACCACCATACACATAACAACTCTTCCCAACTGACCGAAACCCTCAACAAAAATATGCATATACCATGCTTAAGGGTCTCAAGTCGTAAAATCGTATTCTCCATAATTTTCACATCATATATTTACTTTATTTTATTTATCCATATACCATCATTTATAAGAAACATAGTAAAACAATTCCAAAATCATTTCTTTTCTGGAAAGCAGCTATATATAATCCCCTCATAAAAATATATTTTTCCAGAAATTTTTAAAGTCCATCTACTATATTTAAATAGTCCATTATGGCAAAATACTGTCAGATTTTTCATAAATCAAGGTTACCTCCAAAAATTTTGAAATTTTCAGGGTAAGCTCCTGATATATGCATGTACTTCCAGTATAAATTTCATAATTTTTGGACTCAGAAACATAGAGTTATTTGATTAGATATTTAAAAGTAGCCCTTCGCCGTAAAATGCATAACTCTCAAACCGTATGGCCAAAAATTCTCAAATTTTCACAGGACCTACCTAACCTCTGATATTACCTCTCCAAAGTTTTCTCAAATTTTTAAAATAAATTTAGGGGACAAAACTGCCCTCGTGGAAGACTAATCAAATAACTTTTTTAAATTTTGTGTCCACTATGTGGACTGTTTTGACTAAAATACACACCACGACTGTTAGACACGTGATTTTTGAGTTCTACCACTTGGGTTTATTAGTCAACCCATATATCTAACACCCCTCTTTGATAGATCATGAAAAAGGTGTAGATTTAACATACTATTTGATTAAAGGGAGAGAAAGCTAGGGTTTTTTAAATTTCTAGAAACCTAGTTTCATTTCTCTCCTTTTGCTCCACTTTTTAACACTTGTACAAGTTAGATCCACACATGAATCTACATAAAACACATAAATTAAAGGGTTCTAACTTCCAAATCATAAAATCCCTTTTTCCATAAACTCATTAAAATAAATCTAAAGCAAAGCTTTGAAAATAGATTATACCTTATTTTCTTGGCTTCTTTTCTTCTCCACCTGTAATATGTTATAAATCTTGGGTGCATTAAGCTTAAGCTCTCCTCTCATCTTCTTCTTCTTCCACCGAATTCTCCCTCTCTCTCTCTCTAGTTCCTTTCTTTTCTCTCTCTATTTATTCTGTCTCTCTCTAGTTCTTTCATTAGAAAATAAAATAAGAGCCCAATGGAATATCTAAGTTTTCTAGCAAAATAAAATGATTAGATAACAACATATCTATCCATATGTTGCTTTCCTCTCTCTCTCTCTCTCTCATCATACAAGAGATAACTTGCAAGTATTACTAAATGTGTTGGCCCATTAGTTTGATAACACCTAAAAACTAAGTTTACTTAATAAAGTTAACATTATCATTACATTTTTCCCCTTTTTCCTCCTTATCCCATCCGCCCACTTTGGCCCCCTTTATCTCCACTTTTATTTTTATTATCTACCTCATTTAATGACTATAATGGCCATCACACATGGGCTAAGCTTTGGGCGTTTAATTAAATGCTTATTGAGCTTGCACTTTTATTATTTTGCTTACTTATAAAATTAAACTTGGGTTTACTCTATTAATTAAATTGGGTCATTATTATTCTTATCTTATACATGATATATTGAGCCAATTTAATAATTTGATTGCCCTTAAATCAATTTACCTATAAGTCCCACGCTTAAATAAATAAGTGGGTTTGTTTAAATTACTTACCCTTCTTTAATTATCATCTCTTGTACTAAAACTCATTATTTTTGATATTTTAATATTCTTATCAATTAATAATGTTAATTTACTTACATAACCCAATTAGACTTGCCTTATTCAAGTTTACTGAGTATGTAATTAGGGTTTAACACCTTAAATCCATTTTCTAGATTATTAAAATACTTAAGTTAGTCCACTAACTTATTTAACTTATTAGTGAGACTTCTTTTAAATACTATAGTATATTATTCACATGCGCACTTAATCATCCATAATATATCACAAATTATTTAATATATTTATTTACAATGCAACACAGAAATTCTTGGTTATTATAAGAAAGCTGGAAGAGGTGGAGCAGAGAGAGGGAGTTAAGTGAGAAGACTTAGAAAGAGGCACTCCGTACTCAGCTAGAGTTGGAGGTGATGGATAGGATTCACTTCCAGGAGAAGTGGGAAGCAGCTAATGAAAAAGCAGACGACCTACAAGATGAGGTGAGATGCAAGAAGAGGAAGGTGAACAAGATGGGTTACATGTTTCGCTCAGCCATTGAGAGGGTGATCAATGGTGTATACCACTACCCGGCAGAGCAGAGAGCTGATGGCGTACATAGCACAGATCGAGTACAAGAGCACTGTGGAGCGCAGGATATTGGGATGAGACCCCTTAGTTAGCCTAGTAGTAGCATGAGTAGTTACTTTATGTGATGTATATACTGTGTTGTAATCCCAATCTTTTGTGTAAGATACGGGATAGTTGTAAACCCTAAGTAGGCTTTTGTTTGAGGGGTAGTATGTTAGTATTGTCCCCATATTTTGTGATAGTAGGGGCTATATGTTGGAATTTATAGTAGTAAGCTAGGGATAATCATGTAATGAAAGGATTTGGCATATGATAATAAATGATCTTATTTCATAAACGTGTTGTAAATCTTATTCTTTTAGCATTAAAGAGATACTTAAGTAATATAATTGAGTAATAAAAATAAGAATGAAAATTTTGTGATGCAGATAATGGCACCAAGACGTAGATTAACTATACTAGAGGAATCAGTGAACAATGAAAGAGAATAAGTAGATCCCATTCAAAAACTAGTTGATCTGTTAGGAGAAGCTCTTAGGGGAAGGAACAACGAACTCGTTCGCCCCAATCCCCAAACAGTTCCGGTGACAAATTTTAAGGACTTTAGGAGTTAAGGACCCCCGGAGTTCGAGGGTACTACCGATCCGATCATTGTGCAGACATGGATCAAGGAGATCGAGAAGGCTTTCACCATCGCTCGAGTGGGTGAAGACCAGAAGATGGTATTTGCTACGTATATGATGAGAGGCAAAGCGAACTATTGGTGGGAGGCTAATTAACAAAGAGCTAGTGAAGGAATAATAGCATGGGATGGATTTAAGACGCTATTTTTTGAGAACTACTTCCTAAAAAGCATAAAGAACAGAAGGGAGGTTAAGTTCTTAGAACTGAAGCAAGGTGATATTACGGTGGCGCAGTATCCGGCTACGTTCAATGAACTAGCATGATTCGTAGAACACCAAGAAGGAGACAAAGAGAGGAAGGTGAGACGTTTTGAGCAAGGACTGAAGCCTTGGTTATTTAATAAGGTGTCAGTTCTTTAAATTGATTCTTTTGCGACATTGCTGGAGAAGGCGATCATTGTGGAAGGTGGCAGTGAGGCCTTAAGTTTATATAACAAGGAAAAGAAGGGTAAGAACACGAGAGGAGAAAACCATAGAGGAGGAAGCAACAGTGGAGGAAGTAATTTAGGAAAAAGAAAGTGGGAGAATAACAACAACAACAAAAATAATCAGTCGGGAAATTTTTATGGTGGTTTTAAGAAGAGGGCTGAGGGATGCCCGAAGTGTGGGAAAAATCATCAGGGCGAGTGCTGGAAGGGGCGTAGTACTTGCTACAATTATGGCCAGGAGGGACACATTTCGCCCAACTGCTCGAAGCCAAAGAAGATCTAAGGTTGTTTTGCTTGCGGCTAAACTAAGCACAGGATCAAGGATTGCCCGAAGAAGGGAAGCGGCGGAGGAAGTGGCCAACCAGGGGGAGGCAGCAAATTAATGATTGGCGGACCGACACAATCCAATCGCCCAACCGCTAGGACCTTTAACATGACCGTCAAGGATGCAGTAGCTACGAAGGGCGTGGTGTCAGGTATTATCCCAATCAATGATATAAATGCATATGTATTATTTGATTCGGGTGCCACCTATTCTTTTGTATATAAAGAAGTTGCTGGTCGACTTAATTCACCCCGAGATTAGGAAATCCTTTAGACATAGAAGTTACGAATAAGGAAGTAATCCCCGTAGGATACGTTTACCAAAATTGTCGTGCAAACATTAGAGATCATGAACTGAGCGTAGACTTGATTCCGATTAGATTGGGAGAATTTGACGTAATATTGGGAATGGATTGGATGTATAACCATGCTGCGATAATTGATTGTCAGAATAAAAGTGTGAACCTTCAGACTCCGAGTAAGTCTAAGGTAGTGTTTTATGGTAGCTCATCGCTTAAGCAATCGTGTTGTCTTACGATGATGCAGGCCAAAAAATTATTAAGGAAAGGATGTGTAGGTTATTTAGCTTACATCATAGATACTCGGAAAAAGGGAGTAAAAATTAAGGATATATCCGTAGTAAGAGAATTCCAAGATGTATTTTTGGACGATCTGTCTGGTCTTCCGCCAGACAGAGAAATCGAATTCGTAATAGACTTAGCACCGGGAACGACACCGATTTCGAAAGCTCTATATCGTATGGAGCTAGTAGAAGAGAAAGAACTGATGATACAACTACAAGAGTTATTGGATAAGGGTTATGTACGACCGAGGGTGTCTCCTTGGGGAGCACCAGTGTTGTTTGTTAAAAAGAAGGACGGATCGATGAGACTCTGTAACGATTATCGAGAATTAAACATAGTAACGATCAATTCTCGAACATAGTAACGATCAAGAATAGAAATCCACTACCAAGGGTAGACGAACTTTTTGATCAACTGAAGGGAGCGAAGATAGACCTACGGACAGGTTATCACCAGCTGAAGGTACGGGAGGATAACATACCAAAGACTGCGTTTCGAACCCGTTATGGACATTACGAGTTTTTGGTAATGTCATTCGGATTGACTAATGCTCCGGCAGCATTCATGGACTTGATGAATCAAGTTTTCAAGCCATACTTGGATAAGTTCGTAGTAGTTTTCATAGATAACATCTTGATCTACTCGAAGACGAAAGAAGAGCACGCCGAACATCTGAAAATTGTTTTGGAGGCGCTAAGGAAGGAGAAGATGTATGCGAAGTTTTCTAAGTGTAAATTTTGGATGGAGAAGGTTCAATTCTTAGGACACGTGGTGGATATGAATGGAATCTCAATAGACCCTGCGAAGGTAGAAGAAGTAAGTAATTAGGAGCAGCCGAAAACACCAACAGAGATAAGGAGTTTTTTAGGGTTAGCTGGGTACTATCGAAGATTTTTCTAGAATTTTTCTAAGACAGCGACCCCGTTGACCAATTTAACAAGGAAGACGATGAAATTCGTATGGACTGACAAATGCAAGGAAAGTTTTCAGGAGTTGAAGAAGAGATTAAGCGAAGCGCCTGTTTTGTCACTATCAGACGATGCAGGAGGTTTTGTGGTGTATAGTGATGCATCGCACAAGGGAATTAGATATGTGCTCATGCAACATGGTAAGGTCATTGCGTATGCATCACAACAATTAAAGGACTACGAAAAATGATACCCTACTCACGACTTAGAGCTAGTGGCAGTAGTTTTTACGTTGAAGATATGGAGGCATTATTTGTACGGAGAGAAATGTGAGATATACACGGACTACAAGAGTCTGAAATATATCTTCACACAGAAGGAGTTAAATATGCATCAGAGAAGGTGGTTAGAATTGATCAAGGAATATGACTGTGATATTCTTTATCACCCGGGTAAGGCAAACGTGGTTGCCGACGCTCTGAGCAGGAAAGGAAGGGAGAAATTATTTCACTTGATGACTCCGAAAGAGTTAATAAGAGAATTGGAGAAGTTGGAAATAGAGGTAAGATGACCGGAGAGGTCTAAGGAAAAGTTATTCGTAATGGAAGCTCGTCCAACCTTATTGGATAGAGTGAAGGAATCACAAGAAAAGGATGAAGAGTGCCAAAAAATCAAAAAGAAGATCACAAAAAATGAAGAGGAAAGATTCATAATGAATAAAGACGGTATCTTGAGATTCGAAGGGAGAGTGTGGGTGCCAGCAGTAACCGAGTTGAGGGAAGAGATTTTGCACGAGGCACACAATACGATATATTCCGTTCACCCAGGAAGCACGAAGATGTACCGAGATTTGAGGCAATATTTTTGGTCGCCCAATCTAAAGCGGGAAGTCGCAGAGTGCATTAGTAGATGTCTGACTTGCCAACGCGTTGAAGCAGAGCACTAGAGGCCGAGTGATTTACTACAACCGTTGGAAATACCAAAGTGGAAATGCGAGCGCATCATGATGGACTTCGTGGTGGGACTTCCAGTCACGTAGAAAGGTTATGATGCCATTTGGGTTATCATGGATCGACTAACGAAGACCGCACATTTTCTATCGATTAAGTTCTGATACAATTTGAATCAGTTAGCAAGCAAATACGTTAAGGAGATTGTTTCACGACATAGAGTGTCGGTATCAATTGTCTCTGATAGAGATCCGAGCTTCATGTCAAACGTTTGGAAAAGCTTACAAGAGAGGATGGGAACGCAGTTGAGGTTGAGTACTGCTTATCATCCTCAAATAGACGGACAGAGTGAGCGAACAATACAAACGTTGGAGGACATGCTTAGGACTTGCGTGATGGATTTCAAGGGAAATTGGGACGACCATCTACCCTTAGTAAAATTCGGGTATAACAATAGTTACCATACGAGTATCGACATGCCACCGTACAAAGCTCTTTACGGAAGAAAGTGCAGAATGCCATTATGTTGGAACAAAGTCGGAGAATGACGAATTGTAGGACCAGAGTTAGTGCAACAAACGGCAGACGTGGCGACAATGATAAGAGCCAGGCTAGTAGCAGCTCAAGATCGCCAGAAAAAGTACGCAGATCTGCACCGACAGGACCGAGACTTTAAATTCGGTAGTTTCGTTTTCTTGAAAGTTTCTCCCTGGAAAGGAATGATACGATTCGGTAAGAAGGGAAAGTTAAGTTTGAGATTCATAGGACCATTCGAGATTTTGAAGCGAGTGGGCGAAGTGGCATACAAAGTTGCATTACCACCTGAGTTGGAGAACATCCACAACGTATTTCATATCTCCGTGTTACGTCCGTACAAGGCCGACTACAAGCACGCGATTTCTTACGAGCCCATTCAAGTAGAGAAGAACCTGGCGTATGAAGAAATTCTTGTCCAAATATTAGATAGGAAAGATCAAACCTTAAGAAATAAAGTTATATTTTCTGTGAAAGTACTTTGGCGAAACCACGATGCCAAAGAGGCTACGTGGGAATCAGAAGATAGGATGATAAGGGACTATTCTCGTCTATTTGTGTAACCTTGTAACAATTCCGAGGACGGAATTTTTATAAGGGGGGATGATGTAATACCCGAGAATTTCATGAATAATATTAATATTGATATTTATAAAAATTAAATATTTATTCGAATATAAATATTTATGTGTTATGTGATGAGTAATTCAAATGATTTAAGTTAAATTTATAATAATTGAGAAAAATGTGGAGTTTATGATAAACTCGTAACATACCTTGTGTGGCACGAGATGAGAATCATTAAGGGTTTAATTAATTGAAGAGGGAAATCAATAAGCGAATGATTAATTAATATTATATTATTAATTAATTATTGTTATTAGTGATAACCTATTAATGGGTAATTAATTAACAATATGTTGATTAATTATTATTGTGAGTAATGGAATAGTAATGAGTAAGTGATTAAAAGATATAATAAGATTTATATTCATTTAATAAATCGTTGTATGCAAGGTATGTGATAATTAAACATATAATATGTAGTAGTTGTGACAACCCGAGAATTTATAAGATTTATAAAATCTTAAATGATTAAAATAAAGGTTAAGGAATAAAACCTAGAGTGGAACTAGAAGAATAATTTAAAACTTTTAAAGAAGAACCTATGTGGTTTGATGTGAATTCTTAATATGTGTATATGTATAGGGAAACATATATATATTTAGTGATATAATGATAAGAATAAATATAGTATGAGATTTGTGGGACATTTCTTAAAGTATTAAATTATTTGATATGAGTATGTATATTATTTGATTGCTTATATTTGTTTATTATATAATAAGCAAATAAAAGTAACTAATGTAGCCTAATATATAAATTAGGTATAGGAATTAAATAACATAAGGGTTATGACATGGGAGAATATTAATATTGAAAATATTAACTAACTCTAAGTGATTTATTTTATTATCTCAAGTTATTAATTTTATTGGGTTAAGTAATTTCATGAGTAAGAATTTAATTTACCAATTGAGTGAATAGAAACCTTAATTAAATTATTAGGGTATAAACACCTTTTATCAAAGTTCTTTTTAGTTGTTTGAATCCAAACATGGATCTATGGTTCAAAACTCCAAAACCTTGGATCTATGTGTATATAAGTGTGTTATGTGTAGATTTATTACTTTTGATGGTCAAAAATTGGATCAAAATCAAAAAAAAGGAAATTATGTTTTAAAAATTAGAAAATATTTATTTTCTTAGCATAAATTATGTTTTGCTTGGATTTGGTGAAGGTTTGATGTAATAGATCATGGATCATTATAGATCCATGAGTATAAGGTGTATTAGAATGTATTATAATGGTTTATGATGTTTAATGTTCGGTTAATCAAGAGATTTAGGAAGATTTCTTAGAAAACACAAAAGTTTTAAAATAAGATTTTTGGGAAAATGGAACATGAAATTCAAACGACCATATCTCCTGGTGTATTTTTAATTTTTGAGTGTGGTCAATTTTTGGCCTTAGATCTACAAGTCTTCTAACGTTTTGAAGTGGAATCACTGAAAAAGGAGTTGTAGGTGTCCGTCTGGATAGTTTTTAGCAAAGGACGCGAAATCTGAAAATGAAGAAAATTAGGCTGTCCAGAAATTGAAAGGACTATTTCGGCCACTTAACTTGTGAAATAAAATAAGGCTTTTTGGGGCATGAAAATATATGGAATGAAGTAGCTTGTGTCCAAAAATGAGCTCATTCCAACTTAAATTGAGCAAGTTATGACTATTTCAATAGTTGCATTTTTTTGACAAAAATTGCTATAACCGGAATTATATAACTCCAATGGCCACGAAATTTAAAATGGAGGCTCGCGATAACATGTGTAAGATCCCACCAAGAGTTGGGAATTTTTGGAGTTAAGCGTGAGGTAGTTATTTTCTTAAGGAATTAACTAGAAATGAATTTTTGAAAAATACTAAAGGAAATTTGAAAAATTTATGAAAATATTATTTTTGTGTATGAAATACATGTATTTATGTGTGGACAAAAGATAAAAAAATAATAAGATGATTTGGTTAAATAAGGGGAATACAACTTGCTGGATTGGCCATCAAGTTGCTGGATTGCAATCTAGTTTGCTGGATTGGCCATCAAGTTGCTGGATGAGATATTTGGATAATCCAAGATGCTGGATTGGTCTATTTAGATAATCTTGGTTGTTGGATTGAAGGATTGATGAATCCAGGCTTGCTGGATTTGAGGTTAGTGAATCCAAGCTTGCTGGATTGGATGTTAGTTTGAATCCAGGCTTGCTGGATTGGAGGTCAGTTGTATCTAATCTGCTGGATTGGAAAATAATTTACTAAATTAAATTTCAGATTTAATCCAGGTTGCTAGATTAGTTATGTCAGTTTTGTTGTGTTGGGAAACAACAAATTGTTTGAATCTAGGTTGCTGGATTAGGTATTCGGCTTACTAAATTATAAAGAATGACTTATAAAATGAAAGATTAAGTGATAATTCACAAGTTATATGATACAGTAGTGTTAAGTCTAAGGTAGTACAGTCGTACCCTTTAATGGTTAATGTATAGTAGCTGGGCTAAACGACTCCTTCATATGAGGAAGGGATCTACGAATTAGTAACCGATCTAACTCACTGTGAAAATAGTGTAGACTAGACGGAAACTAATTTGTTAGTTGTTAGCGGGAAACCACCTAGTATACTATATTGAATATTATTAAAGACTCTATGTGTGCTAGGTTTAGACTTGTGTATATGTATAGTATTAAGGTGATTTAATATTTGACTATGTATATAAATGTTAGATAGTTACTTATAAGGTATGTTATGCTAATTGCAAGATCAATATTATAACTGATATGTATTTACAATAAAGCGATTAAATTATATTGCGTAGCAGTAATCAACGGTACAGGCAAGTTCCCTAACTTAAACTCGAGTTATATTTCCACGCATGTTAGTGAATGATTATTGATGATTATTCACTTCTAAACTGATTATTGATTCGCACGTAGTGCATGTTGCATATGTCCATCAGGTATGAAAGGCTGATCACCTTCATTACCATATTGTTCAGTTGAATTTATTCATATTCATTGTTGACTATTCAGCATTATTAATTCATATACTTTCACAATTCTTATATTGTTGAAAGTTTGTCAGCTTATTATTCTTTCTTTCAATCATGATATATCCTTGTTGTATTTAAACTTACTGGGCAGAGTTGTTGCTCACCCTTGCTATATCATGATAAACATTTTAGATTAAAGAAGAAACTTCGGACACAGTCAAAGGCAAAGACAAATTCTAGAATTGGATTTTGATGCAGGTTAAACTTGTAATAGTATTGGATACAAATGACATTGTATGACGTGTAGGATATTGAATGCAGGTATTAAGTTAAGGTTACAGACCTTGGGAATTATGTGTAAAAGTTATTGTATAAATAATTTATGTTTATATCTTCCGCAATAGTTATAAAAATGATGTATCGTAACGTACTAGGTTCAGGGTTCTGGGGACCCGAATTTGAGGGCATTATAGTTGGTATCAAAGCTGTAGGTTATAAACCTTAGGTAGTGTTACCTTAGGCTATAATCGTAGAAATGAGGAATAGGAATAAACTCAAATAGAGTTTAAGTTCTAAGCGATGAATTTGGGCAAGGTATTGGTAAGTCAATAAGATTCAAAGAAGAATCATGAGAAGTAATAAAGATCCAGAGTTACCTAACTCTGATGATAAAGATGAACAGTAGTAATGAATAGATAGAGTCTAAAAGACTAAAAGTATAAAGGAAAAGAAGATCGTAAAACAAAACGATCAGAGTATAGAAATGGATCATAATATAATATGATGAGATTACCTCGTGATCTGATAAGATCATAGCAGGGAGGAGTATCAATCAAGTGATTGAAAATTTTGTGACAAAATTGCTGTGAGTCTGTTGTACTATAAATTGGTACGATGCCAGCTCAGAAAAAGGGTTGGGGTTGATGCAATACGGATTGAATAAAATTCGTATAGAGAAAGTATGGAGCTAGGATTAAGTGGGATTTCAATTGAGGACTCATGTCAGCAGCTGAGTTGTATGATTCCTTGTATGGGCAGGGAATTTGTACTTGGTTTTAGAACCACTTAGCTTCCTACTCGATATAGTGGTTAAGTTGAACAATTCTTTGTATGGGCGGGGAATTTTCCTTGGTGTAACAACCGCTTAGCTTCCTATATTGATTAGTGGCTGGGTTGACCAATTCTTTGTATGGACAGGGGATTGTGTTTGGTTCGACGACCACTTAACTTTTGGTACTGATAATCATTGAAATGTTTGTGTCGTGCTGTTTGCTATATAACATGTTGAGAAGGTGATTCTTTTCTCATGTGTATAACAGATAAGTAGAGTATAGTTAGAGAATATAAGATTATATGCGAGTTCTTAAAACTCATACTTATGGTAAGTTCGTGACTCATAATCATATGGTATGTTTTTGAACCCCTCAGCGAATGGACGCCTATGGTCTGACTAGGATAAGTTTTTAAACCCATATGATTGTGGCAAGTTCCTGAACTCATAACGTGTGGTAAGTTTGACGAACTGGGTATAGATATGTGTGAATTGAGAGTTGAGGATGATAGGAATAGATAGACTGATTAAGAAATGGATCATTAGTGGAAGCATAGGTTTTTCAAACCTTCTAGCGATTCTAGACTTCAAAATTTTGATTTGCAAAGATTTTTGGATGGTTTAAAGTATAGTCTATGCTACTTGTTTCGGTTAGACGACAATAATTTGAAATTGAATTATTGGTGTGAGTCTTAGCTATTTGATTCAGCTAGACCGATGTTTATGAAATTCAAAGCGTTCTTTGAAATTTTTCCAAATCGAATTGTTTTTGTGACGCCCCCAAATCCGGGTCCCTTCTATTACCTCGGATCCGGTGCAGTCACGATACTACTAGTCAAATATTTACATATTTTATTCATAACTTAAAGAATAAAACTTTCTTTATTATAATTTAGAATATAAATTCTTTTCACTATCAGGATCTCGTATAATGACTCCAAACTTTTACAAGTTACAATTTTGGTCATTTACCATTCCTATCTTATATCATGTTTGATATTATAAAAATGCGGAATAACTTACTTTTTCAATCCTTTCGAATAAAATCTTTTATCAATTTCATAATCTTGAATCAATTACATATCCTTGAATCAAATACATTATGATTCATTCTATTCGAATTACTGTATAAACATATACATCTTAGTTCAAAACCCCTATGTGTTTTCATAACACAACTTCACAATTTTAACATGTATAAAACTTTGCAATCTACTATCGTATACATCTTCTAGAACCTAAGCATGGTTCAAGAGCATATATTTAAATAAACAGAAATCTTCAATCTCTATCACATAGCACGTAACTCTTATCGTGAGTCCTTAACCTGCAAAAGTGGTTATTTGCAAGGGTGAGCTCGACAGCTCAGCAATTCTAACATTTTTCATGCATCACATAGCATATAGCATCATACTCAGTTCATGCATTTATAATCAGTTTATACTTACTAAGCATGTTACTTCTCACATAACAAGCGTATCATCAAAGATCAACTTTCAATCTCATACATATCCCATATACAGTTCATATATAAGTTCACATCATCACAGTATAATATAATTCAACTAATAGTTATTGAATTCATATATCAAATAAGAACTGAAAGACTTGCCCGATTCATAGTTTAACAACTACGACTTAACTGCTTAAGGATATCTACACTTCGTGTAATCCTACACAGTTATATAACCATGGATTTGTTTCCATTAGTCATACCCTCATACTTTCTCAATATAATATTAAGTATTACATTATTGTCTAACTTGGTTCTTAGAACCTTCGTTTTTACTTTCTCATCGTATTCTTCGAATAACTATGGACGTATAGGTATACCTTAACCATACATACTTACTATCATCCTTCATATACATGTATCACACACTTAACTAAAGGTGTTCGACATATATTTAGAAATTATATGATCCTTATTATTCATACGTTTCTCAAACATTAACGGAATTATAGTTTCCGAGTTTTATATAACCATTGCACAAATCAACACTTAATGCATCATTAAGATTCTGTTTTATAACTCAGAAATAATAATGTAAACATACTACTACGTTCATCACGTATATATGTGAGGTGCCATGCTAGTTAAGACTCATGCTCACAAATACCTTTACCATATACGCACAACTAGCATTGATAATTGCTTTAAAACATATCTAATTAATACTTAACTAACTTTCATAGTGTCCAGTAAGGTGTGTGCACATACAGGTCTTTTAAAAGCTCTAGCATGCATGCTCAAACATATTAGAACACTAATACACTATGATCACGCAACTTAGTTTGCAAAAAGTCTGAATCTTTCTTTTGAAACTATTACGACTTAAACCATAAATGCTAGGGTAAACTTAACACTTTTAAATTTACATTTCATGCCTATCTAGACCATGCAATCATGCCCAAAAAGTCATAACATAAGCATCAATAGCACGTGTCAAGGCTCATTTTAAAACTTTATAACTTTCTTTAGAAATCGCACACTAACGAAGTCAAAATGTTCATGCTATGTCAAGGTACTTATTCATACATGTTAATCCTGACTTTATACATGTCTAAGTCATTTACACAAGCTACAAATATCAGAATACTTATATGGTATATTCATGAAAAGTTCACTTTAACAAGTTCTAAGTTCATTTACAAACTATGAAGCTTTTCATCAATAATATATGTTAACATGGCTATACATGCTCATACTACATGAATGTACTCATATATGTATGTTAGTCTAGTTCATATGCTTACTCTAAGGGATACCACATGCTAGCACATAACAAATTCTATAACAAAAAAAAAATTTCTGGTTCAGGCCTGGCGCAGCTGCGCCGTTGGCCAGTACAAAACTGGCGCAGCTGCACAGGTGGCCGGCCAGAACTGAAGCAGCTTTCTGCTCGACAGTTACCAAACCCAATTCAAGATTTTTCTATAAAATTTGTTCCAGACATGTTCTAACACAGCTCAAACATACATATCAACTTATATACTACCTAATAATCATATTCCAATCCAATAATTAATAAATCCATGCTCAATCCAAGAATTAAGATTTTAGCAAGTTACAGAAATGAAGAACATGAACATAAATTTTTTATACCTCTGCAATTTGTTTTGCTGCTATTGTGATCCTCCCTCAACTGATAACTCTCTCTCTCTCTCTTTATATCTCAGACTCTCCACAACTCAAGGCGCTAACTCTATAGCTTATACTTGACAGAAAACTCAGCAACATCAAATGAGAAGGAGGGGGCTTCATTTATAGAAAACTAAATACACAGACAATAGCTTTGCCTCGTATTACGAACTAATGGAATGAAGGAGAGTCCATTGTGCAAGAAGGAGTTTGTAATATCCATCATAATACCCATTCCCCTTATCATCATAAGCTATAATTACTGAGTTTGAGAGAAATATGCATATAGCAGCTAGTATAGGCTTCATGAGCTTTCACGTGTAGAGAAGATGGGACTCTCTTTGTGGGACAAATTTTAATCTCAGCAACATAGCAAGTGTGAATACTTAGGCTATATACATGTACATTGTTTATACACTTAGGTTTAAAATAGAGTTACAATGTAATCCCAATAAATAAATAATACTATCATGTAGTAAATTCTAACTTGCACATATATAATCCATGTACATTTCATCCTACCGGATATAATTCTTTCGGGTATCATCACATTGTATTATCCCAACTCTATCATTCCAATTATATTAAATTATTGAAATCATTATCAATTAACAATTGTTTATCTAGTGTAATTTATTATTCCATACATATACCTTAATGTATCCACTCATCACATATTGTCACATATACATTATTTATGTAACTTATACAATTTGATCAACCATAATATATAGTTCTTATATATTATATAGTCACATTAAGAAGTCACACTACACTTTATATAACATATGCGTAACTACTATATGTTATACTCTTAATAATCACATCCTTTGCATATATCAACTAGTTGAGCAATTATAATCATATTAATAATCTACTCGTTTATATATTATTATACTCAATGGAAATTAATTAATTAATAAAATATTAATTAAGTCATCCATCACTAATCAATGTAATTATTAATCTCCATAACAATTAATTAACATTTATATGGTTAATTATCACATTGAATAAATATAAATCTTATTATATTTATAAACAATATACTTATTATCATGCTATCAATCACAATAATAATAATTCAACATACCATTATAATAAAATTAACAATTAACATAGATTAATTATTTAATTAATAATTCCTCCATCCTTAATTAATTTAATTCATCATCGGATCTATTATCGTGCCACACAAGGCATTTCTCACAAGCTCAATATTAAGCTTATTATCTCCACCACACTTAATATTCTTTTATTATAAGGTTTGTGTGACTCAAGCATTTTAATGCTAAGCTACCTCAATTAATTATACTTATAATAAGTATAATCTTTATGCTTATAATAATTAATATTTACTCTATTAATTATTTAAATAATAATATCCACGATAAAATAATAACTTAAGTTATTTAATATATTAAAATAACTTAGTTTTCTTTCATTAATTAACTCTCTTGAAACTACATTAGAAATTATGTATTTTACCATAACATAAAATATTATATTTTCTTCAAATAAAGACATTCATTATCAGAAAATAATCTACTTCTTGTCCCAAGATATTATTCTTAATATAATATCTATTAAAATAATTACGTGTACGGTACATGTATATATATTATATATAGAAAATAGATAATAAGTTTATTTTCTATTATAATAAATCGTTTCCATCAATTTATTTACATATAGCAAATATGTTTTAATATATTTACTATATTAATTAATCATACCTATTACCTCATACAAAAACATATAAGGTAATATTATTATTCAAAAATAACATTTCCTCCTTTATTAAAATAATTCAATAGTATAATTTATTTTAATATCCTTTATTAGAAATATATAATAACTATTTCTCTTCCCTTTCAATAAATTGTCTCCAAAATATTTTCTTTAAATCTATACATTTAACCTTTTCTCAAATATTAATTAATTTTCTAATAAATATTTATTAATGTTATTCGCACATTAGACTCTCTCACATATTACCATCTAAGTAATATATATAAAAGTACTAACTATTATTACATATTCAACTTATATATTAATTTACCCTTTACTCAAGTGAGTTAATCCCCCTTTACTAAATCACTATAGTTGATTTAGGTTTTAATATTATATTATTTCATAATATAACTTTCAATTTCACTCAACCAACATTTATACTTATTAGTTAATTCCCTTAACTAACTCATGCTTCACTATCCAAATCCATCCATGGATAGCTTAAGTACTAACAATAACCTATATTACATCATACTATTCATTAGTACATATATTATTCAAGAAAAAGGTGATTATTCATTAAGAATATTTAATATCACCAACTTACTATGATAAAATAATTCTATAAATTATTTAATATCGATAGATAATTTTATCTATCTCCTTTACTTCAATTAAATTGTCTCTACAATAAATAACAAATATATATCAATAATATATTTATTAATCACAAAATCATATATTACATTGTTCATATAACCCTATGTAACACAATACTTCCTTTCTCATAACACACATATATATTCGAACCCAATATATGCCTTAAGCATTTTATTTATTAAATTTTCATTTTAATAACTTCTTGAAAATTCGGGTTCTTACAGTTTTGGTACAAAATCTTATGTTAAATTGGTATCCAATTGACACCAGTTGGTGTCAAGTTGGTATCGAGAACTTCTTTTGGTATCAAATGGATACATGTTGGTATCCAATTGACACAAATGGGTGTCAAGTGGGTATCGAGAACTTCTAAACCTTGATAGTTCAGGGTCTATATTACTCCTCAACACAATTTGAACAATTCTAACTCTTGTGAGTGATGTTTTGGGATAGTATGTGATGATTGAATAGAGGTTATGTTGAAGAAACCTAGTTTTGGTGAATGAATGGTATAGAGTGTAGTAGGCTGGAATTTTTGATGGTGTAAGGTGTAAGGTGAATTTCGGAGACGAAATTCTTAGAAGAAGGGGTGAATGTGACAACCCGAGAATTTATAAGATTTATAAAATCTTAAATGATTAAAATAAAGGTTAAAGAATAAAACCTAGAGTGGAAACAGAGGAATAATTTAAATTTTTTAAAGAACCTATATGGTTTGATGTGAATTCTTAAAATGTGTATATGTATAGGGAAACATATATATATTTAGTGATGTGATGATAAGAATAAATATAGTATGAGATTTGTGGGACATTTCTCAAAGTATTAAATTATTTGGTATGAGTATGTATATTATTTGATTGCTTATATTTGTTTATTATACAATAAGAAAATACAAGAAATTAATGTAACCTAATATATAAATTAAGTATAGGAATTAAATAACCTAAGGGTTATACCATGAGAGAATATTAATATTGAAAATATTAACTAACTCTAAGGGATTTATTTTATTATCTCAAGTTATTAATTTTATTGGGTTAAGTAATTTCATGAGTAAGGATTTGATTTACCAATTTAGTGAATAGAAACCCTAATTAAATGATTAGGGTAGAATAGAATTAAAAGTAGTGGACTATGTTAATTAATTTACATAGCCCAATTATTTTATTAACAAGCCCAAAAGAATTAATTAAGTAACCCAAGCTAAGTTCATTTGTTAAGGATCATGTGAGACATTTGTTAAGTAAATGAAGTAATAAAATTGAACTAAATTGGAGGAAAAAAGCCCATAATTTCGGCCCACACAAGGAATAAGAAGGAGGTGCATGTATGTAATTATTGTTTACTTTAGTAGGTAACCAACTCCCCACCAACACTTCCATGTGTCATCTTATTAATGTGCCTCATCATTTTACCAAGTGTGCAAGCAATGACTTCATTAATGAGAGAGAGAAAGATATGAGTGTTGGGTAAAAAAAAATGGCATACATATGATATATCTATATCAATTTACCAATACACAAATATCATTTTGTTTTCTCTTTCCTCTCACATCATATCCTATGAACCAAACTAGAGAAAGACAAGAGAGAGGGAGAAGATTTCGGTGGGGAAGTGGGAGAGAGAGGAGAAACTTTGATCTTCACTCTACTCAAAATCATCATCCAACTTGATAGATCAAGGAAGAATATTCACGAAGTAAAGGTATAAACACCTTTTATCAAAGTTCTTTTTAGTTGTTTGAATCAAAACATGGATCTATGATTCAAAACTCCAAAACCTTGGATCTATATATATATATATATAAGTGTGTTATGTGTAGATTTATTACTTTTGATGGTCAAAAATTGGATCAAAAACAAAAAAAGGAAACTATGTTTTAAAAATTAGAAAATCTTGATTTTCTTAGCATAAATTATGTTTTGCTTGGATTTGGTGAAGATTTGATGTAATAGATCGGATCATGATAGATCCATGAGTATAAGGTGTATTAGTATGTATTATGATGGTTTATGATGTTTAATGTTCGATTAATCAAGAGATCTATGAAGATTTCTTAGAAAACACAAAAGTTTTAAAATAAGATTTTTGAGAAAACAGAATATGAAATTCAAACGACCATATCTTCTAGTATATTTTTAATTTTTGAATGTGGTCAATTTTTGAACTTAGATATATAAGTCTTCCAACTTTTCCAAGTGGAATCACTGAAAAAGGAGTTGTAGATTTCCGTCTGGATAGTTTTTAGCAAAGGACGCGAAATCTGAAAATGAAAAAAAGTAGGCTGTCCGAAAATTGAAAGGACTGTTTTGGCCACTTAACTTGTGAAATAAAATCAGGCTTTTTTGGAACGAAAATATATAGAATGAAGTAGCTTGTATCCAAAAATGAGCTCATTCCGACTTAAATTGAGCAAGTTATGACTATTTCAATATTTGTGTTTTTATAACAAAAATCGCTATAATCGGAGTTGTATTACTCCAATGGCCACGAATTTTTTATTGGAGGCTCACGATAACATGTGTAAGATCCCGCCAAGAGTTGGGAATTTTTGGAGTTAAGCGCGAGGTAGTTATTTTCTTAAGCAATTAACTAGAAATAGATTTTTGAAAAATACTAAAGGAAATTGAAAAATTCCAGAAAATATTATTTTTGTTTATAAAATACTTATATTTATGTGTGGACAAAAGATAAAAAAATAATAAGATGATTTGGTTAAAAAAGAGGAATCTAGCTTGCTGGATTGGCCATCAGGTTGCTGGATTTCAATCTGGTTTGCTGGATTGACCATCAAGTTGCTGGATGAGATGTTTGGATAGTCCAGGATATTGGATTGGTCTGTTTAGATAATCTAGGTTGTTGGATGGAAGGATTGATGAATCCATACTTTCTGGATTTGAGGTAAGTGAATCCAAGCTTGCTGGATTGGATGTTAGTTTGAATCCAAGCTTGCTGGATTGGAGGTCAGTTGTAACCAGTCTGCTGGATTAAAAAATAATTTAATAAATTAAAATTCAGATTTACTCAAGGTTGCTAGATTAGTTATGTCAGTTTGTTGTGATGGGAAATAACAAATTGTTTGAATCTAGGTTGCTGGATTAGGTATTTGTCTTACTAAATTATAAAGAATGACTTATAAAATGAAAGATTAAGTGATAATTCACAAGTTATATAATACAGTAGTGTTATGTCTAAGGTAGTACAGTCGTACCCTTTAATGGTTAATGAATAGTAGCTGGGCTAAATGACTCCTTCATATGGGGAAGGGATCTACGAATTAGTAACCGATCTAACTCACTGTGAAAATAGTGTAGACTAGACGAAAACTAATTTGTTAGTTGTTTGTAGGAAACCACTCAGTATACTATATTGAATATTATTAAAGACTCGATGTGTGTTAGATTTAGACTTGTGTATATGTATAGTGTTAAGGTTATCTAATATTTGACTATGTGTTTAAATGTTAGATAGTTTACTTATAAGGTATGTTATGCTAATTGAAAGATCAATCTTATAACTGATAGGTTTTTACAATAAAGCGTCTAAATTATACTGCGTAGCAGTAATCGATGGTACATGCAAGTTCCCTAACTCAAACTCGAGTTATATTTCCAAGCATGTTAGTGAATGATTATTGATGATTATTCACTTCTAAACTAATTATTGATTCGCACGTAGTGCATGTTGCATATTTTCATCAGGTATGAAAGGCTGATCACCTTCATTACCATATTGTTCAGTTAAATTTATTCATGTTCATTGTTGACTATTCAGCATTATTAATTCATGTACTTTCATAATTCTTATATTGTCAAAAGTTTGTCAGCTTATTATTCTTTCTTTCAATCATGATATATCCTTGTTGTATTTAAACTTACTGGGCAAACTTGTTGCTCACCATTGCTATATCATGATAAACATTTCAGATTAAAGAAGAAACTTCGGACACAGTCAAAGGCAAAGACAAATTCCATAATTGGACTTGAATGCAGGTTAAACTTGTAATTGTATTGGATACAAATGACATTGTATGTCATGTAGGATATTGAATGCAGGTATTAAGTTAAGGTTACAGACCTTGGAAATTATGTGTAAAAGTTATTGTATAAACAATTTATGTTTATATCTTTCGCAATAGTTATAGAAATGATGTATCGTAACGTACCAGGTCTGGGTTCTGGGACCCGAATTTGGGGGTGCTACAGTAGTTACAACTATATTATATAAAGTATAGTGTGACATTTGAATATGACCATATAATATATACGAACTATATATTATGATTAAATATATATGTGAGTTACATCAGAATGCTTATGTGACATAATATGATGTGTGACTACATTAAATATGTACCACATGAGTATTAAATAAACAATTGCTACTTAATGATTATTTCAACAAATTAATATAATTGAAATAATAAGAGTTGTAATGATGTTATATGACAACATGTATGTATGGATACATTAGAGGTGTACCTTATGGTTTATTAAATTGAACTAAGTAAATATATGAGTGGAAATAATAAATGGTTATGTATTTTAATATTGATGTGGGATGAAAATAATAATTGTTTTAATTATTATAAATAATTGAAATAATATGGTTTATGGTAATGTGGAAAGATAATACCTAATTAGATTATATTCGGTATTATGAAATGTACATTAATTATATGTTGAGGTGTATATATGAACCCCAACTTACTACATTGTAATATTGTTTCCTTATTTGAAACTACATTGTGACACTAATTGAATTTATAACCTAAGTATATATAATATGTATATGTATATAACCTAAGTGTTGTATTATATTGCCAAGTTACAAAGCTCCATTTGCCTTGTCCCTAATTGAGTTACCCAATTCTTCTCACGTGAAACACTCAAAGGCCTAAAGCCTATTCCTTCTTCTCCCAAATTCTCAGCAGACTAGCAATAATCATGATATGGGGAGTGGCCTCAATAGTAATCTTCAACAAGTACCAACTACTCTTCCTTAACCATTGAATTATTCTTCATTCCATTAGTTTGAATTGGTGGATATAAGCCTTGCATGGTTAATGAATTTGGCTATAAATAAAGATCTCCTCTTATTGTTTTCTAAATGCTGAGATATTGCTAAGTTGTTATAGAGGGAATTGAGAGTGAATATATATCAGTGGAGAGGTTCTGAGATTGAAGGAAAATATATTTAGCAGCAAAGTACATTCAAAGTTTAGCAGAGGTATAACTCTTGTGTTCTTCATTTCTTGAAAATTCTAAACTCTTGATTATGCATAAACTCTTGTTATTTGGATTGGGAAATGATTGTTAGATGTTAGCTAAGCTAGTAAGTATGTTAGAAATATAATGTGACTTGAATTGATCATGTTTCATAAGGAAATTTTGTAATTAGGTTTGCATTTTGCCGTAGCAGAAGCTGCTCTAGTTCTGGCTGAGACACGGCGCAGCTGTGACACCCCCAAAATAGGTCCAATACTCAATCCACTCTGAGTCGCCAAATACATGGTACAGAATTCAAATACAATCTTTTATAACAAAAGGTCGTGAGAAATACGACCATACGACTATGAATTTAATGCAAATAGTATATAATACGAAATATAAACATTCATATTCATTCCTTATTCATTACAATTATTATCCCACTATTTTATAGAATAGTGAGGACTTCTACAGATCTAACTCTAATCATCACATTGTTCCCCGACTAGTTCCAGCAACGTTCTCATTCCCTGAAGAGGACAATAGATGAAAAAAAGATGAGCTCAACTAGTCCAGTAAAGAATATTATGATTAAGATAATAGAAAATAAATTATCGTTAGTCTTCAACAATTCAGATAAAATATTATGGACAACAAGTTTTAGATCAATATTTGCAGCGAAAATAACAATTCATTACAAGAGTTAAGTAGAGAATGAAGTCCACTATCTTCTATGATTTAAAAGTCCATCATCAATATTTTATCCCTGTAACATCAATCAATATACATCTCGAATCAAATATTCATCTTTGTACTACGGGCCAAAGATATTCATTTGTATCATCAGTTGGTCATGTTCATCTTAACACATGTTCATCTTTGCACTACGGGCCAAAGATATTCATCAGGTAATCATTCATCTTTGCTCAACAGGCCAAATATATTCAGTTATATCACCATTTATGACTGAGGATGATGAAAAATAATATAAATAACGAATCCAGTGAGATAGAGGACAAAGATTAGGGATTCGTAATCTAATTTATCCAAGTTCAAAATTACTCTATAATAATACTTTGCGGAGCAAAATTGAAGAATAAAGATCAAAACTTGGATCCAATCAAAGATAGGACCCATAATAGCTAACTCGGACAAATAGATGAAAATTTAATTTTTCTGTGAATAGTGCCGTATACGTGAATAGTGCCGTATACATGAATAGTGTCATATATGTGAATAGTAACCCCGACATGAAAAGGTAAAAATTTTATAATACAATTCATACCAACGTTTCCAATGAAATGATACTAGATGAAACACAAAATTCGAAATTTCTGATAATTTTAGGAATTATAGAAGCAATACTTACCGTAGTAAGTTTTAATTTGGGTATATGAAAGGAATTATTATCGTTTTCATAATATGGAATATGAAAGAAAATAATATTCTTACGAGTATTGCAATAAAGTAATATCCTTTACCTTAGTAGAAACTGGATTTGACTGGAATATCGGATATTATTCAGAGAAAATCTTGCACAAAAAGTTACACTCAAAGTACCCTTATACTCAAAAGAAATACCCACATTGCAGTAGGAATGTTTAAAATATTTGGTGTCTTTAGGATGGAGGTTGCCTCCCCTTCTATAGTGCAACCTTGGAGTAAAAATCAAATACATTTGCCTAACTTTCTTTCTTTCTCCTCTCCGCCTAACCTCTCACTTTCTCAGCCAAATTTTTCAACCTATTCTGCCAAACTTTGATATTTTCATGATTGGGGGCTCACTTATTTTTATTTTTTTTTGGAAAAGGATTTGCAGGACGAGTAAGCCTCCACTTTGAAAAATATGCAAGAGAGAAATCAAAATGTGCACGGAAGATTTTTAAAACCAAAATGATAACTTCCACTTTTATTCACATGTTTGCAAATCTTATATATTATAATCTTATTATTTAAATAATTATTATATATTATAATAATATATTTAAATAAATATTTTTTCAGAGAAGGTAATTGCCAAACTTTCAACAAATATTTCATTCTAAAAATTATTTCATTTAAAATATTTTCTTATCATATAAATAAATAATTAATTATTCACAAATAATATTACAGAACTACAATATTGACAACCAGGTCATTCCCAGGAAAGAGGGGGCCTTCCGATAAGGATTTCTCCTTACTGGCGCGCAATTAAATAACCCCTCTTAGACAGAACTTCCGTAGACATTGCCAATAATGCTATCTAATATCATTATTCAAATCATATGAATTCTTGATTTGATAATTTAAAATAATGTGCAACGACAATTATTGAATCAATAAAATAAATTATCAACGTAGCAATTATTGAATTAATAAAATATTATGTAATTATCAATGTAGGAATTATTGAATCAATAATATAAAATATTGAACAGTAATTACTGTAACAATAATTGAGTAAGTGCCTTCTTACGTAAGAACCAATAATTAGAATTACTGTGCAATACCGTGTGCTACTGTGCAACACCGCGTATTACTGTATTTTTACCACCGGGTATTTCAACAGTTCTAACTGTAACAATTATGCTGTTATTTTTATAAAAAGGTTATTTTTGTCGCTTTTTATATCCGACATTTATTCCGTTATGGGGCCCACAAATAACTACTCCGTCGTACTAATAATCCCGACAACAAGAATATTCCACGACCAAACGAATATTTCCCGACAACAATGACTATTTTATAACTACTTGCTTATTTTGAAATATTTGCACATTTCACCCATAACTTTTCACATTTATCAAATCAACACCTTACTATTTCAAAATAATATATAAAGAAAATTAATTCTTTATTCATAAAAGTTGGGGTCTTACAACAGCTACGCCTATTTAGTACTTGGGTGCAGCGCAGCTGCGCCAAGCACTGATATTGAATTCTAGTTTCTGTTATATATGATAGGTTCTAGCATGTTTGTATCACTTTAGCAATGCATGAAGAACTTGATTAACTTGTGTATATATGTTTCTTGATGTAGCATGAGTTGTTTTGACTTCATTAATATACATTTACTAAATGAACTTATAGTTTTTAAAATGGACTTTGACATATAATGTTGATGCTTATGTTCTGACATTTTGAGCATGATCGTATGGTCTAGATATGCAAGAAATGTTAGTCTAAAGTGTTGAGTATACACTAGCATACATAGTTTAAGTCTAAAATGATTTCAAAAGCAAAACTTGGACTTTTTGCAAACTAAGTTGCATGAACATGGGGTGACGATATTCTGATATTTTTGATATGCATGCTAGTACTTCTAATAGCCCTGAGATGTCCTATATGTGCACACACTTGTTAGATACGATGAAAGTTAATCAAGTATGAGTTTAAGAAAGTTTTCAAACAAATAACAATGCTAGCCATGCGTAAATGATATGAACACATGTGAGCATGCATATTGTAGATTATGTAATCTCTATGTGTGGATATAAGGTTGACATGATAGGCCTTTATGATTTCATGACCTTGTATGGCCTTAAGTCATTAGAGATATTAATCTAGAACTATGACATGAAAAGTGGACTTAGATAGACCTTAATAGTATGCAAGGATCTTTAATAGATGTTATACTATGTGTTATTGAAGGCTATAATGAATGGAACAGAAACAGCAGTGCAAAGCCAACTCTGGTCTGGCCAGGGGACAGCGCAGCTGCGCTGTCCCTAGGCTTAACCAGGGTGCAGCTGCGCCAGGCTGTTTTCAGGTCTGATGCATTCTGCTTACTTTCTGATTTTGCCAGTTGACTTATAATGATAACTAAGCTACTGATCAGAGTTTAATCACTACTAATATGTATTTATATGTGATGATAATGTAACATGATGATGTTTAACTTATAAGAGGAATTCTAAAGATAGTAAAGATGAAATCGATTAAGTGTTGTAATTAAATATAATGTCTTGTGTGGTATAACTATGTTACTTGATTTCATATACTGATTTCGTGCTACATGTGTACAAGTACGTAATGACGTACGTATAGAGTTATATGACTAAAGTAGAATCATATGTGTATATTTAACTTACATATTGAGCTTGTGTACCGAATATACTTAGCTAATGAATATCCTATACATGTAAATATATTACGATAGGAATTTGAAATGTTGATAAGCTTTACATTGGTAAACTACGCTTAAGGCAAGTTCCCTAACTTACACTCTTTTGTTGTGCAAGTATCCTAAACCCTTGCATTTAATTTATTCAACGGATATTGAATGCAAGTACTCGAACTCCACTCTTATTGAGCATTTATTGAGCTTGTGAAATTATTGTTGTACAAGTAAGCTATTGGAATTACGATTCATTTTTTATGACTTAAATACTTCGTGGCTAAAGATAAAGTCGATTTATATTCTTCGAACCTTAATCTTGAGTTTTGAACTTATAATTGTTCTTATATACATTGAAAGAGCGGTCTATGCTATTTGATTCGGCTAGACCTATATTATGAAATTAAAAAGCGATCCAAATCAATTGCCTTGGTGCGAACTCTTATAAATTGACTAAGATGAACAACTATGACACCCCCAAATCCGGGTACTTCGTTTTCACGGGATTTGGTGCTCACTATCTAAATAGAAAATACATCTATCCAAAAACAAGGAATGTAAAATAAATTACAACCTTGAATAAATATTAAAATCTTCCTTAAAAAGGATTACAACCTTATTCAAAATCTCCCAGGTTTGCTACCCTTAACATAAACAAATAAGTGCGGAAATATAACATCATAAATGAAATCTTATTACAATCAACATCAAAAAGACAACAAGTCTTCACTTGTTCATCTTGCCTTTCCCTTTACTTATTGACGGTACGTCAAGAATCTCGGCTTTAACAACAAGGGATTATTAAATATGCAAGAGTGAGCAAACAAAAGCTCACTTGGAATACAACAATAATATGACATAATTGAATAACTTTAAAAGATTAAAATAACTTTACTTTCGTCAACGACAAAGAATTGAATAATTAATATTTCGAATTTCGAATATTGAAATCATCTGAGGGTCATAAGACCTTGAACCATGTCCTAGGTTATAAACATTTCTATTTAAAACTTTTAACAATCATATAGACTATGAACTCTTAACTCGTACTTAGGGGGATCAACCCTTCGTACCATGTATTGTGCACAAACATTTAACACTTTTGTGTAGTAACCTCCCTTATTAAATAGGGTTGTTCATCTCAGTATTTGATACAAGTCCGCACCAAAGAAAGTTTGGTTTAGATAGCTAAAAGAAAATTTGGAGTTTTCAACTATCATCAACTAAGGAGTAGTTGAATCGACTCACAATAATCAAGAATAATTCATTAATAACGATTTATGAAATAACTTATGCTTTAGAATTTAAACTTAAAGTATACGAACGATAAGATAGACCTTACTTGAACAATTAAGTCAAGGTCACTTTAATAATTTCATGAACTTTAAATAAGTACTTGTCCATTGCAGAAATAAAAAGGGGAATCTCAAATACAATAAATATTTGAATTTAAAACACTTGAATATAATTAACAAGTTTAGGGATAGAAGACTTGCCTCAAGCGCAAGCTACACTTTATAATTACAATTCACTTCCACAATTATCCTACATTTTACATTATATTTATAACATCAATTAGTACATTACCAAGACATTTAAACCGTTGAACTTCATACTTAAAACGTGATTTATAACACTAGCTGCTAACTAACCACATACGTGAGTCTACACTCACAACATACACCTCACAAGCTTATAACGCTTTTAAACTACCATGTCGTACCTTATGAAAGTAATATACAAGTATATATATAACATATTAACATGAGACTTCAAATTATCTTAATCATATTAAAAATATGTTATCTCATTGTCTAATACACTTAACAAGTCATCAATTTAAGTTAGCTAAACAAGCACTGCACAAAAACTCAAAGAAGCACAAAATTTTTCTCCGGACAGACCCTAGCCATGCTGGGCAGGACATCCTAGGCCAAATACCCTGCTAGGGTGGAGCCCACTGCTGGTGGGTTCCCCTAGCTCGCGATCGTGCAGAGAAATAAGCCAATTTGGTTTATTTCTTCGCACCCAAATCCGATTTTTATCAACATAATGTATATAAAATTTTATGAACACAAAACCTTAAAGTTTTAACATGATTATAACATTCATAAACATTATAACACATAAAAGTAATTTTCATGATTTTTGATGAAAAACACATTATCAAGTGTTCTTGACGAAAATTTATACTATGAGTTCGTTTTTAAGCCAATTCATGTAATTCCAACTGTGTTAACTCTATTTCTTAACAAATTAACAAAATCCATGATCAATTTGAACAACAATTAACAAACACACACCAATTTTGATAATTTAAAGACTATTTTTAAAATAAGCTCATAGTAAATTACTATGAACATGATTTCTTCATGTTCATCGTATTTACGTGAATTGAATCACTTAAACAACTATAAAAATCTTATACAAGCATATATATATATATATATATATATATATATATATATATATATATCACACACATAAATATATATATATATCATAATCAAGAAATTTTCAATAAAAAGATTATTACAGATAATTTCTTTTTGAAAAACTTGGAAGACATAAAACATAATATAAAAAATTGAAACTTAGAGGTTATACCCTTTGATTGTGAGGAAGAAGAAGATGATGTTTGATGGCTTTTAGCAAGGACTCCTTTTCTTCTCAGAGTATTTTCTCTCTAACTTTTTCTCTATTATTTCTTTCTTTCTAACTTTCTAACGTACTATTTTATATAACATATAACTGATATACACATATTATACATATAATACATATAATTATATAAAATATGTAACTGCTATATACTAATTATATATACTAACTACTAATTAATATATAGGTTATAAAAATTTAAATAAAAACAAAACTATAAGGCCATGTTAATTTTTAAAACACATTATTATTAGCTAAGGCCTTGTTTGGCAAAACGAGATTAAAATAAGTGCAAGGGCCTTATTTGGATAAAACTAATTAAAAATTCTTTTTATTCTTTTAATAAATCTTTTAACCCATAGTGTAAATGCTACACTTTATTTAATTAAAGTTTAACTTTCTAATTCAATTAAATAACAGCTTAACATCAACTACGCATATAAAAATTGCCACATAACAATTATAATTACTCGCTAATTATAATTTCATGCAACGATTATCCTGTAAATACATCTAATTTAATTATCTCAGTTAAATTAGAATCATACCATAAAATCATTACACATTCATTAAATAAAATATTAAATATTCCTTTAATATATTACACTTAATTAAATTACTCTACAACAATCATATAATTTATTTAACTCGATAAATAAATCAATAAAAATATTTATCTAATTTAATAAATACTTATAATTAATATATAAAAATCTCATTCGTTATAATCTTTCCTCAAAAGGATTCTGTCCCCAGAATCACACATAAAACAATCTCATCTATTACATTCTTCCATCCTTAAAAAGATTATGTCCCCAAAATCGGTATATAAGGGGTTGCACAAATAATTAAGCAAATAATTGGGGATACGACTTCCTCATTACATATTCGAGTTCCCACGTGTCTTCTTCAGCACTGTGGTTCCTCCAGATTACCTTAACAAAAGGTATCACTTTATTTTTAAGTACTTGTTCCTTTATATCAACTAATTGAGCAGGCACTTCTTCATAAGTTAAGTCTTTATCGAATTTTAAAGGCTCGTATTCTATTACATGTTTGTAGTCGTGTTTGTAAGGTCGTAACACAAAAATATGGAAAACATTGTGTATATTGTCTAGCTCTGGAGGTAACACAACCTCGTAAGCTACTTTGCCCACCTTTCGTAGTATCTCAAAAGGTCCAATAAATCGGGGACTCAGCTTTCCTTTTTTACAAAATTGAATTTTTCCCTTCCAAGGAGATACCTTCAGTAAACGAAACTTTCCGGTAAGAATTCTCAATTCTGTCGATGTTGATCGGTATATTTCTTCTGTCTGTCTTGAGCGGCTGTGACGCCCCCAAATCCAGGTTCTCAAACCTCGGATTCAGTGCTCACGATACATCATCATCATAAGCATTCTATACACTATTGCAGAATAATAAACATATATTGTTCATTATATTAAAGACTTACAAACATATCCCAAGGTCTATTACCATAACTTAAACATACCTTACTTAAGTTACATATAATAACACAAAAGGTTTACAACCCATCAAATATAGTATCTCATGATACATATATATTTATATTAATTATTCCTGAACCTTTCCTTTGCCTTTGTCCTTCTTGGACGATTCTGGCTTAACTGCAACAATTGTCATGATATAGCAAGGGTAAGCAACTAATTTGCTTAGCAAGTTTAAATTCAAAGAAGATATATCATGATTAGAAAAGAATTTAGCTTTCAATGTTCAATAAGATAATCGAATGTGAAAGAACATGAATTACATCTCGATAACTGTATATTCAAATAAATGAATAACAGATGCTGAGTGGTTTTAAATAACCATGAACATATACTAAGGTTGTCAGTATTTAAACTGGTCCTTTTAATAAAGTTTGGTAGTCAAGGGAATCAGCCTTTCCTACCCGGTAAAATATGCATAATCACTCAATACACTAGCAATAATTATTTTTCAATAATGCTTTAGTAAAACTATCCTTTTTTTCAGTCAAGAGTCCTTACCATTTCAATTGGTTAGGCACCGCTTTTAAAATATATTTGATTTAACAAATTTAAACATGCTTGATCTAGCTGATACAACTAGCATAGATCCATATCATAAACAGTTCATGAATGAAAGAACTTTAACTAATTCACATTTCAATAATAATGGAACAGGAATTTAATTGCACAAAGTGCAATTTATCAACAATCAGTAAGGATGTGAATAATCATCAATAACTATTCACTAACATGCTTTTGAATATAACTTGAGTTTGAGTTAGAGAACTTGCCTCAATCGCGATCTACTACTACGCAATTTTGTTTAGCTTCTTAGAGAAAAGTCCTATAATAGATCTTTCAATCAGTCATAACATATATTTAATTATAATCTCAGTATTCTATGTTAAATTATCTAACATTTAATCATATAGTTAAGTATTAGACATTACGTTAAAGTCTTAATGTTACTGTTATTCATCAACAACCTTTTACTCGCTTTATTGCTTAATCCCTTCTTATATAAGCTCTTCTTTATTACTTAGTAGGTTAAATACCCCAATCCAGCAGACTAGATTCTAATTCCAATAATCCAGATGCTAATCCAGCAACCTGGATTTAAACTGGATTATAATCCAGCAACCTGGATTACAATTCTAGAAACCCAGACGCCAATCCAGCAACCTGGACTCAAACTAGATTTCAATTTAATAAATTATTTTCCAATCTAGTAGACTAGATTCAACAGAACTCCAATCCAATAAACTAGATGGCAATCCAGCAAGCTGGATTCCCCTTTTTTAACCGAATCATTTTATTATTTTTTTATCTTTTGTCCACACATAAATACATGTATTCCACACATAAAAATAATATTTCAAAAATATTTTAATTTCCTTTAGTATTTTTCAAAAATCAATTTTTAGTTAATTTCTTAAGAAAATAACTACCTCACGCTTAGCTCCAAAAATTTCCAACTCTTGGACGGATCTTACACATGTTAACGTGAGTCTCCAGTTTAAATTTCGTGGCCACCGGAGTTATATAACTCCGGTTAAAGTGATTTTTGTAGAAAAATACGAATATTAAAATGGTCATAACTTGCTCAATTTTAGTCGGAATGAGCTCAGTTTTGGACACAAGCTACTTCATCTCATATATTTTCATGTCCCAAGAGGCCTGAGTTTATTTCAAAAACTAAGTGGCCAAAACAGTCCCTTAAATTTCTGGACAGCCTACTTTTAGTCATTTTTAGTTTTGGCGTCCTTTGCTAAAAATAGTCCATACGAAAATCTACAAGGAATTTTTCTGTGATTCCACTTAGAAAAGTTAGAAGACTTACAGATCTAACTCCAAAAATTAACCACACTCAGAAATTTGAAACACAATGAGAGATATGGCCATTTGAATTTCATATTCTGTTTTCTCAAAAATCAGATTTTCTAACTTTGTGTTTTGTAAAAAAACTTTCATGATCTCTTGATTAATCTAACATTGGCCATCATAAACCATTATAATACATACTAATATACCTTCAGATCAAGGATCCATCATTATCCATGATATATTACACCAAACATACACCAAAAACAAGCAAAACATAATTTATGCTAAGAAAAATTAAAGTTTTCTAACTTTTGAAACATAGTTTCCTTTTTCTTGCTTTTGATCTAAGTTTTGACATTCAAAAGTGATAGATCTAAACATATAACACTTATACATATGAATATCTATGGTTTTAAAGTTGGAAAACAAAAAATCCATATTCCATTTATCTATCAAAAAGAATGGATCAAAAGTTCTAAAATTAAGGTTTATACCTTGATTTGTGAGCTACCCTTCTTGTCCAACCACAATATGTAATTAATCTAGGATGCATCAAGAGTAGAATTCTTCTTCCTCCTTCTTTCCTTTCCACCGAATTTTCTATCCCCCTCTCTCTCTTTCTAGCTTTTGTTAGTTAAATAAAATAAGATGAAAAAGATAGCTTTAGTGGTTTATTTGTAAAAGATATAGATAATTATACTTAAGATTCGTCCACCGCTCTCATGCTTTTTCTCTCTCTCATTATTAGACTTTTTCTTGCAAGAATGTATAAAATGGTGGCTTGCTTATAAGTGTGACACGTGTTGGAGTTGTTAGAGTTGGTAATTAACTTTTTGACAAAATGGCACATTACTTGCTCTCCTTTTTCTTCCTTATCATGACCGGCCACATGGCCTCTTTTTCTCCCAACTTGGTTTTGTTTTTATTTCTTTATTTAGTTAAGTAAATGCCCAACATGTCCCTCTCTAATTGGGCCAAGACCTGGGCCATTGTATTTAATGTTTTGGTTCACATTTAATTAATTTGGGCCATGTAAACCACTATGGTTCCATTACTCTTTTAATTTCTCTTACCCTAATCATTAATTAGGATTTCCATTCCTCACATTTGTACTTTAATTTATTACTCATGCTCATTTAATTTAATAACCCAATTAGACTTGCTTTAATTAGGTTATAAAATTAATTAGTTGAGATATATATAAAATAAATCTCTTAGGGTTAGTATATATTTTTAATACTAACATTCTCCCATACCATATCCCTTAGGTTATTCAATTCTCATACCTAATGTAAAATTAGGTTATGTAATCTTTCTTCTTAATTTACTTTCTATAAAATAAATGAACACATATACATAATAAGAGTACACATATTCATTTAACCCATTATTCATTCCACACATGTCACAAGGTTTTTAATATCACTAATATGTAATTAATATATCTATTTATAAAGTGACTTAGAATTCTTGGTTATTACATTCTTCCCTCCTTATAAGAATTCCTTCCCCGGAATTTCACATAAGGTTACTCAAAAAGATTCGGATAATTATTCCTCATCTTTTTCTCAAGTTCCCACGTAGCTTCCTCAGCGTTGTGGTTCCTCCATAGAACTTTGACAGAATGTATAACTTTATTTCTTAACTTCTGCTCTTTCCTATCTAAAATTTCTAAAGGAATCTTCTCGTATGATAAGTCCTTCTCGACTTGAATTGGCTCATATGATATTACAAGCTTGTAATCTAGCTTGTACGAATGTAACACTAACATATGAAACACATTGTGAATATATTCTAGTTCAGGAGGTAGATCTACCTCGTACACCACTTCATCTATCTTCTTCAGTAGTTCGAATGGTCCAATAAATCTCGGACTCAGTTTTCCTTTTTCCCCAATCTTATCTTCCCCTTCCAAAGAGATACCTTAAGAAATGCATATGTTCCCACTTCAAAGTCTCTTTTCTTGAGATGAAGATATGTGTACTTCTTTTGTCGATCTTGAGCTGCTACCAGTCGAGTTCTTATCACTTTGATGATCTCCACGGTCTGCTGCACCAATTCTAGCCCCAACAGTCTTCGTTCACCTACCTCGTCCCAACATAAGGGCGTTCTACATTTCCTTCCATACAAGGCTTCATACGGCGACATTCCAATGCTTGCATGATAACTATTGTTATACGCAAACTTTACTAATGGAAAATGATCTTCCCAGCTTCCTTGGAAGTCCATCACACAGGCTCTGAGCATGTCTTCTAGTGTTTGAATCGTTATCTCGCATTACCCATCTGTCTGTGGATGATACGCGGTACTTAACCTTAGTTGTGTCCCCATTCTTTCTTGTAGACTCCTCTAAAAGTTCTACGTGAAGCGCGGATCTCTATCAGACACAATTGAAACCGGCACTCCATGTCTCAAAATTATTTCCTTGATATACAATTTGGCTAACTGATCTAAAGTATACCTTATCATGATCGACAAAAAGTGTGCCGACTTTGTAAGCCGATCGACAATCACCCATATGGGGTCATAACCCTTCTGTGTAGCTGAAAGTCCTACCACAAAATCCATCGTAATGTGCTCCCATTTCCATTCCAAAATTTCTAATGGCCGTAATAGTCCACTTGGTAGTTGATGCTCTGCCTTGACTCGTTGACAAGTTAAACATCTGCTGAAGCATTCAGTAACCTCTCTCTTCATGTTTGGCCACCAATAATGTTGATGCAAATCTTGATGCATCTTCGTGCTTCCTGGATGTATTGAGTATCTCGTATTATGCGCTTCTTGTAAAATCTCCTCTTTTAACTCTAGTACTACAGGTACCCAAATTCTTTCTTTAAATCTCAGCAATCTAGTGCCGTCAATCTTATACTTCAACTCTTCGCCTTCAGCTAACCGCTTCTTTATGTTATTGCATTCTTCATCATTCTCTTGTGATTCTTTCACCTTGTCTAATAAAGTTGGACTTGCTTCCATTTATATTACCCTATCCTAATCCTTCGGATTTTTCACCTCCAACTCCATTTTTTCCATTTCTCTTACTAATTCTTCTTAGTCTGTCAATACGAATAACTTTTCTCGGCTCTTTCTGCTTAAAGCATCTGCCACTACATTGGGCTTCCCTGGATGATATAGAATATCACAATCATAATCCTTGATCAATTCTAACCATATCCTCTGCCTCATATTTAACTCCTTTTATGTAAAGATATACTTCAGACTTTTGTGGTATGTGTATATCTCACACTTTTCTTCATAGAGATAATGTCTCCAAATCTTAAGGGCAAACACTACCACAGCCATTTCCAGGTCGTGGGTAGGGTATCCCTTTTCATAGTCCTTTAATTGTCGTGACGCGTACGCAATAACTTTACCATTATGCATTAACACGTAACCTATTCCCTTGTGTGACGCAATACTATACACTGTAAAACCCCCCGTACTATCTGGTAAAGATAACACAGGTGTTTCACTCAATCTTTTCTTTAGTTCCTGAAAACTTTGTTCACACTTTTCTGTCTACACATACTTAACAGTTTTCCTCGTCAGATTAGTCAATGGTGTCGCTATCTTCGAGAAATCCTGAATAAATCTCCGATAATATCCTGCCAATCCTAAGAAACTTCTGATCTCTGTCAGTGTCTTCGGTTGTCCCCAATTTTTCATCGCTTCTACGTTCGCTGGATCAACAGAAATTCCCTCGTTGTCGATGACATGTCCCAAAAATTGCACCCTCTTCAACCAAAACTCACACTTTGAAAATTTAACATATAATTTCTCTTTCCTTAATGTTTCCAATACAATTCATAGATGATCGTCATGCTCCTTTTCAGTCTTTCAATACACCAAAATGTCGTCAATGAACACCACCACAAACTTATCCAAGTACGGTTTAAATACTCTATTCATCAAGTCCATAAAAGCAGCTGGTGCATTCATCAGTCCAAATGACATCACTAAAAACTCATAATGGCCGTAACGAGTTCTAAATACTGTCATTGGTATATCCTCCGTTCTTACTTTCAACTGATGGTAATCGGTCCTTAAGTCAATCTTAAAAAAACATCTCGCTCCTTTAAGTTGATCAAACAGATCGTCTATTCTTGGTAACGGATATTTGTTCTTGATTGTCACTTTATTCAACTCTCTATAGTCTATACACAACCTCATCGAACCATCCTTCTTCTTCACAAACAACACCGGTGCTCCCCACGGAGATACACTCGCTGGATGTACTTCTTGTCCAATAACTCTTATAGATGGCTCATCAACTCTTTCATTTTTACCGGAGCCATTCGATACGGTGCTTTTGATATCGGCGTTGTCCCTGGTACTAAATCAATCACAAACTCTATCTCTCTGTCTGGCGAAAGTCCAGGAAGTTTTTCTAGAAAGACATCCCCAAACTCATAAACTATAGGTATCTGCCCCATGTTCAGATTCACAACCCGTGTATCCACTACATGAGCTAAATAACCTTCACATCTTCTTCGTAATATTCTCCTGGCCTGCATCATCGTCAGACAACTCGTTTGTCTTGGCGACTTGCTACCATAAAATACCACCTTAGACTTATTTGGTGTCTTAAGGTGTATACTCTTCTTCTGGCAATCTATAACTGCCTCATGGTTAAACAACCAATCCATCCCTAAGATGACATCAAATTCTCCTAAGTGTATCGGAATCAAATTCACGCTTAACTTATGACCCCTTATTTCCACACCACAATTGTTTTGGATAAACTTAACATGGATTACTTCTTTGTTTGCAACTTCTATGTTCATAGGGTTCTTTAAGTTTTCAAAGGGTAAGTTTAATCTTCTAGCAAATTCATCAGACACAAATGAACAGGTAGCCCCCGAATCGAATAATACATATGCATTTATATTATTGATCGGAATTATACCTGACACCACCTCCTTCGATGCAACTGCGTCTTGCACAAACATGTTGAAAGTTCGGGCTGTCGGCTTGCTTTGCTGCGTTGGACCTCCAATTGTTAACTTTGTAGTGCTACTCTTGTTTCCACTTCCTCTGTCAGTATTCTTCTTGAATGGACAATCTTTAAATCGATGCCCCATTCCCCCACAAGAAAAGCAACCTCCCTTCTTTTGTTTAGGACAATTCGGTGAGATATGTCCTTCCTGGCCGCAGTTATAACAAACATTATTTCCCTTTAGACACTCCCAAGAGTGATTCTTTCCACACTTTACACATGTTGGCTTCCTCTGTGGTGTACTCCCTTGTTGAGTTCCCAATTTATTGCCACTATTCCACTTGTGTTTCTTAGTGTTACTTCCCCCGCTGCTGGCACCCTGATGTCCACCTTCAAACTTCTTTTTGTTCTTCTCTCGGTTGAATCTAGATACTACCTCACTACTACCTTTGGCAATGATGGCTTTTTCTAACAGTGCTAAAAATGTAGCAATTTATAGCACTGCGACTTTGTTGTGTATCCACGGTTTTAGCCCATTTTCAAACCTACGCGCCTTTCGTAGTTCTATATCCACCTGATGAGGTGCGAATCTGGCTAGCTCATTGAATTTTGCTACATATTCGGCAACTGTCATATTTTCTTGCTTCAATTCAAGAAACTGCACTTCCATTCTGGCTTGCATGGCCTCAGAGAAATAACTTTCTAAGAATAACTCCTTAAACCTGGTCCATGTTACTACCTCCGTTTCGGCCCTAGCTTGGTTCGTGTCCCACCAGTAGTTAGCCTCACCTTTCATTAAGTAGGTAGCAAAAGCCGTCTTTTGCTCTTCGGCCACCCTAGCAAAGATAAAGGCCTTTTCCATCTTTTTCACCCATGTATGAGCTTCTATGGGGTCCGTGGTTTCGCTGAATTCTGGTGGTCCTACAGCTTTAAAATCTTTAAAGTTTGCTAATCTATTATCAGCTTGATTCCTTGTTGCAGGTGTACGAGTTTGTATAGCTCGAGCTATCATATTTGCGAAGTTCTGCATTGGGTCATCTTGATCCCTTTCATTGTTCACAGAACGTTCCTCCCTCTGGTTACGATTTTGACGTCTTGGCGGCATTATCTGGTTAAACAAAACCATACATTATTCCTTGAGTTTCTTTATATATCATATCTTATTAGTGTTAACGTATTGCATAACTTAAACTCAGGTAATCATAATGGTTTTAGATTAACAATTTAGCTTGCTGCATTCACAATTCAGTTTTACTGTTTTACAATGTAGCTTGCTGGATTACAATTCAGCTTTATTAGATTACTATTTAGCTTACTGGATTCATATTCAGCTTGCTGGATTTACATTTTGGGATTACTGGATTAACAATAATCAGATATAAAGCTTACTACCTTACTTTCTAATATCTTATTTACTTCATAAAACCCATATCATAATACTGCATTTATATTCATATCCCAATTCTTAGTGTCTCACACTTACATGCTTGGAATATTTTTATAAATCCTAACTATCCCATTCTAAACATCCAGAGATGGGATCTATCAAAGGGCATACTCCCCTATACACATAAATGGGGATACATCAAACAATTATACTACCTCACATAGTCTGAGGTTTACATCAAGCATAAAACCCTAATAAACAAATAGGGTTCTACTACATTTATATACAATAGAAAACTACTAAACTATCACTGCGCGTCTAGAGGGGGTGTGCCTGCATACTCCTACTTTGGTGGAATGAATCCATCCATAAGTCGACGCCTAACAGATCGACTCGACTAGCCTATCTCTAAGGATCTCCTCACTCCTGCCCGCTGACCCATGTAAGCGGTATCCAATGCTCGTCCCAAAGTAACCACTCGGATCTCACTAGCCTCCAGCTTCTCCTCAAGCTGGTCCACCCTATTGGGTGCTCTAATCCATGCTTGCTCAATCCTAATCTTATCGGCAATTTCTAGATCGAACTCAAATAGCATGGCCTCATGCTCAACTCTTTACACCCCTAGCTTTATCTCAACTTGTTCTAGTCTCTCCCTCAGCTCAGCATTCATGGCAACCATCTGTGTAGCCGAGGTTGTCTGCACTTGCAACTGTATCTTTATCTCAGCAAGCTCGGTCTGAGCTTGATATGCCAATTCATTGTATTGAGTCTTAGTGAATTGATGAGTAGCATTCTCCTGCTCTAACTGTGTCACTTTATTCTTTAGTGCCATGTTCTCTTCGAACAGGTCCTCCATCATATTCTCGTCATTCCCATCTCTATCCTCTTGATCCTCTATCGGATCTATCGGCTCCTGTTCGATTGTATGGCTGTCTTGTCCTTCCTCAAGCATCCTATAACCAAACAAACACAACATCAATATCACAATAAAATATATTCATTGATAAAATGAAATAATATTTTATTTTGTACAATCTATACTAGATGAATCTCCCCAATCCATCTCCTAGTATACTCTATACGAGTTTTCTTCTAACGATATAACTTAGGTTTCGCATCTTAACGTTTATAACCTACAGCTTTGATACCAATCTGTGACGCCCCCTAATCTGGGTTCTCAAACCTCGGATTCAGTGCTCACGATACATCATCATCATAAGCATTCTATATACTATTGCAGAATAATAAACATATATTGTTCATTATATTAAAGTCTTACAAACATATCCCAAGGTTTATTTCCTTAACTTAAACATACCTTACTTAAGTTACATATAATAACACAAAAGGTTTACAACACATCAAACATAGTATCTTATGATACATATACATTTATATTAACCATTCCTGAACCTTTCCTTTGCCTTTGTCCTTCTTGGACGATTCTGGCTTAACTGCAACAATTGTCATGATATAGCAAGGGTAAACAACTAATTTGCTTAGCAAGTTTAAATTCAAAGAAGATATATCATGATTAGAAAATAATTTAGCTTTCAATGTTCAACAAGATAATCGATTGTGAAAGAATATGAATTACATCTCTATAACTTTATATTCGAATAAATGAATAACAGATGCTGAGTGGTTTTAAATAATCATGAACATATACTAAGGTTGTCAGTATTTAAACAGGTCCTTTTAATAAAGTTTGGTGGTCAAGGGGATCATCCTTTCCTACCCAGTGAAATATGCATAATCACTCAATACACTAGCAATAATTGTTTTCCAATAATTCTTTAGTAAAACTGTCCTTTTTTTCAGTCAAGAGTCCTTACCATTTCAATTGGTTAGGCACCGCTTTTAAAACATATTTGATTTAACAAATTTAAATATGCTTGATCTAGCTGATACAACTAGCATAGATCCATATCATAAACGGTTCATGAATGAAAGAACTTTAACTAATTCACATTTCAATAATAATGGAACAGAAATTTAATTGCACAAAGTGCGATTTATCAACAATCAAAAAGGATGTGAATAATCATCAATAACTATTCACTAACATGCTTTTGAATATAACTTGAGTTTGAGTTAGAGAACTTGCTTCAATCGCGATCTACTGCTACGCAATTTAGTTTAGCTTCTTAGAGAAAAGACCTATAATAGATCTTTCAATCAGTCATAGCATATATTTACTTATAATCTCAGTATTCTATGTTAAATTGTCTAATATTTAATCATATAGTTAAGTATTAGACATTACGTTAAAGTCTTAATGTTATTGTTATTCTTCAACAACCTTTTACTCGCTTCATTGCTTAATCCTTTCTTATATAAGCTCTTCTTTATTACTTAGTAGGTTAAATACCCCAATCCAGTAGACTAGATTCTAATTCCAACAATCCAGATGCTAATCCAGCAACCTGGATTTAAACTGGATTCTAATCCGGCATCCTGGATTACAATTCTAGAAACCTAGACGCCAATCCAGCAACCTGGATTCAAACTTGATTTCAATTTAGTAAATTATTTTCCAATCCAGCAGACTGGATTCAACAGAACTCAAATCCAATAAACTAGATGGCAATCCATCAAGCTGGATTCCCCTTTTTTAACCGAATCATCTTATTATTTTTTTATCTTTTGTCCACACATAAATACATGTATTCCACACATAAAACAGGAATTTTTCAATTTCCTTTAGTATTTTTCAAAAATTAATTTCTAGTAAATTCCTTAAGAAAATAACTACCTCACGCTTAACTCCAAAAATTTCCAACTCTTGGAGGGATCTTACACATGTTAACGTGAGTCTCCAGTTTAAATTTCGTGGCCATCGGAGTTTTACAACTCTGGTTATAGCGATTTTTGTCAAAAAAATGCCAATATTAAAATGGTCATAACTTGCTCAATTTTAGTTCTAATGAGCTCATTTTTGGACACAAGCTACTTCATCTCATATATTTTCATTTCCCAAAAGGCCTAATTTTATTTCATAAATTAAGTGGCCGAAAAAGTCCCTTAAATTTCCAGACAACCTACTTTTAGTCATTTTCAGTTTTGGTGTCCTGTGCTAAAAATAGGCCATACGGAAATCTACAAGGAATTTTTCTGTGATTCTACTTGGAAAAGTTAGAAGACTTATAAATCTAACTCAAAAAATTGACCACACTCAAAAATTCAAAACACAATGAGAGATATGGTCATTTGAATTTCATATTCCGTTTTCTCAAAAATCAGATTTTCTAACTTTGTGTTTTGTAAAAAAACTTTCATGATCTCTTGATTAATCTAACATTGGCCATCATAAACCATTATAATACATACTAATATACCTTTAGATCAAGGATCAACCATTATCCATGATATATTACACCAAACATACACCAAAACCAAGCAAAACATAATTTATGCTAAGAAAAATTAAAGTTTTCTAACTTTTGAAAAATAGTTTCCTTTTTCTTGCTTTTGATCTAACTTTTGACATTCAAAAGTGATAGATCTAAACTTATAACACTTATACATATGAAGATCTATGGTTTTAAAGTTGAAAAACAAAAACTCCATATTCCATTTATCTATCAAAAAGAATGGATCAAAAGTTCTAAAATTAAGGTTTATACCTTGATTTGTGAGCTACCCTTCTTGTCCAACCACAATATGTAATTAATCTAGGATGCATCAAGAGTAGAATTCTTCTTCCTCCTTCTTTCCTTTCCACCGAATTTTCTCTCCCCCTCTCTCTCTTTCTAGCTTTTGTTAGTTAAATAAAATAAGATGAAAAAGATAGCTTTAGTGGTTTATTTGTAAAAGATATAGATAATTATACTTAAGATTCGTCCACCGCTCTCATGCTTTTTCTCTCTCTCTCTCTCTCTCTCATTATTAGACTTCTTCTTGCAAGAATGTATAAAATGGTGGCTTGCTTATAAGTGTGACACGTGTTGGAGTTGTTAGAGTTGGTAATTAACTTTTTGACAAAATGGCACATTACTTGCTCTCCTTTTTCTTCCTTATCATGACCGGCCACATTGCCTCTCTTTCTCCCAACTTGGTTTTGTTTTTATTTCTTTATTTAGGTAAGTAAATGCCCAACATGTCCCTTTCTAATTGGGCCAAGACTTGGGCCATTGTATTTAATGTTTTGGCTCACATTTAATTAATTTGGGCCATGTAAACCACTATGGTTCCATTACTCTTTTAATTTCTCTTACCCTAATCATTAATTAGGATTTCCATTCCCCACATTTGTACCTTATTTTATTACTCATTCTCATTTAATTTTATAATCCAATTAGACTTGTTTTAATTAGGTTATAAAATTAATTAGTTAAGATATATATAAAATAAATCTCTTAGGGTTAGTATATATTTTTAATACTAACATTCTCCCATACCATAACCCTTAGGTTATTCAATTCTCATACCTAATGTAAAATTAGGTTATGTAATCTTTCTTCTTAATTTACTTTCTATAAAATAAATGAACACATATACATAATAAGAGTACACATATTCATTTAACTCATTATTCATTCCACACATGTCACAAGGTTTTTAATATCACTAATATTTAATTAATATATCTATTTACAAAGTGACTTAGAATTCTTGGTTATTACAGCAGCAACCAATCTTGTTCTGATCAGCTTCACGATTTCGGTAGTTTGTTTTACCAGTTCTGGTCCCAATAGTTGGCGTTCACTAACCTCATCCCAACACAAGGGAGTTTTGTATTTTTTGTCGTACAATGCTTCATAAGGCGGCATGCCGTTACTCGCGTGGTAGCTATTGTTGTAAGCAAACTCCACCAATGGTAGATGATCATCCTATCTTCCTTTGACGTCCATCATGCAAGCTCTCAGCATGTCTTCTTGCATCTGAATCGTTCTCTCGCTCTGGCCATCAGTCTGAGGATGGTACACCGTACTCATTTGCAATTGCGTTCCCAGACATTCTTGCAAACATTTCCAAAAATTCGATGTAAAACGCAGATCTCTATCGGACACAATCGACACTGGAACATCGTGTCGGGATATAATCTCCTTAAAATATAATTTTGTCAATTGATCAAAGTTGTTTTTAATCTTGATCGGTAAGAAATGGGCTGACTTCGTCAGTCGATCCACTATTACCCATATCGCATCAAATCCCTTTGGAGTCGCTGGAACACCAACTACAAAATCCATCGTGATATGCTCCCACTTCCATTTTGGAATTTCTAACGGTTGCAGTAATCCACTTGGTCTCTGGTGTTCTGCCTTGACCTTCTAGCAGGTTAGACATTTCGCAACGCATTCAGCAACGTCCCTCTTCATATTCGGCCACCAAAAATGGTGTCTGAGATCCTGGTACATCTTCGTACTTCCAGGGTGAATAAAATATCTTGAACTGTGAGCTTCACTCAAAATCTCCTATATGACTTCTGGTACTGGCGGTACCCATATTCTTCCTTCAAATTTTAACAGTCCTTCGTTATTGATCTTGAACTTGATTTCTTCACCCCTGGCTATTCTCTTCCGGATCTTCTCGCATTCTTCGTTGTGAAGTTGTACCTCTTTCACTTTGTCTACCAGAGTAGAATCAGTAGTTACTTGAAACAACTTCTCATTCGATTCCTTTGGATACTTCACTTCCCGCTCTAACTTAGCCATCTCTGCTATTAACTGATCCTGATCAGTTAACATATTCAACTTCTCCTGACCCTTCCTGCTTAAAGCGTCGGTGACGACATTAGCTTTACTCGGATGGTAAAGTATCTCGCAGTCATAGTCCTTGATCAGTTCCAACCATCTTCTCTGGTGCATGTTTAAATCCTTTTGTGTAAAGATATATTTCAGACTCTTATGATCCGTATATATCTCACACTTTTCTCTATATAAGTAGTGTCTCCAAATCTTCAAAGCAAACACCACTGCCGCCAATTCTAAATCATGGATCAGATACCATTTTTCATAATCCTTCAGCTGACGAGACGCATAGGCAATGACTTTGCCATTCTACATCAGTACACAGCCTAATCCCTTATGTGAGGCATCACTATATACCACTAAATTCCCTGTACTATCCGGTAAAGACAACACAGGCGCAGTACTCAGCCTCTTCTTCAATTCCTAAAAACTTTCCTCACACTTTTCTGTCCAAACAAATTTAACTAGTTCACTAGTCAAATTCATCAACGGAGTTGCGATTCTAGAAAAGTCTTGGATAAATCTTCTATAATAGCCCGCCAATCCTAAGAAACTCCTCACTTTAGACGACGTCTTCGGCTGATCCCAATTCATTACAGCTTCAACCTTCGACGGATCTATCGAAATCCCATCTTTGTTAATTATGTGGCCAAGAAAGTGCACACGTTCTAACCAGAATTCACACTTCGAGAATTTTGCATATAGCTTTACTCGTCTCAGTAATTCTAAGGTCAGCCTTAAGTGTTCAGTGTGCTCCTCCTTAGTTTTGGGATAAACCAGGATGCTATCTATGAACACCACTATGAACTTATCCAGTAATGGCTTAAACACCCTATTTATTAAGTCAATAAATGCAGCTAGGGCATTCGTTAGACCAAATGGAATCACTAAGAACTCGTAATGACCATACCGAGTCCTAAATGCCGTCTTCGGTATATCTTCTCTTCTCACCTCCAACTGATGATACCCACTTCTTAAATCGATTTTTGAGAAGTATCTAGCACCCTTCAGTTGATCGAACAAGTCATCGATCCTAGGTAAAGGATACCTATTCTTGATCGTAACTTTATTCAATTACCTATAATCAATGTATAGCCGCATTGATCCATCCTTCTTCTTCATGAATAAAGTTGGAGCTCCCCACGGAAAAACGATCGGCTGAATATACTTCTTGTCCAGCAGTTCCTGTAATTGAACCATCAACTCCTTCATCTCGACTGGAGCCATTCTTTACGGAGCTTTCAAAATCAGAGCAGTTCTCGGCGCTAAGTCGATTACGTACTCTATCTCTATATCTGGCGGAAGTCCTGGAAAGTCGCTCAAAAATACATCCATAAATTCCCTAACCACTGATATCTTTTCTATCTTCGGGCTTTCCTTACGAGTATCTACTATTTATGCTAGATATCCTACACAGCCTTGCGTCAAAAGTTTCCTGGCTTGCATAACCTTTAGACAACTCGTTTGTCTAGTCGATTTGCTACCATAGAACACTAACTTTGATGGAGTCGTAAGGTTTACCGACTTCTTCTGACGTTCGATTATCTCCCCATGGTTGAACAACCAATCCATACCCAGTATCACATCAAATTCCCCAAGTTTAATCGTAATTAAATCTACCCTTAATTCCTGACCCTTAATGTCTAATCTAAAAATATTATAAATAATCCTAACAGGAATAACCTCCCTATTCGCAATCTCTATGTTCAAAGGGTAAACTAATTCCTCTTTAGGCAAGTCTAGTGTCTTAGCAAAATCATCAGATATGAATGAACAAGTAGCACCCGAATCAAATAATATATATATATTTATACTATTGACCAAAATAATACCTGACACCACATCCTTTGACTGCACAGCATCCTGCACCGTCATGTTAAATGTGCGGGCAGTGGGTTGAATGGCTTGCAGTGGTCCAGCGATAGTCAGAGTGCTGCCGCTGCCATTTTTTCCATTTCTTGTTGAGCCTGCCGCTGGCTTTTTTGGGCAGTTATGAGCCATGTGATCCTTGGATCCATAGGTGTAACAAGCTCCCTTCTTCGGGTTCTGGCAATTTGGCGCAATGTGGCTTTCCTGACCACAGTTGAAGCACACCCGCCTCCCCTGTATGCACACTTCAGTGTGATTCTTCCCGCATGTCATATATACTTCAATCTTCTTCTTCTGCTGGTTTCCCTGTTGACTTCCAGCAGATGTGTTGTCATTCCACTTCCTTTTCTGGTTGATAGCCCCGCTACCACCAGCCTTGTTTTCCGTCTCACTCTTCATCTTCTTGTCCTGATTGAATTTGGTCACAGCGTCGCTTCCACCTTCAGCGAGTATGGCCTTTTCCAGCACTGCGGCAAATGTGTTCAGCTAGAATATGGAGAACTTGCTGTAGAGCCAGGGTTTTAGTCCCCGCTCAAACCTCCTCACCTTACTAACATCGGTACTGACCTGGTATATAGCGAACCTGGCCAGTTCATTGAATTTAGTGGCGTATTCTGACACCGTCATCCCTCCCTGCTTAAGCTCTAGAAACTGGAACTCCATCTGGTCCTGCGAGCTAACAGGGAAGTACATTTCAAAGAACATCTCTTTGAAATGTTCCCACGGTATCACTCCTTCCCCCTCTCTGGTCTTGTTGGCTTGCCACCAGAAACTAGCATCTGACTTCAACATGAAAGTCGCGAATGCCGTCTTCTGGTCTTCGCTAACCCTAGCCACTTCAAAGACCTTCTCCATCTCCATTACCCACGTCTGGGCATCTATCGGGTTTATCAATCCTTGGAATTTCGGCAGTCCTACTGCCTTAAACTACTTAAAAGTCGTGCCGTGTAATTGTGGCTGATTCGCAAGTGCTCCTGCCAACAGGTTCACCAACTGCTGCAACGAGTTGGAATTCGTCCCATCGTTATTGTTGTTGTTCATCGAACCCTCGGGGTTTTCACATGTTGGTCTTCTTCTAGGAGGCATTGTTTGCTAAGAAATATCATTATTAGATCCTTTACTTAATACTTAAGTATTCAAGTTCAAGTTAAACCTTTAAATAACTCAATTCACATTTGATCACATAGCACGTCGATAAACTTCTTTATTCATTCATTCGTAGTTTTAAAAACATAGAATAGATAGCATTTTTGCTATTTACATCATCTTTCCTGGACTGAAGAAGTTACAAGATTACATTCTTATCTTATCCCATTATTATCTCAATTATGGGATTTACATTTATTTATTACATAAAAAACACATAATAAAATAACTCTACTATCTAGGCATGTTTAGATGTCGCACTGCCTCTCTGCGTTCTTCCTCCATCACCCGAAACGCTGTTTTGTGATCCACCATGTACCATGGTAAACCTTGGAACTTAGTTAGGTAATAGGCGACGCGATCCTAAGCCCTCTCTATAGCCGTATGGAAAGCGTATTCCGTTTCCCTTAGTTTGGCCCTCTTTAGTCCAGCCTCATCTTCAGCTCGATCGGTATGTTGAGTAGCCCTCCAGCTTGTTTCCTCCGCTCTGACATGCTTTGTTGACTCCTCCTGGATGTCGTGCTTCAGCTTCGCTAGCTCGGCCTGTGCATCGTCTCTATCACTCGTCGCGTGAATTAGATCCCACTTCACGTTTCCAATCTCGATGTCTAGCTCTTCAATTGTCTCGTCCCGCTACTGTATGGTTCCTTCGAGCTCTCCGACTCCACCATGTAGCTCCATATTGCAGTCTTAGATTGCCTCGTACATCTCAGCACTAGTAGGATGAGGTGGGAATTCCTCCTTGGGATCCTCCTCCTCTTCTGACTCCACTGACTCATCCTCATCCTCCTCCTCTCGGTCAGATATCGACTCATGCTCATGACCAACTATGGTGATCAATGGAGATGGCTCCCTCCTAACCAACTTCTCCCAGACAACATTGATGTCTCGGGGTTCCTCGTCTCCAGGCACCTGAGGTAACTCCTCCCTAGCCTGACTGGACTCTCCAACGTTCGTCATTCTGACAAAAGAATTTTAAAGACTAATTATTACGTGATATCGATCGACACTCTTCGAATACTAAAACGTAACACATAGCACATAATGTAATTTATTATCTTTACCTATCACCACTATCTTTTCGATCTTCCTATAAGGCTACTACCTAAGGTTTTCCCCCCACCTAAGGTTCATAACCTAAATCTTTGATACCGACCTGTGACACCCCCAAATCTGGGTACTTCGTTTCCACGGGATTTGGTGCTCACTATCTAAATAGAACATACATCTATCCAAAAACTAGGAATGTAAAATAAATTACAACCTTGAATAAATATTAAAATCTTCCATAAAAAGGAATTACAACCTTATTCAAATTCTCCCAGGTTTGCTAACTTTAACATAAACAAATAAGTGCGGAAATATAACGTCATAAATGAAATCTTATTACAATCAACATCAGAAGACAACAAGTCTTCACTTATTCATCTTGCCTTTCCCTTTACTTGTTGACGGTACATCAACATTCTCGACTTTAACTGCAAGGGATTATTAAATATGCAAGAGTGAGCAAACAAAAGCTCACTTGGAATACAACAATAATATGACATAACTGAATAACTTTAAAAGATTGAAATAACTTTACTTTCGTCAACAACAAAGAATTGAATATTCAATATTTAGAATTTTGAATATTGAAATCATCTGAGGGTCATAAGACCTTGAACCATGTCCTAGGTTATAAATATTTCTATTTAAAACCTTTAACAGTCATATAGACTATGGACTCTTAACTCGTACTTAGGGGATCAACACTTCGTACCATGTATTGTGCACAAACATTTAACGCTTTCGCGTAGTAACCTCCCCTAATAAATAGGGTTGTTCATCTCAGTATTTGATACAAGTCCCCACCAAAGAAAGTTTGGTTTGGATAGCTAAAAGGAAATTTAGAGTTTTTAACTATCATCAACTATGGAGTAGTTGAATCGACTCACAATAATCAAGAATAATTCAATAATAACGAATTATGAAATAACTTATGCTTTAGAATTTAAACTTAAAGCATACGAACGATAAGATAGACCTTACTTGAATAATTAAGTCAAGGTCACTTTAATAATTTTATGAACTTTAAATAAGTACTTGTCCATTGCAGAAATAAAAGGACAATCTCAAATACAATAAATATTTGAATTTAAAACACTTGAATATAATTAAATGATAGTAGTGTGCATACAAGCCAATCATATATGATGATAAAGCACATACTTTGTAAATAATATTATTTATTTATTAATAAAATATTAATTTAAGGCATTTAATTATCTACATGGTGCTGTTTTTATAATATGTAAATAACCTATAGTTTTAAGCAATGCTTTTAGAATCATGATGAGATCATGCTAATGAGATCTAAATTCTTAGAAAGCTTATAAACTAAAATAGTTCTCAATTGTGGGATTACTAAAATGGGGATTAGTAAATCCGGATAGATTGGTACATATGTTACTTGCTCATTGGATGAGGATGACTGATCTCATGGTCATTTGTGTGGAGACACTAAAGCAAGTATGTAGGTGCTTATTGGAGAATAAGTTCACTGAATGTGACTCGCTATAGAATACCTAATGGAATTTTACTCGCCTGTCAATAGTAGTTCCTAATGTGATAGTAGTACAAGTGATCCTTGGACTTGAGATTATCATAGTATCTTGTATATAACAAATTATACTTTAACTTGTTTCTTAAGGCCTTTTTAAGGCATATATAGGGTATGCTTGGGTATAATGAGTTGCATATGGAGATAATGTATGATCAATAAAGAATCTACCACCTCTAGTAAAAGAGGAGATATGTCCTATGTGATTCGTTAAATGACAACCCAGGAATCATTGGCTAAGGTGGAATGAAATTAGAAAGAGGTTTCTAATTTGCATTATTTGGAGTTATTCGTTTTCTAATCAAAATACATATGATTAAATAAATTAAGACTTGACAGTAAATCCATGTCTTATATTTAATTGGGATATTGTATGGTGGAAGGATTGAATTGTACGGTAACTATTAACTCACAGGTTCTTTTATGATTAATGTTGAAATCTATATTATCTGGAAAGTCGTTGATCGCTAGGGAGGCTTATCCCTATTGTAGAATAAATGTTATTTATTTAAATAGATTATTAGTTTAATTTATTTATTTAAATAAGATTAGAATTGTTCTAATTGATTTATTCATAGCCGGTTAAATATGGAGAACCTAAAGGGTCACACCATAAAAGGAAGAAGAATTATTTAAGAAGAAAATGGCATGATAGTAATAATGCATTAAATATAATTAATTTAATCTATGGTGATAGAATAAATTAAATAACTTAATATTTATTATTTAATATTTTAGAAATATTAAATACAAATTAATAAGAGGAGTCTTATTAATATTAATATTATTATTATTATTATAATTCTAAAGGAGTTTAGGAATTAATATAATATCAGTACTCTCTCTCTCTCTCAATCCTAATAAGATTAGGATATAAATTAATTAAAAGTGTTTAATTAATTAATTAAATAAAATCATATTCTAATTGGATTAAGAGGATTAACCTAATATAAGAGAGTCTTATATCAGAAATAAAGTACGTAAATTTTTCCATAGGTTGGGAGTACACATATTCTATAGAGATAGAAACAAGGGTTAAGCTAATAACCCATCTTCCTGAGCTCTTCATCTTCCTTGGTGGATCACCGTTAGAGGCCAAACATTTGGGTGGCTGACATTGATCAAGGGAAGGAGCCACTACAGAGGAACCAAAGGAATCTAAGGAGTAGAACTTGTACCTGAGGAAGCTTGGATCTTCAAAGGTATAATTCCATGTTCTATCTTTACTGTTATTTATAACTAACACAAAGCATGATCATGGTTATGGGTTTGTATAAATTTTTGAAAACTTATGTTTCGCGTTTCTGCCCTATTTATGTGATTTGATTGCATGATTGCGTTACGTAGAAACCCAACACTGGTATCAGAGCCTAACTTTGTGCTAATTATCAATTTTATGATTCCATGTATGAATTGATGTGAGAATTGGATCGAATTTTCTGGACAAAATCGTTTTCTGCAAGTTTCTGCGAAGAACGACGCATCTGCCCAGTTCATTACTGGCGCAGCTGCACCGGTCTGCAAAAACTGGCGTTTCCAAGCTTCCTGCGCAGCTGCCCAGTTCATTACTGGCGCAGCTGCGCCGGTTCCTGAACAGACCCTAAAATTTGATTTTTATTAATTAAGTAAACTGTTTATTTAATTAATAAAGTTTTAAAATAAAGATATTTATTTTATCTGAAAAATGATTTCAGATTGCTAAAATTAAAGAAGTTTTAATTTGGATTTATTTTTGATTAAAATAAAAGAGTTTATTTTGTTTCAAAAATAAAATTTAGCAAAACTTTTGTCCATTAAATGACATCGATCTATACATGGAATAGCTTTATAATTCATGAGATGAATGGAAATTTATTGATACGTATGATGATATGTATTTTAATAAAAAGGATTGATTATGGACTATGACCAATGTGATTGGATTTTATTTTGGATGAATGCTTGAATGTATGGATTTTATAAAATGGGGTCTACGTATCTCGTCTTCTCTGGTTTTATTCTCAGTGTAAATTTTGTCTCCCTCTTATGTACTTCCCCTTGACTGCTGATCAAGGTTTCTATTTAATTATAAATGGTTTATGTAATAGAGATAGTTAGAATTATCTTGAAGAAACTGGAGACCAAGGAACAAGGAGTGCGTGAAGACCCGTTTGTATGGAGCCCGGGTTTAAATGTAATAGTTACATTTAAATTTTAAATTCTTGCACTCCTAGGTTTGACCTTTTGGTTCACTTGGTGGCTCTAGTGAACCAAACTAGAATAAAAGTCCATAATCAATCCGGGTAGAATACAGTATTCTATTTTGCATGCTATATATTATATATATTATATTTTATGCAAACATGCTTCGCATGTTTAATAAAATAACGCATATTATATATATATATATATATATATATATATATATATGTGCATGCACGCTAAACAAGATGAGACAAATAATAACAAACCCCTCAAAGAAACAATATTAAGTCCGAAGCGTTCAAATGATATTTGGAATATCGAACGTCGCCTTCTAGCATGATTAATTGATAGAGTATGAAATATTTAATATGAGCTTGTTATGCTAGCCACAAGGCGAGTATTGAGTATTTAAGATGTTAATTAATCACATTTGATGCTTATCAAGTAAATTGAACGATCTAGTCTTGTTGTGCTATCCACAAGGACGAACATTTTTCTTTTTTGAATTTATGGAAGTGCTAGGTTGGACTTAACTTAAAACATTTTAGTTCGGATGTGCACACACATGACCATTATGATTTAAGAGATAAAATAAAAAGAGTTACATGGTGATGTAATTGACAAGAGTTGTCTACCTATTTATTTGTATATCGCTTGTTGTGCTATCCACAAGGTTATATACATTTGAAATGGGATCCTTAATCTCACTAGCAAAACTTTAATTAGATGTTGTCGAACTATATAAGTGAGGGTAATATAGTTTGAAAATAATAGGAGATACCAATTTAAAATAAAGACCTAAATTTATTTTGGTATGCAAAGTTAATAAAAATAATGTTTGCTAAAAATGTTGTCTTTTCACATGCAGAATTTTAAAAATGTCAAAATCACTAATCTCACTACGAAGCATACTTGATGCAAATAAGCTTACCGGGCCGAATTATAAGGACTGGCTAAGAAATCTGAGAATTGTTCTCACTGCTGAAAAGATTTTTTATGTCCTAAATTCAACTATCTCTGAATCTGTTTCTGAAACAGCCTCTGAGGAAGAGATTGCCACTTTCAATAAGTGGCAAGATGAGGCATCTGTGGCTCAATGCATCATGCTCGCATCCATGAATAACGAGCTTTAGCGTCAGCACGTAAATATGGATGCTCCTGCTATGCTACTTCACCTCAAGGAGTTGTATGGTGAACAGAGTAGGACTGCTAGATATGAGGTATCTATGGAGCTCTTTCAATTTCGGATAACCGAGGGCACTGCCGTCGAGACTCATGTTCTGAAGGTAATCAATTTGATTGAACGCCTTGGACAGCTTGGGTTGGTCATGGACGGGGAGTTGTGTCAAGACTTGGTCTTGCAGTCACTCCTGAGACCTTCTCGCAGTTTGTGGTTAATTTTCACATGAATAAGCAAGATGTCAGCTTGCCTGAGCTGCTTAACATGCTGAAAACTACAGAAGGTCACTTCTCATCCAAGAAGAACCATGTCTTGATGGTGGATTCTTCCAATAAAAGGAAGAGGCCCAAGGTGTCTTCTGAAAAGAAGAAATCCAAGAAGGCTAAGGGAAAGGGGAAAGAAAAGGAATAAAAGAAACCTGAACCAGCTAAAGGAATGTCCTTTCATTGCAACGAGCCGGGACATTGGAAGAGGAACTACAAGAAGTTTTTAGCAGAGAAGAAGCTTGGAGAAGCTTCGACTTCCAATCAAGGTTTGTTTATGATTGAAATTAATTTTTTTGAAAGTCATAATTCTACTTGGGTATTGAATACCGGCTGTGGGTCTCACATATGTAACACTGTGCAGTGACTGGTCAGAAGTAGAAAGCTGAACAATGAAGAGGTGATCCTACGAGTGGGGAATGGAGCAAAGGTTGCTGCATTAGCTGTAGGAACTTATTGTTTAGCAATGCCTTCGGGTAAGTCCATTTATCTTAATAACTGTTATTATGTTCCGAATATTATTAAAAACATTATTTCAATGTCTGTATTGGATATTGAAGGTTTTGACATTATTATAAAGAACAATGGTTGTTCTATTTATAAAGACGATGTTTTATATGGTATTGGAAATTTGCGACATGGACTTTATATACTTGACTTGCAATAAAATATTTTTCAAATTGAACAAACTAAGAAAAGGAAAAGAGATGATATTAATTATACCTACATGTGGCACTGTACACTCGGTCATATCAATGAAACAAGATTATCCAAGTTGCATAAGGGTGGGCTCCTAGAGCTATCCCATTATGAATTATATCCAACTTGTGAATCTTATCTCATGGGTAAAATGACTAAATCTCCTTTTAGTGGAAAAGGAGAACGAGTTACAGAGTTATTGGTATTGATTCACACAGACGTTTGTGGACCTATGACAACAAGTGCACGGGGTGGGTATTCTTATTTTATTACTTTCACTGATGATCACTCAAAATTTGGATATGTGTATTTAATGAAATACAAATCAGAATCAGTTGAAAAGTTCAAAGAGTTCAGAAGTGAAGTAGAGAAACAAACGGGCAAGAGTATTAAGATACTTCGATTAGATCAAGGTGGAGAATACTTAAGCGGTGAGTTTCTCAATTGTCTCAAAGAAAATGGTATAATCTCACAATGGACTCCTCCAGGTACACCACAGTTAAATGGAGTATCTGAAAGGAGAAATCGAACACTGTTGGACATGGTTCGATCCATGATGAGTTTTACCGACCTTTCAATTTCCTTCTGGGGTTATGCCCTAGAAACGGCTGCATACCTACTTAACAAGGTACCTACCAAATCCACCCCAAAGACTCCATATGAGATGTGGAAAGGGAGGAAACCAAATCTTAAGCATGTTAAGACTTGGGGTTGTCCAGCTTATGTCAAAAAGTTTGAAAATAATAAGCTACAGACTAAATCCGATAAGTGTAGATTTGTGGGATACCCTAAAGAAACTGTAGGGTATTATTTCTATCATCCTACTGATCAAAAGGTGTTTGTTGCGAAACATGCTACCATCTTGAAGAAAAAGTTTGTCCATGAAGGGGTCAGTGGGAGTAAGATATATCTTGAAGAAGTTCAAGAACCACAAATTACCACTGATCAAAGTCAGGTACCTAACCAAGTAGAAGAACCTACTGTACTACACCCTGTTCGTAAATCTGGAAGAGTATCGAAGATACCTGAGAGGTATGGATTCGTTATAGAGGATGACAATGAGGTACACATCATTAATGATGATGATCCATTGAATTACGGACAGGCTATGAGTAATAAAGACTCAGGGAAATGGCTTGAAGCCATGAAATCTGAAATGGACTCCATGTATGAAAATAATGTATGGACTTTGGTTTCACCACCTGAAGGTATTAAGCCTATTGGGTGTAAATGGGTTTTTAAGAGAAAGAGTGGAGCAGACGGAAAGGTAGAGACCTATAAGGCCCGATTGGTTGCAAAAGGTTTCAAACAAAGATAAGGAGTTGATTATGATGAAACCTTCTCACCAGTAGCTATGCTCAAGTCCATTCAGATTTTGCTTGCGATTGCAGCTTATAACGACTATGAGATCTGGCAGATGGACGTGAAAATGACCTTCCTCAATGGGAAATTTGAGGAGGATGTGTATATGACACAGCCAGAGGGATTTATTTCAAAAGTTGGAACAAATCAAGTCTGTAAGCTACAACGATCCATTTATGGGTTGAAGCAAGCTTCTCGTAGATGGAACATTCGTTTTGATGAGACAATCAAAGAGTTTAATTTTATCAAAAATGAGAATGAACCATGTGTATACAAGAAGGTTAGTGGGAGCGCAGTCTCATTCCTTGTATTATATGTTGATGATATATTACTGATAGGGAATGACATTCTTATGTTACAATCAATTAAAATCTGGTTATCTAAAAACTTCTCCATGAAGGACTTGGGTGAAGCATCCTATATTTTGGGGATAACGATTTATAGAGATTGATCTAAAAGGATGCTCGGCTTATCCCAAGCAACGTACATTGATACGATGCTAAAGAGGTTTAGCATGGAAGATTCCAAAAGTGGTCTCATGCCGATGAGCCATGGAATACATCTCTCCGAGAAACAGGCCCCAAAGATACCTGAGGAGAGAGACCGTATGAGTAAGATCTCTTATGCTTCTGCAATAGAATCTATCATGTACGATATGATATGTACTAGACCGGATGTTGCTCACGCACTTAGTGTAACGAGCAGATACCAGTCGAATCTAGGAGAAGAGCACTGGAATGCTGTGAAGAATATCCTAAAGTACTTGAGAAGGACTAAAGATATTTTTCTTGTCTACGGTGGGTCTGAATTAAAACTCGAGGGATTCATGGAATCAATTTTTTAAACAGACCAAGATGAAAGTAAATCTATTTCAGGGTATGTGTTTACCTTGAACGGAGGCGTAGTGAGTTAGAAAAGTTCCAAGCAGCAAACAGTTGCTGATTCAGTGACAGAGGCAGAGTATATACCTGCAAGTGAAGCTGCAAAGGAAGCTGTTTGGATGAAGAAGTTCATAACTGAACTTGGTGTGGTTCCTAGCATTGGAGAAGCAGTTTCCGTATACTGTGACAACACCGGAGCGGTTGCACAGGCTAAGGAACCCAGGTCTCATCAGAAATCCAAACACGTGTTGCGGCGATTTCACTTGATCAAGGAGATCGTTGAAAGAGGAGACGTCACCTTAGAGCGTGTGGACTCTCAAGACAACATTGCAGATCCATTTACTAAAGCTCTAACACAACATCAGTTTGATCGTCACTTAGAGAAGATGGGTATGAGATACCATGGCGATTGGCTTTAGTGCAAGTGGGAGATTGATAGTAATGTGCATACAAGCCAATTATGTATGATGATAAAGCACATACTTTGTAAATAATTTTATTTATTTATTAATAAAATATTAATTTAAGGAATTTAATTATCTATATGGTGCTGTTTTTATAATATGTAAATAACTCATAGTTTTAAGCAATGCTTCTATAATCATGATGAGATCATGCTAATGAGATCTAAATTCTTAGAAAGCTTAAAAACTAAAATAGTTCTCAATTATGGGATTACTAAAATAGGGATTAGTAAATCCGGATAGATTAGTACATATGTTGCTTGCTCATTGGATGTGGATGACTGATCTCATGGTCATTTGTGTGGTGACACTAAAGCAAGTATGTATGTGCTTATTGGAGAATAAATTCACTGAACGTGACTCGTTATGGAATACCTAGTGGAGTTTTACTCGCCTGTCAATAGGAATTCCTAATGTGATAGTAGTACAAGTGATCCTTGGACTTGAGATCATCATAGTATCTTGTATGTAACAAATTATACTTTGACTTATTCCTTAAGGCTTTTTAAGGCATATATAGGGTATGCTTGGATATAATGAGTTGCATATGGAGATAATGTATGATCAATAAAGAATCTACCACCTCTAGTAAAAGAGGAGATATGTCCGATGTGATTCGTTAAATGACAACCCAGGAATCCTTGGCCAAGGTGGAATGAAATTAGAAAGAGGTTTCTAATTTGCATTATTTGGAGTTATTCGTTTTCTAATCAAAATACATATGATTAAATAAATTAAGACTTGATAGTAAATCCATGTCTTATATTTAATTGGGATATTGTATGGTGGAAGGATTGAATTGTACGGTAACTATTAACTCACAGGTTCTTTTATGATTAATGTTGAAATCTATATTATCTGCAAAGTCGTTGATCGCTAGGGAGGCTTATCCCTATTGTAGAATAAATGTTATTTATTTAAATAGATTATTAGTTTAATTTATTTATTTAAATAAGATTAGAATTGTTCTAATTGATTTATTCATAGCCGGTTAAATATGGAGAACCTAAAGGGTCACACCATAAAAGGAAGAAGAATTATTTAAGAAGAAAATGGCATGATAGTAATAATGCATTAAGTATAATTAATTTAATCTATGGTGATAGAATAAATTAAATAGCTTAATGTTTATTATTTAATATTTTAGAAATATTAAATATAAATTAATAATAGGAGTCTTATTAATATTAATATTATTATTATTATTTTAATTCTAAAGGAGTTTAGGAATTAATATAATATCAGTACTCTCTCTCTCTCTCTCAATCCTAATAAGATTAGGATATAAATTAATTAAAAGTGTTTAATTAATTAATTAAATAAAACCCTATTCTAATTGGATTAGGAGGGTTAACCTAATATAAGAGAGTCTTATATCAGAAATAAGGTACGTGAATTTTTTTATAGGTTGGGAGTACACATATTCTATAGAGATAGAAACAAGGGTTAAGCCAATATCCCATCTTCTTGAGTTCCTCATCTTCCTTGGTGGATCACCGTTAGAGGCCAAACATTTGGGTGGCTGGCATTGATCAAGGGAAGGAGCCACTACAGAGGAATCAAAAGGAATCAAAGGAGTAGAACTTGTACTTGAGAAAGCTTGGATCTTCAAAGGTATAATTCCATGTTCTTTCTTTTCTGTTATTGATAACTCACACAAAGCATGATCATGGTTATGGGTTTGTATAAATTTTTAAAAACCTATGTTTCGCGCTTCCGCCCTATTCATGTGATTTGATTGCATGATTGCGTTACGTACAAACCCAACATTAACAAGTTTAAGGATAGAAGACTTGCCTCAAGCGCAAACTTACACTTTACAATTACAATTCACTTCCACAATTATCCTACATTTTACATTATGTGTATAACATCAATTAGTACATTACCAAGACGTTTAAACTGTTGAACTTCATACTTAAGTTCAACTCACAACGTGGTTTATAACAATAGTTGCTAACTAACCACATACGTCAGTCTACACTCACAACATACACCTCACAAGCTTATAACGCTTTTAAACTACCATATCGTACCTTATGAAAGTAATATACAAGTATATATATATAACATATTAACATGAGACTTCAAATTATCTTAATCATATTAAAAATATGTTATCTCATTGTCGAATACACTTAACAAGTCATCAATTTAAGTTAGCTAAACAAGCACTTCACAAAAACTCAAAGAAGCACAAAACTTTTCTCCGGACAGACCCTAGCCCTGCTGGGGCGGGTCATCCTAGGCCAAATACCCCGTTGGGGCGGAGCCCACTGCTAGTGGGTTCCCCCAGCTCGTGATCGTGCAGAAAAATAAGCCAATTTGACTTATTTCTTCGCACCCAAATTCGATTTTTATCAACATAATGTACATAAAACTTTATGAACACAAAACCTTAAAGTTTCAACATGATTATAACATTCATAAATATTATAACACATAATCAAAATACAATTTTCATAATTTTTGAAGAAAAACACATTATCAAGTGTTCTTGTCGAAAATTTATACTGTGAATTTGTTTTTAAGCCAATTCATGTAATTCCAATTGTGTTAACTCTATTTCTTAACATATTAACAAAATCCATGATCAATTTGAACAACAATTAACAAACACACACCAATTTTAATAATGTAAAGACTATTTTCAAAATAAGGTCACAGTAAATTACTATGAAAATAATTTCTTCATGTTCATCGTATCTACGTGAATTGAATCACTTAAACAACTATAAGAATCATATATAAGCATATATTTATATATATAGCATATATATATATATATATATATATCATAATCAAGAAATTTTCAATAAAAAGATTATTACATATAATTTCATTTTGAAAAACATGGAAGACATAAAACACAATATAGAAAATTGAAACTTAGAGGTTATACCCTTTGATTGCGAGGAAGAAGAAGATGATGTTTGATGGCTTTTAGCAAGGACTCCTCTTCTTCTTCTTCTTGTTCTCTGAGTATTTTCTCTATAACTTTTTCTCTATTCTTTCTTTCTTTCTAACTTTCTAACGTACTATTTTGTATAACATATATAACTGATGTACATATATTATACATATAATACATATAATTATATAGAATATGTAACTGCTATATACTAACTACATATACTAACTACAAATTAATATATAGGTTCAAAAATTTTAAATTTAAAAAAAAAACCTAAGGCCATTTTTGGCAAAACAGCTTTATTTTTAAAACTGATTATTATTAGCTAAGGCCCTGTTTGGCAAAACGAGATTAAAACAAGTGTAAGGGCCTTGTTTCGGTAAAACTAATTAAAAATCCTTTTTATTCTTTTAATAAATCTTTTAACCCATAGTTTCAATGCTACACTTTATTTAATTAAATTTCAACCTTCTAATTCAATTAAATAACAGCTTAACATCAATTACTCATATAAAAGTTACCACATAACAATTATAATTACTCGTTAATTATAATTTCATGCAACGATTATCCTGTAAATACATCTAATTTAATTATCTCAATTAAATTAGAACCATACCATAAAATCATTACACATCCATTAAATAAAATATTAAATATTCCTTTAATATATTACACTTAATTAAATAACTCCACAACAATCACATAATTTATTTAACTCGATAAATAAATCAATAAAAATATTTATCTAATTTAATAAATATTTATAATTAATATATAAAAATCTCATTTGTTACAACAACCCTCATAAAAAGGGACTCTATATAGTCGGGGTGCCGACAATAGTAGGATAGGTTATGCATAACACCAGGTACGGTAGGCTGATCACCTGTTGTACTTGTTTTATTGGATTATCAGCATATTACTATTAATTCTAGTAGAAGTTTATAGTCCTTAGTGACTGCTCAGTATTCATTATTCTTGAATTGTGAAAAGATTTAAACCTTGAATCTTCTTGATATCTTTCTGTCCTTAGCGACTTTTATTGAAAATTATTGATACTTCTTGTTATTCTCGAACTATCCTTTATTGTCATATCCTTGGGAATTAAAAACTATATTGAACCCCTTATTGCTATATTACTTGCTGAGCAAACTTGTTGCTCATTCTTGCTTTTCCCTAAAAATATTTCAGTTAAGACAGAGCAAGGCGGTTCCTCGGGCACTAACAAGGGCAAGGGCAAAGGCAAGGCTACAGAGTAGCTTGTACTTGATTAGAACTATTATGATTGTAATAAGTTTGTATTCTATTATATATTAGTTAAGTTTATATATGCTTAAGCTATGTTTAAGATGTAAGAGATGTTTAAGTTACGAAACCCTTAGGACATGAATGGTTATATTAAATAAATATAATCTATTCGTATTATGTGTTATTCTGCTGTGCGATATGATATATAGTCATATTATTATGTTAGTATTTAGAACGTGACGAACCGAATTCGAGACTGTGGCGGTCCGAATTTGGGGGCGTCACACATTCAACGTCTTTCTTCATATTCAGGGACCAGAAATGCTGTCTAAGATCCTGGTACATCTTCCTACTCCCAAGTGAATCGAATATCTCTAACTTTAAGCTTCACTCAAAATTTCCTCTTTGACTTCTGGTACTGGCAGTACCAAGATTCTCCTTTAAAATTTTAGCAGTCCGTCAGTATCAACCTTGAACTTTATTTCTTCATCATCGATTATTCTCTTCTTGATCTTCTCACACTCCTCATCATATAGTTGTGCTTCTTTCACCTTGTCCAACAAGGTTGGACTAGTAATTACGTGAAACAGTTTCTCATCTGACTTATTTACCAACTGCTCCTGAGCAGTTAACAACGTCAACTTCTCCCGACCCTTTCTGCTTAAGGCATCGGCAACGACATTCGTCTAACCCGGATTGTAAGACCCCAACTTTTATAAATAAAGATTTAATTCTCTCTAAATATTATTTTGAATAATAAGGTGATAATTTATTAAATGCTATAGTTATGGGTGAATTGTGTAAATTTGACAAAGTAAGCAAGTGGTCATAAAATATTGGTTATGTCGGGGAATATTCACTTGGTCGGGAAATATTCTTTTTGTTAGAGAATATTCGTACGACAGAGCAATCATTGGTTGTCCCCACAACGGAATAACCGTCAAATACAAAAAGTGACAGAAATAACCTTTTTATAAGAATAACAACAAGACTTTTTACCGTTAAACTGTTAAAATACCAGTTGATAAAGGTATAGTAATACGCGTTGTTGCACAATAGCACACGGTATTTCACATTATCTCTAATTATTGATGCTTACGTAAGAAGTCACTCAGTATTTCATTCAATAATTGCCACAGTAGTTGCTGCATAGTATCTCATATTATTTATTCAATTATTATCACAGTATCATCTGCACAATACTTTATATTATTAAATCAATAATTGCCACGACACTGTTACTCATATTATTATTATTACCATTATTGACAATATTTAGAATGTTCTGTCAACGAAAGGGGTTAGGTTATTTAATTGCGTGCCAGTAAGAAGAAATCCTTATCGGAAAGCCCCCTCTTTCCTGGGAACGATCTGGTTGTCAATATTGCGAGTTATAATATTAATGATGATGTGTTGATATAAATATTTCCATTTTGTTGGGAACATTAATGTTTGTGAAAATCGACATTTATTTCGATAATAGTTGATTTCTGGATATTAAATTGACCAAACGGGTAATTAATCAGATAAAAGAGCAATTATTTGCTATTGGTTCACATGCAACAAACTATTGGTTCACATTCTGGTACTATTAGGGGAGGTGGTGCAAGATTGATAATACTTGAGGGACTAAATTAAAAATGAAGGTAAAGATGAAGGTACTAAAGTGTAATTAACCTTATAATTTGCCACCTTTTTCTAGCCTATAAATACTCTTCCATCCATTCATTATTTCCTACCATTTTGAAGAGCAAAGTTATAATCACAAGCTATATTGAGAGAAACTATAGAGAGAAAATAAGAGAAAAAGAAGAAGAGTATTCTACTACTACATTATTTCAGTATTCAACCTCCTACTAAGGTAAAAGATGTTATTTCCTTTCAATACTCGTCAGGGTTGTTATTCTATTCCTTATTAAGCTGTGGGAATAACCTGTCTATGCGGACTACCGCATGCATGGTGAATAACCCTTAGTATTCATTCTTTATTAATCTGTGGGAATAACATGTCTACGCGGACTACCACATTCATGGTAAATAACCTTTCATATTTATTATATTCCTTATTAATCTGTGAGAATAACCTGTCTACGCGGACTACCGCATGCATGGTGAACAACCCTTCGTTTTCATTTTTATTAAATTATGGAAATGATCTATCTACGTGGATTACCGCATGACGGGTGAAAATTAATTTACAGTTTCGTATATTCTTTCATACTCATATGAAATATTATTTCACTAGAATATTGGTCTGAACTGTCTTATTGAAATTTTAATCTTTTCATGTTGGGGTACTATTTATTTAGGTACTATTCACGGGATACTATTCACGATAAAATTTGTTTCTTTTTTTATCCAAATTATCTTTGATTTATGAATCTTACTCTTGAAATTGGATCCAAGTTTTGATCTCTATATTGACAATTTGGATATTCTTGAACTCTGGATAAATTAAATTATAAATCTCTAATATTTATCATTTATCTCACTAGATTCGTTCTTGATATCATTTTTGTGACGCCCCCAAATCCGAGTCACTTCTATTATCTCGGATTCGGTGCAGTCACAATACTATTATCGTCAAACTATTACATCTTTCAATCATTAGTAAAAGAATACAACTTTGTTTATTACAATTTAGAATATAAATTCTATTTATATCCAAGATCTCGTCTTTACATCATATTTGATGTTACTAAAATGCAGAATAATTTAAACTTTTTCAGTCTTCCTTGAACAAAATCTTTTATTGATTCCATAACTTAAATCCATTACATTTTCCTGAATCAAACTATATCATGATTCACTCTATTCAATTTTTTGTATAATCGCATACATCTTAACTTAATATCTTCTATGTATTATCTAATACATCTTTACAGTACGAAAAGCATTAAACCTCGTAAACAAATATCAAGTACAACTACTAGAACCTAAACATGGTTCGAGTAATAATCTAAACAGTATTCTTCATTGCGATACTATCTATCTTTATCAATCAAGAAGCACGAAGTCTTTATCGTAAGTCCTTAACCTGCAAAAGTGGTTATTTACAAGAGTGAGCTCGACAGCTCAGCATTTCTAACAGTTTTCATGCATCACATAGCATACAACATCATACTCAGTTCATGCATTTATAAACAATTTATATTTACTACGCATGTTACTTTCACATAACAAGTATATCATCAAAGATCAACTTTCAATCTCATTTATATCTCATATACAGTTCATATATAAGTTCACATAATCACAGTATAATATAATTCAACTAACAGTTATTGAATTCATATATCAAATAGGAACTGAAAGACTTGCCTGATTCGTAGTTTAACAACTACGACTTAACTGCTTAAAGATATCTGCACTTCGTGTAATCCTACACAATTATATAATCATGGATTCACACTTATCAGTTATATGTATTCACACATTCTCAATGTAATAATAAAGGTTACATTGTTGTCTAACTTGGTTCTTAGAACCTTCGTCTAACTTTCTTATCGTATTCTTAGAATAACTATATAAGTATAAGTATACTTTAACCATACGTACTTACTATCATCCTTCAAATACACATGCTCGCATACACTCTATCTATTTACATATAGTTAGTATAGTTCGTCGTTAAAACTTGCTCGTATAGTGCATAACACGGTTAACTAGCGGGGTGCACATATCAATCATGACTAGAGGCATACAAGTTCTATCTTGCTTGCACATAAAGTCAAAATGCAAGTGACTCAATGTTGTCCATCTTACTTTTAAACTTTCTAAGTTTTATTTCCATAATCCTTATCATGCTTAACTAATAATGCAAGGCTACTCTTTTCATCATGTATACATGCGAGGTGTCATAATAATGTTAATGCACATGCTTACCAATATCTTCATCATATACGTAAGACTAGCATCTTTTCTTGCTTTAAAACATGTTTAATTCATGCTTAACTAACTTTCATAGTGTCTAACAAGGTGTGTGCACATATATGCCATCTAAGTGATGTTAAAACACTAGCATGTAGGCTTAAAAATATAAGAATCTAGATATACCATGTTCAAGCAACTTAGTTTACAAAATTGTCATAGCTCTCCTTTGAAAACGTTTTAAACCAAGTCAAAGTAGTTTAGCACATGCAATACAACCTTGAATCACTCTTCATGTTTATGTACACTCATGACTTCAACAATACGCCTGTGTTAAATATCAGAATTTAATATCACAAGTTTCATCAACTTCATTACTAATGTTTCCTACTTTCTTTAGAAAACATACATTATGTAACTAAAGCAAGTCATGGTATGCAAAAAGGGACTCTCAACTATATGTTAAACTCATTTTCAAGCATATTTAAGTCAAACCCTCACGCCTAGATTTTTAACAGAAGGCACCAACTGTAACTGTCACACGGCGCAGCTGCGATGTGGTGAACCGTGGGATCGGCGCAGCTGCGCTGCCCCAGGCCAGTTCCAGAAATAGCATCCGGCGCAGCTACGCTGGGATGCACTATAGAATGGGCGCAGCTGCGCCAATACGGAACAGCTTCAGAAAGTTATCTGCTTCTGCAGAATCCCACAACCCATACACCATCTCTACAATGCAGCATGATTACACCATATAATGCTTCCCTACATGCATACAAATTCTTCTAACACGAGGCCATTAACTTACAATTCAATCATCATTTCAACTCTACATTAATTAAAAAGCAAATTGAGAAATTCTAGTATTCTTAGAATTTAGAACTCAAGAACTTAGTATTTAAGGACTATACCTTGATGAAATTGAATTCTAAAGTTGCTGCTAATTGTTTCTGCAATGTTGCTATACTTCACTCTCTCCTTGACTTATCATAAAAACTCAGCAATTTCAAAAGAAGGAGAAGGAGAGCTTTGTTTATAGCAACTTGATTACACAGTCAATGAAATCATCCACCAATTCAAACCAATGAGTTGAAAGATTGCATGATGGTTAAGGAAGAGTGGTTGCGTAGTTGTTGAAATCTACTATTGGAGCCACTTCCCTTCTCATTATTAGCTAAGGTTTGCAAGATTGCTGAGTTTGAGGAAGAGTAGGCTAGCCTTTTAGCCTTACACGTGAGTGAGAAAATGAAGGGTGCCTCTCAATTTGGGACAACCCAATTCTCAGCAACTAGCAACATTAATAAATACTAACACTTAGGTTATTTACTTATACATAACATACTTAGGTTTATATTGTTTTGGACAATATAAGTCCCACCTTACTAACTTAATGTCGCTAAATTAATATAAGTCATATGTACATATATACAACACATATGTACACCCACATAAGTATATCCATACTTTAAATATACACCAACATATATAATTATGTACCTCATATACATTGGTTTAATTTAATTAAATTTCTAATTGGACTAGATATAAAATAGTTGGGTATTCTCATCCCATAATTTTTTTCATAAAATTATTATCTCAATTACACCCAAATATTATAATGATAATTAATATCAATTATTTATTAACTTGCCATTTCTTTTGATAATCATAGTTAAACCTCTAATTGATTTAACTATACCACTTATGCCACACAAAGCAGAATTATGTAAGCTTAGTATTTAATAGACCTCAAGCTTGCAAAATAATATTACTCTCAATGTCACATCTTATAATAAGTTCATGATGTAATATCATTACAATGCTTATTTACATGTACTCTAATTATAGTAAATCTATTACCCTCCTATGGGCAATACCCAATGGTCAAGAGGAGTTGGTGGTTAACTCCACCAACTACTACTATTCATGGTCCTTCCTCATCATTTCCCCCACATGGCTCTAGCTTGAACTTCACCATGGAATAAACATCAGCATTGGGGCATAGAATAGGGGTCATGAGAGGGGTCTATTGCACTATGTCACATAATTAATTCTCATAACATATATACTTATATTTAGAAAATAAACTAACACTCTACACACCAATGCATGTCCTCTACTTATATTCAAGCTATTACCCTCCTATAGTCATTACACAAGGGACAAAGAAGAGTTGGTGGCTAACTCCCACCAACTACTACTATTCATTGTACTAGCCATTTAGTTTAATTTAATATACTTCATAAAGTACACATTAATGTACCACGCATAACACATTATCACATAGGTCTATTTATGTAACTCATGTGACTCATTTCACTTTACCCTATAGTTTCTTATATTATATAGTTTTCTTAAAGTGTTACACTTCATTTCATATTATATAGATGTAGCTACTATATAACTTATAATTACACATCATTGCACATAGCAATTTATCCACATAATAATACTAATTAATTCCTTTAGTTATTTATTCATTAATTTATTTAATGAATATCTATCCCACCACTTTGCCACACTAGGCATACCTCATAAGCTCAATATTAAGCTTATTATTACTTCCACCACACTTTAATATTACTTTTAATATAAGGTTTGTGCGACACATGCGCTCTAATGTCAAGCTACCTTGAATAACTATACACTTATAATATTTATAGCATTTATGCGTAGAATAAATAAGATTTACTCTATTATTATAACATCTACGATAAAATAAGAACTTAAGTTATTTAATACATTAAAATAACTTAGCTTTTTTTTATTAATTAACTCTCTTGAAAATACATTAGAAATTATGTATTTTGCCATAACATGACATAAAAATGTTTTTATCATGTTTTTCTCTCAATATAGGCATTAATTATAATAAAATGACATACTTATTTTCTCAAGATATTATTTTAATATCATATCTAAGTATTATTAAAATAGTTACATGTATGACACATGTACACCTTTTATATAGAAAATAGGCCATAAGTTTATTTTCTATTATGATACATTGTTCCCAAAATAATTTCTTTAATCTATACATTTGACCATATCTTAATATTAATTTAAAGATATATTGGTTTAACAACATATATCATTAACGTCACTCACACATTCATATAATATCATGCCAAGTAATATATATATGCACTTACTATAATCACATACTCTACGCATGTGTTAACTCACTATTTACTTAAGTGGTTCTTAAACCCCTCGCTATACCACCATAGTTAATTAAGGCTTTAATATTCACATTATATTATTCCATAATATAATTCCCAATTTAATATAAATTAACCAATATTTATTCTTATTAGTTAATTTCCTTAACTAATTCATGCTTTACTATCTCAATCTATTCATGGATAGCTTAAGCACTAATCAGAACCCATATTATATCATACTAGTCGCTAGTAGATATATATATATGTATATATTCAAAAAAATGGTGATTATTCACTTAAGGTATTTAATGGCACCACTTACTATGCTCAAATAATTCTATAAATTATTTAATGTTGATAGATAAATCTTATTCATCTTCTTACTTATTCATCTCTACAATTCTTAACAAATATATAATAATAATATATTTATTAATCACAAGAATCTCATTTTGCATAGTTCATATTATCTTATGCAACACAATACCACATAACTCCTAACACATATATATTCTTATTCGAATCCATCTCATGCTTTAAGAATTTTATTTATTAAATTCTTATTTAATAATTTCTGAAAATTCGGGTTCTTACAATTTTTCATCATCCTCTGTCTTAAATTGTGTTAAAAGTTATCTTTGTCCCGTAATGCAAAGATGAATTGTTGATTGATGAATATCTTTAGCCCGTAGTGCAAAGATGGACAGATGTTTGGTATGGTTATGACCACTGGTGATACAAACGATTATCTTTGGCCAGTAGTTCATAGATAATTTGTTGATTGGAAATAATTATTGATGGGTGTTACAGGGATAAAATATTGATGATGGACTTTTAAATCATAGAAGATAGTAGACATTATTCTCTACTTGACTCTTCTAATGGATTGTTATTTTCGCTGCAGTTGTTGATCTAAAACTTGTTGTCCATAATATTTTATCTTATTTATTGAAGGCTAGCGATAATTTATTCTTCATTATCTTAGTCATAATATTCTTTACTGGGCTAGTTGAGCTCACCCTTTTCTTTCATTGTTCTCTTCAGGAAATGAGAACATAGCTGGGACTAGTCGGGGAATGGAGTGATGGCCCGAGATAATGCTATAGTAGTCCTCACTATTTTGTAAAATAGTGTGATAACAATTACAATGAGGACTTAATTTGAGCGTTTATATTTTCGAATTATATAAGAAATAATATCTGTATTAAAGCTCACAATTGTGTGGTCGTATTTTGCACGACCGTATTATAGTTAGAATTTGAAGATGTGTATTTGGATTCTGTACCATGTATTTGGTGACTCAGAATGGGTTGTGTACTGAACCTATTTTGGGGGCGTCACAGTTGGTATCAAAGCTTAGGGATATGATCTCTGCTGGAGATCTGGGAACCAGGAGTGGAAAGACGAGTAAAACCTTCGCTATTGTGTCCTACCTAAGCTTATTTATTATTTAATTGGTCGGTCGGAATATAGAGATAATATATGACATGTTAATTTCTTTAATTAACCCTTGTTTTGTGGCAGTATTTGAGAATGTCATCTGAAAATATAAGCAATGGAGCATATGAGACCATTGAGACACCACAAGTCAATAACCAGGATAATGTGCATCAGGAAGACAATAATCCTCTTGTAAACAACACCATCGACCAAATGATGAACGATGGGGTGTTTAGGAGCTTCCTATAATTCATGCAAAACCAGACGAGAGTGACTCCTGTTCAAAATGCAGGTGGAAAAAATGGTAACTCATGGCAGGTCACTGCTAAGCAAATGAAAGAGTTGGTACTGCCGAAGTTTTTGGGAAAGCCAGAGCCACTCAAGGAAGAAGATTGGATTAAGTAGATCACCAAGATATTTGATGTCCTGGGATGCACAGAGGAGCAAAAGGTCCCCTTTGCCACCTTTATATTGCGTGGATAGGCAGATTACTGGTGGGAATCTATGAAACGTACTCAGCTTTTCACACTTAAGATGTCTTGGGAGAAGTTCCAGGAATTGTTCAACGACAAGTACTTTTCAGAAAGTATTCGTCATATGTGGAGGTGGAATTCATCAAACTGGAACAAAACAATATGACTGTATCACAGTACGAGGCCAAGTTTGCAGAATTATCCTAGTTTGCATCCCATTTGGTGGATAATGAGGAACGAATGACACTAATGTTTCTGAGAGGTTTGAAACTTGAAATTCGTCAATACCTCGTTTCTCATAAACTTTATTTGTATCGAGATTTTGTGAATAGGGCTTAATTATTGGAGTGAGATAATGAGACTGTTCAACCAAAGGACAACAACCATAGTCGTATCGGTGGCAACAATCATCATAACCAGCGTGGAGGAAATTATCATGCCAGATAGGGTAACCACTTCAGTGGTAATCCTGGCCAAGATAATAGAAGAAGTGAGCCAGGTGGAAATTTCAAAAGGAGAAGATTCAACAATGACAACGGAAAGACATCGGCACCAGTACCAATTACCATTTCTAGGGGAGGGGAACGACAACTAGTCGTATGTTACAAATGCGGACAAAAGGGATATATCAGTCCAAATTATACACAGTAATCCAAAGTGTGTAACAATTGCGGAAAGGAAGGTCACATAGCTCAAGTGTGCCTTATAGAGAAGTCAAGTCCAGCAGGGACGGTGAGACCAAAGGCTGTCCCACACAAGTCAAAGTCGGTGGTTCAGGGGATATCTTTTGTCGTGATTACCCAAAAAGTGAGAACCCGAACAAAGTTATCATAGGTAAGCTAATCATAAACTCTTGTGAAGTCTATACCTTATTAGATACCGGTTCTGCCCATTCTTTTATTTCACCTGTTTGTGCTCAACGTTTGAACTTGACCCCTGAGAAATTAGAATTTGATTTATCAGTTGAAACTCCGTTGGGAGAAACCTTTGTTACATCCACAATTTACAAATCTTGTTTGATTCAAATTGGCACCCTCACATTACCTGTTGATCTCATCTCTTTGAAAATACTTGCATTTGATAAGATTTTAGGAATTGACTGGTTAACCACTCATCATGCTAAAATTGATTGTTTTCATAAGGTTGTTAGCTTTCATATTCCTAACCAACCTATTATGCAAATTCAAACAACCAAACCACTAAAATCAATCGCTGCCATTTCAAGTCATAAAGCTATTCGTCTATTAAAAAACGGATGTCAAGCCTTCTTAGCCCATGTTACCGATTTAAACAAGAATACGTCAGATTTCAATGATATTTCTGTTATTAATAAATTCCATGATGTATTTCTCGAAAAACTTCCTGGCCTACCCTCGGAACGTGAAGTTGAATTTTTTATTGACCTTGAACCCAATACAAAACCCATTTCCAGAACCCCATATCTAATGGCTCCTATTGAACTTCAGGAGTTAAAAGTCCAACTACAGGAATTATTAGACATCGACTTTATTTGTCATAGTACATTGCCTTGGGGTGCTCCTATTTTATTTGTAAAGAAGAAAGACGGGAGTATGCGACTTTGTATTAACTATCGAGAGTTGAACCATCTCACCATCAAAAAATAGGTATCCGTTATCTCGCATTGATGACTTGTTTGACCAATTGCAAGGTGCTAAATTCTTCTCAAAGATCGATCTTCGTTCTGGATATCATCAGTTAAAGACTAAAACTGATGGCATTCCAAAGACTGCTTTCAGAACTCAATATGGGCATTATGAATTCTTAGTCATGTCTTTTGGATTGACTAATACTCCTGCTGCCATCATGGATATGATGAACCAGATATTCAAGGAATATTTGTATCATTTTGTGGTTGTCTTTATTGATGACATCCTTATTTACTCCAAAAGTCGTGAAGATCAAGAGCAACACTTGAGGCTGATACTCCAAAAGCTTCGTGAAAACAAACTATATGCCAAGTTAAAGAAATGCTAGTTTTGGCTTGACGAAGTATCATTCCTTGGGCACGTGGTAACAAAACATAGAAAATCAGTTGACCCGACGAAGATTGAAGCAATACAAAGTTGGGAACAACCTAAGTTAGTAACCGAAATACGTAGCTTTCTGAGCTTAGTTGGTTATTATCGAAGATTCGTGGAAGGATTCTCTCGAATCGCCACTCCATTCACTCCGCTGACTCAAAAAGATACAAAATTCAGATGGAGCAAGGAATGTGAGAAGAGTTTCCAGGAACTCAAGAGGAGACTCATTTCAGCACTTGTTCTGACAATACCATCTGGTTTGGAGGGATTTGTCATCTACAGCGATGCGTCAGGCAAAGGGTTAGGATGTGTTCTCATGTAACATAGGAAAGTCATAGCCTATGCCTCACGACAACTCAAAGATTATGAGAGGAATTATCCTACTCATGATCTAGGGTTGGCAGCTGTCATTTTCGCTTTGAAGATCAGGATACACTACCTGTATGGGGAGAAAGTGGAGATCTATACGGATCATAAGAGCCTTAAATATTTCTTCACTCAAAAGTAACTCAACATGTGGCAACGATGTTGGCTTTAGCTGTTGAAAGATTACGACCATACCATCCAATACCATCCTGGAAAAGCGAACGTGGTAGCTAACGCGTTGAGTAGAAGATCGTATACGAGTACAAGTGCGATATTATCAACACAAAACCCCATTTTGTATGACTTACAAAGGATGGAGATAGAGTTAAAGACTCCAGGGACCCACGTGAATATGGTAAATATACGCATAAAAGCAGCTTTAATTGATAGAGTTAAAGCTGCTCAAGCTACAGACCCGGAGCTGATGAATATGAAGAAGGAGGTGCAAAAAGGTGCTATTCCAGAAGCAAGAATCGACAAAGAGGGAATACTTCTAGTCAACTCCAGACTTTGTGTTCCTAACGACTCTGATTTAAAGTATAAAATTATGATGGAAGCACATAACACACCATTTGCAATTCATCCTAGAAGTACCAAAATGTATCTTGATCTTCGACATACATTTTGGTGGAGTAACATGAAGAGAGAGATCACAGAGTCTATCTCGAAGGTGTTTAATGTGTCAACGTGTCAAGGCGGGGCATTAAGTGCCAAAGGGTCCATTACAACCACTTGAGATTCTAAAATGGAAGTGGGAACATATTAATATGGATTTCGTTATGGGTCTTCCAAAGGTTTCTCAAGGCATAGATGCAATTTGGGTTATTGTCGATAGATTATCCAAGTTTGCTCATTTTTTGCCTATACGAGAGACTTATTCACTTGAACGTCTTGCTCGTATGTACATAAATGAGAATGTAAGACTACATGGTATGCCAGTATCCATAGTTTTTGATCAAGACCCAAGATTCGCTTCACGATTTTGGGTCAGCTTGCAGAAAGCTATGGGCACTGATTTGCGATTTAGTTCTGCATATCATCCTCAAATGGACGGACAATCGGAAAGGACTATTCAAACTCTTGAAGATCTATTAAGACTCTACATTCTAGACTTCAAAGGAAGTTGGGACAAGTACTTACCATTGGTGGAATTTTCCTACAACAACAGTTATCAAGCAAGTATAGACATAGCTCCATTCGAGGTGGGTGAAGCAACGTTGTTGGGACCTGAGTTAGTACGCATGACTACGGAAAAGATTTAAATGATCTGGAAACGTATACAAACAGCACAAGATCGACAAAAGAGTTATGTTGATCTTATTCGAAGGGACGTAGATATTAATTTCGGAGACCATATATTGTTACGTGTTGCTCCATCGAAAGGAGTTACGAGATTCAAAAAGAGAGGGAAGCTAAACCCTCGATTAATTGGTTCATTTGAAATCCTCGATCGAGTAGGAACTGTGGTTTATAGACTCACCTTACCACCAAGCATATCTCGTGTTCATAACATTTTTCACATATCCATGCTATGTAAATATGTGAAAGACCCAAACCACATCATTGAATTAGAACCAGACGAGATAGTCGAAGATTTAACGTATGAAGAAGTACCTGTCAAGATCTTGGATAAGAAGGAACATATTATACGCTTAAAGGTTATACCTCAAGTCAAAGTTTTATGAAAAAACCATGATATTGAGGAAATGACATAGGAGTTAGAATCTAAAATAAAAGCAAGGTATCCTAACCTCTTCGAAATACCAAGTACGTACGTCAATTTCAAGGATGAAATTTCATAAGGACGGGAGGTTGTAAGACCCCAACTTTTATGAATAAAGATTGAACACTCTCTAAATATTATTTTGAATAGTAAGGTGATAATTTATTAAATGCTATAGTTATCGGTGAATTGTGTAAAGTTGACAAAGTAACCAAGTGGTCATAAAATATTCGTTGTGTCAGGGAATACTCGCTTGGTCGGGAAATATTATTTTTGTCGGAGAATATTTGTACGACGGCGCAATCATTGGCGGATCCCACAATGGAATAACCGTCGGATACAAAAAGTGACAGAAATAACCTTTTTATAAGAATAACGACAAGACTTTTACCGTTAAACTGTTGAAATACCCAGTGATAAAGGTACAATAATACGCATTGTTGCACAGTAGCACAAGGTATTGCACAGTATCTTTGATTATTGATGCTTACGTAAGAATTCACTCAGTATTTCATTCAATAATAACCACAGTAGTTGTTGCATAGTATCTCATATTATTGATTCAATTATTGTCACAGTATCATTTGCACAATACTTTATATTATTAAATCAATAATTGCCATGACACAGTTACTCATATTATTATTATTAGCATTATTGACAATGTCTAGAATGTTCTGTCAAGGAAAGGGGTTAAGTTATTTAATTACGGGCCAGTAAGGAGAAATCCTTATCAGAAAGTCCCCTCTTTCATGGGAACGATCTAGTTGTCAATATTGCCAGTCATAATATTAATGGTGATGTGTTGATATAAATATTTCCAATGTGTTGGGAATATTAATGTTAGTGAAAATCGACATTTATTTCGATAATAATTGATTTTTGGATATTAAATTGACCAAACGGGCAATTAATCAGACAAATGAGCAATTAATTGCTATTGGTTCACGTGCAAGGAACTATTGGTTCACATGCAAAAAACTATTGGTTCACATTCTGGTACTATTAGGGGAGGTGGTGCAAGATTGATAATACTTGAGGGACTAAATTAAAAATGGAGCTAAAGATGAAGGTACTAAAGTGTAATTAACCATATAATTTACCACCTTTTTCTAGCCTATAAATACTCCTCCATCCATTCATTATTTTCTACCATTTTGAAGAGCAAAGTTATAATCACAAGCTATATTGAGAGAAACTATAGAGAAAGAATAAGAGAGAAAGAAGAAGAGTATTCTGCTACTACACTATTTCAGTATTCAACCTCCTACTAAGGTAAATGATGTTATTTCCTTTCAACACTCGTAAGGGTTGTTATTCTATTTCGTATTAAGCTATGGGAATAACCTATCTACGCGGACTACCGCATGCATGGTGAATAACTCTTCGTATTCATTCTTTATTAATCTGTGGGAATAAACTATCTACGCGGACTACCGCTTGCATGGTGAATAACCTTTTATATTCATTCTATTCCTTATTAAAATGTGGGAATAACCTGTCTACGCGGACTACCGCATGCATGGTGAAGAACCCTTTGTATTCATTTTTATTAAATTGTGGAAATGATCTATCTACGCTGATTACCGCATGACGAGTGAAAATCCATTTACAGTTTTGTATATTCTTTTATACTCATATGAAATATTATTTCACTGGAATATTGGTCTGAACTGTCTTATTGAAATTTTAATCTTTTCATGTCAGGGTACAATTTATTCGGATACTATCCACGGGATACTATTCAAGACAAAATTAGTTTCTTTTTCTGTCCAAATTATCTTTGATTTATGAATCTTACTCTTAAAATTGGATCCATGTCTTAAATTGTGGTTAAAGTTATCTTTGGCCCGTAGTGCAAAGATGAACTGTTGATTGATGAATATCTTTGACCCTTAGTGCAAAGATGAACAGTTGATTGATGAATATCTTTGGCCCGTAGTGCAAAGATGGACATATGTTTGGTATGATCATGAGAACTGGTGATACAAACGATTATCTTTGGCCAGTAGTGCATAGATAATTCGTTGATTGGAAATAATTATTGATGGGTGTTACAGGGATAAAATATTGATGATGGACTTTTAAATCATAGAAGATAGTAGACATCATTCTCTACTTGACTCTTCTAATGGATTATTATTTCCGCTGCAGTTGTTGATCTAAAATTTATTGTCCATAATATTTTATCTGATTTATTGAAGGTTAACTATAATTTATTCTTCATTATCTTAGTCATAATATTCTTTACTGGGCTAGTTGAGCTCACCCTTTTCTTTCATTGTTCTCTTCATGAAATGAGAACAAAGTTGGGACTAGTCGGAGAATGGAGTGATGGTCCGAGATAGTGCTATAGTAGTCCTCACTATTTTGTAAAATAGTGTGATAATAATTATAATGAGGACTTAATTTAAACGTTTATATTTTTGTATTATATACGAAATAATATCTGTATTAAAGCTCACAATTGCATGGTCGTATTTTGCTCGACCGTATTATAGTTAGAATTTGAAGATGTGTATTTGGATTATGTACCTTGTATTTCGCGACTCAGAATGGGTTGTGTACTAAACCTATTTTTGGGGCATCACACGGATGGTAAAGAATCTCGCAATCGTAGTCCTTGATAAGCTCCAACCATTTCCTTTGGCGCATATTCAAATCCTTTTATGTAAAGATATACTTCAGACTCTTATGGTCTGTATATATCTCACACTTCTCTCTATATACATAGTGTCTCCATATCTTGAGAGCAAACACTACTGTTGTCAATTCTAAAGCATGGGTCGGATACCCTTCTCATAGTCCTTCAGCTGACGTGATGCATAAGTAATAACTTCGCCGTTTTGCATCAGCACACAAACTAGTCCTTTATGTGAAGCATCACTGTATACCACAAAATTTCCTATACTATCAGGCAAAGATAACACAGGTGTAGTACTCAACCTCTTCTTCAGTTCCTAAAAACATTCCTCACACTTTTCCGTCCAAATGAATTTCACCATCTTCCTAGTCAAATTCGTCAACGGAGTTGCGATTTTGGAAAAGTCTTGAATGAATTTCCTGTAGTAACCTACCAAACCTAAGAAACTCCTAACTTCTAATAGTGTCTTCGGCTGATCCCAATTTATCACATCTTCAACCTTTGACGGATCTACCAGAATCCCATCTTTGTCAATCACGTGGCTAAGAAATTGCACATGTTCTAACCATAATTCACATTTCAAGAATTTCGCATACAACTTCTCCCGTCTTAGCAATTCCAATGTCAGCCTCAAATGTTCAGTGTGTTCCTCCTTGGTTTTGGAATGCACCAAATTGTCATCAATGAACACCACTACGAACACCCTATTCATTAGATCCATAAAATGCCGCAGTTGCATTTGTTAAACCAAATGACATCACCAAGAACTCGTAATGTCTACACCAAGTTCTAAATGCTGTTTTCGGTACATCCTCTCTCCTTACCTTCAACTGATGATACCCGCTTCTCAAATCTTTTTTTGAGAAGTACCTTGCTCCCTTCAGTTGATCGAATAAGTCATCGATCATTGGCAAATGATACTTATTCTTGATCGTAACTTTATTCAACTCTCTATAATCAATGCAAAGCCGCATTGATCCATCCTTCTTCTTAACGAACAATACCAGCACTCCCCACGACTATACGCTCGACTGAATATACTTTTTGTCCAGTAATTCTTGCAGTTGAACCATCAACTCCTTCATCTCTACTGGAGCCATTCTGTACGAGGCTTTAGATATCGGAGCAGTCCCCGACGCTAAGTCGATCACGAACTCTATCTCTCTATCCGGCGGAAGTCTTGGCAAATCGCTCGAAAATACATCTACAAACTCCATAACAACTGATATCTCTTCCAACTCTGGACTCTCCTTACGAGTATCCATTATGTAGGCTAAGTACCCTACACAACCTTGTTTTAATAACTTCTTGGTCTGCATAATCATCAGACAACTCGCTTGTCTAGGTGATTTGCTGCCATAAAACATTACCTTCGACGGAGTCATAAGGTTCACAGATTTTCTCTGGCAATCAATTACCGCCCCGTGGTTGAACAACCAATCCATTCCCATTACAACATCGAATTCCCCAAGTTTTATCGAAATTAAGTCTACTCAACTCATGACCCTTAATGACCAATCTACAGTTATTGTGTACAAACCTAACAGGAATAACCTTCCTATTCGCAATCTCTATGTTCAAAGGGTAAATTAATTCCTCCTTAGGCAAGTCTAAATTCTTAGCAAAGTCATCGGATATAAATGAACAAGTAGCACCCAAATCAAATAATACATAAACATTAATACTATTTACTAGAATGATACCTGACACCACATCCTTTGACTGCACAGCATCCTGCATAGTCATATTAAATGTTCTGGCGATGGGTCGACTCGTCTGCTGTGGTCCAGCGATAGTCAAAGTGTTGCCGCTGTTGGTTCCTCTTCCTCTTGTCGACCCTCCAGCTAGATTTTTAGGGCAATCCCGAGCCATGTGATCCTTCGATCCATATGTAAAGTAAGCTCCCTTCTTCGGGTTAGGATAGTTTGGCGCAATGTGGCCTTCCTGACCACAGTTAAAACATACCCGCCTTCCTCTCAAGCACACTTCAGTGTGATTCTTCCCACATGTCGCACAAGCTTCAGACCTTCTCTTCTGCTGGTTTCCCTGTTGACTTCCAACAGATGTGTTGTCATTCCACTTTCTCTTCTGGCTGTTGCCTCCGCTAACACCAACTTTATTCTCAGTCTCGTTCTTCTTCTTCTTCTTCTAATCTTGGTTGTACTTTGTCAAGGCATTGCTTCCACCTTCCGTGATGATCGCCTTTTCCAACACATATGTAAATGTGTTCAGCTGAAACATGGAAACTTTACTGTATAACCAGGGCTTCAATCCCTGCTCAAACCTTCTTGCCTTCCTCTCATCAGTACTGACCTGGTATGTTGTAAACCTTGCCAGCTCATTGAACTTTGTGGCGTACTCCGGCATCGACATTGCTCCTTGCTTCATCTCCAAAAATTGAACCTCCATTTGGTTCTGCTAGCTTACTGGGAAATCCATCTCAAAGAACATCTCTTTGAATCTGTCCTATGCTATAACGCCTTTTCCTCCTCGAGCCTTGTTAACTTGCCACCAGTATCTAGCTTCCGACATCAGCATGAACGTAGCGAAAGCCTTCTTCTGGTCGTCGTTGATTCTGGCCACATCGAAGACCTTTTCCATCTCCAGCACCCACGTCTGGGCTCAATCGGATTCACGGATCATTTGAATTTCGGCGGTCCTACACCTTTGAATTCCTTAAAAGTTGCAGCTTGTACTTGCGGCTGATTCGCAAGCACTCCCAGTAATAAATTCACCAGTTACTGAACTGAATTGGCATTCACCTCATCGTTGTTGTTCGTAGAACCCTCTTGTTGTTGACGTACTGGTCTTCTTCTAGGAGACATCTTTCTATTAAGACATACGCTTATTAGATCCCTACTGATCTCTTAAATATCTAAGTTCAACTTAAACATTTAAAATTCACACTTGAACACATAACACTTCAATAAACTTTGATATTTTATTCATTCATAGTTTTAATTAAATATATAATAGATAACATCTTTGCTATTTAGATCATCTTTCTTGAACTGAAACTAGTTACAAGATTACATCATCAACTTATCCTATTATTATCTCAAATTCTGGGACTTAAATTTATTTAATACATAAATAACCACATAGTTTATTACTCTACTATCTAGGCATATTAAGACATCACACAGCCTCTCCATGTTATTCTTCCATCACCCGAACCACTATTCTACGATCCACCATATACCACGACAAATCCTTGAACTGAGCTGGGTAATAGAATACTAGATCTTGGGCCCTATCTATAGCCTAATAAAAAGCATAGTCTATCTCCTTCATCTTGGCCTTCTTCTCTTGAACCTAGTCTTCAGCACGATCTGCTCGTTGAGTAGCCTTCAACCAAGCATCCTCCACTCTAACACGCTTCACCGACTCCTCTTTCATGTCGCTCTTCAGTTTCTCTAGTTCAGTCAGTGCATCATCCCTCTCACTCTCCACATGAACTAGATCCCACTCCACATTTCCAAGACGCTCATCCGGATCTTGAATTGTCTCTTCCTTCTGCTGTATGGTGGTCTGATGCACATCCACCAGTTCATCTAGCTCTCCGACACTACCCTGCAGCTCAATATTGCGGTCGTAAACTTCCTCGTACATCACAGGGCTAATAGAGTTAGGTGGAAACTCCTCTTTAGGATCCTCCTCCTCTGCCTCTGACTTATCCTCATCATCTCGGTCAAAGACTGCTCATGCTGCTAACCCACTATTGTGATCAGTGGAGATGGCTCTCTCTTAACCAACTATTCCCAGACAGTAGGGATGTCTTGGGGCTTCTCATCCCTAGGCATCTGAGGTAACTCCTCCCTAGCCTGACTGGACTCTCCAACAATCGTCATCCTGAAAACAAAATTTTAAGGTTTAATTATTACGTGATACCGATCGATACTCTCGAGTACATAAACATAAACACATATCACATAATGTAGTTTATTATCTTGACTATCATCACTATCTTTTCGATCTCCTATAAGGCTACTACCTAAGGTTCCCCACCTAAGGTTCATAACCTAAAGCTTTGATACCAACTTGTGACAACCCCAAATTCGGGTACTTAATTTCCACAGGATTTTGTGTTCACTATCTAAATAAAACATAACTAACTACCCATAAATAAAAATTATAAAATAAATTACAACCTTAATAATAAAAATCTTCCTTATAAAAGGATTACAACCTTATCAAAACATTCCCAGGTTTCTAACCTTAAACATCGTCATAAAGTGCGGAAATAAAACATCACATAAATAAATTAAGTCTGATACAAAACCACATAATCAAATTAAACAAGTCTTCACTTGTTCATTTTGCCTTTGCCCTTGCTGGTTGACGGCTCGTCAACCTTCTCAACTTTGGCTGCAATGGTTATATATGCAAGATTGATCAAACAAAAGCTCACTTGAATAATAATCAATAGAGGTAACGTAGCACTGTTACTGAATAAGTTCAATCGAATTGGATAACATTCTCTATCATCAACAATGAAGAATTAAAAATAAGATTTAGAATTCGACTGAGGGTCAAAAAACCTTGAACTATGTCCTAAGTTATAAATATTTCTATTTAAACTTTTAACAATCATTAAACTATATGGACCTCTTAACTCGTTGATAAGTGGTTTTTATGACCACTTATTCGGATATCAACTAGCTTATTTCACTGCTTAAATTCAAGTATATTTGTGCTTTTCATGTGTTTTTGCCTTATTTTGTGATTTTTGTGTTTAGGAACTCTTCGGGTGCAAATTGAGCTTAAAAGGATGCAAGATTGCTAAAAAGGGAAAAAGAGTAGAAATTAGCTTATGGCATAAGGATGAGCAGGGAAAAGGAAGCAAAAAACAATGGCAATGGGTGATTGGCAGGACAATGAGCATCATGAAGCAAGCATGGGTGAAGATTAGAAAAGCTTAGCAGGAACATGCAGCAACAGAAGCAGAAATCCAGACTCTGGTGCCTGCGCAGCTGCGCCAGCAGCAAGCCTTAAGGCTGCGCAGCTGCGCCAGCTAGCTTGGTCGGGCTCCCTGCTGCCTAGCTGCGCCAATTTTACCCTTCTCCCCTGCGCAACTGCCCCAGTCCTCTTTTGCGTTTGACTTATTTTTAAAGCATCAATTTTTTGTTTTGGCTTGGGCTAAGGCAGACTCGAATTTCTTACATTGAAGATACACTCCCTTTGGGAGCCCTAGCTTTGTTCTTCCCTTTTCTCTCTACTTTCATTTTGTCTAGAGTAGCTTAGGAGTAGATTAAAGTTCGGTTTATGTAATTAGTTTCTAGGGTTTGATTAGACTTAATGGTTGAAACATTTGGAGAACATTAAAGATTCATATTTTGATCAAGAGGAATCAGATTTGCATTTTCTATCCTTATTTTCTCTTTGATTCTTATTTGTATTCTTATGATGCTTATTCAATATGTTGATGGTATATCTAATTCTAGCATGATTTAGTTTATATTTTGAGGTTTCAATGGAACCTAATGAGTAGTCTATATTGATATGCTTCCATGTTGGTTTTATTGATTGTTATGTGACTGTCTATTACGATTCGTGCTTTTATTGCTTAATTGATTCGCGACCAATTTTTGTGATAACCTATGTGGACTTGAAAGACGAAATGTAGGTTTAGATGTAATTGTAGTAGCGGGCAATTGTATGTTCACATGGCGTTGGACGTATGATTTGTGCCTAGGATAGACATATCCCGAAGCACCTCTCGTAGTCAAATGAGAAATTAGACTTAAACCCTATTCATTTTTAAATCACATAGATATATAGGGGTTTAGATAATGTGGGTGTTCATATGCGTTCTATCATCTGTGAATTGCATGTGATATGGATTAGGTGCATCGAAAGATGGCATTCTCTCACTTTCGTGTTCTCGGCTAACGAACTTTGACGATTAATTTGACCTAATTGGAAGTAGGTGGACTTAGATGAATCATTAGGGGAAATTGAGATCTCATGTCTTCATTATCTGATTTTACTCTAGTGTTAATTAGTTTAAGTTTAATTACTTATCTAGTTTAATAGTTAAACTCTTCACCACTCGTTTAAATAAGACTAAAATGATTATGTGCTAGTGGTTTGGTGTTTTTATCAATTAATTCTCCGTGGGAACGATATCTGTACTTACTCTTTATTACTTGTTGATCGCGTATACTTGCGCGTAATTGTCATACCAATATCGGGACAACACTCGTACTTAGGGGGATCAGTCCTTCGTACCATGTATTGTGGACAAACATCTTAACGTTTTCACATGGTAATCCCCTATAATAGGGTTGTTCATCTCAGCATTAATTAACGATTCGACTCCAAAGAAAGTTTGGTTTAAATTAGCTCAAAGGGTAATTTAGAGTTAAACTATCATCAACTAAGGAGTAGTTGAATCATACTTACAATAATTTAAGAGTTCGGTTACAAAAAATTATGAAACAACTATAAGTCACAACAATAGACATCATATTTAACAGTCATGCTTTATAAGTAAACTTAAAGCATATAAAAGATACAATAAAACCTTACTTGAACAATTAAGTCAAGGTTACATTATTTTCAATAATGAAACTCAACAAGATACTAGTCCAATATGGAATAAAAGAACTTGCTCAATTGTACACTAGAAAGGATAGAATAACTTGCTCAATTTAAAGAGTATAGTTAGAAAACTTGCTCGATTAAAAAGTAAGGATTAGAAAACTTGCGCAATGTAAAAGAAAGGTCTAGGAACTTGCCTCGTGCGTAAGCTAGAAATTAATAACTCGTTCCAAAATTTATCCTACGTACACGTTATTAACAATAGTAACACAAATTAGTTACCATATAGTTAAGTCACATCATTAGTTAACCAATCCCAGTTAACTCACAATTCTTATTCATTAGGTTTAATCATTAGTTAGTTCATAACATGATCAAACCATACATTCACATCAATCTTAAACTTATTAATAACCAATCAAATTACAATTTAAAATCATACATCTCATATTAAAAATATGATTACATACTGTCCAATTAACATATAATTTCATTAACATATTTTTATAATTATTACATTAACATTCTCAAAGAATTGTAAAATTGAATAAAATTATCTGTCTAAACTGCATAGGTGGCGCTGCAGCGCCACATAATGAACTACCATTAGCGCTGCGGTGCTACCTCGGCGCTGCAGCGTGGGTGAAATGGCATGTAACCAGCGCTACAGCGCTATGCCACGTCATCACGCTCTGCGATCCGGTCTCGGCGCTGCATTGCTCCAGTTAACACATAGAATTATTGCTGCGGCGCCGTGCCACGTCACCCGACTCTGATGTGGCGCTACCGCGCCCTGTTTACTCACAGAACAGGCGCTATGGCGCCACGACACAGTGGGACTCAAAAATCACAGAATAAGCTAATTTGGCTTATTCTTTGTGATCAAACTTAAATTTCAACTCACATAATTCATATAAAACTTTACAGATTCATAACTTTATGCTTCTAACATGTTTTAACATATATAAACATCACAACACTCAATTAAAAACCTTTAATTTCATGATTTTGAAGAAAACTCCATTGTTAACTGTTCTTGACAAAAATAAACACTATGACTTTGTTTTTAAACAAAATTACTTAATTCAAATCATGTTGTTTTTGTTTCTTAGCATATTATCACAATCTATAATCAATTTACACTACATAGCATGAATTAAACATCAATTTTTATATCAACGAAGTCATTTTTCAAAATACTTCACTGTAAATTGCTATATACATGATTTCTTCATGTTCATCATATTTACATGAATTAAACATTTTAAATTCTAATATAAATCATATATAACAGTTTATGTAAGACCCCAACTTTTATGAATAAATATTTAATTTTCTCTACATATTATTCAAATTAGTAAGGTGTTGATTTGTTATAAGGTTATAGTTATACGTGATTTGTGCAAATTTTATAAAGTAAGCAAGTGGTTATAAAATATTCGTTGTGTCAATGAATATCTGTTTGGTCGGGGAATATTCTTTTTTCGGAGAATATTCGTACGACAGCGCAATCATTGGTGGACCCCCACAACGGAATAACCATCGAATATAGAAAGCGACAGAAATAACCTTTTAATAAAATAACGACAAGACTTTTATCGTTAAATTGTTGAAATACCCAGTGATAAAGGTACAGTAATACGCGTTGTTGCATAGTAGCACACGGTATTGCACAATATCTCTGTTTATTGATTCTTACGTAACAAGTCACTCAATATTTCATTCAATAATTGTCACAGTAGTTGCTGCATAGTATCTCATATTATTGATTCAATTATTGTCACAATATTATCTGCACAATACTTTATATTATTAAATTAATAATTGACATGACACAGTTACTCATATTGTTATTATTAGCATTATTGACAATGTCTATAAAGTTCTGTCAAGGAAAAGGGTTAGGTTATTTAATTGCGCGCCAGTAAGGAGAAATCCTTATCGAAAAGCCCCTTCTTTCCTGTGAACAATTTGGTTGTCAATATTATGAGTTATAATATTAATGATGAATTGTTGATATAAATATTTCCATTATGTTGGGAATATTAATGTTAGTGAAAATCGATATTTATTTCGATAATAGTTGATTTCTGAAAATTAAATTGACCAAACTGGCAATTAATCAAATAAATGAGCAATTAATTGCTATTGGTTCACATGCAAGGAACTATTGGTTCACATGCAAGGAACTATTGGTTTACATTCTGGTACTATTAGGGGATATGGTGCAAGATTGATAATACTTGAGGCACTAAATTAAAAATAGAGGTAAAGATGAAGGTACTAAAGTGTAATTAACCTTACAATTTACCACCTTTTTCCTAGCTTATAAATACTCCTCCGTCCATTTTTTATTTCCTACCATTTCTGAAGAGCAAAGTTATAATCACAAGCTATAGTTAGAGAAACTATAGAGAGAGAATAAGAGAGAAAGAATAAGGGTATTCTGCTACTACCTTATTTTAGTATTAAATCTCTTATTAAGGTAAATGATGTCATTTTCTTTCAATACTTGTAAGGGTTGTTATTCTATTCCTTATTAAGCTGTGGAAATAACATGTCTACGCGGACTATTGAAAGTAGTATGCATACAAGCCAATCATATATGATGATAAAGTATATACTTTGGAGACGATCTTATTTATTTATTAATAAAAGTATTAATTTATTAAAGGAATTTAATTATCTACATGATGCTGTATTTTATAATATATAAATAACCCATAGTTTTAAGCAATATTTTTGTAATCATAATGTTGATCATGCTAATGAGATCTAAATTCTTAGAAAGCTTAAAACTAAAATAGTTATCAATCTTTGAATTACTAAAAAGGGGATTAGTAAATCCGGATAAATTGGTACATATGTTGCTTGCTCATTGGATGAGGATGATTGATTTCATGATCATTTGTGTGGAGACACTAAAGCAAGTATGTAGGTGCTTATTAGAGAATAAGTTCACTGAACGTGACTCGCTATGGAATACCTAATGGAGTTTTACTTGCCTGTCAATAAGAATTCCTAATGTGATAGTAGTACAAGTGATCCTTAGACTTGAGATCATCATAGTATCTACTATGTAATGAATTATACTTTTGACTTATTCCTTAAGACCCTTAGGGTATATCAAAGGGTATGCTTGGGTAAAATAAGTTATATATGAAGATAATGAATGATCAATAAAGAATCAACCACTTTTAGTAAAAGAAGAGATATGTCCTTATGTGATTCGTTAAATGACAACCTAATAGTCCTTGGCAAAGGCAGAATAAAATTAGAAAAGAGTTTCTAATTTGCATTATTTGGAGTTGTGCATTTTTTAATCGAAATACATATGATTAAATAAAAATAGGACTTGACAATAATTCCATGTCTTATATTTAATTGGGACATTGTATGGTGGAAGGATTGAATTATACGGTAACTATTTACTCACAGGTTCTTTTATGATTAATGTTAAAATCTATATTACCTGAAAAGTCGTTGATCTCTAGAGAGGCTTATCCCTATTGTAGAATAAATAGTATTTATTTAAATTGATTATTAGTTTAATTTATTTATTTAAATAAGATTAGAATTATTCTAATTGATTTATTCATAACCGGTTTAATATGGAGAACCTAAAGGGTTACACCATAAAAAAAATAATTATTTAAGAAGGTATTGGCATAATCGTAATAATACATTAAGTATAATTAATTTAATCTATGGTGATAGAATAAATTAAATAGCTTAATGTTTATTATTTAATATTAAATATAAATTAATAAGAGGAGTCTTAGTAATATTATTACAATTATTATTATTTTAATTTCTAAAGGAGTTTAGGAATTAATTTAATATTAGTACTCTCATTTATTCCTAATAAGATTAGGAGGCAAATTAATTAAATAAATTTAATTAATTATTCCCAATGTGGTGGGAAGCCTAAATTAATTAAAGAATTTTAATTAAGTAAATGAAATCCCATGTCTAATATGATTAGAAGGGTTGACCAATATCTATATAAGAGGAGTCTTATAATATATATCAGTTAATGCAATTTCAATGGTTGGAGAGTACTTCTTTTCTATAGAGGATATAAAACTAGGGTTTAGCCAACCACCCTCCTTCTTGATAATTCATCTTCTTTGGTGGATCACCTCTAGAGGCCAAACACTTGGGTGGCTAACATTGATCAAAGGAAGGAATCTAACCAAAAATTCAAGGAGATCACGAAGAACAAGGAGTTGAACTCGTACATGTGGAAGCTTCGTTCTATAAGGGTATGATTCTATAACTTCTTATTTATCATTTTAAATTAATAATTTGCATAAAGGATGATCCGTGTAATAGTTTTGTAGAAAGTTTTTAAACTTTGATATACCATGCTTCCGCTATTTTTGCAATTTTATTGCGCCCACGATTTCGTACAAACCCAACAGTGGCATCAGAGTCAAATATTTATGCAATTATTAATTGTTTTAATTCCATATATGTATGGGTATGTATTTAGAATAATTTATTTGGCATAATTATTTGTATAAAATTATTATTTTTATGGAAGAAAGAAAAAAAAACAAAAACGAATTTTTTTTCTTCTTCTTCGCTAGCATCATTATTATTAAATAAGAACTCACGTTTTTTTTATACAAGGGATTTCTAATTCAAAGGTGATCATGAGGTGATATTAAATATATATATATATATATATATATATATATACATATATATATATATATATATATAATATACAAGGGATTCCTGTAACGAATGAGAATTTTATATATTAATTGTAAATATTTATTGAATTAAATAAATATTTGATTTGATTTATTTATTGAGCTAAATAAATAAATTATGTGATTGTTGTGGAGTAACTTAATTAAGTGCAATAGAATTAATTAAATTGATGTGTAAGTAATGGTGTAGCATAATTCTAATTTAAATAAGAATAATTAAATTAGAGCAATATTATGTGCTAAGTGTTTATAATGATTTACTAATTTGTTATATGAATTATGATTAATAAGAGAATTACAATTGTGTAGCAATTTAGTATTATGCACAATTTTAATTAATTAATAAATGTTAGCTTGTAATTAATTAAATTAGAAGGTTGTCATTTAATTAAATAAAGTGTAGCATTTAAACTATGGGGTAAAAGATTTATTAAAAGAACAAAAAGGTTTTAAATTGGTTGTACCAAACAAGGCCCTTACTTTTGTTTTAAACCCGTTTTACCAAACATGGCCTTAGTTACTATTAATCTGTTTTTAAAAATAATATTATTTTGGCCAAACAAGCCTCATGGCTTTTCAAATTCAAAACTGATAACTTATGTATCAATTGTATTTATTATAATTATTATAGAGTCATTATATTTTATAAGTTATATATTGTATATTTACGTATTATATGTATATTATATGTAAGTTATATATTATATGTATATTACAATATACATTAGTTAAAGGTTAGTCAGTTAGAACAAAACAAAGAAAATAAAGAGTAGAGGAAATGTTAGAGAGAAACTCAGAGAAGAAGAAGAAGAAGAAGAAGAAGAAGATGGAAGAGGAGTCCTTGCTAGAAGCCATCATCTTCTTCTTCCTCACAATCAAATGGTAAAATCTCTAAGTTTCACTTTCTTTTTATTATGTTTTATATATTCCATGTTTTTCAAAAAAAAAACTTCTCTGTAATAATCTTTTTGTGTAAATTTCTTGGTTATTATATGTGTATAGGATGTGTATATATATATATGCTTACATATGATTTTTATAGTTGTTTAAGTGATTCAATTCATGTATATACGATGAACATGAAAAAATCATGTTCATAGTAATTTACTGTGAGCTTATTTTGAAAATAGTCTTTAAATCATCAAAATTGGTATGTGTTTGTCAATTGTTGTTTAAATTGATCATGGATTATGTTAATATGTTAAGAAATAGAGTTAACACAATTGGAATTCATGAATTGATTTAAAAACGAATTCGCAATAGCAATTTTCGTCAAGAACGCTTGATATTATCGTTTTCTTCAAAAACCATGAAAACTGTGTTTTGATTATATGTTGTAATGATTTTGTATGTTATTATCATACTAAGAGTCTAAAATTTTGTTTTCATTAAATTTTATGTACATCATGTGAAAAAAAATCGGACATTGGTGTGAATAAATAAGCCAAATTGGCTTATTTCTCAGTCGTTCGCGAGCTGGGGGAACCTACCAGTAGTGGGCCCCGCCCCAGCTGTAACGAATGAGAATTTTATATATTAATTTTAAAAATTTATTGAATGGAATAAATATTTTAACTGATTTACTTATTGAGTTCAATATATAAATTATGTGATTGTTGTGAATTAATTTAATTAAGTGTTATATATTAATTAAATGAATATTTAATAATTTATTTAATTGATGTGTAATGATTTGATGGTATGGTTCTAATTTAATTGAGATAATTAAATTAGATAAAGTTTATGTGATAATTGTTGCATGAGATTATAATTAGCGAGTAATTATAATTGTTATGTGATAATTTTTATGTGGATAATTGATGTTAGCTTTTATTTAATTAATTTAGAAGGTTGGAATTTAATTAAATTAATGTGTAACATTAAGAATATGTGTTAAAGGATTTATTAAAAGAATAAAAAGGATTTTAAATTAGTTTTACCAAACAAGGCCCTTGCACCTATTTTAATCTTATTTTACCAAACATGGCCTTAACTACCAAAAACCTATTTTTTTAAATAAGTGTTTCCCAAACAAGCCTTCTGGCTTTTAAAATTCAAACATTTGTAACGTATGTAATAATATGTAATTATTATATATATTAAGTGAATAGCAGTTACATATATATTATAAGTACATGTATATTATATCAGTTATAATATATCAGTTAGTTTATACTACGTTAGAAAGTTATAGCAAAGAGAAAACAAATGGAGAAAATATACAGAGAAAGATAAAGAGAAAAAGAGAAGAAGAGGAGGAAAAGAGGAGAGGCTTTGAGAATCAAAAACAATAATCATCTTCTTCTTCCAACCTACTATCAAGGGTATAATCTCTAACCTTATAGTTTTCAATTTCAATTGACGTTCTTCATAATTTTAGTTCTCTGTAAAAATAGTTCTTCAGGAAAATTTATGATTTTTATGTATGTATGCGATGTTGTGTATGTAAATTGTTTACATATGATTAGTAGGATAAATTAAGTTGTTTAGTTTGTGTAAATATGATGAACGTGAAGAATCATGTTCATCATGAATTATAGTAACTTGTTTTTGAAAACAATTGGTCTTTAAAATCAAAATTTAAGTTTAATTGTTAATTGTTGTACAATTGATTTTAGTTTTGTTAGCTTGTCAAGAAAAGAATTCAATGTGATTTGAATTGTGTGATTTGATTAAGAAATAAACTTACAGTGTTCAATTTTATCAAGAACACTGGAAAATAGTTTTTATCCAAATTTTTTAAATTTAGAGTTTGTGATTATGTGTTTTGATGATTCAATGTGTTAAAACATGATTAGAAACTTTAAAATTATGTTTCTGTAAAGTTTTACATGCAAATTGTTGGCTGATTTCAGAACTCGATGTGGAGAAATAAGTCAAATTAGCTTTTTCTCTGCACAGTTCGCGAACCTGTGTGCGTTCGCTGCAGGGGCCTTGCCCCGACGGGCCTATCAAGGCTAAAACCCCCGCCCCGGTCGGGGGGGGGGGGGGGTTGCAGAAAGTAATAATATTTTATTTTATTTGTATTTTGAAATTAACCCAATGTGATAATGTGATAACATGTGAGATATATATTAAAATGCTAGATGAATATTAATAGATTATATTAATAAAATATAATATGTGATTATAATTTTGAATAATTATAATTACGAGTAAAGGTTTAAACTTAATTTGTTAAATTATAATGAATATAGCTTGATTAAATTTAATCAAGTAACTGTTCATTTAAATTATAATATGCTTAATTATAATTTAATAAATGTATGTTGATTAATTATAAATTATAATTTTTTTAATTATAATTTAATTAATATATGAAGTAATTATAATTTGATTAATTATAATTGAAGTGAATGTTGAAATTAAATTATAATTTGTTTAATTATAACTTAATTAATATGAAGTACATAATTATTATTTGATTAATTATGTGAATGTGTAATTATGTGGTGTGATTAATTACGTGATAATTAATTATTAACTTGATAATTATATAAGAATGAGTTAACCTAGATGGGTTAACTAATTATGTGAATTAGTTACGTGTTAACTAATTTAGATCATTATGGTTAACTATATATGTATAGGAAGTGTTAAAGAACATGAGTTAGAACATGAGTTGTAATTATAACTTGTGCTTGAGGCAAGTTTTCTAAACTCAAACTTGTTATTGTTATACAAGTGTTTTAAATTCAAATATTTATTGAATTTGAGATTGTCCTTTTATTTCTGCAATGGACAAACACTTATTTAAAGTTCATGATTTAATTAAAGTGACCTTGACTTAATTGTTTAAGTAAGGTCTATCTTATCTTTCGTATGCTTTAAGTTTAAATTCTAAAGCATAAATTATTTCATAATTTGTTATTATTGAATTAATCTTGATTATTGTGAATCGATTCAACTACTCCGTTATTGATGATAGTTGAAACTCCAAATTTCCTTTTAGCTATCAAAACCAAACTTTCTTTGGTGCGGACTTGAATCAAATACTGAGATGAACAACCCTATTTATTAGGGGAGGTTACTATGCAAAAGCGTTAAATATTTGTGCACAATATATGGTACGAAAGGCTGATCCTCCTAAGTACGAGTTGAGAGTCCATAGTCTATATGACTGTTAAAGGTTTTAAATAGAAATATTTATAACCTAGGACAAAGTTCAAGGTCTTACAACCCTCAGATGTTTCAATATTTGAAATTCCAAATATTAATGAAAGAATTATTATTCAATTGTTTATTGTTGATGAAAGTAAAGTTATTTAAATCTTTTAAAGTTATTCAGTTATGTCATATTATTGTTGTATTCCAAGTGAGCTTTTGTTTGCTCACTCTTGCATATTTAATAATCCCTTGCAGTTAAGGTCGAGAACGTTGACGTACCATCAACGAGTAAAGGGAAAGGTAAGATGAACAAGTGAAGACTTTTTATCTTTTGATTTTGATTGTAATAAGACTTTATGATTGTTTTTGTTTTCGCATTATTATTTATATTAAGGTTAGATAAACCCTAGGATGATTTTGGATAAGGTTGTAATTCCTTTTCAAGGAAGATTTTATTATTTAATTATAAGGTTGTAATTTATTTTGCATTCCTTTTTATTGGGTAGATGTATGTTTTATTTAGAAAGTGAATACCAAATCGTGTGGAAACGAAGTTCCCGAATTTGGGGGTGTCACACCAGCGGGGCTATTAGCCTTGGGGGACCCGCCCCAGCAGGGCAACCTGCTGTCCGGGTTTTTGTTTTGTGTTTCGTTGAGTTTTTGTGCAGTATTTGTTTAGGTAATGTATATTGATGACTTGTTAAGTATAATAGACAATGAGATAACATACTTTTGATATGTTTAAGATGACTTGAAGTCTTATATGAATATATTATATGTGTACGTGTGTATTACTTTCATAAGGTACGCCTGATAGTTTAAAGTGTTATAAGCTTGTGAAGTGTATGTTGTGAGTATAGACTCACGTATGTGGCTAGTTAGCAACTTATGTTGTAAACCACATTGTGAGTTGAACTTAAGTAAGAAGTTCAACGATGTTAACGTAACAATCGTGTACTAATTGATATTATAAAAATAATGTAATATTTAGGGTAATTGTGGAAGTGATTTGTAATTAGAAAGTGTAGCTTGCGCTTGAGACAAGTTTTCTAATCCTTATTCTTTTACGTTAAGCAAGTTTTCTAATCCTTATTCTTTTACATTAAGCAAGTTTTCTAATCCTTATTCTTTTACGTTTATGCGAGCTTTCTCATTGAATCTTTTCATTGTGAAAGTTCTCTAACCCTTGCTCATTATATCATGCAAGTTTATTTCTGATTCTTAACTTGTTATGTATTGAACAAGTTATGTTGTATTCTAATATTTATAATGTACAAGTATTGAAGTATTATTGAAGTTTTGCGATCTTGACTTAATTGTTCAAGCAAGATCTACTTTATCTTTCAATTTCTTTAAGTTATTTGTAAAGCATGCCTACTTATTATGAAGTCTATTGTTATATCTTATAATTGGTTCATAGTTCTTATATTATCGAACTGATAAAGTATTGTGAGTCGATTCAACTACTCCTTAGTTGATGATAGTTGAAAGTCCAAATTTCCTTTAAGCTTATCCAAACCAAACTTTCTTTGGTGTGGACTTGTATTCAAATACTGAGATGAACAACCCTATTTATTAGGGGAGGTTACTACGCGAAAGCGTTGAATGTTTGTGCACAGTACATGGTACGAAGGGCTGATCCCCCTAAGTACGAGTTAAAGGTCCATAGTCTCAATAACTGTTAAAGGTTTTAAATAAAAATATTTATAACCTACGACATAGTTCAAGGTCGTATGACCCTCAGATAAATTCTATATTCGAATTTTAAATATGATGAAAGAATTATTATTCAATTCTTTATTTTAACAAAAGTAAATTTATTCAAACCGTTTTTGAAGTTATTCAGTTATGTCATATCATTGTTATATTTCAAGTGAGCTTTTGTTTGCTCACTCTTGCAAATTTTATAACCCCTTGCAGTTAAAGCCGAGAATGTTAACGTACCGTCAACAAGTAAAAGGAAAGGAAAGATGAGCAAGTGAAGACTTGTTGTCTTCAATTTTGATTGTAATAAGACTTAGTTCATAATATTTTATTTCCGCACTTATTTGTTATGTTAAGGTTAGATAACCCTGGGATTTATTTTGGACAAGGTTGTAATCCTTTTACAAGGAAGATGATTTTTATTTAAGTAATTATGAAGGTTGTAATCTACTTTACAATTATTTATTATGGGGTAGATGAATGTTTTATTTAGAAAGTGAACACCAAATCTTGTGGAAATGAAGTACCCAAATTTGGGGGTGTCACAGGTAAGTATCAAAGCAGTAGGTTATGAACCTTAGGTGGGGGGAAAAACCTTAGGTAGTAGCCTTATAGGAAGATCGAAAAGATAGTGGTGATAGGAAAAGATAATAAACTACGTTATATGCTATGTGTTTACGTTTAAGTATTCGAAGAGTGACGACTCGATATCACGTAATAATAAACTTTAAAATTCTTTTGTCAGGATGACGAACGTTGGAGAGTCCAGTCAGGCTAGAGAGGAGTTGCCACAGGTGCCTATAGAGGAGGAGACCCGAGACATCCATGTTGTCTGGGAGCAGTTGGTTAGGAGAGAGCCATCTCCAAAGATCACCATTGTTGGTCGAAAGCATGAGCTGACACCTATTCCAGAGGAGGAGGACGAGGATGAGTCAGAGGAGTCAGAGGAGGAAGAGGATCCCGAGGAGGAATTCTCACCTCACTCTACTAGTGCTGAGATGTACGAGGCAATCTACGACCGTAACGTGGAGCTTCAGGAACTGGTGGACGAGAGTTGGACTACCATCCAGCAACGGGACCAGACCATTGAAGAGTTGGATAGTGAGCTAGAAGAAGTGCAGTGGAAGCTAGTCCACAAAGAGAATGATAGAGACGAGGCACGGGCTGAGCTAGCGAAGCTAAAACAAGACATCCAGGAAGAGTCAACAAAGCGTGCTAGAGCGGAGGAAACAAGTTTGAGGGCCACTCAACGAGCCAATCGAGCTGAAGACGAGGCTGAAGCCAAGAGGGCCAAACTAAGGGAAACATAATACGTATTCCATACATTCATAGATAGGGCCCAAGACCCCAAGGGTTCGACGAACAACAACAACAATAATGTTGGGACAAATCCTAACTCGATTCAATAGTTGGTGAACCTACTAACAGGAGCACTTGTGAATTAGCCGCAAGTGCATGGCACAACATTTAAAGAATTTAAGGCAGTAGGACCGCCGGAGTTCAAGGGATCAGTAAACCCGATAGATGCCCAGACGTGGGTAATGGAGATAGAGAAGGTCTTCGACGTGGCTAGGGTTAGCGAAGACTAGAAGATTGCTTTCACGACTTTCATGTTAAAGTCAGATGCTAGCTTCTGGTGGCAGGCCAATAAGACCAGAGAGGGTGAAGGAGTGATACCGTGGGAAGGTTTCAAAGAGATGTTCTTTGAAATATACTTTCCCGTGAGCTCGCATGACTAGATGGAGGTCCAATTTTAAGAGCTGAAGCTGGGAGGGATGACAGTGTCGGAATACGCCGCAAAAGTCAACGAACTGGCCAGGTTCGCTACATACCAGGTCAGCGCTGACGCTAGGAAGGCGAGGAGGTTTGAGCGGGGACTAAAACCCTGGATCTACAGCAACGTCTCTATGTTCTAGCTAAACACGTTTGTAGCTGTGCTGGAGAAGGCCATTCTCGCTAAAGGAGGGAGCGATGCCGTGACTAAATTCAATCAAGACAAGAAGAAGAAGAACGAGACGGAGAATAAGGCTGGTGGTAGCAGGGCTATCAACCAAAAAAGGAAATAGAACAACAATACCTTTGTTGGGAGTCAGCATGGAGGCCAGCAGAAGGGGAAGTTCGAAGCATGTGCTACATGCGGGAAGAATCACACTGGAGTGTGCTTGAAGGGGAAGAGGGTGTTCTACAACTGTGGCCAGGAAGGCCACATTGCGCCAAATTGCCCGAACCCAAAGAAAAAAGCTTGTTACACATGTGGATCCAAGGATCACATGGCTTGTAATTACCCGAAGAAGCCAGCGGCAGGGTCAACAGGGAATGAAGGAAATGGCAGCGGCAGTACTCTGACTATCGCTGAACCACTGTAAGCCGTTCGACCCACTGCCCGTACATTCAACATGACGGTGCAGGACGCTGTGCAGTCAAAAGATATGGTGGCAGGTATTATTTTGGTCAATAATATAAATGCATATGTATTATTTGATTCGAGTGCTACTTGTTCATTCATATCTGATGATTTTTCTAAGACCTTAGACTTACCTAAAGAGGAATTAGTTTACCCCTTGAACATAGAGATTGCGAATAGGGAGATTATTCCAGTTAGGTTTGTTTACAAGAACTGTAGATTGAACATTAAGTGTCAGGAATTGAGGGTAGATTTTTTTTTGATAAAACTTGGGGAATTCGATGTCATACTGGGTATGGACTGGTTGTTCAACCATGGGGCGATAATCAACTGTCAGAAGAAGTTGGTAAACCTTACAACTCCGTTGAAGGTAGTATTTTATGGTAGTAAATCGCCTAGACAAGCGAGTTATCTGACGGTTATACAAGCCAAGAAACTTTTGACGCAAGGCTGTGTAGGACTCTAGCCTACATTGTAGATACGCGCAAGGAGAGCCTGAAGATAGAAGAGATATCGATAGTTAGGGAGTTTGTGGATGTATTCCCGGATAATTTACCAAGACTTTCGCCAGATAGGGAGATAGAGTTCGTTATCGACTTAGCGCCGGGAACTGCTCTGATTTCGAAAGCTTCGTACCGAATGGCTCTGATCGAGATAAAGGAACTGATGGTTCAACTACAGGAATTACTGGACAAGAAGTATATTCAACCGAGCATTTCGCCGTGGGGAGCGCTTGTTTTATTCATGAAAAAGAAGGATGGATCGATGCGGCTTTGCATTGATTATAGGGAGTTGAACAAAGTTACGATCAAGAATAGGTATCCTTTACCTAGGATCGATGACTTGTTTGATTAGTTGAAGGGTGCTAGATATTTCTCAAAAATTGATTTGAGGAGTGGGTATCATCAGTTGAAGGTGAGAAGGGAAGATATACTGAAGACAGCTTTTAGGACTCGGTATGGTTATTACGAGTTCTTGGTGATGTCATTTGGTCTAACGAATGCCCCAACTGCATTTATGGACTTAATGAATAGGGTATTTAAGCCATTCCTCGATAAGTTCGTTATGGAGTTCATGGATGACATCATGGTTTATTCCAAGACCGAGGAGGAACACACTGAACACTTAAGGCTGACCTTAAAATCGCTGAGACGAGATAAGCTTTATGCGAAATTCTCGAAGTGCGAATTTTGGTTAGAACATGTGCAATTTCTTGGCCACGTGATTGACAAAGATGGGAATTTGGTAGATCCGTCGAAGGTTGATGCTGTAATGAATTAGGATCAGCCGAAGACATCGTCTGAAGTGACGAACGAGATTTTTGTAATTTAATTTAAATATTTATTGAATTAAATAAATATTTTTCAATAATTTAATTATTAAGTTAAATAATTAAATGATAAAATTATGGTAGATTAATTTAATTATATGTGTTACATTAGTTAAATTAATGTGGTGAATTTTTATATTCAAAGTATGTATTTAATTGAGCTTATTTGATTAAACGAACTATTTAAATAAGCATAATGTTATTCTAATTAAATTAATAATTAATTGGAGATTTATGATTTGACATAATTAATAAATAAAAATTTTAATTATGTGACTATGTGATTTAATGTGAATTTATGCTATTTTATTTCATTGATTTAAATAACATTATTTGATTAAATTGGGTGTGACATTAATTAACTATATAATAAGAGCTTTATTAAAATGAATGAAAAGGGAGAATAAGAGAGCTAGCAAACAAAGCTTTATTGGGGGTTGGGGTCAATTAACCCATTATAGGATTAACTGACGACCCATGACTCCGCTACTATTATATACGTATATGCATATTAGACCTTATAGCTTATATCTTATATCATATACGTATTATTATTATTTTCATCAGAGAAAGGCTAGAGAGAATCTGAGAGAGAAATTGTGAGGAAAATAGTGAATTGAAGAAGGATTAGTGAGGGATCATCATCCTTGAATCATCTTATCAAGTAGCAAGGGTAAATTCTTCAAACTAAACTCTTAAGTTCATGCTCATATACCTTCTCCATGAAAGTTATTTTAGTTCTCTGTAAAGTGAGTTTGATGGCCAATTTGTTAAGAAATTGATTATATATGTTTATTGGCATGTATAATCCAATTCTATATGATTTGTATGGGAATTAGAGTAATTAAAATCATGAATATATGCTTTAATTAAAGATTTGAAAAGATAAAGAGTTTTCCATTTACGTGTTTTAAAATTCTCTGAGAATGGAAAAATTTATATTTGTTCATGATATGGCAATATATATATTAATTGATGTTCATAACATGTTGTATATCATATATGCATAAATTACAGTGGTTAATTTCATGTAATTATTTGGTAGTTGAGATTTTCAAAGTTTTAGAACATAAGAATGGCCCATATGGCCCTTATGTACCAAATTTACATACCTTACACGTTTATTTAACTTAAATTGATGATGTAATATAATTACACACGATTAAACGAACAGAACGGAAGTTAAACAAACGGATTCGGTGTTATAACGAATCCGTAACGTCGAATTTCTTGTTTTTCTTTCAAAACATTATAAAGTATGAAAAACAGTGAATTTGATTGCTATAACTTGTGTAATTACATGATTTAGAATGCTAAGATCATGCTAGAAATGTTGTATAGTGTTTCTGTGAAATCCATACTTCATGGGTAGCAATTAAATTGTTGTAGTAGCATTAAATGGTGAATTCTTGGTCTGGTTCTCTTTTATTCGTGAACTGCAGATTCTAAAATTGGCGTGTGGAGCTGCAGCGCCAACTTTAAGCCTAAGAGTGGGGCTGCAGCACCAGTGGAGCTGTAGCACCAGCTTTAAGCCTAAGATTGGGGCTGCAGCACCAGTGGAGCTACAGAGCCAGAATTAAGCTTAAAGTCCGAGCTGTAGCGCCAGTGGAGCTGCAGCGCCATTTTTAGTTTAAATGGTGAAGCTGCAGCGCCACTTAGCAGATTTTGCCCAGCAATGAGATTTTAATTGTTCATGTCCAGGAAATATAATTGTAACCTAATCTAATGAACATGGAAATGTAATAATCATATAATGAGATGTTAAAATAGATTAGTAACATGCCAATGAAGGTTTTACGTGATTAATTGATGAGTTGAATCAGTACTTAAACACGTTATTCGTGAAGTCTAATAATGTTTTTAAGAGTTAAGGTTTGTGTATATGGTTGATATAATCAGATTTAGAGTTGAGTTAAATGAAAGAGAATATACTCATGATATAGTATTGTTATAATTAATTGGTATTATGACTTTAAATGGTATGTAGGATTAATTGGGGAACGGGAATTATAATTATAGCTTACGCACGAGGCAAGTTTCCTATCCTTAAACTTGTTTAATATTTTGCAAGTTCTCTAACCCTAAACTTTCTTTGAGCAAGTTTCTTTACCCTAACTCTATTATGATTAAGAAAGTATTTTATCCCTAACTCATTATCATTAAGCAAGTTCCTTATCTAAACTCTTTAAATTGAATAAGCGTTCTATTCCTTATGCTATTGTCAAGCAAGTTACTAAATTCAAAGTTATTATTCAATTTAAATATTGTTTATTACTGAACCTTGTAAGACTAGCGAACCTTTATTGATTAGACTAGTCCATAGTTGATGAGCGTTCTAAATTCTAGAACTATTATTGAACCTATCCAAACCAAACTTCCTTTGGTGCGGACTCTGATGTCAAACTGAGATGAACAACCCTGTGTAGGGGATTATTTACTCTTTAGCGTTGAGATATTGTGCACAGTATGGTACTAAGGGCTGATCCCCCTAAGTACGAGAAGTAGAGTTCATAGTCTTATGACTGTTAAAGGTTTAAAGTAGAAACACTTTACAACTTAGGACATAGTTCAAGGTCTTATGGCCCTCATATGTTCTTTTGATTCTAATTATTCACTCTTGATTCAAAAGTTGAGTTTATTATTCAGAAGTCTTTGATTCACTCGCATGTTATTATATTGTTGTTATATTGTTATACTTGTGGGCAATTGTGCTCACTCTTGCCTAAGAATAACATTGCAGTTAGAACGAAAGGTTCGAAGAGCCTTCTACTAGCAAAGGCAAGGGCAAGGTCAACAAGTGATGAAGATTTGTTATTTATTTGATATGTTATTGTTTAAGACTTATGTTAAAGTTGTGTAAGACAGTTTATTTGTTTACGTTTTTGCATTTAAGATTTAAGGTTAGTATGACCTGGGATTGATGTATTTATTTTCAGATGTTGTAACCCCATAAGGGGATGATTTATTCCTATCTATTGCATGGTTTGCATTTATTATGGGTAGATAGATAGATGATGTTTGTACAATGAACACCAAATCCAGTGGAATTGAAGTACCCGAATTTGGAGGTGTCACAAGTTGGTATCAAAGCCGTAGGTTATGAACCTTAGGTGGGGGAAAACCTTAGGATAGTAGCCTTTTTAGAGATCGAGAATATAGTAATGATAACTCTTATCGAGTTTTAAGAAAGATAATAACTTATCTTATGTGCTATGGGCTTATACTTATATACTCGAGTATCGATTAGCATCACGTAATAACTAAGACTTAAAATTTTAGTTGTCAAGACGATGGATGCTGGAGAACCTTGTCAGTCCAGGGACCTTGTACCCCTAAAGGCTAGAGAGGAGGAGCCCCGAGACATCCACGTAGTCTTGGAGCAGTTAGTCCGACGAGAACCATCACCCTTGATCATAGTCATTGGTCAGGAGTATGTGCCGGTGTCTGATTCAGAGGAGGACTCTGAGGAAGACCCTGAGGAGATTGAGGTTCAGGCTAAGGCAGCCGAAGAGGAGGAGGAAGACCCTGAAGAGTACCCACCGAGCTCTATCAGTGCAGAGATGTATGACGAGCTGTATGACCATAACATAGAGTTACGTGATACTATTCAGGAGCTGAGGGAGACTGTTCAGGAGCTGAGGGAGCGATCGGTTACTCAACAGTCTACCATCGAGCTGATGGATGGAGAGGTTGAGGCTCTTCACACACGATTGGAAAATGTAGAGTGGGATTTGGCTCACGAGAAGGGCCAAATCGGGCAGAAGTCAGAGGAAATGGAGGAATTGAAGAATGAACTAAAAGAGAAATCAGCAAAGCTGGCCATAGCAGAGGAGGCCTGGGTAAGGGAATCACGACGAGCAGATCTCGCATAAGACAACTGTCGGGCGAAGAGGCCAAGCTTGAGGAGACGTACTCTACGCTTCAGTATGCAATTGACGAGGCCCAAGATCGGGTTATGAGGTACCCAATTCAGTTCGAAGGACAACCGTCGTACATGCTAGATCGCAGGACGATGTCCCGGATTATGGAAGAAGAGCGTGACAAAGCTGATCGTCGCCTTAATAGGCAGTGATAGGAACATTTGATTTTGTGAAACCTATCTGGTTGTTACTAATGTAAATTCCAATGTGTTTATAAATAGGGGAATATTTTATGTTTTAAATCCTGTAGATTCTTTATCGCGGGATAGTTGATGAAAATAGCAGTGATGCTATCGTATTATGTTAAAACATTTGATTTAGTAATATATCAGAGTTTATTTGAGATAATGTGTTGACTGATTGTGTCTAAATGTTTAAGTTAAGCCTTAAATATTTAAAAGATTGAATAAAGATCTAATAAGCGTATATCTTAACAGAAATATGCCGCCAAGGAAAAGACCAAACCGTCGACCGGCTCAGGAAGGGTCAACTAACAACAACAACGACGGCAATGCTAACCCCGTTCAGCAGTTGGCGAACTTACTTGCTGGAGCGCTTAACAACCAATCTCAAGCTCCACCGAACACAATGTTCAAGGACTTCAAGGCAGTGGGACCGTCAGAGTTTAAAGGCACCATGAACTCGATAGAAGCTCAAACTTGGGTGATGGAGATGGAGAAAGTTTTTGACGTCGCCAGAGTCAGAGAAGACCAGAAAACCGCCTATGCAATGTTCATGCTGAAATTCGAGGCCAGCTATTGGTGGCAAGCGAATATGGTCCAGGGAGGTGAAGGTGTGATTACCTGGGAGAGGTTCAAAGAGATGTTCTTCGAGATGTACTTTCCGACCAGCTCACAAAATTAAATGGAGGTCCAGTTACTGGAGCTAAAATAGGGGAATATGTCCATACCAGAATATGCGGCGAAATTCAATGATTTGGCTAGGTTTTCCACATATCATGTGCACACCGATCAGACGAAGGCAAGGAGATTTGAACAAGGCCTAAAGCCCTGGTTGTATAATAAAGTGTCAATGTTCCAATTGAACACTTTTGCTGGGGTGTTGGAGAAGGCCATTCTCGCTGAAGGTAGGAGTGACGCATTTACAAAGTACAATCAGGACCAGAAGAAGAAAAAGAGTGAAGGTGAAGGAATTAACAAGGCTAGTGGTATCAACACGGGAGGGAGTAATAATCAGAAGAGGAGGTGGAATGATAACTCATCAATTGGGAATCAGCAAGGAGGTCAGAAGAAGAGGATCGAAGCTTGTCTGACCTGCGGGAAAGCTCACCTAGGGGTCTGTATGAAGGGAAAACGAGTATGCTACAATTGTGGTCAAGAAGGCCACATAACACCTAACTTCCCTAGCCCAAAGAAGGGCACTAGCTTCACTTGCGGCTCAAAGGACCATCTGGCAAGGGACTGTCCCAAGAAGGGATCTGGAGGGGCAGGATCAGGAGTGAACAAGGAAAACAGCGGTGGAAGTGCTCTAACTATCACGGGACCAACCGACCAACCGCCAGAACCTTCAACATGACCGTACAGGATGCTATACAGTCTCACGATGTGGTGTCAGGTATCATTCCGATCAATAAAGTTAATGCTTATGTACTATTTGATTCGGGTGCTACTTGTTCATTTATATCTGATGACTTTGCTAAGAACTTAGAACTTCCTATGGACGAGTTAGAATACCCCATGAACATAGAGATTGAGAATAGAGAAGTGATCCCTGTTAAGTACGTATACAAGAACTGTAGGGTGGATATTAAGGGTAACATTATGAACGTAGATCTTATCCCGATTAGGCTTGGAGAATTAGATGTTATTCTTGGAATGGATTGGCTAGTCAATTATGGGGCTGTAATTGATTGCCAGAGGAAGTGTATCAACCTTATGACCCGGTCAAAGGTTGTGTTTTATGGCAGCAAATCACCTAGACAAGCGAGTTGTCTGATGATGATGCAGGCCAGGAAGTTGTTAAGACAAGGCTGTGTAGGATATTTAGCCTACACAGTCGATAGTCGTAAAGAAAACCCAGAAGTGAAAGATATACCAGTCGTGAGGGACTTCATAGACGTATTTATAGAAGATCTTCTAGGACTTCCACCAGACAGAGAGGTTGAGTTCGTGATCGATTTGGCGCCAGGGACGGCTCCAATATCGAAAGCACCATACCGGATGGCTCCGGTAGAGTTGAAAGAGTTAATGGTACAACTGCAAGAGTTACTAGACAAGAAGTATATCCAATCGAGCGTATCGCCGTGGGGAGCGCCGATGTTATTTATGAAGAAGAAGGATGGGATGATGCGGCTTTGCATCGACTACAGAGAACTGAATAAGGTCACCAGTAAGAATAGATATCCATTACTAAGAATCGACGATCTGTTTGATTAATTGAAGGGAGCAAGGTACTTTTCGAAGATAGACTTGAGGAGTGGCTATCATCAACTGAAGGTGAGGCCAGAGGATGTCCCGAAGATAGCATTTAGGACTCGATATGGTCACTACGAATTTCTAGTGATGTCATTTGGTCTGACAAATGCTCCTGCAGCATTAATGGGCTTAATGAACGGACTGTTCAAACCATTTTTGGACAAATTCGTGGTGGTCTTTATCGACGACATTTTGGTATACTCGAAGACCAAGGAAGAACATGTAGAACATCTGAAGTTAACATTAGAGGCGTTGAGAAGAGAGAAGTTGTATGCCAAATTTTTGAAATGTGAATTCTGGATTGAAATAGTATAATTTCTTGGACATGCGATCGATAAGGACAGAATTTCGGTAGATCCCTCTAAAGTCGAAGTTGTGATGAACTGGGATTAGCCGAAAACACCATCGGAAGTAAGGAGTTTTCTTGGATTAGCGGGCTATTATAGAAGATTCATTCATGACATTTCCAAGATCGCAACTCCGCTGACGAATTTCACTAGGAAATCGGTGAAGTTCGTTTGGATGGAGAAGTGTGAGAAAAGCTTCCAAGAGCTTAAGAAGAGGTTGAGTTCAGCACCTGTGTTATCTCTTCCGGACGACACAGGAATTTTTGTGGTTTATAGTGATGCGTCGCATAAAGGACTTGGTTGTGTGCTTATGCAAAATGGCAGGGTCATTGCGTATGCGTCACGACAATTAAAACATTATGAGAAGGGGTATCTGACCCATGACTTAGAGTTAGCTGTAGTGGTATTTGCTTTGAAAATTTGGAGACACTATCTCTATGGGGAGAAGTGTGAAATTTATACAGACCACAAAAGTCTGAAATATATTTTTACACAGAAAGACTTGAATATGCGCCAGAAAGGTGGCTAGAGCTAATTAAAGACTATGACTTCGAAATTTTATACCATCCGGGTAAGGCTAATGTGGTTGCCGACGCCTTAAGCAGGAAGGGTCGGGAGAAATTGATGATGTTGACTGCTCAGGAAGAGCTAATTTCAGCAATGGAAAAGCTGGAATTAGAAGTGAAGTATCCAATGGAGATTGACGAGAAGTTATTTCAGATGCAAGTTGGTACAACCCTATTAGATAAAGTTAAGGAAGCCCAACTTCAGAACGAAGAATGTGAGAAGGTAAAGAAAAAGATATCTGAAAGAACCGAACTAAGATTCAAGATAGACAGTGAGGGACTACTGAGATTTGAGAACAGAGTGTGGGTACTGTCACTGCCAGAGATTAAGGATGACATTTTGAGCGAGGCTCATAGCTCACGGTATTCAATTCACCCCGGTAGTACCAAGATGTATCATGATCTTCGACAGCACTTATGGTGGCCGAATTTGAAATGAGATGTTGTTGAGTATGTTGCAAAGTGTCTGACCTATCAGAAATTGAAAGCAGAACATCAGAGATCGAGTGGTTTACTACGACCCCTGGAAATCCCAGAATGGAAATGGGAACACACTACAATGGATTTCGTGGTTGGCCTTCCGCCGACTCAGAAAGGCTACGACGCCATATGGGTTATCGTTGACCGACTGACGAAATCTGCACATTTCCTTCCGATCAAAATCAGATTCAACTTAGACCAGTTGGCAAGGTTATATATGAAAGAGATTGTTTCGAGGCACGGAGTTCCAGTATAAATTATTTTCGACAGAGATCCGCGCTTCACATCGAACTTTTGGAAGCGACTACAGGAATGCATGGGGACACAGTTGAGAATGAGTACGGCTTATCACCCTCAGACAGACGGGCAGAGTGAAAGAACGATCTAGACATTAGAAGATATGTTAAGAGCATGCATCATGGATTTTAAAAGAAATTGGGATGGTCACCTACCGCTTGTGGAATTCGGTTACAACAACAGTTACCACGCTAGTATTGGCATGCCGCCTTACGAAACGTTGTACGAAAGAAAATGCAGAACTCCGCTATACTGGAATGAAGTTGGCGAGAAACAATTACTAGGTCCAGAGTTTGTACAACAGACAGCAGAGATAGTCAAAGTGATCCGGACAAGACTGGTAGCTGCTCAGGATAGGCAGAAAAAATACGTCGATCCACACCGTAAGAACGTTGAGTTTGAATCGGGTAGCTATATGTTCTTGAAAGTCTCTCCTTAGAAGGGAAAGATCAGATTCGGTAAGAAGGGAAATAGAGCCCGAGGTTCATTGGACCCTTTGAGGTACTGCGAAGGATTGGAGAAGTTGCATATAAGGTAGCCTTACCTCCGGCGCTAGAGAATATCCACAACGTTTTCCATGTTTCAGTTTTACGCCCCTAAAAACCCGATTACAATCATGTGATAGAATGTGCACCCCTACACTTTTAGAAAGACTTATCCTATGAAGAAATTCCTGTTCAGATCGTTGACAGGAAAGAACAAGTTTTCAGAAATAAAGTTATACCTTCCGTTAAAGTAATTTGGAGGAACCACAATGCCGAAGAAGTTATATGGGAACTCGAAGAGAATATGATGAAGAATTACCCACATTTATTTACTTAATTTATGTGTATGCGATTCTGGGGACATAATCTTTGTAAGAGGGGGGGAGAAGAATTTAACGGGACGAAATTTAATTGAACCGTGATTCTGGGGATAGAATCCTTTTAAGGGGGGAAAGATGTGACGAACGAGATCTTTGTAATTTAATTTTAATATTTATTGAATTAAATAAATATTTTTCGATGATTTAATTATTGAGTTAAATAATTAATTGATGAAATTGTGGTAGATTAATTTAATTATATGTGTTACATTAGTTAAATTAATGTGGTGAATTTTTATATTCAAAGTATATATTTAATTGAGCTTATTTGATTAAACGAACTATTTAAATAAGCATAATATTATTCTAATTAAATTAATAATTAATTAGAGATTTATGATTTGACATAATTAATAAATAAAAATTTTAATTATGTGACTATGTGATTTAATGTGAATTTATGCTATTTTAATTAATTAATTTAAATAATATTATTTTATTAAATTGGGTGTGACATTAATTAACTATATAATAAGAGCTTTATTAAAATAAATGGAAAGGGAGAATAAGTGAGCTAGCAAACAAAGCCTTATTGGGGGTTGGGGTCAGTTAACCCATTATAGGATTAACTGACGACCCATGACTCCACTACTATTATATACGTATATGCATATTAGACCTTATAGCTTATATCTTATATCATATACGTATTATTATTCTTTTCATCAGAGAAAGGCTAGAGAGAATCTGAGAGAGAAATTATGAGGAAAATAGTGAATTGAAAAAGAATTAGTGAGGGATCATCATCCTTGAATCATCTTAACAAGTAGCGAGGGTAAATTCTTCAAACTAAACTCTTAAGTTCATGCTCATATACCTTCTTTATGAAAGTTATTTTAATTCTCTGTAAAGTGAGTTTGATGACCAATTTGTTAAGAAATTGATTATATATGTTTATTGGCATGTATAATCCAATTCTATATGATTTGTATGCGAATTAGAGTAATTAAAATCATGAATATATGCTTTAATTAAAGATTTGAAAAGATAAAGAGTTTTTCATTTACGTGTTTTAAAATTCTCTAAGAATGGGAAAATTTATATTTATTCATGATATGGCTATATATATATATATATATATATATATATATATATATATATATATTAATTGATGTTCATAACATGTTGTATATCTTATATGCATAAATTACAGTGGTTAATTTCATGTAATTATTTGGTAATTGAGATTTTCAAAGTTTTAGAACATAAGAATGGCCCATATGGCCCTTATGTACCAAATTTACATACCTTACACGTTTATTTAACTTAAATTGATGATGTAATATAATTATAAATGTTTAAACGAACAAAACGAAAGTTAAACGAACAGATTCGGTGTTATAACGAATCTGTAACGTTGAATTTCTTATTTTTCTTTCAAAACTTTATATAGTATGAAAAACAGTGAATTTGATTGCTATAACTTGTGTTATTACGTGATTTAGAATGCTAAGATCATGCTAGAATTGTTGTATAGTGTTTCTGTGAAGTCCATACTTCATGGGTAGCAATTAAATTGTTGTAGTAGCATTAAATGGTGAATTCTTGGCCTGGTTCTCTTTTATTCGTGAACTGCAGATTCTGAAACTGGCGTGTGGAGCTACAGCGCTAACTTTAAGCCGAAGAGTGGGGCTGCAGCGCCAGTGGGGCTGCAGCGCCAGTGGGGCTGCAGCGCCAGTGGGGCTGCAGCGCCAGTGGAGCTGCAGTGCCAACTTTAAGCCTAAGATTGGGGCTGCAGCACCAGTGGTGCTACAACGCCAGTTTTAATCTTAAAGTCCGAGCTGCAGCGCCAGTGGAGTTGCATCGCCATTTTTAGTTTAAATGGTGAAGCTGCAGCGCCACTTGGCAGATTTTGCCCAGAAATGAGATTTTAATTGTTCAAGTCCAGGAAATGTAATTGTAACCTAATCTAATGAACATGGAAATGTAATAATCATATAATGAGATGTTAAAATAGATTAGTAACATTCCAATGAAGGTTTTACGTGATTAATTGATGAGTTGAATGAGTACTTAAACTCGTTATTCGTGAAGTCTAATAATGTGTTTAAGAGTTAAGGTTTGTGTATATGGTTGATATAATCAGATTTAGAGTTGAGTTAAATGAAAGAGAATATACTCATGATGCTAGTATTGTTATAATTAATTAGTTTTATGACTTTAAATGGTATGTAGGATTAATTGGGGAACGTGAATTATAATTATAGCTTACGCACGAGGCAAGTTTCTTATCCTTAAACTTGTTTAATATTTTGCAAGTTCTCTAACCCTAAACTTTCTTTGAGCAAGTTTCTTTACCCTAACACTATTATGATTAAGCAAGTATTCTATCCCTAACTCATTATCATTAAGCAAGTTCCTTATCTAAACTCTTTAAATTGAATAAGCGTTCTATTCCTTATTCTTATGTCAAGCAAGTTACTAAATTCAAAGTTATTATTCAATTTGAATATCGTTTATTGCTGAACTTTGTAAGACTAGCGAACCCTTATTGATTAGACTAGTCTATAGTTGATGACCGTTCTAAATTCTAGAACTATTATTGAACCTATCCAAACCAAACTTTCTTTGGTGCGGACTCTGATGTCAAACTGAGATGAACAACCCTGTATAGGAGATTATTTATGCTTTAGCGTTGAGATATTGTGCACAGTATGGTACTAAGGGCTGATCCTCCTAAGTACGAGAAGTAGAGTCCATAGTCTTATGACTGTTAAAGGTTTAAAGTATAAACACTTTACAACCTAGGACATAGTTTAAGGTCTTATGACCCTCAGATGTTCTTTTGATTCTCATTATTCACTCTTGATTCAAAAGTCGAGTTTCTTATTCAGAAGTCTTTGATTCACTCGCATGTTATTATATTGTTGTTATATTATTATACTTGTGGGCAATTGTGCTCATTCTTGCGTAATAATAACATTGCAGTTAAGAATAAAAGGTCCGAAGAGCCTTCTACTAGCAAAGGCAATGGGAAGGTCAACAAGTGATGAAGACTTGTTATTTATTTGATATGTTATTGTTTAAGACTCATGTTAAAGTTGTGTAAGACTGTTTATTTGTTTATATTTCCGCATTTAGGATTTAAGGTTAGTATGACCTGGGATTGATGTATTTATATACAGATGTTGTAACCCCATAAGTGAAGGATTTATTTTTATCTATTGCATGGTTTGCATTTATTATGGGTAGATAGATAGATGATATTTGTACAGTGAACACTAAATTCTGTGGAATTGAAGTACCCGAATTTGGGGGTGTCACATCTGAAGTGAGGAGTTTCTTAGGATTGGCAGGTTATTACCGAAGATTTATCCAAGACTTTTCTAAAATCGCAACTCCGTTGACGAATTTGACTCGTAAAATAGTTAAGTTTGTTTGGACGGAAAAGTGTGAGGAAAGTTTTTATGAGCTGAAGAAGTGGTTGAGTACTGCGCCTGTATTGTCTTTACCTGATAGTACGAGATATTTTATAGTATATAGTGATGCATCACATAAGGGATTAGGCTGCGTGCTAATGCAGAGCGGCAAGGCCATTGCCTATTCATCAAGACAGCTGAAAGATTATGAGAAAGGGTATCCGACCCTTGATTTAGAATTGGCGGCATTAGTGTTTGCTCTAAAGATATGGAGACACTACTTATATGGAGAAAGGTGTGAGATATACACAGATCATAAGAGTTTAAAGTATATCTTTACACAAAAGGATTTAAACATGCGCCAAAAGAGATGGTTAGAACTGATCAAAGACTACGACTGCAAGATTCTTTACCATCCGGGTAAAGCTAACGTCGTCTTTGACGCCTTGAGCAGAAAAGGTCGGGAGAAGCTGGACATGTTAACTGATCAGGACTAGTTAATAGAACAGATGACTAGATTGGAACTGGAAGTAAAGTTTCTAAAGGAATCGAATGAGAAGTTATTTCAAGTAACTACTGGTTCTACTCTGGTAGACAAACTGAAAGAAGCACAACTTCACGACAAAGAGTGCGAAAAGAACCGGAAGAGAATAGCCGATGGCGAAGAGTTCAAGTTTAAGATCGATAACGAAGGACTGTTACAATTTGAAGGGAAAATCTGGGTACCGCCAGTACCAGAAGTTAAAGAGGAGATTTTGAACGAATCTCACACCTCGAGATATTCTATTCACCCTGGAAGTACGAAGATGTACCAGGATCTCAAACACCATTTCTGGTGGCCGAATATGAAGAGGGACGTTACTGAATGCGTTGTGAAATGCTTAACGTGCCAGAAAGTCAAAGCAGAACACTAGAGACCTAGCGGATTATTACAACCGTTGGAAATTCCAGAGTGGAAATGGGAGCATATCACGATGGATTTTGTAGTGGGTCTTCCAGCGACTCAGAAGGGTTGCGACGCGATTTGGGTGATTGTGGATCGACTGACAAAGTCAGCCCACTTTCTACCGATCAGGATTAAGTACAACTTGGATTAGTTAGCGAAGCTGTACGTTAAGGAAATCATTTCTTGACATGGTGTTCCGGTGTCGATTGTGTCGGACAGAGATCCTCATTTCACGTCAAATTTTTGGAAGCGATTACAAGAATGTCTGGGAACGCAATTGCGAATTAGTACGACATACCATCCTCAAACTGACGGCCAGAGCGAGAGAACGATTCAGACACTAGAGGATATGCTGAGAGCTTGCGTTACGGACTTCAAGGGAAGTTGGGATAATCATCTACCGTTGGTGGAGTTCGCCTACAACAATAGTTATCACGCGAGTATTGGCATACCACCTTACGAAGCGTTATACGGCAGGAAATGCAGAACGCCTTTGTGTTGGGATGAAGTCGGTGAACGTCAACTGTTGGGACCGAAACTGGTACAACAAACTGTCGAAATCGTGAAACTAATCAGAACAAGATTGGTTGCTGCTCAAGACAGACAAAAAAAATATGCCGATCAACATCGACAGAATCGGGAATTCTTACCGGGAAGCTTCGTTTTCCTAAAGGTTTCTCCCTGGAAGGGGAAGATTCGATTTGGTAAGAAGGGGAAGTTGAGCCCCATTTTATTGGAACTTTTGAGGTACTACAAATAGTTGGCGAAGTGGCTTACGAGGTGGCGTTACCTCCGGAGCTAGACAATATACACAACGTATTCCATATTTTCGTGTTACCACCGTACAAACACGACTACAAGCATGTAATAGAATACGAGCCTTTACAGTTTGATAAAGACTTAACTTATGAAGAGGTTCATGTTTAAATAGTTGATAGGAAGGAACAAGTACTTAGAAATAAAGTAATACCTTCTGTTAAGGTAATCTGGAGGAACCACAATGTTGAAAAAGCCACGTGGGAACTCGAATATGTAATAAGGAAATTGTATCCTCAATTATTTGCTTTAGCCTTTGTGTAGCCCTTTATCTATCGACTCTAGGGACATAATCTTTTTTAGGGGGGAGGAATGTAACAGATGAGATTTTTTTTATGTGATTATGGGGACAGCATCCTTTTAAGGAGGGAAAATTGTAACAAATGAGAATTTTATATATTAATTATAAATATTTATTGAATTAAATAAATATTTGATTTGATTTATTTATTGAGCTAAATAAATAAATTATGTGATTGTTGTGGAGTAATTTAATTAAGTGCAATAGAATTAATTAAATTGATGTGTAAGTAATGACGTAGCATAATTCTAATTTAATTAAGAATAATTAAATTAGAGCAATATTATGTGCTAAGTGTTTATAATAATTTACTAATTTGTTATATGAATTATGATTAATAAGGGAATTACTATTGTGTAGCAATTTAGTATTATGTGCAATTTTAATTAATTAATAAATGTTAGCTTGTATTTAATTAAATTAGAAGGTTGTCATTTAATTAAATAAAGTGTAGCATTTAAACTATGGGATAAAAGATTTATTAAAAGAATAAAAATGGGTTTTAAATTGGTTGTACCAAACAAGGCCCTTACTTTTGTTTTAAACCCGTTTTACCAAAAATGGCCTTAGTTACTATTAATTTGTTTTTAAAAATAATGTTGTTTTGGTGGCTTTTCAAATTCAAAACTTTTAACTTATGTATTAATTATATTTATTATAATTATTATAGAGTCATTATATTTTATAAGTTATATATTGTATATTTATGTATTATATGTATAATATATGTAAGTTATATATTATATGTATATTACAATATACGTTAGTTAAAGGTTAGTCAGTTAGAACAAAACAAAGAAAAGAAAGAGTAGAGGAAAGGTTAGAGAGAAACTCAGAGAAGAAGAAGGAAGAGGAGTCCTTGCTAGAAGCCATCATCTTCTTCTTCCTCACAATTAAATGGTAAAATCTCTAAGTTTCACTTTCTTCTTATTGTGTTTTATATATTCTATGTTTTTCAAAAAGAACTTCTCTGTAATAATCTTTTTGTGTAAATTTCTTGATTATGATATATATATATTTATATATATATATATATATATATGCTTACATATGATTTTTATAGTTATTTAAGTGATTCAATTCACGTATATACGATGAACATGAAGAAATCATGTTCATAGTAATTTATTGTGAGCTTATTTTGAAAATAGTCTTTATATCATCAAAATTGGTATGTGTTTGTCAATTGTTGTTTAAATTGATCATGGATTTTGTTAATATGTTAAGAAATAGAGTTAACACAATTGGAATTTCATGAATTGATTTAAAAACGAATTCGTAATAGCAATTTTTGTCAAGAACGCTTGATTTTGTCGTTTTCTTCAAAAATCATGAAAACTGTGTTTTGATTATTTGTTGTAATGATTTTGTATGTTTTGATCATGTTAAGAGTCTAAAATTTTATTTTCATTAAGTTTCGTGTACATCATATGGAGAAAAAATGGACTTTGGTGTTGGCTTATTTCTCGGCCGTTCGCGAGCTGGGGGAACCCACCAGTAGTGGGTCACGCCCCAGCGGGGCTGTTAGCCTTAGGGGACCCGCCCCAGCGGGGAAACCTGCTGTCCGGGTTTTTGTTTTGTGCTTCGTTGAGTTTTTGTGCAGTGTTTGTTTAGCTAACATATATTAATGACTTGTTAAGTGTAGTAGACAATGAGATAACATACTTTTGATATGTTTAATATGACTTGAAGCCTTATATGAATATATTTTATGTGTACGTGTGTATTACTTTCATAAGGTACGCCTGATAGTTTAAAGCATTATAAGCTTGTGAAGTGTATGTTGTGAGTATAGACTCACGTATGTGGCTAGTTAGCAACTTATGTTGTAAACCACATTGTGAGTTGAACTTAAGCAAGACGTTCAACGATGTTAACGTAACAATCGTGTACTAATCGATATTATAAAAACAATGTAATATATAGGGTAATTGTGGAAGTAGTTTGTAATTATAAAGTGTAGCTTGCGCTTGAGGCAAGTTTTCTAATCCTTATTCTTTTACATTAAGCAAGTTTTCTAATCCTTATTCTTTTACGTTTATGCGAGCTTTCTCATTAAATCTTTTCATTGTGCAAGTTCTCTAACCCTTGCACATTATATCATGCAAGTTTATTTCCGATTCTTAACTTGTTATGTATTGTACAAGTTATGTTGTATTCTAATGTTCATAATGCACAAGTATTGAAGTATTATTGAAGTATTACGATCTTGACTTAATTGTTCAAGCAAGATCTACTTAATCTTTCAATTTCTTTATGTTATTTGTAAAGCATGCATACTTATTTTGAAGTCTATTGTTATATCTTACAATTTGTTCATAGTTCTTATATTATCGAACTGATAAAGTATTGTGAGTCGATTCAACTACTCCTTAGTTGATGATAGTTGAAACTCCAAATTTCCTTAAAGTTTATCCAAACCAAACTTTCTTTGGTGCGTACTTGTATTCAAATACTGAGATGAACAACCCTATTTATTAGGGGAGGTTACTATGCGAAAGCGTTAAATGTTTGTGCACAATACATGGTATGTGATGCCCCCAAATCCGGGACCGCCACTTGGTCTCTCGAATTTGGTTCGTCACGTGCTCATGGTAATACATCACAATAATAATACAAGTAAATGTCGTTTCGCACAGCGGAATAATACACAACTAATACCGAATAGATTACATTTAAATAATATAATTTATTCACGTTCCAAGGTCTCGTAACTTAAATAGTGATTACATAGCTTAGATATATCTTAAGCATAAATAACCTTAACTAGTACATAATATCATAAGTTCTTTATTATAATCATAAAGTCCTACATAAACAAAGCTACTTAGTAGCCTTTCCTTTGCCATTGTCGGTACTCGAGGGTCCGCATTGCTCGGCCTTAACTGAAATATTTTTAGGGAAAGCAAGAATGAGCACAATTTGTCCAGCAAGTAATATACAATAAGAGTTTGTAATATAATTCTCAATTCTCGAAAGGGTATAGCAAGGTTTGATAGTTCAAGGATAACAACAATATCAACAGTTTTCAATAACAGTCGCTAAGGACAGAATAATATCAATGTGATTCAATAATAAACCAATTTAATATTTAAAGATAACTGAATACTCAGCAGTCACTAAGGACTATGAACTTCCACAGGAATTGACAGTAATAAACTGAAAAATCCAACAAAAATAAGTACAACAGGTGATCAGCCTAAATTACCCTATGTTATGCATAACACTCAATCATACTAATGTGCGCGCGTCGGTTCTCTGACAGTTATATTTTGTTCTTCTCAGTCAAATATAAGATCCCGCACCAATCAATCGATTTGGGTCGTCTTTCAATAATATAAGTCTAGCCGAATCAAATGGCATCGACACTTTCACAATATTCAAGAACAATACCAAGTTCCACATGAATAATTGCTTTAATGAAATAAGAATTTTATTATGCTAATTCAATTCAAATGATTAAGTAAAGAAACTAGTTTGCAATATACAAGGATAGAATACTTGTATAAAGTAAATGTGTAGGTTAGGATACTTGCATCCAAAGAGATATGGTTTAGATACTTGCACTATAAAAGAGTGTAAGTTAGGAAACTTGCACTTTAAAAGAGTGTAAGTTAGAGAACTTGCCTTTAGCGTAGTTTATCCAAGAAAATCAAATCAACACTTTTTGAATCCTATCGTAATATAATTACGTATATATGATATCCATTAGTCATATAGTTTAACATTATACCTCATCTCGTATATACGATTAACACATAAGCTAAGTCTTAACCTAGTTACACAGTTATATAGAATATAATTTCTATCCTTAACGTTCCTCCTTTTAAGTTTAAACAAATTCTCATATCATATAAGATCGCAACAATTAGCAAACATGCTCTCATGTTATTAATATCACATAAGACCATAATTAATACTAAATGTATTTCATTTTAGCAAGTTATTGTCTCATAAGTTAACCGTCAAAATCGGGTTCAAGTAACATCATATAACATCATGTAGCATGTATACATGTTTAAAGGATACTTTTATGTGTATACAACCTTTCCTTGTTCTAATCATACATGCAATAGATTCTAAGTTAACACTTTCAATAATTTAAAGCCATTCAAAGTCATGGAATTCACAAGGCCTATCATGCTTGCTCTTTAAACACATAAGGTATTCATATACTTTGCATTAGGCATACTTATGAGTATTCACATTTCATACATGTAATTAGTTGAAAACATACTTCGTTTACGTTAAATTTTAATCATGACATCTAGCATGGTATGTATACATGCATGACGTTCATGAAGTCAATAGTATTATCCAACACGTTCATAACTTCAGAATTTAAACTTCAAGTTAACATGTCAAGGTGTACGTTTAAAACTTGTATTCTTATTAGTAAAGCTCACTAATAAGGCCTAACATGCTCATGCTATCTAGATTCATATGTTAACATGTTTGACACGCATTTCAAGGTCATATAACATGTTCAAAAAATCAGAACCTAGAATCCTAATATACTATGTTAGAGTCCATGTTCAACGCTTGAGTTTTCGTTGGAAATGTTCACTATTGAGGCTCGTATGCTCAAGTTATATTATGAAGCTTAGATACGCAAGTTAACATTCATATCATATGTTTCTAGGTCATACAAATATGTTTCAAAAGTCAAAATGTCAATATAAAGCTAACATATCAGAGTTCCTCTTTTCATAACTTTCAGTTTTCATCGAAATACTAAACTAAAATGACTAGCATGGATTACTATAACCTAGTACCCTTATTCCATATGTTATTGTGAGTTATATGCATATCCTAACAGTACAACATGCTCAATACATCAGAAGATATAAAAGAAATCATCAATAATTTCTGCAGTGGCGGGCGGCCGCGCCCAAATTATACTAGGGAGATGCGCGGCCGCGCGGCTCCCGTTCCAGTCTAGAGAGAAGCTAGCCTCGACAAACATTATCCCAAATCACAAAATTACTTCACGAAAACTTTTCTAAGCAGCCACATTATGGTTTAAACATGTTTATAAGTCTATATAACAACTAAGAACATGTCCTAATCCAATCTAGCATGAATTGTAATCAAAATCAAGAATTGGAAACTTTGACAGTAAACAAAATGATGAACCAAGAACGAAGGATTTATACCTCTGTAATGCAAAGTAAGCTTACTAAAATTGAAATCACTCCCTCTGTGATTATCTTGCTATTAAACTCACAACACTCTCAATTCAATACTTAGACAAAATCTCAGCAAATGAAATGTGAAGAGAAGGGGCTTAATTTATAGAAATTATATTATCTAGACAATGCTTATACACTCCAATAAAAACTAACGGATTGCCAAATTGCATGGAGGTTAAGAGATGGTAGGTAATTGGTTGGTAAATCTCATCATCAAAATCACTCCCCATTGATCATGAGCCATCTAGATTGCTGAGTTTAAGGAGTATAGAGTAGGCTAGCTTGGTGTTTTCACGTGTGAGGAAATGTGACTATCAATATGGGACAAGGCAAAGCAATCTCAGCATTTTACAAATCCCACATTCTAAGGTTACATATATAAGTCTACTTAGGTTACAATGTAATGTCACAATGTATTTCCATGAATAAGTAACATTTCAATGTAGTAAATGTAATTTGTACATATATAATCCATGTTCATTTTATCTTACCGGTATAGTTCAATCGAATATTAACACATTACACTGTATCCTTTATTATTAAATTCTACTAATCAACAATTGTTTATCATATATTCATGATGTACTCACTTTAATGTATATTCACATTGTTACATAGGCATTTCATATAACTCTCATAATTGAATAACTTTACTATATAGTTTATATATAATAGAGTCGCATTGCAATTTACACTTTATATAATATATAGTTAGCTACTATACGTTATACTTTTTGATTCGTATTCTCGCACATAGAAGTAAATAATTTACTTATCTCATCAATTAATTAATAATAATATTAATTAATTCGCTTCTCATTAGTCCATACAATTATTAATATTCACAATAATAGATTAACACTTACATGATTAAATATCACATGAATAATTGTAATTCTTATTATATTTATAAACACGTTGCTTATTACTATTATATTATTTGCAATAATAATAATCCACACATCATTAATTATCATTAATATTTTATAACAATTAATTAATATTCTACGATAACAATTAACAATTAATTAATTGTTCACTTAATAAATCCTTCGTCAATTAATATATCTCATCACTGTGCCACATCAACGAGTTTATCGCAAACTCCATAAATTTCTCAATTATTATAAATATTCAATTTAATAAAATTGAGTTAATCCTTCTCATAACACAAAATCATTTATATTAAATAAATTCTCATTTCTATTAATATATTTATTTAATAATATTCAAAAATTCTCGGGTATTACGTGGTACGAAGGGCTAATCCCCCTAAGTACGTGTTAAAGGTCCATAGTCTCAATGGCTGTTAAAGGTTTTAAATAAAAATATTTATAACCTAGGACATAGTTCAAGGTCGTATGACCCTCAGATAAATTCTATATTCGAATTTTAAATATGATGAAAGAATTATTATTCAATTCTTTATTTTGACAAAAGTAAAGTTATTCAAACCCTTTTTGAAGTTATTCAGTTATGTCATATCATTGTTATATTTCAAGTGAGCTTTTGTTTGCTCACTCTTGCACATTTTATAACCCCTTGCAGTTAAAGCTGATAATGTTGACGTACCGTCAACAAGTAAAGGGAAAGGAAAGATGAGCAAGTGAAGACTTGTTGTCTTCAATTTTGATTGTAATAAGACTTAGTGCATAATATTTTATTTTCGCACTTATTTGTTATGTTTAGGTTAGATAACCCTGAGATTTATGTTGGACAAGGTTGTAATCCTTTTATAAGGAAGATGATTTTTATTTAAGTAATTATGAAGGTTGTAATTTACTTTGCAATTATTTATTATGGGGTAGATGCATGTTTTATTTAGAAAGTGAACACCAAATCTTGTAGAAATGAAGTAGCTGGATTTGGGGATGTCACAGTTCCTGAATGAATTCAAATAGGTAATTCAAAAAAAACCTGCAGGAAAATTTGCCAATCACATAATAAGTGAATAAGGATTCTAAGGTGACTTAACAAGCTGGTGACCCACGAATTATATATATATATATATATATATATATATATATATATATATATATATATATGGGCGAGAGGGGGCATACGCCCCCCCAAGGTTGGGGGAGGGGGGTATGTATTTGTTATCCTATATATAATGGGGTTTGGACTGTAATGTAAGTCAAGTAATGGGCTTTCTGGGTTGTTCAGTAGATTCCAAATTAAGACTCTCTATTTATAGGGCAAGGATCCAGACTCTCTATTTATACTACCTTTTGATTTTTATAGAAAAGAGGAATAAAAGCATTATTATTATTATTATTTAGTTTGTTAAAGAATGCCAAAGTTGAAATTTTAGAGATTGTGTATTTTACTAGTATTTAGTAGTAGACAAGTTCTCTTTCAATACAATAACCAGTGTTTTTTTAGAGTGAACTTCTTTCACAATAAGTAATTTAGTAATTATAATTCGTGAGATACATAATATTCCTTTTTAAAGTTTCATTTAGTAAGTTTCATATTAAATGAAACTTTCATATTATTCTATACACTTTCATATACTCATAATAAATGAAACTTTTATATTATCCTATACACTTTCATAATTCATTTAGAGCAGCACTGCACCAGTCTGTTGGTTGAGTTTTAAATTATTATTTTTTTAAAAAAATTACTAAATGAAACGACGTCATTTCATTTTGTAAGTTTAAAAAAAAAATTCAAACCCTTTTAAGCTTTAGTAAGTTTAAAAAAAAAACTTTAAATCCGTCTTGTTAATGATGTATTTTGCCCCCTCTGAAATTGTCCTGGTTTCGCCACTATATATATATATATATATATATATATATATATATATATATATATATATATATATATATATATATATATATATATATATATATATATATATATATATATAGGGTTTACATCCTTAGCAACCGGTTGCTACATATACTGTTCAGTAACCATGTTTTCATCCGTTGATTAGAAGATTAAAAGGACCATATTAAAAGAATTTCCCCTCAACCGCTACAAGCTATAACGGCAGGCCCTTATGTCCAAAATTGTGATGCTAATTACTATGCTGCCCCTCCATATATCACATGCACAACAATTTTTTAAGCCTCCCTGCCGCGAGAGCCTGCAGCGACAGGGCCCCACCGCCTGCTGCTTCGACTACTGTGATGCACCTGCTCCGGCTGGATTGTCAGGCTGACTGACAGTGACTGCTTTTGGCCGACATTGTTGACCGAAGCTCTCTCCCCTCTCCCCTCTCCCCTCTCCCCCTCCTTTATGTATACTCAAAAAATTTGTTTAATTCCTCTCATGTTCCTTCCTCCTTTCCTTGCCGATCACTCATAGCATAATAACCCTGCAGCTCACTCATATTCAACTTTCATTCAAGTAACAAAAGAGAGGAAATAGAAAGAAAGAAGAAGAGATTTGCATGCTATTCTCTACATGTATTCAGCTTCAAATATCAATTGTGTAAGATTTATTTTTTCAATTTTAAATAAATATATAAATATTATTATTGTTTTGTCTAAATATATTTAGATAAAATAGAAGTTTAAACTTTTAGGGGAAATTATCATCCATCTTCTTTTGTTTTATATATTATTTTTTGCATTTTTAAATTTTCTTAAACTTTCTAGGGTCCAAATTGTAGCTTAATATTTATATAAAAAAAATTAATATTTTGGCAAGTAAATTTTTATTTTTCTCATTTCATCCCTAATTTTAACGATCCAGTCAACTACTACTTAGTAAAGCGAAATGTACAAATTTATTTTAAGCCTAAATTATAAAATTCAATTTATAATTTAATCTTGAAAAAAGAAATTGATTTTTTTATAAAAAAAAGTAATAATTCTACAAGACTCTTTTCACATCATCAGTGAATTGATATATGCATGTGAATTTTTGGAAAATTTTATAATTTACGTGTTTGAGTAATTATATAATTTTGCGGTGAAGTAGTTATTATGATTATTGACTTATTATTAAATAGTTTTGAATAATATGTTGTAATGGAGTTATGCTTTATTATGAATGTTTATTTTGACAAAATATAATGAGTTATGTGTTTGAGTAAATATATTATTTTTTGATGAAAATGTTATTATTTTAATGTTGTGTATTATTTTATCTTCATGTTGAGTTATGTTTTTGGGTAAATATATTATTATTTGATGAAAAGGTTATTATTTTAATGTTGTGTATTATTTTATCTGCATGTTGAGTTATGTGTTCGGGTAAATATATTATTAACTGAGAATTTTGAATTGTGTTTGGGACATTATATGTATGTAATGATGTATTATTCCTAATAATGAGTAATGATTATGAAAATTTTAAAAAATAAAATCATTTAAATAAATATAAAATAAATATTCGTGAATTATGTTTGGGACATTATTTTGATTAATGGGATATAATTATGTTACATAGTTATTAAATAATATGCAAAACTTTTTATGTTATTTTGTTAGGTACTAGCTGGACAGTTGGAATTATAGACCAATTGACCCAAGTGTTCTTGACGATCAACAAAATCACGTGTCAGGTGATGTATTTGACGGGAAAGACAGGGGAAGACTACCCACAAGTCAATTAACTGAAAAAAATACGATCAATGGATATTAGCAAACGATCAAAAAACTTTTCTTAAAAAATTTGGATTTGGGGTTTTTAACTATCCGGCAGTTGTACCACAGACTAACATTGGGCTCGTGTCCGCCCTACTGGAGCGATGGCGGCCGGAGACCAATAGTTTTCATCTAAATTGTGGGGAAGTTACAATAACTTTAGAGGATGTACACTTCATTCTTAGGTTGCCGATGGTTGGCAAACCTTTAACTTGTCCATTTTTTGACACTTCACTGGCTCATTTTAAAGAATGTTTTGGTAGTGAAGTAGCTGCTGAATATCATGAATCAAAAAAACGCGGCTCTATTTCATTATTGTGGTTGCAAGAGCATTTTAATAATTGTCCACCTAAAGCAAGTAAGAAAATTATTGGTCGATGCACAAAGGCCTACATTCTTTGGTTGTGTGGGGCAATATTGTCCTCCACTAGGAATAAGAATTCTGTTCATCCCAAGTATATGTATTTTATTGCCAATGCTAAAAATTGTGTAACGTATTCTTGGGTTGCGGCTGTGTTTGGTTATTTGTATAGGTCTTTATATACTGCCACTAGAAAAGGAGTGAAAATATATGAATGGATGTGTTACACTTGAACAACTTTGGGCATATGTGCGTATAAAAGTTGGAAGGCCTAACCCTTGGCCTCAATCACAGTTATGGTTACCTAGGGCCCTAGCGTGGGCATACTCAGAAAATCACAGTTACCCTGATAGACGACACAATCCCCATCATCATTTGACATTTTACCGAGGGGAGTTAGATGTCCAGCCTGAATGGCAAGTAGTTTGGCGCCCTTATATGAGATGGGATGACAATATGAATGGATTTAATTTGGAAGGAAGGTTGTTGGGATCTGGTAGAATCCCCTTGATCCATTTTGATATTGTAGAATACCAGATGCCATACAGGGTGATGAGAAAGTATGGGTTCCTACAAGGTATACCATCTCCGACAGAAAATCACGACGATCTTAAAAAGGAAAAATAACATAGATTTTTCGTCCTTGATTGCAAGGCCTTGAGGCAACAGTACATTGTGCATTGGGAGGATTACATGGAACATCTTAGGCGACAGCAGTACGAGATTAATAACTATGTGAAACTTGATACATACATGGATTGGTAAAGAAAAATTACACATAGAAAATTGCATCGCCCTGGACGGGAAGGGGACCCAGACCCCACTTACAAGCCCCAGACTGTTTACAGCCAGCAGCATCATCTTATACACATGGTATACTAATATATATATATATATATATGTATATATATATATATTACTACTTTCAGTGTCGTGCATTAATTTATAGGTTTTTTACACTCATACATCCTATCTTGTTTACTAATACTAATATTGTGTTCTTCTTACATAACAGGTTGAGAGTGTAAAGTCTTTACTTGATAAGTGCTTTGCTTTCATTGAGATGCCTCCAGAGTATGTTGATGAGAAACAGGTATGGGACTACCGTTTCAGTGTATACAACTCTGAAGTTAGAGGGACCTATGAAACTAAGCAGGGCGGGCTCAATGGTGAAGGATCTCATGCTGCGGTACAAGAGAGTTACATCCCCACCACCCAGGCTTATGTTCACTCATTCGAGTCTGACTTCATAAAAAAGGCGAAAGTTCAAGTACTTAAAGTGGTCATGTTAATTAATTTGCGGAGTTTCAGTTAGCATGATGTTTATTATTTTAATGATTACTATTATTATCTTTCAGGTACAAGATATAGCCGAAGGGTACATCCCCACCACCCAGACTTCTTTTCCCTCCCACTCATTCGAGTCTGGCTTCATAAAGCAGGCGAAACTACAGGTATAATCATGATCAATTTAATATTTGTATTCCCTCTTAATTTTAAGTTTAATAAATCTTAACTAATGCTGTTATGCTTTGTTTTTACTATTATTTTTCAGGTACAAGAGGATGTGGAAGGGTACATCCCCACAACACAAGGATATTTTCCCCTTGATCCATTTGAGTCTGTCTTTGTCTTGGAGAAAGCGGGTAAACAGGTACTATCATTCTCATGTTATACAGTTCCCTCTTACATTTAGGTTTTAAAAATATTAATTTTAGTAATTATTATTTGTTTCAGAAACAAGATATAGCGAAAGGTCACAGCTCTTATGGAAGGAAAAAATGCACCACAAAAATACTGCGGGAACACAAGGTAGAGTTTATAAATAACCATATGTTTGGGAATGCAGCGTGTGATCCATCAACATTTCCTGTCACACATCTGCGACACTTATATTTATTGCAACACGACGCTTTCATGGTCTTAAGGCCTAATACTTGGATTTTCGAGCACTCCATGGACGGGTATATGTTATTACTGCGGGAAAGAGAGGAGTACTATAGGATGCGGGGAATTAGAATATGGGCAAGATTTGTTTTCATTAAATCATTCTTCATACATTTGGCAAGAGCTTTCTGGCCCCCAACTAGGTGAATGGGGTAGAGAGTTTTTGCTATGTCTTCCAAGAGGTAGGTCCGGCTTTACACGAATGCACCTATATATTTCTACCATTGTGTACTCGAGATACCCATCATTTTAGCTTGTTCGTATTCTCGGTGCCTAAATGGGCAATCACCATATTTGACCCTCTACGATGATACCCCGTATATGACGATCCCGCAAATGTATATAGAATTTGTTGAAATTGCGGTATGTATATGTAATATGATTAGTATTGTACATTTATTGTGACGCCCCCAGAATAGCTCCAATCAACCCAACCCATTCTGAGTCGCCAAACACATGGTACAGAATCCAAATACAAACTTTTATATCAAAAGGTCGTGAGTAGGACGACCATACAAGCTGTGAGTATCAATACAAATTGTATATAATACGAAATATAAACACTCAAATTCAGTCCTCAATATTTACAATTATTTTCACACTATTATACAAAAATAGTGAGGACTACTACTGCTCTAACTCTGCCCATCACTCTGTTCCCCGACTAGTCCCTGCAACATTCTCATTTCTTGAAGAGGACAATAGATGAAAAGGGTGAGCTCAACTAGCCCAGTAAAAAATATTATGACTAAGATAATGCCGAATAATTTATCGTTGTCTTTAACAAATCAGATAAAATAATATGGACAACAAGTTTTAGATCAACAACTGCAGCAGAATTAATAATGCATCAGAAGTTAAGTAGGAAATAATGTCTACTCTCTTCTATGATTTAAAAGTCCATAATCAATATTTTATTCCTGTAAAATCAATCAATATATATCTTGAATCAAATATTTATCTTTGCACTACGGGCCAAAGAAATTCGTTTGTAACACCAGTTGGTCATGTTCATCTCAACACCTGTCCATCTTTGCACTACGGGCCAAAGATATTCATTAGGTAATCATTAATCTTTGCACTACAGGCCAAAGATATTCATCAAATAATCATCCATCTTTCCACTACATGCCAAAGATATTTATCAAATAATCATCCATCTTTGCACTACAGGCCAAAGATATTCTTTTGTATCACCATTTAAGACTGAAGATGATGAAAAATATTTTAAAGATCGAATCCAGTGAGATAAAGGACAAAAATTAGGGATTCGTAAATCAGTCTGTCCAAGTTTAAAAATACTCCATAATAATCATTTGTGGAGCAAAATTCAAGAATGAAGTTCAAAACTGGGATCCAATCAAAGATAGGAACCATAATAGCCAACTTGGACAAAGAAAAGAAAATTTATTTTTTCTGTGAATAGTACCGTATTCGTGAATAATGCCGTATACATTAATAGTGCCGTATACGTGAATAGTAACTCTGACATAAAAAGGTAAAAATTTCACAACAAAATTCATATCAATATTTCGGTATAATGATATTAAAAGAAATAACATCAGTTTCGAAAAAAATAACATCCCTTACCTCAAAAGACAAGTATTTTTGACTGAAATATCGGATATAATGTTGAAGAAAACTTGCACTGCTTATCAACTCTCAAAGTATCTAAATACTCACAAAAATATCCTCGATATTATAGAGAGAGAAACTTCTGATTCTGGTGTGATTTTCAATTCTAAACTAAGCACCCTATTTATAGAAAAATACTTAGAACACCAATGCAGAAAAAAAAATATTCGGACACCTTCCACCTTTGACTTTTTCAAAAAACAATCAGCATTATTCAAGTCAGGCCCACTCTTGTTGCAAAATTCTCCACCATTGCCTTTTACATGTTTTTGTTTTAAAAACCAATTATAACACCAAAAATAATTCAGATCCAATTTGCTCTCTTTCACCTCATTTTATTCATATATCGTGAATTTATTGTAAAAATATCACCATTATTATATTATTATATTATCATATTATACACTTATAATGTAATATAATAATATATTTGAATGAATTATTTTATCAAAAAAGATAAAATATTAATTTTCAATAATTGTCTCTTTTGCTAAAAATTCCTCTATTTATATCCACATTGAATAATTATTTCCTTATTATTTTTATCAATAATTAATTATTCATAAATAATATTATAGAACCTTAATAATGACAACCAGGTCGTTCCCAGGAAAGAGGGGGCCTTCCGATAAAGATTTTTTCATACTAGCGTGCAATTACCTAACCCCTTTCCTAGACAGAACTTCCTAGACATTGCCAATAATGTTGTCTAATAATATTATTCAAATAATATGAATTATTAATTTGATAATGTAAAATATTGTGCAGTGACAATTATTGAAACAACAATAATATAAAATACTGTGTAATACCGTGTGCTACTGTGCAACAACGCGTATTACTTTATCTTAACCACCGGGTATTTCAACAGTGTTAACGATAACCTTTACGCCGTTATTTTTAGAAAACTCCTTCGTGTCATTTTCTTCATCCGATAGTTTTTTGTTATGGGGCCCACAAATGGTTGCGCCGTCGTACAAATATTCCCCAGCAATAAGAATATTCCACGACCAAACGAATATTCCCCAATAACAATGAATATTTTATAAGCACTTGCTTATTTTGAAATATTTGCAAGTATTACCCCTAATTTACCACATCATTCAAATCAACCCCTTACTATTCCAAAATAATATATAGATGAAATTTAATTTTATTCATAAAAAGTTGGGGTCTTACAACTTCCCCTCCTTATAAAATTTCGTCCTCGAAATTGACGTGCGTACCTAGTATGTCAAAAAGGTGAGGATACCTCGCTTTCATATCCGATTCTAACTCCTAAGTCATTACCTCGATTCCAACTGTGACTCTCATGGTGCTTCAACCATAGCACCTCACAATGGTACCTATCAGTTTGCCACCGCACAAAACGGCGTCCCCTACGAAGGGTCTGGCTTTGGTGGATCCCACACATGAAGTCACCAGTGAGAGGCTTGGAGCTTTTCACACCTTATAGCTCTTGATGCTTCGCCTTGACACGTTGACACGTTAAACACCTCGAGATAAACTCCGCGATCTCATTCTTCATGTTACTCCACCAGAATGTATGTCGAATATCACGATACATTTTGGTACTTCCAGGATGGATTGCGAATGGTGTGTTGTGTGCCTCCATCATGATTCTATACTTCCAATCAGAGTCGTTAGGAACATAAAGTCTAGAGTTGACTTGAAGTATTCCCTCTTCATCGATTCTTGCTTCTGGAATAACACCTTCTTGCACCTTCTTCTTCATCTTCATCAGCTCCGGGTCTGTAGCTTGAGCAGCTTTAACTTTATCAAACAAAGCTGGTTCTACGCGTATACTTGACATCATCATGTGGGTCCCCGGAGTCTTGAACTCTATCTCCATCTTTTGTAAGTCACATAGAATAGGCCTTTGTGTTGACAGCATCACACTCGTTCCCGCATATGATCTTCTGCTCAACGTGTCAGCTACCACGTTCGCTTTACCAGGATGGTATTAGATGGTATGGTCATAATCTTTTAATAGCTCAAGCCAACGTCGTTGCCGCATATTGAGTTCCTTTTGAGTGAAAAAATATTTAAGGCTTTTATGATTCGTATAGATCTCCACTTTCTTCCAGTACAGGTAGTGTCTCCAGATCTTCAACTCGAAAACGACTGCTGCCAACTCTAGATCATGAGTAGGATAATTCCTCTCATATTCCTTGAGTTGTCGCGAGGCATAGGCTATGACTTTCCCATGTTGCATGAGAACACATCCTAACCCTTTTCCCGAAGCATCGCTATAAATAACAAATCCATACAAACCGGATGGTATTATTAGAATAGGTGCCGAGATAAGTCTCCTCTTGAGCTCTTGGAAGCTCTTCTCACATTCCTCGCTTCATACGAATTTTGTATCTTTTCACGTCAGCTGAGTTAATGGAGTAGCGATTCTAGAAAATCCTTCCACGAATCTCCAATAATAACCAGCTAAGCCCAGAAAGCTACATACTTCGGTCACCGACTTCGGTTGCTCCCAACTTTGTATTGCATCAATCTTCGCCGGGTCAACAGATACTTCATGTTTCGATACCACGTGCCCAAGGAATGCTACTTCCTCAAGCCAAAACTCGCATTTCTTCAGCTTAGCATATAGCTTGTTCTCACGAAGCCTTTGAAGTACCAGCTTCAAGTGGTGCTCATGATCTTCACGGCTTTTGGAAGAGATGAGGATGTCATCAATAAAAACAACCACGAACTGATCCAAATATTCCTTGAATACACAATTCATCATATCCATGAAAGCAGCAGGAGCATTAGACATTCCAAAGGACATGACTAAGAATTTATAATGCCCGTACCGAGTTTTGAAGGCAATCTTCAGAATATCCTCAGTTTTAATCTTCAGCTGATGATATCCAGAACGAAGATCGATCTTTGAAAAGAATTGTGCACCATGCAACTGGTCGAACAGGTCATCAATACGAGGTAGTGGATACCTATTCTTGATGGTGACATAGTTCAACTCCCGATAGTCAATACAAAGTCGCATACTCCCGTCTTTCTTCTTTACGAATAAAACAAGAGCACCCCAAGGAGACGTACTAGGACAAATAAAACCGATGTCTAACAATTCCTGTAGTTGAACCTTTAACTCCCGTGATCACCTCGTTCGGGTTCCTCGCGTTTTGGGCAGTCACGACAAATGCTCTTCCAGGAACCACCGACTTCGACTTATTCGGGACAGCCTTTGGAGGCACCATCCCCGCTGGACTTAGTTTTGCTACAGGACACTCCCGAGCTATATGACCTTCGTTTCCACAGTTATAGTACACGTTGAATTGTTATGGGCAGTTTGGGCTGCTGTGTCCCTCTTTCCCGCATTTATAACATACGATCGGTGGTCGTTCTCCTCACCTAGAAACAGTTGATACTGGTGCTGAGGTCTTCATGTTGTCATTGTTGTACCTTCTCTTTTTGAAATCTCCCCCCGACTCGCTTCTTCTATGGCCACGATTGCCACCAGAGTGGTTACCGCTTCTGTCATGATACTTTGCTCCCCGCTGGTTGTCATTGCTCCGATGACTGCTGCCACCGGTACGATCCTGGTTGTGGTCCCTCGGTTGAACATATTCATTATCTCGCTCTAATAATTGAGCCTTATTCACAACATCGGAATATAGAGAAAATTTGTGAGAAATGAGGTATTGACAAATTTCGGATTTCAAACCTCTCAGAAACATCCGCATAATACGTTCCTCATTTCCCACCAAATGAGATGCAAACCGGGATAACTCTGCGAACTTAGCCTCGTACTGGGACACAGTCATGTTGTTCTATTCCAGTCTGATAAACTCTACCTCTTTCATATGACGAATACTTTCAGGAAAGTACTTACTATTGAACAGTTTCTGGAATGCTTCCCAAGACATCTTGAGTGCGGCAGGCTGGGTACGCTTCACAGATTCCCACCAGTAATCTGCCTCTCCACGGAACATAAAGGTGGCGAATGGAGCCTTATGTTCCTCTATGCATCCAAAGACATCAAATATCTTGGTAATTTGCTTAACCAACGTCTCCGCCTTGATCGGATCCGGCTTTCCCAAAACACTGGTGGTTCCAACTTTTTTAACTGCTTGGCAAAGACAAGCCGCGAGTTGCTATTATTTTCACCTGTATTTTGCACACGAGTCTCCCTCGTCTGGTTTTGCATGAACTACAAAAAGCTCCTAAACATCCCATCATTAATCATTTGATCGGTAGTGTTGTTTATATGAGGAATATTGCCTTCCTATTGTACGTTCTCCTGGTTGGTGATTAAAGGTGTCTCAACAGTCTCATTCACTCCACTGTTAATATTTTCAGCTGTCATTCTCAAATACTCAAATACTACCACAAAATAAGGGTTAATTAAACAAATTAACATATCACATATTAACCATATACTCCGACTGATCAATTAAATACCACATAAGCTTAGGTAGGATATACTAGTGAAGGATTTACTCGTCTCTCCCCTCCTAGTTCTATTCCCCGATCTCCGCCAGAGACCATATCCCTAAGCTCTGATACCAACTGTGACGCCCCCAGAATAGGTCCAATCAACCCAACCCATTCTGAGTCGCCAAACACATGGTACAGAATCCAAATACAAACTTTTATATCAAAAGGTCGTGAGCAGGACGACCATACAAGCTGTGAGTGTCAATACAAATCGTATATAATACGAAATATAAACACTCAAATTCAGTCCTCAATAGTTACAATTATTTTGACACTATTATACAAAAATATTGAGGACTACTACTGCTCTAACTCTGTCCATCATTTTGTTCCCCGACTAGTCCCTGCAACATTCTCATTTTTTAAAGAGGACAATAGATGAAAAGGGTTAACTCAACTAGCCCAGTAAATAATATTATGACTAAGATAATGCAGAATAATTTATCGTTAGTCTTCAACAAATCAGATAAATTATTATGGACAACAAGTTTTAGATCAACAACAGCAGCGGAATTAACAATGCATAAGAAGAGTTAAGTAGGAAATAATGTCTACTATCTTCTATGATTTAAAAGTCCATAATAAATATTTTATCCCTGTAACATCAATCAATATATATCTTGAATCAAATATTCATCTTTGCACTACGGGCCAAAGAAATTTATTTGTATCACCAGTTGGTCATGTTCATCTCAACACATGTCCATCTTTGCACAATGGGCCAAAGATATTCATCAGGTAATCATTCATCTTTACACTACAGGCCAAAGATATTCATCAAATAATCATCCATCTTTGCACTACAGACCGAATATATTCATCAAATAATCATCCAACTTTACACTATAGGCCAAAGAAATTTATTTGTATCACCAGTTGGTCATGTTCATGTCAACACCTGTCCATCTTTGCACAACGGGCCAAAGATATTCATCAGGTAATCATTCATCTTTGCACTACAGGCCAAAGATATTCATCAAATAATCATCCATCTTTGCACTACAGACCAAAGATATTCATCAAATAATCATCCATCTTTGCACTACAGGCCAAAGATATTATTTTGTATCACCATTTAGGACTGAAGATGATGAAAAATATTTTAAAGAACGAATCCAGCGAGATAAAGGACAAAAATTTGGGATTCGTAAATCAGTTTGTCCAAGTTCAAAAATACTCCATAATAATCATTTGTGGAGCAAAATTCAAGAACGAAGATCAAAATATGGATCCAATCAAAGATAAGAGCCATAATAGCCAACTTGGACAAAGAAAAGAAAATTTAATTTTTCTGTGAATAGTACCGTATTCGTGAATAGTGCCGTATACGTGAATAGTATCGTATACGTGAATAATAAGCTCAACATGAAAAGGTAAAAATTTCACAACAAAATTCATATCAATATTTCGGTATAATGATATTAAAATAAATAACATCATTTTCAAAAAAAATAACATCCCTTACCTCAAAAGACAAGTACATCTGACTGGAATATAGGATATAATGTTAAAAAAAACTTACACTGCTTATCAACTCTCAAAGTATCTAAATACTCACAAAAATACGCTCGATATTATAGAGAGAGAAACTTCTGATTCTGGTGTGATTTTCAATTCTAAACTAAGCACTCTATTTATAGGAAAATGCTTAGAACACCAATACAGAAAAAAAATATTCGGACGCCTTTCACCTTTGACTTTTTTTTAAAAAAATCAACATTATTCAAGTGGGGCCCACTCTTGTTGCAAAATTCTCCACCATTGCTTTTTACACGTTTTTGTTTTAAAAACCAATTATAACACCAAAAACAATTCAGATCCAATTTGTTCTCTTCCACCTCATTTTATTCACATATCGTGAATTTATTGTAAAAATATCACCATTGTTATATTATTATATTATCACATTATACACTTATAATGTAATATAATAACATATTTGAATTAATTATTTTATCAGAAAAGATAAAATATTAATTTTCAACAATTGTCTCTTTTGCTAAAAATTCCTCCATTTATATCCACATTGAATAAATATTTTCTTATCATTTTTATCAAAAATTAATTATTCATAAATAATATTACAGAACCACAATAATGACAACCAGGTCGTTCCCAAAAAAGAGGGGGCCTTCCGATAAGGATTTCTCCTTACTGGCACGCAATTACCTAACCCCTTTCTTAGACAGAACTTTCTAGACATTGCCAATAATGCTGTCTAATAATATTATTCAAATAATATGAATTATTGATTTGATAATATAAAATATTGTGCAGTGACAATTATTGAAACAACAATAATATAAAATACTGTGTAATACCGTGTGCTACTGTACAACAACGCACATTACTTTATCTTAGTCATTGGGTATTTCAACAGTGTTAACGATAACTTTTATGTCGTTATTTTAGAAAACTCATTTTTGTCGTTTTCTTCATCCGACAATTTTCCGTTATGGGGCCCACAAATGGCTGCCGTCATACGAATATTCCCCAACAACAAGAATATTCCACGACCAAACGAATATTCCCCAACAACAATGAATATTTTATAACCACTTGCTTATTTTGAAATATTTGCAAGTATTACCCCTAACTTAGCACATCATTCAAATCAACCCCTTACTATTCTAAAATAATATATAGATGAAATTCAATTTTATTCATAAAAAGTTGGGGTCTTACATTTATACATGTCATATAATTATCATCCATATATAATATTGTTTTTAGGAACGCAGGTCAAATTGATACCAGTTTGTCTGTGAATTGGTGATCCGCAGCGCGAGTGGCCAACTCAGGATCCGCGCGTGCTCACACCAAATACCAGACCTGTGCAGCCAAACACTACAGATTGTGGTATTTTCGTCTGCAAGTATGTTGACTACTTTGTTAGGAGAAGTGTAAATCTTCGCAAAGAAAAATGGTCAGTAGAAGATTTAAAGGTATTTCGATACCGAATCGCTTGGGAACTCTTTAGATGTCAACCTAGACTTCTTCCAGCGGATGATATTTAGACTTATGTTTTAGTTCATACCATTCATGGACTGATTATGTTTTTATGTTTAGACTTATGTTCATACCATTCATGTACTTATGTTGATATTTCGATACAATTTGTTTATGCTTTATTAGTGCAACATCATTTATTTAAAAAAGTTATAATTAATATAAGAACATTACAACAAGTAATAGCCAAACATTACAACTGAGCATATATTACTACAACTGAGCATAAATAAAAATATAGCATAATAATACAAACAACTGAGCAAAAATAAAAATATATTATAATAATACAAACAACTGAGCATAAAAAAAATTATAGCATAATAATATAACTATTAGGCTATTTTTTAGGCTCAGGAATCCCTAACACTCGATAGTGATTGCGCTTATCATGGTCTGTTTCAAAGCCACAAATTGCACATTTTCGATGAGATTTAGAACCTATAATTTTCTCGAGTGCACTCTTCAATCTAGATTATTTTTTGCGGCCCTTTGTTTGAGAAATAACTGGTGGAAAAAACTCATCTTCGTCTGCTTCTTCCTAAGCATCTTCATCGTCATTATCATAAACCATAACCTGAGGTGTATCTCCGCCAGTGTGATCAATGTCATCGTCTGCCAATTCAGTAAGAGTCTCATCCGAATCATATTGGTCAACTAACGTTTTTCCTCATGCATTCAACTTCAGGACAGTTTTGTAACCTCGAACTGAGCAAGCAGCTTTGCTGGCTAACTCCTAGCCATCCAGCATCAAATGATTAAAACGCATTGCTTGATCTTGTTCAAAGTCAGCAGTTCTTAGGCTAAAGAGTAATTCTTCAACATCGATTTTGTTCCCGTCTCTTGTCCACCGAGGAAGAATCATGTCGCTCGGAATTTGGGAAATATTCTTAGACAAGAAAAATCTCAAGATGTGCATGCATAATTCACCAGAATGCAAAAATAATTGGCAATTACATGTTACCGAGCCCAGCTAACGATTGTTGACGATTTCTTTATATCTTCCATCATTTTCAACTGCATCTGCCTTATACACTGCATACACCTTTGTTTCAGGGCCACACAACTCACTAACTTTACAAACATTTTACTTTATGGAATCGATGATTTGATGTTGGAAACGTCTAAACATCTCTTTTGTGTACACCTGCGCAGCATGCACTTCCAAAGATGACCCAAGCACCATATTCCTTTTCCGATGTTTTGTTATGTAGTCGGCCTTCCTCTCTCTGATAAATTATTTTTCTATAGCTTTCTGACTCTGCACTACAAATTCTTTCATGCCCGTTGAAGCATTGAAAAATTCATCAAAAAAATGGTTCATGCTCTCGCTTCTTCCAGTGGTTGTTATTCCCACTACAAAATATCTCTTTGTATACGCGGGAATCCATTTCTCTCGTACATCATACAAACTTCTAATCCACTCATTGTTATACAATTCATAACTACTCACCAGAATCTGTAAATGCTCTTCAAACTCCCCAATGGACAATGAATTATACTCACAATTGTTAAAATGGTTTTTGAAGGATGGGTGCTTAGAATAAACATGATGCAATCTCTTAGGAAATTTGTTGCTAATATGCTAGGAACACAATAAGTGATGATTAGAAGGGAGTACCATAGCAATAACATTACTCATGGCTTTGTCTTGGCCAATGATGATGGTTACAGGTGTCTTGTAGTCCATTACTTCGAGCTATGTCTCTAATAACCAAACGAAAGTGTCCTCTGTCTCATCCCTTAACAATGTAAATCCAAACAATATAGACTAAAAATGTTGGTTGACCCCGATAAAAGGAACAAATGACATGCCATACTTATTTGTCCTATACGTACTGTCAAATGTCATAACATCTCCGAGACATTGATACGTAAACCTTGATCGAGCGTCAACCCACAAAATGCATGCTATGCGATTTGTTTCATCTGGTTTAACACGATAAAAACATTTACTGGAACTTCCGGATCTAAGTTTCTTCAAAAATTTTACAGCATCTTGTGCATCATTTTCATCTGCAGAATCCCGCCTTAAATCTCTCACCACATTCTGAACACTAACATTAGAAAAAGGAACATTTAGCAACCCACCACCCATTGTGCTCAAAACATTCATCATCCTACTAGGTCCAATACCAGACTTATTTAAAGTGTCAATTAATTTTCTGGCAACAGGAGTAATATTTCTATGTATCTCAATTAAATCTACCTTGGTAGGGGTTACTAGGTGATGATTGTGCTCTAATTCAACGGTAGACATACGCCAGTTGTCTTCTTTCTTATTATGAACAAAATAAATTCTAGCTTTGCATAATGTGCGTCCTATAAAGTCTCGTTGTCTAGTTATTTTATTACTATCATCTTCATCATCAGGCAAACTCTTCACAGAAGTTGGTGTACCAGCTTTTTTACAAACATACAACCTAGATGACACATCCTTAGTACCAGCATGTTTATGACTAGTTGCAATTCTAATCTCAAAACCATTTTTTTGAGCATATAATCTATAATAAAGTTCAACTTCTTCCAACTTTGAAAACAATTGACCAACGTATGGCACAATTTCATATTTACTACTTTCAACTTCACTTACAAACTCAGATGTATTATCTCAATCTAAACTAGCAACAGAATCTGAAGAACTAGATACAAACCTTTTATGAGCATGTATGTTGTGTTCCATTCTGAAATAAGAAGGAAGAATCGTCGAACTAGAATTTCAACTTTAACGTAAGAGTGAAAGTGGACAACAACATCAAACAAAAAAAAAGGGATCGAAAACAAAGGAAAAAATTATGGAGAGAAACCAGCCTGCTATCTGAGATCTGAGAAAACAAATGTTGGAGAGATAATTCGATAACGAAGGAAGGCCAACGAGGAATTTAAATAAAAATGCTGGCCACTAAGCTACTATTTAATCCGTGCCACTCTCAAATAAAAAATCCATGCAACTAAGCTACTGTTTAATCCATGCCACTCTCAACAAAAAAAGTTGTGTAGCACAGCATTCGAAGTAGCAGGCGGTGGGGCCCTGTCGCTACAGGCTATCGCGGCAGGGAGGCTTAAAAAATTGTTGTACATGTAACATATGGAGAGGCAACATAGTAATTAGCATCATATTTTTGGACATAAGGGCCTGCCGCTACAGGCTATAGCGGCAGGGGGAAATTCTTTTAATCTGGCCCTTTCAATCTTCTAATCAACGGATGGAAACATGGTTGCTGAACAGTACATGTAGCAACCGGTAGCTACGGATGTAAACCCATATATATATATATATATATATATATATATATATATATATATATATATTAAAGTGACTACAAGGGATGAGTACCCACCAGGAAGTTTTATTTTAAAGGGTACGTGTATATTATATATATATATATATATAAGATATATTATATATATAATATTCTTAATAATTTTATAATTAAAATAAAGAGTTTATTTTAATTTTAAAATTGGATTTCATGCAAATTAAAATTGCCCATTAAATGATACTCATATGTATATGGAATGATTTTTATTCATGAGATGAATTTTATTTATTGATGCATATGATGATATGTATGATGATAAATGAGATTGATTATGAGACTATTGACCAATGCGATTGGATTTTATTTTAGTTGAATGCTTAAATGAATGAGTTTTATTAAATGGGGTATGCGTACCTCGTCTTCTCTGATTTTTCTTGATGTAAAATTCTATCTCCCTTCTATGTACTTTCCCTTGACTACTGATCAAGGTTTTTATTTAAATTAAATAGTTTAATGTAATAGAAATAGTTAGAATTATCTTAAAGAAATTGGAGACCAAGGAGCAAGGAGCGCGTGAAGACCCGTTTGTATGGAGCCCGGGTTTAAATGTAATAGTTATATTTAAATTTAAATTCTTGCACTCCTAGGTTTGACCTTTTGGTTCACTTGATGGCTCAAGTGAACTAAACTAGAATAAAAGTCCATAATCAATCTGGGTAGAATATAGTATTCCATATGTGCATGCTAAGTATTATATATACATATTATATTTTATGCAAACATACTTCACATGTTTTATAAAATGACGCGTATTATATATATATATATATATATATATATATATATATATATATATATGTTCATGCGTGCTAAACAAGATGAGACAAATAATAACAAATCCCTCAAAGAAATTATATTAAGTCTAAAGTGTTCAGAGATATTAGGAATATCAAACGTCGCGTTCTAGCATGATAAATTAATAGAGTATTAAATATTTAATACGAGTTTGTTGTGCTATCCACAAGGCAAGTATTGCGTTTTTATGATATTAATTTAATCACATTTGATTCTTATCAAGAAAATTGAACAATATTATTTTGTTTTGCTATCCACAAGGAAAATATTTTTCTTTTTTGAATTTATGGAAGTGCTAGGTTGGACTTAACTTAAATCATTTTAGTTCGGATGTCCACACACTTGACCATTATGATTTCAGAGTCAAAATAAAAAGGAGTTGCATGTTGATATAATTGACAAAGAGTTGTCTACCTATTTATTTATATATCGTTTGTTGTGCTATCCACAGGGCTATATACATTTGAAATGGGATCCTTAATCTCACTAGCAAATCTTTAATTAGATTTTTATCGAACTATATAAATGAGGGTAATATAGTTTGAAGAAAATAGTGGGAGATACCAATTTAAAATAAGACCTAAATTATTTTGGTATATAAAATTAATTAAATGAATGTTTGCTAAAATGTTATTTTTTCACATACAGAAATTTAAAAATGTCGAATTCACTAATTTCATTGCATAGCATACTTGATGCTAACAAACTGACCGGACCAAATTACATGGACTGGTTAAGGAATCTGAGAATAGTTCTCACTGCTGAAAAGATTTCTTATGTTCTAAATTCACCCGTCCACGGAACTATTCTAGAATCTGCCTTTAAGGAAGAGATTGCCACTATTGTAAAGTGATAAGATGATGCATCTATGGCTCAATGCATCATGCTCGCATCCATGAATAACGAGCTTCAACGTCAGCATAAAAATATAGATGCTCCTACTATGTTGCTTCACCTCAAGGAATTGTATGGTGAACAAAGTCGGACTGCTAGATATGAGATATCTAAGGAGCTCTTCCGATCTCAGATGACCGAGGGCATTGTCGTCGAGACTCATCTCCTAAGGGTGATCAATCTGATTGAATGCCTTGGACAAGTTGGGTTCGTCATAGATGGAGAGTTAAGTCAAGACTTAGTCTTGCAGTCACTGTAACGATTGAGATTTTATAATTAATTTTAATATTTATTGAGATAAATAAATATTTTATGTGATTTATTTATTGAGTTAAATAAATAAATTATGTGATTTAATTAAGTGTTATATACTAATTAAATGAATGTGTAATATTTATTTAATTAATATTAATGTTATACTATAGTTCTAATTTAATTGAGATAATTGAATTAGATGAATTATGTGATGAAGTGTTACATGGATTATAATTAGCGAGTAATTATAATTATGTGGCAATTTTATGTGATTAATTGATGTTAGATTTTAATTGATTAAATTAGATGATTGATATTTAATTAATTAAAATGTGACATTAAAGTATGTATTAAATAATTTGTTAAAATAAAAGAAAAAGGATTTTAAATGATTTTTACCAAACAAGGCTTTGCATTTGTTTTAAATCTATTCTACCAAACATGGCCTTAGTAATAATAACCTATTTTTTCAAAATAATGTTGTTTTGGCCAAACAAAGCCTTAAGGCTTTTTGAATTTTGAAACGTATGTAACTGCTAAATTAATTAGGCTAATTAGTATTAGTTAGTACGCGTATTATATTATATTACGTTAGTTCTATACTACATTAGATTAATCCTAAGTCCAAACTAAGAGCAAAGAAGAAAGAAAAGAGCAGAGGAAAAAGAGAAAGTAGAGAAGAGTTGGAGAAGAAGAGAAGGAAGAAGAAGCTTGTGAAGGCTAGAGTGAATCTTTGTTTTCTTCTCCTATCACCGAAAGGTAATCCATAATCTCTACTTTCATATTTTCAAAACTCGATTATCATTGTTTAAATGGTTTTGTGTTGTGGAAGCATGTTATATATATGTATAATTGCATAGGTATGATTTACAATGTTTAAGTTACTGTAAATATCCATTTGTTGGCTTGTATGGGTTAATCGGTGAAGCAGAGTAACGTGGCTGTCTGCGTCTGGCCGAGTTGCTGCGCAGCTGCGCCGGCAGCAAGGCCAGGAGCAGCGCAGCTGCGCCGCTTGTCCTTCCCAGATCCTTACCCTGCGCAGCTGCGCCGGTGCCAAGGCCTGTGGCTCCGCAGCTGCGCCGTGCACAGTGCAGTGGCAGTGAGTTTTAGTCAAGTGTGCAGTGTGTTGTTATGTTTCCATTACATTATTGCTAAGATAATGAGCATGTATCTAGCTGCTATAACATGTGTTAACATGAAGTTGATAATTTCATAATTCGAGAAAAAGAAAGTTTTGAAAAAAACTAATATGGTATTTAAATTATAAACTATAATTGTTTAATTGTACAATAAGTTACTTAATTATAATTTATTAATTATAATTAAGAGTAAATGTTTAATTTTAATTTTAATTTTTGTGAAATTATAATGTATAGAAGTTGGTTTATTTTAATCAATTAGATGTTAATTTAAATTATAATTTATGTAATTATAATTTAATAAATGCATGTTTAATTATGGATTATAAATTGATAATTTCATGATTAATTATAATTTGTGTAATTAAATGCATGATGTGGTTTAATTGATTATAATTATTATAATTTGTTTATAATTATAATTTGATTAAGTGTTTGAATTATAATTGTTTAATTATAATTTAGTTAAATACATAATTGATTTAATTAACTATGTGATAGTTGATTATTATTATTAGAGTGAGTTAACCATGAGGGTTAACCACTTATGTGAATTAGTTACGTGTTAACTAATTTAGGTTATTGTGATTGAATATATATGTGTAGGAAGTATTAAAGTACGTGAATTGTGTTAAGTAGCTTGCGTTTGAGGCAAGTCTTCTAAACCTTAAACTCGTTAATTTTCTGCAAGTTTTCTAAACCCTAATTTTGTATAATTTCTTGTGTTCATATATTCCTGTTAAGAATGTCCTTTTCTATTTCTGTATTAGACAATTGTTTATTTAATTAAAATGATCTTAACTTATTGTTCAAGTAAGATCCAGTTATTATTTTAAATGCTTTAAGTTGATTCTAAAGCATATGTTAATTCATAATTCTTTATTTATGAATTATTGGAAGTCGATTCAACTAATCCTTAGTTGATGAACGTGAATTCTAAATTACCCTTGTAAGCTTATCCAAACCAAACTTTCTTTGGTGCGGACTTGAATTCAAATTACTGAGTTGAACAACCCTATTTACTAGGGGAGGTTACTACGCACAGCGTTAAGATGTTTGTGCACAATACATGGTACGAAGGGCTGATCCCCCTAAGTACAAGTTAAGGTCCATAGTCTTATTGACTATTAAAGGTTTAAATAGAAATATTTATAACCTAGGACAAGAGTTCAAAGGTCTTATGACACTCAGATAAATTCTATATTCGAATTTTAATGTTGATAGAGAATTATTATTCAATTCTTTATTGTTGAAGTAAGCTAAGTTATTCAGATTCTTTTTTAAGAATTCCTTTCATGTATATATTATTGTTAAACTCCAGTGAGCTGTGGTTTGCTCACTCTTGCATTAAATAACAATTTTAGTTAAGTTTGATAACGCTGGTGCTCCGTCTACGAGTAAGGGCAAGGGAAAGCAAAGCAAGTGAAGACTTGTTTTTATTTAATTGAGAATGATTGTATTAATTGAATGTTATGTTTTATTTCCGCACTTTATTGTATTCATTTCAAGGTTAGAGTAACCCTGGGAGTGATATGGTGAAGGTTGTAACCCTTGTTTTAAGGGAGATTTTATTAATAGTTGAATAAAGGTTGTAATTTATTTTAAGATATATTGGGTAGATGTTTGTTATAGTTAGAAAGTGAACACCAAATCATGTGGAAACGAAGTACCCGGATTTGGGGGTGTCACAGGTTAGTATCAAAGCTGTAGGTTATGAAACCTTAGGTGGGAAAAAACCTTAGGTAGTAGCCTTATGGTAAGATCGAAAAGATAGTGATGCTAGGTAAAGATAATAAACTACCTTATGTGCCTATGTGTTTACATTATAGTATTCGAAGAGTGTCGATTCGTTATCACTTAATAATGAACTTTAAAATTCTTTTGTCAGGATGTCGAACGTGGGATAACCTAGTCAGGCTAGAGAGGATGTACCTCAGGTGCCTAGAGAGGAAGAGCCCCGTGACATACATATTTTTTGGGAGCAGCTGGTTAGGAGAGAGCCATCTCCAGTGATCACCGTAGCTGGTCGGGAGCGTGAGCTGACACCTATTCCAGAGGATGAGGACGAGGACGAGTCTAAAGAGGAGGAAGAGGATCCCGAAGAGGAATTCCCACCTCACTCTACTAGTGCTGAGATGTACGAGGCATTCTACGATAGCAACGTGGAGCTTCATGGACGAGTAGGAGATCTCGAGGAGACTATCCAGCAACGAGATGAGACGATCGAGGAAATGGCAAGTGACCTGGGAGATGCACAGTGGAACCTGATACATATGGAGGTTGAAAGAGATGCTGCTCGTTTTGAATTGGCAAAGCTGAAGCAAGACATCCAGGAGGAGTCGAGGAAGCGTGCCAGAGCTGAAGAGTCAAGCTTGAGGGCTAATCAACGAGCTGATCGAGCTGAAGATGAAGCTGAAGCCAAGATGGCCAAGCTGAGGGAAACAGAATATGCATTCCATACAGCGATAGAGAGAGCTCAGGACCGTATTTTCTACTACCCAGCTCAGTTCCAAGGTTTACCGTGGTATGTGGTGGACCGAAGAACGGCATTTCGGGTAATGGAAGAGAAATGTAGAGAGGATGTGCGACGTATTAGTATGCCTAGGCAGTAGCAGCAGTAGCAGTAATAGTAGTAGTAGCAGTAGCAGTAGTAGTAGTGCTTTTATTTATGTATTGCTTTTTGTATTAAATAAAGTAAATTCCATAATTTGAGATAAGAATGGGATGAGTTAATAATATAATCCTGCAACTTTTACAGTTCAGGAAGGGTGATGTAAATGGCAGAAATGCTATCTGGTTCATGTTTTTTAAACTACGACTAATGAATAAAAGAAGTTTATTGACGTGCTATGTATTCTATGTGCACTGAATTGTCTAGAACGTTTAAGTATGAACTGGAGTACTTAATAATTGAATAAAGGGTCTAATAATAATATTTTCTTAACAGAAAATGCCTCCTAGAAGAAGAGTAACACGTCAAAATCCCGAGGGTTCGACGAACAACAACAATAACGAGGGAACGAATCCCAATTCGGTTCAGCAGTTGGTGAACCTGTTGACAAGAGCTCTTGCGAATCAGCCGCAGGTGCAGGATACTACTTTCAAGGAATTCAAGGCAGTAGGACTGCCTGAGTTCAAAGGATCGACTAACCCTATCGAAGTTCAGACATGGGTTATGGAAATGGAGAAGGTATTTGACGTGGCTAGGGTAGGAGAAGACCAAAAGACAATGTTCGCGGCTTTCATATTGAAGTCGGATGCTAGCTTTTGGTGGCAGGCTAACAAGACTCGAGAGGGAGAGGGAGTCATCACGTGGGAACGTTTCAAGGAAATGTTCTACGAGATGTATTTTCCAGTGAATTCGCAGGACCAGATGGAGGTCCAGTTCCTAGAACTTAAGCAAGGAGGGATGACAGTGTCTGAGTATGCCGCTAAGTTTAACGAGTTGGCCAGGTTCGCTACATACCAGGTCATCACTGAAGCTAGGAAAGCGAGAAGGTTTGAGCGGGGACTAAAGCCTTGGCTCTACAGCAAGGTTTCCATGTTCCAGTTGAATACCTTTGCAGCGGTGCTGGAGAAGGCCATACTTGCTGAGGGAGGAAGCAAAGCGGTGACGAAGTTCAACCAAGATAAGAAGAAGAAGAATGAGGTAGAAACCAAGTCTGGGGGTAGCAGCACTGTGAACCAGAAGAGGAAGTGGTTTGATAATACCTCTGCTAGGAGTCAGCAAGGAAGCCAGCAGAAGAGGAAGTTCGAAGCATGTGCTACATGCGGTAAGAATCACACTGGCGTGTGCATGAAGGGGAAGCAGGTGTGCTTCAACTGTGGTCAGGAAGGCCACATCGCGCCTAATTGCCCAAAATCGAAGAAAGGAGCTTGCTTTACATGTGGATCCAAAGATCACATGGCTCGCAACTGCCCGAAGAAGCTGACGACAGGGTCAACAGGGAGCGAAGGGAATGGAAGCGGCAGTACCGTTACTATCGCTGCACCATTGCAAGCTGTTCGACCCACTGCACGGACATTCAATATGATGGTGCAGGATGCTGTGCAATCAAAAGATGTGGTGTCAAGTATTATTCCGGTCAATAGTATAAATGCATATGTATTATTTGATTCGGGTGCCACTTGCTCATTCATATCTGATGATTTTGCTAGAACCCTAGACTTACCTGTAGAGGAGTTAATTTACCCTTTGAACATAGAGATTGCGAATAGGGAGGTTATTCCTATTAGGAGCGTTTATAAGAACTGTAGATTGGACATTAAGGGTCAGGAGCTTAGAGTAGATTTGATTCCGATAAAACTTGGGGAATTCGACGTCATACTAGGTATGGATTGGTTGTTCAACCATGGGGCGATAATCGACTGTCAGAAGAAGTCGGTAAACCTTACGACTCCGTCGAAGTTGGTGTTCTATGGTAGCAAATCGCCTAGGCAAGCGAGTTATCTGACGGTTATGCAAGCCAAGAAACTTCTGACGCAAGGCTGTGTAGGATATCTAGCCTACATAGTAGATTCGCGTAAGGAAAGCCCGAAGGTGGAGGAGATATCGGTAGTTAAGGAGTTTGTGGACGTTTTTCCAAGCGATTTGCCAGGACTTCCGCCAGGTAGGGAGACAGAGTTCGTGATCGATCTAGCGCCGGGAACTGCTCCGATTTCGAAGGCTCCGTACCGAATGGCTCCAGTCGAGATGAAGGAACTGATGATTCAACTGCAAGAACTGCTAGACAAGAAGCATATTCAACCGTGCGTTTCGCCGTGGGGAGCGCTTGTCTTATTCGTAAAGAAAAAGGATGGGTCGATGCATCTTTGCATTGATTATAGAGAGTTGAATAAAGTTACGATCAAGAATAGGTATCCTTTACCTAGGATCGATGACTTGTTTGTTCAACTGAAGGGTGCGAAATACTTCTCGAAAATCGATTTGAGAAGCGGGTATCATCAATTGAAGGAGAGGAAGGAAGATATACCAAAAACGGCTTTTAGAACTCGGTATGGTCATTACGAGTTCTTGGTGATGTCATTTGGTCTCACGAATGCCCCAGCTGCATTTATGGACTTAATGAATAGGGTGTTCAAGCCATTTTTGGACAAGTTTGTGGTAGTGTTCATAGATGGCATCCTGGTTTATTCCAAGACCGAGGAAGAGCATGCTGAACACTTACGACTAACCTTAGAAGCACTGAGACGAGAAAAATTTTACGTTAAATTCTCAAAATGCGAATTCTGGTTGGAAAGTGTGCAATTTCTTGGCCACGTGATCGACAAGGATGGTATTTCGGTAGATCCGTCGAAAGTTGAGGCCGTAATTAGTTGGGAACAGCCGAAGACGCCGTCTGAAGTGAGAAGTTTCTTAGGATTGGCTGGTTATTACCGAAGATTTATTCAAGACTTTTCTAGAATCGCAACTCCGTTGACGAATTTGACTCGTAAAATAGTTAAGTTTGTTTGGACGGAGAAGTGTGAGGAGAGTTTTCAAGAGCTGAAGAAGAGGTTGAGTACTGCGCCTGTATTGTCTTTACCGGATAGTTCGGGGAATTTCGTAGTATATAGCGATGCCTCACATAAAGGATTAGGCTGTGTATTGATGTAGAGCTGCAAAGTCATTGCATATGCGTCACGTCAGCTGAAGGATTACGAGAAGGGGTATCCGACCCATGATCTAGAATTGGCGGCAGTATTGTTTGCCCTAAAGATTTGGAGGCACTACTTATATGGAGAGAAGTGTGTAATATACACAGATCACAAGAGTCTGAAGTATATATTTACCCAGAAGGATTTGAACATGCGCCAAAGAAGATGGTTGGAACTGATTAAAGACTATGATTGCTAGATACTTTACCATCCGGGTAAAGCTAACGTTGTTGCCGACGCATTGAGCAGAAAAGGTCGGGAGAAACTGAACGTATTAACTGATCAGGATCGGTTAATAGAACAGATGGCTAGATTGGAGTTGGAAGTGAAGTTTTCGAAATAATCGGATGAGATGTTGTTTCAAGTAACCATTGGTTCTACTTTGATGAAGAATGTGAAAAGATTCGGACGAGGTTAATTGATGGCGAAGAGTTCAAGTTCAAGGTCGATAATGAAGGACTGTTACGATTTGAAGGTAGAATCTGGATACCGCCAGTACCAGAGGTCAAAGAGGAGATTTTGAGCGAAGCTCGTAGTTCTAGATATTCTATTCACCCTGGGAGTATGAAGATGTACCAGGATCTCAGGCATCATTTCTGGTGGCCGAATATGAAGAGGGACGTGGCTGAATGCATTACGAAATGCTTAACATGTCAGAAAGTTAAAGCAGAACACCAGAGACCAAATGGTTTGCTGCAACCTTTAGAAATTCCAGAGTGGAAGTGGGAGCACATCACGATGGATTTTGTGGTAGGACTTCCAATGACTCATAAGGGATATGATGCAATATGGGTTATAGTGGATCGACTGACAAAGTCAGCCCACTTTCTGCCGATCAGGGTCAAGTACAACCTGGATAAACTAGCGAAGCTCTATGTGAAGGAAATTATTTCTCGACATGGTATTCCGGTGTCGATTGTGTCCGACAAAGATCCACGTTTTACGTCTAATTTCTGGAAGCGATTGCAAGAATGTATGGGAACGCAATTGCAAATGAGTACAGCGTATCATCCTCAGACCGATGGCCAGAGAGAAAGAACGATTCAAACACTTAAGGATATGCTGAGAGCTTGTGTGATGGACTTCAAAGGAAGCTGGGAGGATCATCTACCATTGGTGGATTTCGCCTACAACAATAGTCATCATGCAAGTATTGGCATGCCGCCTTACAAAGCGTTATACGGTAGAAAATGCAGAACTCCTTTGTGCTGGGATGAAGTCAGTGAACGTCAATTGTTGGGACCAGAATTGGTACAACAAACCGCCGAAATTGTAAAGCTGATCAGAACGAGATTAGTTGCTGCTCAAGACAGACAGAAGAAGTATGCCGATTTACATCGACAGAGCCGAGAATTCTTACCAGGAAGTTTCGTGTTCCTGGAAGGGGAAAATTTGATTCGGTGAGAAGGGGAAGCTGAGTTCCCGATTCATTGGACCTTTTGAGGTACTACGAAAGGTGGGCGAGGTTGCTTACGAGATTGCATTACCTCCGGAGCTCGAGAATATACATAATATCTTTCATATTTCTGTATTAAGACTTTACAAGCACGATTATAAACATGTAATAGAATATGAACCTTTGCTATTTGATAAAGACTTATCATATGAAGAAGTGCATGTTCAAATAGTTGATAGAAAGGAACAAGTACTTAGGAATAAAGTGATACCTTCTGTTAAGGTAATCTGGAGGAACCACAGTGCTGAAGAAGCTACGTGGGAACTCGAAGATGTTATGATGAAGTCTTATCCGCATTTATTTGCTTAGTTATGTGTAACCCCTTATATACTGATTCTAAGGACAGAATCCTTTTAAGGAGGGAAGAATGAAATAGACGAGATTTTTATTTTTTTTTTTGTGATTCTGGGGACAGAATCCTTTTAAGGTGGGAAGATTGTAACGATTGAGATTTTATAATTAATTTTAATATTTATTGAGATAAATAAATATTTTATGTGATTTATTTATTGAGTTAAATAAATAAATTATGTGATTTATGGAGTGATTTAATTAAGTATTATATACTAATTAAATGAATGTGTAATATTTATTTAATTAATATTAATGTTATAGTATAGTTCTAATTTAATTGAGATAATTGAATTAGATGAATTATGTGATGAAGTGTTACATGGATTATAATTTACGAGTAATTATAATTATGTGGCAATTTTATGTGATTAATTGATATTAGATTTTAATTGATTAAATTAGATGATTGATATTTAATTAATTAAAATGTGACATTAAAGTATGTATTAAATAATTTGTTAAAATAAAAGAAAAAGGATTTTAAATGATTTTTACCAAACAAGGCTTTGCATTTGTTTTAAATCTATTTTACCAAACACGGCCTTAGTAATAATAACCTATTTTTTTTAAAATAATGTTGTTTTGGCCAAACAAAGCCTTAAGGCTTTTTGAATTTTAAAACTTATGTAACTGCTAAATTAATTAGGCTAATTAGTATTAGTTAGTACGCGTATTATATTATATTACGTTAGTTCTATACTACGTTAAATTAATCCTAAGTCTAAACTAAGAGCAAAGAAGAAAGAAAAGAGCAGAGGAAAAAGAGAAAGTAGAGAAGAGTTGGAGAAGAAGAGAAGGAAGAAGAAGCTTGTGAAGGCTAGAGTGAATCTTTGTTTTCTTCTCCTATCACCGAAAGGTAATCCATAATCTCTACTTTTATATTTTCAAAACTCGATTTAAGTTTCATGTTTTATTCTCTGTGAAAACTGAGTTTTCATGTAATAGCATAAACATGGATGGTATATATATATAGGTGGTGTTGTTCATGGTGAATTATATGGTTATCAATGATTTTTAGAAATTAAATTACTGTAGAAATATATTTTAACAAAAAATTCATGTTTATATGAGTTCATATGGAATTTCATGAGTTTATATATTATGGGTGATTTTACATTGAGAAATTGGTATATGTTAGTATGTTGTTTAAAAATTTTCTATGATACTACCTTGAATCATGAGAATAAAGCATGTGTTATAAGTTGAATTGCTTAAGAATTTTATTACAGTGACTTATTTTGGAAAATATATGAGTTTTCATGAAAATGGCCAAATTGGATTTTTAAAACTTGTGATTATCATTGTTTAAATGATTTTGTGTTGTGGAAGCATGTTATATATATATATGTATAATTGCATAGGTATGATTTACAATGTTTAAGTTACTGTAAATATCCATTTGTTGGCTTGTATGGGTTAATGGGTGAAGCAGAGTAACGTGGCTGTCTGCGTCTGGCCGAGTTGCTGCGCAGCTGCGCCGGCAGCAAGGCCAGGAGCAGCGCAGCTGCGCCGCTTGTCCTTCCCAGATCCTTACCCTGCGCAGCTGCGCCGGTACCAAGGCCTGAGGCTGCGCAGCTGCGCCGTGCACAGTGCAGTGGCAGTGAGTTTTAGTCAAGTGTGCAATGTGTTGTTATGTTTCCATTACATTATTGCTAAGATAATGAGCATGTATCTAGCTGCTATAACATGAAGTTGATAATTTCATAATTCGAGAAAAAGAAAGTTTTGAAAAAAACTAATATGGTATTTAAATTATAAACTATAATTGTTTAATTGTACAATAAGTTACTTAATTATAATTTATTAATTATAATTAAGAGTAAATGTTTAATTTAAATTTTAATTTTTGTGAAATTATAATGTATAGAAGTTGGTTTATTTTAATCAATTAGATGTTAATTTAAATTATAATTTATGTAATTATAATTTAATAAATGCATGTTTAATTATGGATTATAAATTGATAATTTCATAATTAATTATAATTTGTGTAATTAAATGCATGATGTGGTTTAATTGATTATAATTATTATAATTTGTTTATAATTATAATTTGATTAAGTGTTTGAATTATAATTGTTTAATTATAATTTAGTTAAATACATAATTGATTTAATTAACTATGTGATAGTTGATTATTATTATTAGAGTGAGTTAACCATGAGGGTTAACCACTTATGTGAATTAGTTACGTGTTAACTAATTTAGGTTATTGTGATTGAATATATATGTGTAGGAAGTATTAAAGTACGTGAATTGTGTTAAGTAGCTTGCGCTTGAGGCAAGTCTTCTAAACCTTAAACTCATTAATTTTATGCAAGTTTTCTAAACCCTAATCTTGTATAATTTCTTGTGTTCATATATTCTTGTTAAGAATGTCCTTTTCTATTTCTGTATTAGACAATTGTCTATTTAATTAAAATGATCTTAACTTATTGTTCAAGTAAGATCCAGTTATTATTTTAAATGCTTTAAGTTGATTCTAAAGCATATGTTAATTCATAATTCTTTATTCATGAATTATTGGAAGTCGATTCAACTAATCCTTAGTTGATGAACACGAATTCTAAATTACCCTTGTAAGCTTATCCAAACCAAACTTTCTTTGGTGCGGACTTGAATTCAAATTACTGAGTTGAACAACCCTATTTACTAGGGGAGGTTACTACGCACAGCGTTAAGATGTTTGTGCACAATACATGGTACGAAGGGCTGATCCCCCTAAGTACGAGTTAAGGTCCATAGTCTTATTGACTGTTAAAGGTTTAAATAGAAATATTTATAACCTAGGACAAGAGTTCAAAGGTCTTATGACACTCAAATAAATTCTATATTCGAATTTTAATGTTGAGAGAGAATTATTATTCAATTCTTTATTGTTGAAGTAAGCTAAGTTATTCAAAATCTTTTTTAAGAATTCCTTTCATGTATATATTATTGTTAAACTCCAGTGAGCTGTGGTTTGCTCACTCTTGCATTAAATAACAATTTCAGTTAAGGTTGATAATGCTGATGCTCCGTCTACGAGTAAGGGCAAGGAAAAGCAAAGCAAGTGAAGTCTTGTTTTTATTTAATTGAGAATGATTGTAATAATTGAATGTTATGTTTTATTTTCGCACTTTATTGTATTCATTTCAAGGTTAGAGTAACCCTGGGAGTGATATGGAGAAGGTTGTAACCCTTGTTTTAAGGGAGATTTTATTAATAGTTGAATAAAGGTTGTAATTTATTTTAAGATATATTGGGTAGATGTTTGTTATAGTTAGAAAGTGAACCAAATCATGTGGAAACGAAGTACCCGAATTTGGGGGTGTCACAGTCACTCCCTGAGACCTTATTGCAGTTCGTTGTTAATTTCCACATGAATAAGTTAGATGTCAGCTTGCCTAAATTACTTAACATGTTAAAAACTGCAGAAGGTCACTTCCCATCCAAGAATAACCATGTCTTAATGGTGGATAATTCTTCCAAGAGTTAGAAGAGGCCCAAGGTATCTTCTGAAAGGAAGAAATCTAAGAAGGCTAAAGGTAAGGTGAACACAAAGGAACAAAAGAAACCTGATCCAACTAGCAAAGGAATGTGCTTCCATTGCAACGAGCCTGGTCCTTGGAAGAGGAACTGCAAAAAGTTTCTGGCAGAGGAGAAACTTAGAGAAGCTTGACTTCCAATTAAGGTATGTTCATAATTGAAATTAATTTTTCATAAAGTTAAAATTCTACTTGGGTATTGGTACCGGTTGTGGTTCTCACATATATAATATTGTGCAAGTACTGGTCAGAAGTAGAAAACTGAACAAGGATGAGGTTGTCCTACGACTGAGAAATGAAGCAAAGGTTGCTGCATTAACTGTAGGCACTTATTGTTTAGCACTGCCTACGGGCAAGTTCATTTATTTAAGTAATTGTTATTTTTCCGAATATCATTAGAAACATTATTTCTGTTTTCGTATTAGATATGGATGGATTTGACATTATAATAAAGAACAACGGTTGTTCTATTTATAATAACAATATTTTATATGGTGTTGATAATTTACGAAATGGACTTTATATACTTGACTTGTATGACAATATATTTCAAATTGAACAAACTAAGAAAAGGAAAAGAGATGATGTTAATTATACCTATATGTGGCATTGTAGACTCGGTCATATCAATGAAACAAGATTATCCAAGCTGCATAAGGATGGGGTCTTAGAGCTATTCGATTATGAATCATATCCAACTTGTGAATCTTGTCTCATGGGTAAAATGACTAAATCTCCTTTTAGTGGAAAAGGAGAAAGAGTTATAGAGTTGTTAGGGTATTCTTATTTTATTACTTTCACTGATGATCACTCAAGATTTGGATATGTGTATTTAATGAAATACAAATCTGAATCATTTGAAAAGTTCAAACAGTTCAGAAGTGAAGTAGAGAAACAAACGGGCAAGAGTATTAAGATACTTCGATCAGATCGAGGTGGAGAATACTTAAGCGGTGAGTTTCTCAATTGTCTCAGAGAAAATGGTATAATCTCACAATGGACTCCTCCAGGTACACCACAGTTAAGTGCAGTATCTGAAAGGAGAAATCGAACACTGTTGGACATGGTTCGATCCATGATGAGTTTTACCGACCTTCCAATTTCCTTCTGGGGATATGCCCTAGAAACGGCTGCATACCTACTTAACAAGGTACCTACCAAATCCGCCCCAAAGACTCTATATGAGATGTGGAAAGGGAGGAAACCAAATCTTAAGCATGTTAAGAATTGGGGTTGTCCAGCTTATGTCAAAAAGTTTGAAAATGATAAGCTACAGACTAAATCCGATAAGTGTAGATTTGTGGGATACCCTAAAGAAATCGTAGGGTATTATTTCTATCTTCCAACTGATCAAAAGGTGTTTGTTGCAAAACATGGTACCTTCTTGGAGAAAGACTTTATCCATGAAGGGGTCAGTGGGAGCAAGATATATCTTGAAGAAGTTCAAGAACCACAAGTTACCACGGACCAAAGTCAGGTACCTAACCAAGTAGAAGAACCTACTGTACCACACCCTGTTCGTAAATCTGGAAGAGTACCGAAGATACCTGAGAGGTATGGATTCGTTATAGAGGGTGACGATGAGGTACACATCATGAATGATGATGATCCATTGAATTACGAACAGGCTATGAGTAATAAAGACCCAGGGAAATGGCTTGAAGCCATGAAATCCGAAATGGACTCCATGTATGAAAACAAAGTATGGTCTTTGGTTTCACCACCTGAAGGTATTAAACCTATTGGGTGTAAATGGGTTTTTAAGAAAAAGACTGGAGCAGACGGAAAGGTAGAGACCTATAAGGCCCGACTGGTTGCAAAAGGTTTCAAACAAAGACAAGGAGTTGACTATGATGAAACCTTCTCACCAGTAGCCATGCTCAAGTCCATTCGGATTTTGCTTGCGATTGCAGCTTACAACGACTATGAGATCTAGCCGATGGACGTGAAAACGGCCTTCCTCAATGGGAAACTTGAGGAGGATGTGTATATGACACAGCCAGAGGGATTTATTTCAAAAGTTGGAACAAATCAAGTCTGTAAGCTACAACGATCCATTTATGGGTTGAAGCAAGCTTTTCGTAGATGGAACATTCATTTTGATGAGACAATCAAAGAGTTTGATTTTATCAAAAATGAGGATGAACCATGTGTATACAAGAAGGTTAGTGGGAGCGTAGTATCATTCCTTGTATTATATGTTGATGATATATTACTGATAGGGAATGACATTCCTATGTTACAATCCATTAAAATCTGGTTATCTAAAAACTTCTCCATGAAGGACTTGGGTGAAGCATCCTATATTTTGGGGATAAAGATCTATAGAGATAGATCTAAAAGGATGCTCGGCTTATCCCAAGGAACGTACATTGATACGATGCTAAAGAGGTTTAGCATGGAAGATTCTAAAAGAGGTCTCATGCCGATGAGCCATGGAATAAATCTCTCCAAGAAACAGGCCCCAAAGATACCTGAGGAGAGAGACCGTATGAGTAAGATCCCTTATGCTTCTGTAATAGGATCTATCATGTACGGTATGATATGTACTAGACCGGATGTTGCTCACGCACTTAGTGTAACAAGCAGATACCAGTCGAATCCAGGAGAAGAGCACTGGAAGGCAGTGAGAAATATCCTAAAGTACTTGAGAAGGACTAAAGATATTTTTCTTGTTTACAGTGGGTCTGAATTAAAACTCGAGGGATTCACGGACTCAAGTTTTCAAACAGACCAAGATGACAGTAAATCTGTTTCAGGGTATGTGTTTACCTTGAACGGAGGTGCAGTGAGTTGGAAGAGTTCCAAGCAGCAAACGGTTGCTGATTCAGTGACAGAGGCAGAGTATATAGCTGCAAGTGAAGCTGCAAAGGAAGCTGTTTGGATGAAGAAGTTCATAACTGAACTTGGTGTGGTTCCTAGCATTGGAGAAGTAGTTCCTGTATACTGTGACAACACCGGAGCGGTTGCACAGGCTAAGGAACCCAGGTTTCATCAAAAATCTAAACACGTGTTGCGGCGATTTCACTTGATCAGGGAGATCATTGAAAGTGGAGACGTCACCTTGGAGCGTGTAGACTCTCAAGACAACATTGCAGATCCATTTACTAAAGCTTTAACACAACAGCAGTTTGATCGTCACTTAGAGAAGATGGGTATGAGATACCATGGCGATTGGCTTTAGTGCAAGTGGGAGATTGATAGTAGTGTGCATACAAGCCAATCATGTATGATGACAAAGCACATACTTTGTAAACAATCTTATTTATTTATTAATAAAATATTCATTTAAGGCATATAATTATCTACATGGTGCTGTTTTTATAATATGTAAATAACCCATAGTTTTAAGCAATGCTTTTAGAATCATGATGAGATCATGACAATGAGATCTAAATTCTTAGAAAGCTTAAAAACTAAAATAGTTCCCAATTGTGGGATTACTAAAATGGGGATTAGTAAATCCAGATAGATTGGTACATATGTTGCTTGCTCATTGGATGAGGATGACTGATCTCATGGTCATTTGTGTGGAGACACTAAAGCAAGTATATAGGTGCTTATTGGAGAATAAGTTCACTGAACGTGACTCGCTATGGAATACCTAATGGAGTTTTACTCGCCTGTCAATAGGAATTCCTAATGTGATAGTAGTACATGTGATCCTTGGACTTGAGATCATCATAGTATCTTGTATTTAACAAATTATACTTTGACTAATTCCTTAAGGCCTTTTAAGGCATATATAGGGTATGCTTGGGTGTAATGAGTTACATATGGAGATAATGAATGATCAATAAAGAATCTACCACCTCTAGTAAAAGAGGAGATATGTCCTATGTGATTCGTTAAATGACAACCCAGGAATCCTTGGCCAAGGTAGAATGAAATTAGAAAGAGGTTTCTAATTTGCATTATTTGGAGTTGTGCATTTTCTAATCGAAATACATATAATTAAATAAATTAAGACTTGACAGTAAATCCATGTCTTATATTTAATTGGGACATTGTATGGTGGAAGGATTGAATTGTACGGTAACTATTAACTCACAGGTTCTTTTATGATTAATGTTGAAATCTATATTATCGGAAAGTCGTTGATCGCTAGGGAGGCTTATCCCTATTGTAGAATAAATGTTATTTATTTAAATAGATTATTAGTTTAATTTGTTTATTTAAATAAGATTAGAATTGTTCTAATTGATTTATTCACAACCGGTTTAATATGGAGAACCTAAAGGGTCACACCATAAAAGGAAGAAGAATTATTTAAGAAGAAAATGGCATGATAGTAATAATGCATTAAGTATAATTAATTTAATCTATGATGATAGAATAAATTAAATAGCTTAATGTTTATTATTTAATATTTTAGAAATATTAAATATAAATTAATAAGAGGAGTCTTATTAATATTATTATTATTATTATTATTTTAATTCTAAAGGAGTTTAGGAATTAATATAATATCAGTACTCTCTCTCAATCCTAATAAAGATTAGGATATAAATTAATTAAAAGTATTTAATTAATTAAATAAATAAAACCCTATTCTAATTGGATTAGGATGGTTAACCTAATATCTATATAAGAGAGTCTTATATCAGAAATAAGGTACGTGAATTTTTCAAGAGTTGGGAGTACACATATTCTATAGCGATAGAAACAAGGTTTAAGCCAATAACCCATCTTACTGAGTTCTTCATCTTCCTTGGTGGATCACCGTTAGAGGACAAACATTTGGGTGGCTGACATTGATCAAGGGAAGGAGCCACTACAGATGAATCAAAGGAATCAAAGGAGTAGAACTTGTACCTGAGGAAGCTTGGATCTGCAAAGGTATAATTCTGTTTTTCTTCTTTTTCATTCACTGATAATTGATGCACAAGAATGATCATGGTAATGGGTTGTATAAATTTTTGAAAACATAGTTTTTACACTTCCGCCCTATTTATGTGATTTGATTGCATGATTGCGTTACGTACAAACCCAACAGTCACACCATAAAGGGAAGAATAATTATTTAAAAAGGTAATGACATAATCGTATAAAATGCATTACGTGTATTTAATTTAATCTATGGTGATAGAATAAATTAAATAGCTTAATTTTTATTATTTAATATTTTGGAAATATTAAATATAAATTAATAAGAAGAGTCTTATTAATATTATTATAATTGTTAATATTTTAATTTCTAAAGGAGTTTAGGAATTAAATTAATATTAGTACTCTCATTTATTGCTAATAAGATTAGGAGGCAAATTAATTAAATAAATTTAATTAATTATTCCCAATGTGGTGGGAAGCCTAAATTAAATAAAGAAATTTAATTAATTAAATAAAACCCCATGTCTAATAGGATTAGAAGGGTTGAATATCTATATAAGAGGAGTCTTATAATAGATATCAGTTGATGCAATTCCAATGGTTGGAGAGTACTCTTTTTTTATAGAGGATAGAAAACTAGGGTTTAGCCAACCACCATCCTTCTTTATAATTCCTCTTCCTTGGTGGATCACCTCTAGAGGCCAAACACTTGGGTGGCTAACGTTGATCAAAGGAATGAATCTAACCTAGAAATTCAAAGAGATCACGAAGAACAAGAAGTTGAACTCGTACCTGTGAAAGCTTCGTTCTACAATGGTATGATTCCATAACTTCTTATCAGTCGTTTTAAATTAATAATTTGCATAAAGGATGATCCGGGTAAAGGTTTTGTATAATTATTTTTAACTCTGATATACCATGCTTCCCCTATTTTTGCAATTTTATTGCGCCCACAATTTTGTACAAACCCAACAACTACCGCATGCATGGTGAATAACCCTTCGTATTCATTCTTTATTAAGTTGTGGGAATAACCCTTCGTATTCATTCTTTATTAATATGTGGGAATAACCTGTCTACGCAGACTACCGCATTCTTGGTGAAAATCTATTTGCAGCTTCATATATTATTTCATTTCAGATTCCTAAATCTAAACTTACTATGATAAGTATTGCTTCTATAATTCCTAAAATTATTAGAAATTGCTTAAAGTTTTCACTTCATCTAATATTATTTCACTGAAATATTGGTCTGAACTTCTTATTGAAATTTTAATTTTTTTATGTCAGGGTACTATTCATTCAGGTACTATTCACTGCGTACTATTCACGACAAAATTAGTTTCTTTTTCAGTCCAAATTATTTTTGATATATGAATATCACTCTTGAATTTTTCTCCACAATTGATTATCATGTTGACAATTTGAACATTCTTGAACTTGGATAAATTAAATTATAAATCTCTAATATTTGTCCTTGATCTCACTTGATTCGTTCTTTATATCATTTTTCATAATCCTCAGTCTTAAATTGTGGTGAAAGTTATCTTTGGCCCTGTCGACATTGGGAAAAATCTGCGGGTTGGGTCACAACTCGGATCTTTAATCTCTTCTTAAGTTATCTCTACCCTTACTCTTTTTATTGCAAAAAAAGGTTTTGAAGGGTTTTTTAGGAAAAGGCCAACATGTACCATGTCGACGATTTGAATGTTTTAAAGAGTCGCCAGTTGGTAGATTTGAAATGGTTGTACCAACTCAACTGAATTTTGTTTGAAAGAGACCCAATTGCTGGACATTGTCGAAACATGATCTTTCAAACCAAAGTTTTGAGCTCGGGAGATTGGTTAAGTGTGGGGAAGGTGTTAGGCACTCCGCAACTCCCGTGTAAACGCGGTACCGCATCTTTCCAAAATTTCCCTTAAAAACTAAAATGTGTGTGAATGTTGTTTGAAAATTGGGCCTATGTTTGATTGATTGATTGAAAGTAGTGCTTTGGTTCGTTGAACCTATATACGAAGAGTTTGATTTGATTTGCAAAACGTCTTTGATTTGCAAAAGTGTTTGATTTGATTTGCAAAAGCTTTTCTTTTAATTGATTTGTAAATGATGTTCTGAAAGCTGGTTATCAAACCTTTACGCTAACATAGGAATTAAAGCCTGTTGATACTTCCATTTTTATCTTTATAGCCTTAAGGCTTGCATTTGAATGGTGATTGTCGGGTTGCGAAGCATCCTCATGGGCATGATAGCCATCGCAGGGACTCTGACATAACAATTCATGTTTTTCACTATGTTGAGACCTTTAATCCGAATAACCATTTTAAGGTCTTTTGTATGTACATTTTACAGAAAAACTGGCAGGGTATATTTGTAAAGGGGAGTTTATCCATCATGAAAATCAGATTCTAATCAGTTTGATTATGAACTGACGATTCCTAGGCACATATATGAAGGTCGATAAACCTGGACAGCTCAAATTTGTATAGAAATATATCTAAATGTTGCCAGAACCAAGGATTCATCAGTAAATCCTGGTTCAACCTGGCTGAAGCATCTCGTTCCCATTAGATAGCGATCTAAGGGCCGCGAGGTAGCTTTTACAACTGAAACAAGAAAAATGCTAGATTTAAATAAATCTCAGCCATTCTAGCTTCCCGGTTCCGTCTGTACCGATTTTGAACAGTTTGAAAGCTAGAATTGGTGAGATTTAAATAAATCTAGTTCACCCGCAGATATGTTAATGCCGATTCACATAAAATGAATATTTAAAGCAATAACTGAATAAAAAATGAGCAAAGCATTATATATAATTATATATATACAAAAGCTATAAAAGGCGATGGGTTTTCACACCGGTGCCCGAACTGAAATTGATATATATATATATATATATATATATATATATATATATATATATATATATATATATATTTATGAAAGCTGTATGAAAGCCACGAAATGATCCAGGTTGGACATAATTGAAATATATATATATAGAAAAACAGTAAAAAGGGCGATGGATTTTCACTCCTGTGCCCGGACTAAAATTGAAATATATACAGAAACGTAGTCAACCAAGACTGGGAAGATAATCCAGTATGGTGAATGGTGCAAAAAACGGTAAAAAAAGGCCATAGAATGATCCCGGTCGAACTGAAATATAAATGGAAATAAAAGTAGTTAACCAACACTGGGAAGATAACCCAATGTGGTGAATTTACTTATATATGCATATTTATATATAAAAGCAGTAACAAGGCCACGGAATAGTCCAGGCCGAATTAAAATATATAAATATATATATAAAGACAGAAATATAGTCAATCAAGACTGGGAAGAGAACCCCGTGGTGGTGAAGGTTGCTTATATATGTATAAATATACATAAAAGCAATAAACTACCTCAGATTTGACATACGGGCTTGACAGAATTGAAAAGTTAGTATATATACAGTTAAATATATACAAAAAAGGCCAAACCCGGACTGGGAAGATAACCCAGTCCAGCGAAGTTGCTTATAACGAAGTTGCAAGTATGCCGAAGACGCTGGAAGTGACGGATGGTCAATTCGAGTTGTAAAATGCCAGAAAATGTTTTTATGTATAAAAATGTACCAAAAGTTGATGAAAACGGCCACGGAACTGAGTTCCGGGCATATTTAGAAAACAAAAATTAACGTGCAAGTGTATAAAAGTACGAAGTAGTAGTATTAACTAGCTGATCGTAAAAATACTCACAATGGACTGCTACAAGGGCTTTTTGCCAAATCATAGGCCTTTAACGTCCGAATCTATCTTTTATTTTTTGATATGTGGTAGTATGTGGGTGTATCTATGTGTTAGAGTGAAAATATTTGAGTTTGGAAGATAAGAAATTGGACAGAAAACCAAATGGGTAGAGGTTCGAAGCGTTTTTTCTTTTTTTAAAATGAGGGGGGGGGGGGTGCCCTCATATATATAGGTCAGGGAGCCTCCACCCTACCTGCTACTGCCATAGGTAGAGGTGCGGCTCCCCTGGTGGGGTCCACGTGTCTGGTTTTATTGTCTTGAAGTACGTGCACACTGAGCAATGCAAGGTCGAAGTCGAAACTTTCTAACTTTTGATCGGAGCGTCCGTTTGAGGTGTGCAATACCTTTTCGGAAAGCCCTCTCCTAGAATTTCACAATGACATGGGATAAAACATTTTTCGGATCCAAGAAGATGGGTTCATAACCAGGTCTTTGGTTCTCCACAGTTTTTCCATTGAGCTGTCTTGCGCTGTTTGCACTCGGGATCATCGTTATGGTTTGTTCTAACCTTGGTGGCTTCAATTTGGCTTGAGTTTGATCGAATTGGCTTAGAGTTGGTAAAATAACCATTTTTCCCCTCATGGGGTTGCTTTTAGTGTCGGCATGGCCTTTGGTTGACTTCCTGGAGTTGTTTCCAAGACTTGGATCCCATTCGAGTCTGTTTGTCCTCAATGTTGTCTCTGAGCCTAACTTGGTCACTCCTTGTTTTCCTCTGGAGATGTTGTGGAGCTTTAGTTTTGTTCCCAAAGTTGACATGACTTCCCGGGTTAAGACCGGGGCTGAACTGTACCTCTCGGGTTGAGACCAAGGCTGACCTGTACCTCCCGGGGGAGACCGGGGATGACCTGTACCTCCCGGGTTGAGACCAGAGCTGACTTGTACCTCCCAGGTTGAGACCGAGGCTGATCTATACCCCCCGAGTTGAGACCGGGACTGACCTGTACCTCCCGGGTTGAGACTAGGGCTGACCTGTACCTCTCGAGTTTAGACCGGGGCTGACCTGTACCTTCAGGGTTGAGACCGGGGCTATCCTGTACCTCCCGGGTTGAGACCGGGGCTGACCTGTACCTTCTGGGTTGAGATCGGGGCTGACCTGTACCTCTTGGGTTGAGACCGGGGCTGACCTGTACCTCCCTGGTTGAGACCGGGGCTGATCTGATGGCCCGATATTAAGATCAGGGTTGATCTAATGGCTCGATATTCAGATCGGGGTTGAACCAACGGCCCGATTTGAGATCGGGGTTGATTTGACTGCTCAATTTGAGATCGGGGTTGATTTGACTGCCCAATTTGAGATCAGGGTTGATCTAACGGCCCGATTTGAGATCGAGGTTGATTTGACAGCTCGATTTGAGATCGAGGTTGATTTGATGGCCCGATATTGAGATCGGAGTTGATTTGACGACATTCTTGCCCTCCTACAGTGTTAGTAACAGGGAAAGAAAATTTTGAATGTCTAAAGATGCCCCTCTGTATCATGTTCATGCAACGCAGTGGAATGAACAAGAAAAATATTAGTAGACACTAGAAATGCCAATGCAAAGGGGAGGCAATGCATGATATGGTATGTCATGAATGTCAGATACCTTTGAGGGGTTAGGGTTATCACTGATTGATTACGTTAGTTTCTGCTGGGGATAAATTATCCGTGATAACCCTTGCTGCCGCATTATCATGCTATTTTTAGTAGGATACCAGATTTAAACTATCACAGAATGCTCTTATCACTTTTTGATGGGGATGACGATATCCGTGATAGCTTTGCCAACTATGATGGGGATATATCTTGGTTACCGAGTTACCTTCTTGTATACTTCTGATGCTTATCCTGACGATAATTCACAACGGCAGCTTGCCACAGGGGGTTGAACCACCAGTCCTTCTTGATGCTCCCTTTGAGGATGTGTATAACAGATTCCATCATTGATGATGGATTACTATATTGCTTTCGTCATCGGATCCCTTCCCCGACGCTCCGTTGGGGCTGAGCCAACGGCTGAACTATCTCGGTCTGTACCCGACGCTTCACTAGGTTAAAACCAACGGCTGAACTGGACTCGGTCTGTACCCAAAACTTCGTTGGATTGAAGCCAACGGCTGAATTAAACTCAGTCTGTACCCGATACTTTGTTGGATTGAAACAATGGCTGAATTAAACTCGGTCTGTACCCAATACTTCGTTGGATTGAAGCCAACGGCTAAACTGTACTCGGTCTGTACCCGATACTTCGTTGGATTGAAGCCAACGGCTAAACTATACTCGGTCTGTACCCGATACTTCATTGGATTGAAGCCAACGGCTGAACTGGACTCGTTCTGTACCAGATACTTTATTGGATTAAAACCAATGGCTGAATTGAACTCGGTCTATACCGGATACTTAGTTGGATTAAAGCCAACGGCTGAATTGAAATTATTTTGTTCCTGATACTTCGTTGGGTTGAAGCCAACGGCAGAACTGCACTTGGTCTGTACCCGATACTTCATTGGATTGAAGCCAATGGAAGAATTGAACTCCTGGATGTCGTATACCTCTGAGTTTTTGAATGTTAGATTTGAAGGAGGCCTCCCCGCTGGTCGAGAGTTTGCATTGTCGACCCGTAGAGTCCCGATTTTGACAGAGGGAGGCTGGGAGCTCTATTTAGGAGAGCGTGCTATCAGGAGTATTATAGGGCAAATCCGCATTCCCATTGTTCCTCTTACTTGGCATCATTGGCCATTGCTCTTGCCATTGATAGATATCCCTATAGAGGGCATAGATGGCTTTACCTTATCAGAGGGCCCTTATAGCCAAGAGGCATTCAGCAGCTGGTGGAGTCCTCGCACTATTGGAGCTCACACTTGGGCTACCCAGTTCATGGCAGACATGGTGCCAAGGTTTGTGATGATGACAGACTGGATAGCTGGCCTCAGGGAGCCGACTCATTTGGACCAGATCATAGGATTGACCCAGCAGCTGGAGAGAGCTCACCTATTTATCAGGCATCTTGGCAGAGATCCGTCAGAGGTATCTTTTTTGACCAGTCCAGCTCAGGAGCGAGCCCCTCTTTAGGTCCATTTTCCAGCTATTTTATAGGGACATATCCTCCCTTGTACCTCCCAGATATGCCTGATGGCAGCCATTTTGTGTCCACGGAGGACATGGAGCAGGTTAACCACCCGAGCGTAGATATCTTGGATCTTTTTGGATAGCTATTGTAGCTATATCTTTTGGTCGGCCACTGTTTTTGCTTTTGGGAGGCTGTGCCCCATTTTGATAGACCACTGTTAGTAGTTGGAGGGTGGTGCCCCATTTCCCTATACATTTTATTTTTTTTTATATTATCAGACAGGGATGATGCTTGTAGTAGATAGTTTGTTGTAGATATACATGATATTTCCTATCTATTGCATCATATTTATCATTGTCATTATGCATGTATTATGTCATATGTATGCATTTAGACAGATGAGTTTAGATTTGACCCATGGATGGTCTTATAATACGGTGATACAGATGGCATCATCTACTGTTAGCCGTATCGAGCATTTACCACTGTCTGAGGTGGCATTGTTATTGAGATCGTGGTATAGCAGTTTGTCTTTCTCAGCCAAAGGGACAGTTGATCAGATGTTGGGGCATTCATTGGCCCTCGTAGATTTTCGAGTTTCGTACGGGTTTGTGGATGGTCTTTTACCCTCATGGATACCTGAGAGACAAGTCTTCCGTTTTGGGCAGCATGAGCTGTCTCCGACTCTGGAGGAGTACGAGCGACTTACTGGTTTGGCTCTGGACTTGCCGTGTGCCCATACTGCTATTAGTGATATGAGGAGGCCGTTCACACGGATGTCAGGTCTTCGCCAGAGCGTGGTGAGAGATGAGACCATATCTGGACTGGTGATCTTTATTGACTTCTTGATTGACCGCTTTGGTGAGCTTAAAAGCTATGATTGACATGCTGTGGACTTTATGTTTTCAGCAGAAGCATGGTATTTGGCCAGGGTAGACATGTTGCTGTTGTGCATCGTGTCCTATGTTTACATGTCGCTTCTCTTGGATCATTTGGATGTGGGGTTGATAGTCGTGGTTAGGGCCCTTAGACAGGATAGCACCATCATCCCGATGATATTGGCTGAGACGCTGAGGTCAGCCACCCACTATAGTACCCACCTGGAGGGGTTTTTCAGAGGCAGTTCGGTCCTATTATACATATGGCTTATGTCCTATATTCGACCGATTGGATCTTTCAAGCATCATGGGTAATATTTTTCCCATGATATAGCTATGTTCTACTCCTTTCAGCCGGCGGATTTTACCGATGCAGCCATATGGTTGGCATTTCTTTTTGGTATTGAGCATCCGTTCTCAATTTTGCCATGCTCAAGGCTAGTCTCCCCTTATAGCTTCACCACCTATGCATCTGGCATAGATTATCTACCCCTAGCGGGATTGAGGGGAGTGACCACTTACCATCCTCTGGCTGTTATGGGCCAGTTTGATCAGTATCAGAGCCTGCACCAGTTTGAAGGAGCTATTGATCAGAGGATGTCAGCTTCGTCTATGTCATCTGCTGACTTAATTCGAGTGTATGAGTGTTGGACTCACACGGAGAGGGCTAATTTCCCCAGTAGCCATCCGGACCGTTCTCCAGAGTACTCGGCATGGTTGGAGGCAGATATAGCATCAGCTGCATTCATCTAGTCAGCTCCTATTGTAGCCTCAGACAAGGAGGAGCCTATGGAGGATCATGAGTCTCCTACAGAGGATGAGTTGTTTATGGGTTTGACAGCAACACTAGTTAGTGATCCGCCGATCATTCCTGCAGGGACAGATTCTGCTTTGGCGGACGCACTGGCTAGGATAACCTTTGAGAGGGATCAGGCTAGAGCGCTGATGTTGACCGCCTTGTCTGGCAGAGATATAGCTTTGGCTGAGAGAGATACAGCTCGATCTGCTCATAATGCAGGATTGATTGAGCGAGAGGAGATACGATCTACCAGAGATGAAACTTTTGTTGAGATCAAGGAGACTTTGATTGCTAGGGATGCAGCTTTTGTGCATAGGGATGAGGCTATAGCTTCCCGGGATTTCCACATTGCCAACAGTACTACTCTCTGATCTTACACTCATGGTCTGGTTACCGAGATGAGTGCATATGTTGATGACCACAGTGCCACACTGCAGATGACTGTGGAGATTTTGAGCCGTATGGAGGCTGAGGGTATTGCACTTGCAGCCGCTCCACCATCTTCAGAGGGAAATGCCATGGTGGCATTGTTGGCCCGCTTATCCCTGGGTCCGTAGACTAGCTTTATTTTTCTTGCATATACTAGATCAGCCATTTTTGTCATGTACATGACACTATGTATAAATCAAACAGTGTTATATATCAGAGAAATATATTTTTGATTCACTTCCCTGTTTGGATATGTATTGTCATTGCTGAATGATTACCACTTCTTTTATGACTTACGGTTGTTGATGTACCTTGAGCTTCTCCTTGATGGACTGACAATAGAGATGTCAGAGAGTATCTCAGATGGGCCTATGGACCTGGGTAGCTTGATAGGACTTAGCTTTTATATGGTTTTAGTGTCATGGAATTGATTTTTGTTTTTTCTTGAAGATCAAACCGCACCGTAAATGGTTTCCTACGTAGTCCCAGGTGTAGGGAGATTAGGTCATTTGTAGTTCAATTTTTTTTTTTGTGAGAGAGGTTTAAGAAGTATTTTTTTTGGGGTTTTGAGTTTGGTTTGATGAGTTTTTGAATTTTTTGTTTGGTTTGACCGCACCAGAAATGGTTGCCTATGTACTCCCAGGTGGAGGGAGATCAGGTCATTCATAGTTCAGGCTTTCTGGTGAAAAATCGAACCTGATTTGATTCGTAGGACCCGAATGCAGATATGCACATGCTTCAGACATAGTACCTTTTCACGGTGTCTGAATTTATGAGTTGGGGAAATTTGGTCCCGTCCATCTCTTGTAATCTGAGAGATCCTCCTGTCAACACTTCCTTGACAATGAAAGAGCCTTCCCAATTAGGGGCAAACATTCCTTTAGCCTCATCTTGATTGGCCAAAACTTTCTTCAGCACCAAGTTATTTTCTTTGAATTTCCGTATTCGGACCTTCTTGTTGTAGGATCGAGCAATCCTTTGCTGATATAATTGCCCGTGAAAATGGTTATAGCCCTCTTTTCATCTATCAGGGACAGTTGGTGATACCGATCTTGCAACCATTGATCTTCCTCCATCTGAGTATCGATTAGCACTCGCAAGAACTCCATCTCTACTTCTGTGGGGAGGACTGCTTCCATGCTATAGAACAATGAATAGGGGGTAGCCCCAGTTGGGGTGCGCATTGACGTCCTGTATGCTAACAAGGTTAGCGACAGTAGGTCAGGCCATTTTTTGTGATTGGCGGACATTTTCTGCATGATCTTTTTGATGTTCTTGTTGGCCACTTCGACAGCACCGTTCATCTTGGGCCGCTAGAAGACGGAGTTAAGATGCTTGATGTGGAACTTACTGCATAGTTCTCTCATCATTTGATTGTTCAGGTTCTTGGCGTTGTCTGATATGATCACCTCCGATTGTCCAAATCGACAAACAACATTGTTTATGATGAAACCAATGATGACCTCTTTCGTGACTTTGGGGAAAGAGGTTGCTTCAACCCATTTAGTGAAGTAATCGATCATAGTGAAAATGAATCGATGACCATTGCTGGCTTTTGGTTCCACTGGCTCGATCACATTCACTCCCCATATAAAGAAAGGCCATGGTGAACTCATGTTGTGTAGCCCATTTGGAGGAGCATGTATGGCATTTCCATGTACTTGGCATTGAAAGCATCTCTTGACGTGATCATCACAGTCAGCTTTGAAAGAGATCCAGTAATGTCCTGTTCTTAATATCTACTTGGCCAGCAGAAGGCCGCTCATGTGTAGACCACAGACTCCACCGTGGATTTCATCCATAAGTCTCTGGGCTTGCTCTTTATCAAGGCATCTTAACAGGCCTATTCCAGTATCTCTTTTGTAGAGTGCATCTCCGCTCAGATAGAACTTTATATCCATTTTGTGAATCCGTCTTCATTCGGACTGGCTTGCCCCATCGGGTGTGGATCCATCTCAAAGATATTCCTTAATATCTTGATACCAAGGTTGATTGATAGGAGGTATTTCATCTGATACGTCCCCAATGTAATTCTCGTATGTCGGGGCTTTCTGAATTATAAATTTGATGCAGGGAATCCCACTCCTATCGGATATACGGATTAATGAAGCCAACATTGCCAATGCATCAGCAAAGTCATTCCTACCCCGAGGAATATGGCTAAAGGTTATGTCTTCAAATTTCAATGATATTTTGACGACCTGCAGATGATAGGGCAGCAAATGCAGTTCTTTGGTGTGATATGCCTCGGTGGTTTATCTGATGACCAACTCAGAGTCTCCAAAGACCAGTAGGTGTTTGATACCCATGGATTGGCTAGTTTCAACCCCATTATACAGCCTTCATACTCGACTGTGTTGTTGGTGTTGCCAAATTAAAGTTTGGTAGCTACAGGATATTGTTGTCCTGTACCAGAGATAAGGACTGCCCCAGCTCCGGAACCATCCATGTTTACTGCTCCATTGAAATACATTTTCCATGGTTGGACTGTATTTTCTTTTTGGAGTATTTGAATCAGCATGATCCCATCATCCGGGAAATAAGTCTCCAAGGGCTCGAACCCTCCTGAAGGTGCTTCAACTAATTGATCTACAATGCCTTGACCCTTGATTGATTTCTGAGTCACGTAGATAATGTCGAACTGTTGTAAGATCAACTGCCATTTGGACAGTCGACAATTCAACATTGGCTTATTGAATACGTACTTGAGTGGGTCCATGCAGGATATGAGGTAGGTCGTGTGCCCATACAAATAATGTTGCAACCTAATAGCGGCCCATGCTAACGCACAACATCTCTTCTCGATCAGGGTGTATTTCTGTTCACCATTGCTAAATCTTTTACTGATGTAGTAGATGGCTCTTTCCTTGCTATTATCATCCTTCTGTCCTAATATGAAACCCATTGCATTGGCATTGACGGACAGGTACATGAACAAGTGAACTCCATCCCTCAGCGGTACCAAAATAGGTGCTTCGACCAGCTGTTTCTTGATGGCAAGGAAGGCTTGTTAACAATCCTCATTCCATTTGGTGGAGGAATTCTTCTTTGATAGCTTGAATATGGGTTCACAGGTTGCTGTGAGCTGGGAAATGAATCGACTTATGAAGTTAATTCTCCCCAGGAACCCACGTATCTCCTTTTCTGTTCGAGGTACTGGCATCTCAGTGATGACTTTGATCTTGGCAGGGTCTAGCTCAATGCCTTGATTACTCACCAGGAATCCCAGCAACTTGCCTGATTTGACGCCAAAAGCATATTTGGCGGGATTTAGCTTGAGGTTGTACTTACACAACCTGTTGAACATCTTCTTGGGATGGTCGATGTGATCATCCTCCCTCCGGGATTTGATGATGATGTCATCCACATAAACCTCTATCTCTTTGTGCATTATATCGTGAAACAGGGCCATCATGGCTCGCTGATACGTGGCTCCGACATTGATGAGGCCGAAGGATAGTTGCCTATAGCAAAAGGTTCCACAGGGAGTGATGAAAGCTATTTTCTTTTGGTCCTCTTCAGCAACCATGATTTGATGGAAACCAGCAAAGTAATCTACAAAGGAATACATGTCGTACTGTGTCGTATTGTCGATCAGGATGTGGATAAAAGGTACTGGGAAATTGTCCTTGAGACAGGCTTTGTTCAAATCCCAGTAATCCACGCATACTCGTACTTTCCCTCCGGGCTTAGGTACGGGAACTATGTTTGACAGCCACTCCAGGTATGTTGATACCATGATGATTCCGGCTTTGAATTGTTTAACGACTTCTTCTTTGACTTTCAGACTCCATTCAGGTTTCAATCGCCTGACCTTTTGCTTAACTGGCTTAAATCCATCTTTGATGGGCATTCGATGGATGACAATGTCAATGGATAGGCCAATCATGTCTTCATGTGACCATGTAAACACCTCCTGGAACTGTGTTAGGAGTTCGATCAGGTGGCTTTTTTGGTCTTGGGTGAGGTCTATGCCTATCTAGATTTCTTGGATGTTTTAGGGGGTTCCTATGTTGATAGTGGTGGTTTGGTCGAGGTTTGGTTTGGGTTTGTCTTCGACCCATCCTTTGATCTCCTCAGGCACCTCATAGTCATCTTCCTCCTCTTGATCAATATTCATCAAGTCAAAGTTCAATTCTACATCAAAGTTGTAGTCACTTTGACAGGTTGGCATCTCATCAGCAGAGACAAACACGTCCAATGCTTGAGTCCTGGAAACAAAATGCTTTCATTTTAAAATATACAACTACTTAAATATACAAAGAATTTGGCAAAGCATGACAAAAGTTATTGCTATAGCTGTGCAGTCAAAAGTAAGCAGTAAATGAAAGCATGTTTAAAGGGCAGATGTACTCTCTGTCCCTTTACCCTTTTCGGCTGAGGCAAGGGACTCTGCTCCAGTTATCCAAGGTCAGATCCTCATGAACAGGGAGGACCAAGGATTGGTGATCATCTGCTTCGTCTCGAATGATGACTAAGACATCCTTCAAAATAGAGCCATGGTTTTTCTTTGAACTGCCCCCCTTTTCATTCTTGCTGCGAGGGATTTGAGTCTGATCCTCGTCGTCGCTGTCTGGGATCTCATCATTCAAACCCTCATAGTTTATGATAACCCGCATGTTAGCAAATTGGACTCGTCCTTTGTACAGGACCTTTTCTTTTCCCTTTTTTCTATCCATCTCGGATTTGGGAGTTGTTCTCTCACTTGTCGGTATAATGGGAGGAAATAACATAGTTGATACCACAGCTGGGATTTTCCTCATGGGTTTCACCCATCCGACATTCGTAAGGTTTGGCAGCAAAATTATGGAAGCATGAGCCTTAGGATGCTTGTGTGGGTTCCAGTGGTTTGACATAGATGAAAAACCAAATCCAGCTCTCCCATGTCTGGCTCGGGATTTGGAATGGACTTGTGATACCTTGCTAGTTCTTTCCTAACCCTTATCCAGGTTGGAAACCCAAAGATACCATCTCTTGGCCTACTGTCATAACTTCGGTGGAGACCTTAGGTTTTAATGTTGATGCTCCAATAGGTAGATACTGAATATCACTCACCTCCAGAGCTTGAAAACTTGCATGTTCAATCCCTGCATCCAGGTTAATCATTGACATGTCTCCCTGTATGCAGACAGGGTATTCTGGTTTGGCGTTGACCGTGATGAGGTTGCTGTTGATAAAATATTTGAGCTATTGGTGGAGGGTGGATGGCACTGCCCCTGCCATGTGGATCCATGGCCTGCCCAATAATAAGTTGTATCCAGTGGTGATGTTGAGCACCTAAAAGGACACGTAGAAAGTGTGTGGGCCAATCTTTAATGGAAGCTCTATCTCTCCCATAGCTTGTCAGCTAGATCCATCGAAAGCCCGGATGACCACATGACTGGTTTTAATCCGATTTGGGTTGATCTTCATTCTTTCCAAGGTATCGTAGGGACGGATGTTGAGGGATGATCCTCCATCTATGAACACACCTCTGATCACATTCCTAGAAGATATTACTGCTATGTGTAGGGATTTTCTATGACCTGTCCCTTCTACAGGGATATCATTGTTAATGAAAGATATCACATTGCTGTTGAAAATGTATTCTACCATGTGACGGAATTTCTCGGCAACCACGATGTGTGGCAGATGGGCTTCTTCCAGTATTTTCACTAGAATGTTGCGATGATCCACCGAGGACAAGACCAAGTTTAGGATGGACATTTTCTTGGGTGCATCCTTCAGACTCTGCACTACCTTGATTTCATTGTGTCCCATTTTGATGAGGAACTCTTCTATTTCCTGATCAGCCACCTTTTCTTTGGCTTTAATAACTGGTTTGATCACCCGCTGAGGCAGGTATAATGGATTATCCTTTGGTACTATGGCAATGTTGTTTGAAGTGGAACCTTCGTCATTCCCATAGTTCTATGGGACCCTCTTCAGACTTATAATTGGATACTAAGGTCTGAAGGGCAAGATTATAGGCTCTGGTGCGGCCACCTTCACCGAATTTTGTGTTTCTTTGACCCCTTTCCCTGACAGTACTCAGGGTGTGAGGGATGGTTCTTTGTCACAAGATGCAACAACCACTTTATCCTGATTCCATGCAGTGGGGATCCAGAGAGTATCTTCATCTGGGAGGTTGAGAACTTGATTTCCCCTTATCAATTCACCGCTTTCAATCATGTCCTGAATCAGGTTACGAAGTGCCCAACAATCTTCAGTGTCATGGCTGGGTGAATTGGAGTGAAACTAATATATCTGGTCAGGCTTGAATTTTCTGGATAGTGGGTTCAATGGAGATAATAAGTCTGCAACCATTCCCTCGTTGATTAGCATTTGGAGGATCTCTTCCATTAACTGGTTCAGGTTGGTGAAATTCCTTTGAAATAAGAATTTCCTACCAGTGTGGACAGTTTCTTCTTTAACCATTTTGTCGGTCCAAGGCTCATGCTCATAAGACTGGTTATGATCCCTCATGGGATTAATCTCCAGTGTGGGAGGATGATCAATGTCAGACTGGTGGGCCTGTTTAATCATATGTCCGGTGATCTGATGCTGATAGACGACCAGTTCTGCTAATTGCTCGATTTGTTCCTTGATAGATTTTATCTCTTACTCTATCAGGAATATCCTTTATAACACTTCCCAATTGTCTGGGCTGTTGTTGCTGGATGGAGTTGATTCTCCCACATAACGGAGGTACTTGGATCCTTCTCCACTTGTGGTGTTGATCATATTGACATTCTCCTCTTTGTGCTAGGGGAGGGGATTATTTTGTATGTGTGGTTGTTATGGTTTTATCATTATAATCTCTCCATTGTCAATCAAGTCTTGAATTTTGTGCTTGAGAGACCAACAGTCTTGAGTGTCATGGCCCAGAGATCCGGAATAGTAAGCACACTTCTTGGTTTGGTTGAAATTTAGTCCACCAGTGTTGGTTGGTGGAAGGAGTTGGACAATCTTCTTCTGTGCCGTCAATAGCTTTAGCACATTCTCGAGTGAATCCCCTAGAGGGGTGAAAGTTCTTCGACGCCTGACCTCCATATTTTTCTGGAATGGAGGGTTTGAAGGCTGTGCTGGAGCTTGGAAAGGGGTATAGATCCTCCTTTGAATAGGTATACTGTTTGACTCGCCTCTTTGATTTTGTCCTTGCAATACTAAGGACACTTCTTCATCTTTCTTTTTGTGTACTCTTCGGGGATTACTCCCGTAATTTCTGGACTGGATATGCTCGGCGACAGCTTTGAGGGTGGTTAGATCTTTTATCATCCAGGACTTGAGCCTCATTTCTGCCATTTCGCCATGTTTGATGATCATTTCAGAGAATGGTTTTCCTATGCCTGCTAGGACCCTCTCATAATATGGCGCTTCTTGGATGTCGATGAAGGTCATGACTATCTCAGGCTAAGTTATGGCTGGGATGACTTGTGCTGCAACCCGTCTCTATCGTTAAGCATATTCTATGAATGATTCAGTACTCTGTTTCTTGATTTTGGTTATTTGGTATCTGTCTGGAGCCAGCTGAGATTGGAAGTTGTACTGACTGAGGAAGGTATGGGCCAACTCTTCCCAACTATGAATCTTAGAGTTGTCCAGACTGGCATACAAGGCCTCTCCAGTCAGATTCTTCTGAAATAATTGCATTTGAAGCTTCTCGTCCTCTGCATACGATCCGAGTTCTCCAATGAATACTTTTAAGTGGGTATAGGGATCTCCCAATCCATCGTATTTCTCCAAATCAGGAGTTCTAAATTTTTTGGGATAACGTGCCCCGGGGAATATACAGAGGTCGGAGTAATTAACACTGCCGAATGCCCAGTCCCTTTGATAGACCGGAGAGTTTCCTCCGTATGATGTATTTTCTTTACAATGTCACCAGCTTCCTGTTCATTCTTAAGGGTGGTGATTTCAGGGGTTTTGTTGGTTGTGTCCTGGTTTTGTGGTCTAGGAATCTGAGTTTAAGTCTTTTCAGTCTCTTGACTACTACTGCTACCACCAGGTGTTCCCGATTCTGTGTGAGCTTGGGCTTGCTTCCCTTTAAGAGCCTTACTTTGCTCTCTCAGAAAACTGGCCAATTCAGCTATCTGATTCTTTAGTCCTTCGAACTCTTCCCTAGATACAGGGGTGAATTCTAGTTGAGCACTAGAAGTAATGTCCGTGGATGGACTTAGTGCCTTCTTAGACTTAGATCTAGTGACAGGACCAATTTTTCACCTACAACAAAATGTAGGCGTATCAATTTCCTGATGTATGTAAGGATAGAATGCATGTTATGATGTGGTTTTTAATCTTATCCTGCAAACTAGAGGTCAGTTGTTTTGATGACAGGATGACAAGAGATATATGACAAGAAATGTAAAACTTTCATTATTATATTTACATTGAAAACTTGACATTAAATTGAAAGAGGAACGCATGAAGAAGCTTCCCGTTGAATTTGGTTAATTAGAGGCTGACCTATCTTAGGCTACTCTCGCGGCTTTTTGGCTTGAAGGTTCCCAGATCATCGCAATTTACTAGAGGGGAAATTAATCCGATCTGTCAACTGGAGCGAATCTGGGTGGTGCATTTTCATGAGCCCCAGAGACCAAGCCGTCCGCAGAGACATTACTTATCACCAACGGGTTTTGCCTCCTTGAGAGAGGAATCACACAACATACATTCACAAACATCGCATCTCACCGTTATGCATACAATGACATGGGTGTGAAACACTAAAAAGCAAGAAAGCATTCATTCACATTTATTTAATATAAAGACGCAACATTCATACATTCATTCAATGTAAAGATGCAGCATTCACACATACATAGTTTTGAAAAGGGAAATTTTTGAAAAGATTTGAACGCGGCCTAAGCCGTCTACTATCCCCAGCAGAGTCACCACCTGTCGACGTTGGGAAAAATCTGTGGGTCGGGTCACAACCCGGATCTTTTATCTCTTCCTAAGTTATCTCTACCCTTACTCTTTTTATTGCAAAAAAAAGGTTTTTAAGGGTTTTTTAGGAAAAGGCCAACATGTACCATGTCGACGATTTGGATGTTTTACAAAGTTGCTAATTGGTAGATTTGAAATGGTTGTACCAACTCAACCGAATTTTGTTTGAAAGAGGCCAAATTACTGGACACTGTCGAAACTTGATCTTTGAAACTGAAGTTTTGAGCTCTGGGGCTTGGTTAAGTGTAGGGAAGGTGTTAGGCACCCCACAACTCCCGTGTAAACACGGTACCGTATCTTTTCAACATTTCTCTTAAAAGCTGAAATGTGTGTGAATGCTGTTTGAAAATTAGGCCTATGTTTGATTGATTGATTGACAGTTGTGCTTTGCTTCGTTGAACCTATATACGAAGGGTTTTATTTGATTTGCAAAAAGTCTTTGATTTGCGAAAGTGTTTGATTTTATTTGCAAAAGCTTTTCTTTTAATTGATTTAAAAATGATGTTTTTAAAGCTGGTTATCAGAACCTTACACTAACATAGGAATTGAAGCCTGTTGATACTTCTATTTTTATCTTTATAGCCTTAAGGCTTGCATTTGAATGGTGATTTTCGGGTTGCGAAGCATCCTCGATCACAAAATATATACAAGTGTCGGTCTCCTCATCGGCATGATAGCCATCGGAGGGACTCTGACACAACAATCTATGTTTTTCACTATGTTGAGACCTTAAATCCAGATAATCGTTTTAAGGTCCTTTGTATGTACATTTTATAGAAAAACTAGCAGGGTACATTTGTAAATGGGAGTTTGTCCATCGTGGGAATCAGATTCTGATCAGTTTGATCATGAATCCCACGATTCCTAGGCTCACATATGAAGGCCGATAAACCCGCACAGCTCAAATATGTACAAAAATATATCCAAATGTTGCCAGAATTAAGGATTCAACAGTAAATCCTGGTTCGCACCTGGCTGAAGCATCTTGTTCCCACGAGATAGCGATCTAAGGGCCACGAGGTTGCTTTTACAACTGAAACTAGAAAAAATGCTAGATTTAAATAAATCTCAGCCATTCTAGCTTCCCGGTTCCGTTTGTACAGATTTTGAACCGTTTGAAAGCTGGAATTGGCGAGATTTAAATAAATTTAGTTCGCACGCAGATATGCCAAAGTCGATTAACATAAAATGAATATTTGAAGCAATAATTGAATAAAAAATGAGCAAAGCAATATATATATAATTATATATATACGAAAGCTGTAAAGGGCAATGGGTTTTCACACCTGTGCCCGGACTGAAATTGAAATATATATATATATATATATATATATATAAGCTGTACGAAAGCCACGGAATGATCCAGGCTGGACAGAATTGAAATATATATATATATATATATATATAGAAATAGTAAAAAGGGCGATGGGTTTTCACTCTTGTGCCCAGACTGAAATTGAAATATATACAGAAACGTAGTCAACCAAGACTGAGAAGATAACCCAGTATGGTGAATGGTGAAAAAAAGGTAAAAAAGGACACAGAATGATCCAGGCCGAACTGGAATGTAAATGGACATAAAAGTAGTCAACCAAAACTGGAAAGATAACCCAGTGTGGTGAATTTGCTTATATATGCATGTTTATATATAAAAACAGTAAAAAGGCCACAGAATAGTCTAGGCCTAACTGAAATATATAAATATATATATAGAGACAAAAATTTAGTCAACCAAGACTGAGAAGATAACCCAGTGGTGGTGAAGGTTGCTTATATATGCATAAATATATATAAAAGTAATAAACCACCTCGGATTTGACATCTGGGCTTGACAGAATTGAAAAGTTAGTATACAAACAGTTAAATATATACAAAAAAAGCCAAACCCTGACTGGAAAGATAATCCCGTCTGGCGAAGTTGCTTAGAACGAAGATGCAAGTATGCCGAAGACGCTGGAAGTGACAGATCGTCAATCCGAGTTGTAGAAATGCCAGAAAATGTGTTTATGTACAAATATTTACTAAAAGTTGACGAAAACGACCACGGAACTGGGTTTCAGGCATATTTAGCAAACAAAAATTAACGTGAATGTGTATAAAAGTACGAAGTAGTAGTATTGACTAGCTGATCGTAAAAATACTCACAATGGACTGCTACACGGGCTTGTTGCCAAATCGTAGGCCTTTAACGTCCAAATCTACGGGTTATTTTTTGATATGTGGTAGTATGTGAGTATATCTATGTGTTAGAGTGAAAATATTTTGGTTTGGAAGACAAGAAATTGGATAGGAAACCAAACGGGAAGAGGTTCAAAGAGTTTTTTCTTTTTTTAAAATGAGGGCGGGTGCCTCATATATATAGGCCAGGGAGCCTCCTCCCTACCTGCTGCTACCACAGGTAGAGGTACGGCTCCCCTGGTGGGGCCCACACACCTGGTTTGTAGTCTCAAAGTATGTGCACTCTAAGCAACGCAAGGTTGAAGTCAAAACTTTCTAACTTTTGATCGGAGCGTCTGTTTGAGGTGTGCGATACCTTTTTGGAAAGCCCTCGCCGAGAGTGTCACAATGACATGGTATAAAACATTTTTCGGGTCCAAGAAGATGGTTTCATAACCAAGTCTTCGAATCTCCGTAGTTTATCCGTTGAGCTGTCTTGCGCTGTTTGCACTCAAGATCATAGTTATGGTTTGTTATGACCTTGGTGGCATAAATTCTACTTGAGTTTGACCAAATCAGCTTAGATTTGGTAAAATGAGCATTTTGCCCCTCCCGGGGTTGCCCTTAGTGTCGGCATGGCCTTTGGTTGACTTCCTGGAGTTGTTTCCAAGACTTGGATCCCATTCAAGTCTATTTGTCCTCAGTATTGTCTCTAAGGCTGACTTGGTCGCTCCAGGTTTTCCTTTGGAGATGTTGTGGAGCGTCAGGTTTGTTCCCGAATTTGACATGACTTCCCAGGTTGAGATCAGGGCTGACCTGTACCTCTCGGGTTGAGACCGGGGCTAACTTGTACCTCTTGGGTTGAGACCGTGGATGACCTGTACCTCTCGTGTTGAGATCGGGGCTGACCTGTACCTTCTGGGTTAAGACCGGGGCTGATCTATACCTTTCGGGTTGAGACCGGGGCTGACATGTACCTCCTGAGTTGAGACCGGGGCTAACCTGTACCTCCCGGGTTTAGACCGGGGCTGATTTGTACCTCCTGGGTTGACACCGTGGCTGACTTGTACCTCTCGGGTTAAGATTGGGGCTGACCTGTACCTCCCGGGTTGAGATCGGGGCTGACCTATACCTTTTAAATTGAGACTGGGACTGACCTGTACCTACCGGGTTGAAACCGGGGCTGACCTGTACCTCCCGGGTTGAGACCGGGGCTGAGTTGTACCTTCGGGATGAGACCGGGGCTGACCTGTACCTCCCGGGTTGAGACCGAGGCTGATCTAATGGCCCGATATTGAGATCGGGGTTGATCTAATGGTTCGATATTGAGATTAAGGTTGAACTGATGGCCCGATTTGAGATCGGGGTTGAATTGATGGCTTGATTTGAGATCGGGGTTGAATTGATGGCCCGATTTGAGATCGGAGTTGATTTGACAGACCGATTTAAGATCGGGGTTGATTTGACAGACCGATTTAAGATCGGGATTGATTTGACGGCCCGATATTGAGATTGGGGTTGATTCGACGTCATTTTTACCCTCCTACAGTGTTAGTAACAGGGAAAGAAAATTTCGAGTGTCTACAAGCCCGTAGTGCAAAGATGAACTATTGATTGATGAATATCCTTGGCCCGTAGTGCAAAGATGAACAGTTGATTGATGAATATCTTTGGCCCGTAGTGCATATATAATTTGTTGATTAGAAATAATTATTGATTGGTGTTACAGGGATAAAATATTAATGATGAAATTTTAAGTCATAGAAGATAGTAGACATCATGCCCTACTTGACTCTTCTAATAGATTACTATTTTTCGATGCTGTTTTTGATCTAAAACTTGTTGTCTATTGTATTCTATCAGATTTTTTCTTGTTGAAGATTAAGGATAATTTTTTATATATTATCTTAGTCATAATATTCTTTACTGGGCTAATTGAGCTCACCCTTTTTCTTTTGGCTCCATTGTTCTTCTTAGGAAGCGAGAGTGTAGCTGGGACTAGTCGGGAAGTGGAGTAATGGTCCAAGATGGTTACTATAGTAGTCCTCACTATTCTATAAATTAGTGTGATAATAATTATAATGAGGACTTTATTTGAGCTTGGATATTGTCTATAAGACAATATTTGTATTAAAACTCACAGATTATGTGTTGTTGTATTTTGCACGACAGTTAATAGTTGTAATAATGAAGTTTGTATTTGGATTATGTACCATGTATTTGACGACTCAGAATGGGTTGTGTGGACCTATTTTGGGGGCGTCACAGTTTATATACATAATTTAACACATATAACTCATATTTACACAAAACACCATGAAAACCAAATTACAGAGAAGTTCTAAAACATATTTTTATGAAAACACTGGAAGAACATAATTAGTACTTTCTTAGAGTTAGGTTGTTACGGTGATTCCTTGTTAGCTTTTAGAAGAAGATGATGGATTTTTGTTTTCACAGAGAATTCTTCTTCTTCCTTTTCTCTCTTTTCTCTTTAGCCTTCTCTATTCTTTGTAACTCTGTTTTTTCTAACTTAACGTATTATAAAAATTTGATATAGATATAATATGTATATAATAAAAACTGATAAAACATAATATCCTTATTAAGTACATATCAATTACTTTTATTTTGAAAATCAAAAGCCGCTAAAGCTTGTTTGGCAAAAACTAATTTAAAATAAAATTTTAAAAGTTAAGGACTTTGGTTGGTAAAACTAAATTAAAACTCTTTTAATTTATTTTAATAAATCCTTTACTACATAGTTTTAAATGTCACACCTTATTTAATTAAATCCCAATATTTCAATTTAATTAAATTAAAGCTAACATCAATTTATTAAATAAAATTATCACATAAATTAAATTGCTACACAATAATAATTTACTTATTTAATCATAATTTTATGTAACAAATTAGTAAATCTCTGATTTAATTATTTAAATTAAATTAGACATTACTATAATTATTCATCAATTTATTAAATCATTGCTACCAAATTACCACATAATAATTCATCTAAAGAAATTATCTCAATTAAATTAGAACTTCAACCACAAAATTACTTAAATATCAATTTAATGTTAAACATCAATTTAATTAATATATTGCACTTAATTAAATTACTCCACAACATAGTCACGTCAATTACTTATTCAACTCAATAAATAAATAACTAAAATATTTATTTAATTCAATAAATATTTAAAATTAAAATACAAAAATCTCATTTGTTACAACAACTATGATTGGTTATATGATAAGTCAAAGTTGAATCGCAAAGAAAAACTAAGAATTAACTCATGAATTCTTCAAAAAACCAAAGAAAAGAATAACCTCACAAGTATATTGATAATCTGAAAATTATGTCAATTACATCAATTGTAACCCATATTTATACTAGTGACAAAAATTCTAATCCTAATAGAAATTACAAACTAATTTGGAATAGAAATCCCTATTTCTATAAAGCAATAAAAACTTATTTAGGAAGTAAATCTCTGCTGAAAAGAAATCCTAATTATTATAGAATTTGACAAATAACTGAAAATCCCTAAAAATCTTGCTAACTACCTAAAACAAAAGGAAACCAAATACATTATAATCTGCCAAATATTTTAGGAAACAAATTTTTTTCTAATTTCTGAATTGGGCTTTGTATCAAATTGACCCAAACTTTTATCTCATGTTTTTTGGCCTTCTTTTTGGGTTTCCTGGCGTTAACTTCAGCCTAAACATCTTGGATCAATCCATTAAGGCCTTGTATGAACCTCTTAGTTATAGCCTTTGTAATTGGTACAACTTACACTTGAATTGGATCTCCCCACGTCCCTTCAGTCTTGTTTGAATCAGCCCATGTCATGTCCTCATCATTCCCCTCCTCTTGAGAAAGATTTGTGGTCAAATTGTCACCTACATCAAATGGACTTAGGTCAGCAACATTGAAAGTAGCACTAACACGATATTCACCTAGTAAATCTAATCTGTAGGCGTTATCGTTGATGCGCTCAGGGACTTGAAAATGATCATCCCCTCATGGAAGTAACTTAGAATGCCTTTGGGTTGGAAATCGTTCTTTCCTCATATGCATCCATACTCAATCTCCTGGTTCAAAAATTACATGACGATGTCCTTTGTTGGCTTACTTGGCATATTACTCCGTCTTCCTTTCTATGTTGAATCTTTCCTTCTCATGTATCTGCTTCACAAAATCAACCTTCTTTTTCCCATCTAAGTTAGTATATTCAGAAACAAGTAACGATGTTAGATCCAATGGAGTCAAAGGATTAAAGCTATATACAATTTCAAATGGAGAAAAATTAGTAGCAGAATGAACATAACGATTATAAGCACACTCAACATGTGGTAAACATTATTCCCAAGTTTTGATGTTCTTTTGAATTATTGACCTTAATAATGTAGATAAAGTTTTATTCACTACTTTTGTTTGACCATCGGTTTGGGGGTGACAAGTAGTAGAAAACAACAATTTAGTTCTTAACTTACACCACAAAGTTTTCCAAAAGTAACTCAAGAATTTAGCATCTCCATCCGATACAATTGTCATAGGCATGCCATGTAATCTAATAATTTCTTTGAAGAACAAATTTAAAACATGGGAAGCATCGTCAGTTTTGTGACATAGAATAAAATGTGACATCTTTGAAAATCTATCCACACCACAAAAATAGAACCATTACCACGCTTAGACCTAGGTAAACCCAATACAAAATCCATAGATAGGTCAATCTATAACTCACTAAGAATAGGAAGTGGTGTATACAAACCATGGGGTTTCACTCGAGATTTATCTTGATGAAGATACATCTATCACACAACATCTCTACATTCTATTTCATGTGTGGCCAATAAAAATATTCTTGTAATATAGCCAAAGTTTTGACCACACCAAAGTGTCTCATTAACCCCCCACCATGAGACTCTTTAAGTAATAACTCACGCAATGAACAAGCAAGTATGCATAATTTGTTTTCACGAAATAAAAATCCATCATACCTAATATACTTGCCCACTGCATTATTTTCACATGATTTAAAATCTTCACTAAAATCATGGTTTACAACGTATAACTCTTTAATTTACTCAAAACCAAGTAATTTCATATCAAGAATATTTAACAAACATACCTTCAAGAAAGAGCATCTGCAACGACATTCTCTTTACCTTGTTTGTATCGAATGACATATAGGAACATCTCGATAAACTCTTTCCATTGTGCATGCCACTTGTTCAATTTATGCTGACGTTTCAAGTATTTCAATTATTCATGATCAGTATAGATCACAAACTCCGTAGGCCATAAGTAGTTCTACCACGTTTCCAACGCTCGAACCAATGCATGCATCTCCTTGTCATAAGTAGGATAGTTCAAAGTTGCCCCACTTAACTTTTCGCTGAAGTACACCATTGGTTTTCCTTCTTGCATCAACACAGCTTCAATTCCTAAACCTGAAGCATCACATTCAATTTAAAAGGTTTTAAAAAAATTAGGCAAAATAAGTAAAAGAGCATTAGTCAATTTATCCTTAATCAATTAGAATGCTTTCTCTTGTCATCTCCCCATTAGTCAATTTATCCTTAATCACTTCCGTAAGTGGCGATGTGATGTCGCTGAATTTCCTCACAAAACGTCGGTAAAAACTCATTAGTCTGTGAAAGCTACGAACTTAACTTACATTCGTAGGATTCGGCCATTCCCGGATTGCACGTATCTTTTGTTCATCCACCTGCACTCCCTATGAACTTACAACAAAGCCAAGGAACACAATTTTATCTGTGAAAAATGTACATTTTTCCATATTAGCAAACAACTTCTCTTTTCGAAGTACATTTAAAATAAATTTTAAATGCAATGCATGCTCACCCAAGTTTTTGCTATAAACTAAGATATCATCAAAATAAACTAAAACAAAATTACTAATAAATGGACGCAAAACATGATTCATTAATCTTATGAAAGTACTAGGTCCATTAGTTAACTTGAAAGTTAACACTAACCACTCATAAAAACCATATTTAGTTTTGAATGCAGTTTTTCCACTCATCTCCCCCATACATCCTAATTTGATGATACATGTGACGCCCCAAATTCGGGTATCTAATACTCACAGATTCAGTGCTCACGATCATTCACACCACCTACTATTCTACTCAATCACATTCGATAACCTGTAGTATTATAACAGTTCTTACCAAATATAATATTTACATCATCGTAACCCATGTTTCTAACCTTTACTTTACATATCGTGATGTCATAAATACTACATTACATTCCAAAAATATTTATATACATTGTTGTTTAAACTATTACAAAAGTTACAGTTATCCACTCATTTACTCCTATTCATGAATGCAATCAAATTGCATAAAATTAGCAGAAGTATAGTAAATCAGAGTTTTAAAATTTTACAAACCATATGTCGGATCATCCTTTATGCATAGTTATTAATTAAACGAAATAGATTGAGATTAGATTCATACCCTTGTAGAAACTAGCTTTGTGACGCTCCAAAATCTCTACATTTCCTGTAGCAGATTCGGTGCTCACGAAAACATTCTATAAGACAATAACTTCTATAAATTCAAAATTCACAGTATCTCAATCCGTTAAAGTTCTCGTCAGAACAATTTTGGTGTCTGGATACCCTCACTTGGATGTATAGATTTATAATCTTACAGATATTTTCCCTACATATCAATAATTCCTATCTATCTGACATTCACAGTAAAAATGATAAGATTGTTCTTGGAAGTGAGGAGCGACCCCACTGCTTACAGAACTCCCAAGATCATTTAATACCCTCATTCAGATATATAGTTCATATAGATATTGTACTTGATATTATTTAACATGAACAAAGTAACATCATGCAACTAATAACTTAATCATTTACTAATATTTGACTACATAACGTTCAATTATTACATCAAAGTTATGCTGAATTACACCCTTTGTACTATAATAAACATTCGTTCTAAACAACAGACTTCTATCCACAAGTATTATTTCCTGGATTTTTTGGAATATTCAAAGCAGCTGCAAAGGAAAAGAATATTTGCAAGGATGAGCTTTATAATGCTCAGCAAATTTTAAACAATTACAGTTTATACTCACACAATATCTGAAATGAAGGAACGTAAAGTTCATAGTATTTTTCACATATATATACAGAGGTTTGATCTGCCAAAACCCACATATTACGAGCGTCTGTCAGTCATTTAGACTTAGCAACCCGGGTTGATTTGGCCAACCACACCATCTTGGAGACCACCCAGTCAATGTCAGACTGCCGGTCATTTATAACCACCCGGACAATGTAAAACTGTCGGTCATTGATAGTATCAGTATATATATTTGCATCAAACAGTATAGGTTTTTACCACAGTCTATGCTGTGATATCAAATTACAACAATCTATGCAAATAACAGTTCATATATTTTGGTTATGCTTGAACAATAAGTCATAACCTTTTTCAAATTTCAGATATCACGAATAATGGTTATAATAATTTCGTATATCAATATACAAGGCTTACATTTAATATAGAGATTAAATAAAGTTAGAAAAACTTGCCTTTTATCACGATCGGCTACTTAGGTTATTTGAAAGTATATTCACCACCTATATATATTATAACAGTCATTAGAAATAATAGTAATTAATTTCTAATTAAAATACTAGTGTCTGGGTTGATCTTGGAGTCCGTTCGGTACTTTACAGCTTTATTGAATAGTTATCGAATTAGTTTTTCAATAATTTTATTAAAAAGTTTTAATATCTTATTTATATGCTTCAGATATTATTTATCATATTTTCCAAATGCTCAAAATAATTTTTAAATGATTTAATATCATTTAAAATAATTTTTAAGTTAATAATAATATTGTTAAATATTTAATTAACCCTTTAAAATAATTTTTAATTCATCCATAATTTATTTTATTTAATAATGATTTTTAAATCATTATTATCATTTTTAAATAAATTATTATTATTTAAAATGATTTTTAAATCATTAATATTATTTTTAAGTAATTTATTATTAATTACTCTTATTATTAATAATATTTAAATATATTAAATATTAATAAAATTTTATGTCAAAATATTGAAAATTATTTATTATAATTAAAAATGATTTTTTAGAATTTTTTTTATATTTATTTAATATTTATTTCTATTTATTTTAATTAATAAAATTAATTTTCAAATATTGCCTGTCGCTAAAGACCTTTAGCGTCAGAAGTGTGGCTATAGGTGTTCTTGGCTCAGCCAAGAACACATTGGTCAACGGCCTAGAGCTCTGTTTGACTCAATTTTTTTGGTCAAACCAATTACCCTAAGGCTGTTCTTCCTTTCTGGGCTTCCCAGAAAGGTTCAGTCAACGCCGGTCAACGACCTTTAGGGTCTTATATCTTGTCGGCCGATTAATATTTTGGTTTTTTAGTCGTCGGGCTCTATAGACTAATTACAAGGGTACATGGTTTGAGCAGTCACAGAGTCTATATCTCAACAAGTAACAAGATCCAAGCCCTTAAACAACCTGTCAGACCATTGCTTGAAATTTCTGGGTTACCCAAAAATCAAACCTGGACGGTCAACGGGTTTTGACCATTTCTATTTTCCGGCCAGTGACTTCTTAGGGCTTGACAGTGCTCTAGTTATGTAGTACTCATGTCAAGGTACAATCAAATTAACATCTAACACCCAACCAGACTGACAGGAAAAAGATCTAGGCGGTCAAACCACCTGTCAGATCGTGTTCTTAAGCTTTCTGGGTTACCCAGAAAGCAGCCGATCATGCTCGGTCAACGACCTTTGACGACTTATAACTCCTAATCCTATGTTCCGATTGTCAGTATATCACTTTTAGGCTGCTAACAACACTACACAGTACAACTAACAACTTTCATAACATCTAAACATCAAACAGTTAGCGAGATAAGAGGGCTGACATTCGTTGTCAGACCCTGTTTTGCAACTTTGACAGTTTTGCTTAAAACTCCATTTTGATGCTTTTAAATGTTATGGATTCGTGTTTTAGCAACCCAGATCACTTAATAACTTACTAATGAACATATCTAAACAATAACAACAACAATTAAAACTTCAGAAATCAGAAACTAAGTTAAGGTTATGTTTTTACCCTTTTTGATCACTTTTTCTTTTCTCCTTTCTGAGTCTGATCTTGGCTTGTTAAGTGTGGTTTCTGGACTAATATATGATGTATATTTGGTGTAAAATTCGTGGGTTTAAAGAACTAACACTTAGCTTTATGTCCAAAGTTCAAGTGGGGTTAACTTAAGTTTTCTTTCTTTTTTTGACAACTAAGCCTAGATAATTAATGTGTTAGGGTGTGTTGTCATGCTAAGAGGTTGTAGAGCCATGGGACAAAAGATTTGTTCCTATCTTGTTTAATAAGAGAACAAAATAAGCTCAATTTGGTCTTTTCGCATACACTAAGGGTAGTTTGGTAATTTTCCAATTAAAACCAAGAATAATTTAGTCATTTCATACTATTCTTAGAAAATTTAAAACAATAATGAACAATTAGGGTTTATCAGTTTAGAATTAGGATTTTTAATTAAGATTAGGGTTTTATAATTAGGGTTAGGGTTTCTTAATCCATAATTAGGGTTTCCTTACAATCTTTTTCAATTAAATATTTAATACATCATATTAAATTAATATATGTATATATTCATCATAATATATAACATTATCAATGTATTATGCTATAATTCCCATTTATTATAATAATTAGGGTTAGAATTCCTTATTTAAATAAACTATAAATTGGGAGTTACGTATAAAACTTTCCATATATCTGTACATAGTTATATCCTATGTGTTGATATATAATTATATATATATATATTCCAATAATAATGTTAACTACACATCACACAAGATATTAGTCATAGTTATATTTACTGTTTATATTAATATTCCTATTTAAATTTTGAAATATTACAAGCTTCCTCATGTACGAGTTCAACTCCAATTCTTTTTGCATTCAACTTGAATTCACCAGGTTTGATTCCTTCCTTTGATCAACGTTAGCCACCCAAGTATTTGACCTCTAGAGGTGATCCACCAAGGAAGAACAAAATTCAAGAAGATGGGTGTTTGGCTAAAACTTTAATTTCTATATCTTTAGAAATTATGTACTCTCTCAACTCTTCAAATCAAGTGTGTAACTTTTGTAACCCTATTCTATAATAAGACTTTCTTATTTATAAATGTAGATAACCCTCCTAACCAATTTAGGATTTGGGTTTCATTTAATTAATTAAACTCTTTTAATTAATTGGGCTTCTTAATCTTATTAGGAATAATTAATTAAACTCTTTTAATTAATTTGCCTCCTAATCTTATTAGGAATTTGAGTGAGTACTTTTATTAATTAATTCCCAAACTCCTTTAGGAATTAATATATAATGATAATAGTAGTAATAATAATAATAATAAGACTCCTCTTATTAATTTATATTTAATATTTCCAAAATATTAAATAATAAATATTAAGCTATTTAATTTATTTGATCATCATGGATTAAATTAAATACACTTAACTTATTATTACGATTATGTCATTTACTTCTTAAATAAATATTATTCATTTTATGGTGTGACCCTTTAGGTTCTCCATATTAAACTAGTTGTGAATAAATTAATTAGAATAATTCTAATTTTATTTAAATAAATAGATTAATCTAGTTAATTTATTTAAATAAATAATATTTATTCTACAATAAGGGTAAGCTCCCTTAGCGCTCAACGACTTTTCAGATAATATAGATTTTAACAATAATCATAAAAGAACCACTGAGTAAATAGTAACCGTACAATTCATTCCTTCCACCATACAATGTCCCAATTAAATATAAGACATAGAATTACTAATAAGTCTTATTTTATTTAATTATATGTATTTCGATCCTTAAATGCACAACTCCGATTAATGCAAATTAGAAACTCTTTTCTAATTTCATTCTGCATTGGCCAAGAATTACTTGGTTGTCATTTATCGAATCATATAGGACATTCTCTTCTTTTACTAGAAGCGGTAGATTCTTTATTGATCATTCATTATTTCCAAGTATAAATTATTATACCCAAGCATAACCTTTGATATACCCTTAGGATCTTAAGGGACATGTCAAAGCATAACTTACCATACACAAGATACTATGATGATCTCAAGTTTAAGGATTATTTGTACTACGTACTATCACTAACGGAATTCCTATTGATAGGCAAGTAAAACTCAATTAGGTATTCCTTAGCGAGCCACGTTCAGTATGCTTATTCGCCAGTAAGCACCTACATACTTGCTTTAATGTCTCCACACAAATGATAATGAGATCAATCATCCTCGTCTAACGAGCAAGCAACATATGTACCAATCTATCCGGATTCACTAATTCTCTTTTTAGTAATCCAACGATTGGGAACAATTTTAGCTTATGAGCTATTTAAGAGTTTAGATCTCATTAGCATGATCATCATCATGATCCTAAAAGCATTACTCAAAACTATAGGTTTATCACATATTATAAAAATATTACCATGTAGATAAATAAATGGCTTTACTTAAATAACGCTTTTATCAATAAATGAATAAGATTGTTACAAAGTATATGCTTTATCATCAAATATGATTAGTTTGTATGTATACTACTTTCAATTTTCCTTTACCTTTATCAGATGAGGATCCTACAGATTTATCATTTTTAACTAAAATTTATTTAGCAAGTATAAGCAACAGAATTGCCCAGAAAGTAATACTAATTAAGAACAATAGAATAAAAGAAAACAAACAACAATTTAGCAATTGAGAGGAGAATTGTTTGAGTAAAGTTAAGCTGCAACTACAGAGTTTTGTAAAAGCTTTATATTCTAGGAATACTTAACTTAAAGATTCGAAACAAAAGAATTAAATAAATAACTGGGGGTCACAAGACCATTGAACTCTATCCCAGGCTACCAGGTATTTCTACCTTAACCTTTATCAGTCTAGGACTGTGGACAACCATCTTTGTACGCCGGGGGATCAGCTCATTGTACCTATATATTGTGCACAAACATATTAACGCTACAACATAACTCGAAACCATAGTCTTCGATAACATGTCTCCTATTTATAGGGTTGTTCAACTTAGTTTAGAAGAGCTTATATTCAAGGAAAACTGATGAGTATAGCTTTATAAAGGATCTTGAATCATTCATCAATTATAATCTAGTCGAATTCAAATGGCGTTGATTCTAAATTCTAATTCATGTATTGAATAAAACTCAATAGCAGTTGGAACAATGAAGTTATATACAAACAATTAACCCAAGATATTTAACATTTATTTTCATATAATAAGAATCTATGTTCAAGATTTCGTATTGTAGAAAGAAGGTTAGTATACTTGCCTTTTTGATGTGAAGCTATCAATTTTACACGATTACATGAATTCAATGTGTCACGCTCCTGTAGCGAACCTATGCAAACACATAAAGTTATTACAATACGCGATATTACTATCTATTATAAATTTTACTTAACTTGTACTTTGAAAGTTCAATATCTCATTTCCAGCTTTTCTGTATGTCAACATATTTACAACATGTTTTATTACTTTCTAATACTTTCAATAGATCAATATACTCATTTTTTATGAGTTTAGATTTAAGTTCAAGTTAATCAAATACTTTATAATTTAATACTTTTTATACAGCTCAATACACGCTCATTCAAATAATCTTGTTTTAAAGGTTATATTTCTATTGTAAAATTATTCATTATCATATTTATTATCTTTATTTACAATTTAGACACTCGAAAATTTGTATTACCGTTACTAACCCTGCAGGAGGGCAAAACCATCTTTTACCTTCCAGAGGAAACACCGGGAGATCAAACTCAAGCCCCGGTCACAAACACCGGGATGTCAAATCAAGCCCCGGTGACAACACTGGGAGATCAAACTCAGCCCCAACCACAACACCGGGATATCAAGTCAACTTCCGGCAACACTAGGAGATCTAGTCAAATCCCGACGATAATTCCGCGAGGTACAGAAGCCCCGACGACAACACCGGGAGATCAAACTCAGCCCCAGTCACAACACCGGGATGTCTAGTCAACCCCCGGCAACATCGGTGTAAGACCCCAACTTTTTATGAATAAAATTGAATTTCCTCTATATATTATTTTGGAATAGTAAGGGGTTGATTTGAATGATGTGGTAAGTTAAATAAGCAAGTGGTTATAAAATATTCATTGTTGTCGGGGAATATTCGTTTGGTCGTGGAATATTCTTGTTGTTGGGGAATATTCGTACGACGGGGAAGCCATTTGTGGGCCCCATAACAGAAAACTGTCGGATGAAGAAAACGACACGAATGTGTTTTCTAATAATAACGGCGTAACGGTTATCGTTAAAACTATTGGAATACCCGGTGGGTAAAATAAAGTAATATGCGTTGTTACACAGTAGTACACGGTATTGCACGATATTTTATATTATTGTTAATTCAATAATTGTTACTGCACAGTATTTCATATTATCAGATCAATAATTCATATTATTTGAATAATATTATTAGATAGCATTATTGGCAATGTCTAAGGAAGTACTATCTAGGAGGGGTTATTTAATTGCGCGCCAGTAAGGAGAAATTCTTATCGAAAAGCCCCCCATCTTTCCTGAAAACGACCTGGTTGTCAATATTGTGGTTCTGTAATATTATTTGTGAATAATTAATTATTGATAAAAATGATAAGAAAATATTTATTCGATGTGAATATAAATGGGGGAGTTTTTAGCAAAGGAGACAATTGTTGAAAATTGATATTTTATCTTTTCTGATAAAATAATTCATTCGAATATATTATTATAATATTACATTATAGGTGTATAGTGTGATTATATAAAAATATAATAATAGTAATATTTTACAATAAATTCACGATATATGAATAAAATGAGGTGGAAGAGAGAAAATTGAGATTAGAATTGTTTATGTAACAAAAAACGTGTTTTGAATTTATTTTGAAATTTTTATCTAAATGGTGGGCCCCACTCTTGTCCTTTTGTGTATGAGGAATGCTGAAGTTGGCTTTTCAAATTGATGCGGAAGAAAATTTTTATCAAAAAAAGAATTGTCAAAATGAAGGTGTGGAAAAATCATCCGTATGTAAAGTTGGGTAATTTTTTGTTCAGAATTTGAAAAAAATTTCTTCTACAAAGTTGTAGAGAATTAAATTTCCTATAAAATGGACATAAGATTTGTATTTTTTCTAATAAAAGGGCTATTTATTATGAATTATTGAAGTTTTAGAATATTGGGTCTGAATTGATTTTTGGGGTCATAAATATTTTTTTTGTAAAAAATGTTTTTGTGGGTGGGACCCACTTGTGTGGGCTGATGTGGTCAGGAGGTGGGCGTGAATTTTTTTTAAATAATAATATTTTATTAAATTTTCTATTTTGGCGTTCTAAGCATTTTCTTATAAATAAGGTGCTTAGTTTTGAATTAAAAATCACACCAGAATCAGAAGTTTCTTTCTCTATAATATCGAGCATATTTTTGTGAGTATTTTGATACTTTGAGTATTGCTATACAGTGCAAGTTTTCTTCAGCATTATGTCCGATATTCCAGTCAGAAATAATATTCTTTTGATGTAAGAGATGTTATTTTTTTGTAAATGATATTATTGCTTTCAATATCATTTAATCGAAATATTGGTATGAATTTTATTATGAAATTTTTACCTTTTCTGTCGGGGTTACTATTCACGTATATGGCACTATTCACGTATACTTATTCACGAATACGATACTATTCACGAGTACTATTCACAAAGTATGCTTTTTTCTTATGAAAATTTCTATCTTTTCATGTCAGGGTTACTATTCACGTATACGGCACTATTCACGTATACAACACTATTCATGAATACGGTACTATTCATCGAAAAATTTAATTTTCTTTTGTTTGTCCAAGTTGGCTATTATGGATCCTATCTTTGATTGGATCCAAGTTTTGAACTTCATTATTAAATTTTGCTCCACAAATGATTATTATGGAGTATTTTTGAACTTGGATAAACTAAATTACGAATCCCTAATTTTTATCCTTTATCTCACTAGATTCGTTATTTATATTGTTTTTCATCGTCCTCAGTCCTAAATGGTGAAATAACTGAATATCTTTGGCTTGTAGTGCAAAGATGAATGATTACTTGATGAATATCTTTGGCCTGTAGTGCAAAGATGAAAGATTATTTGATGAATATCTTTGGCCTGTAGTGCAAAGATGAACGATTATTTGATGAATATTTTTAGCCTGTAGTGCAAAGATGAACGATTATTTGATGAATATCTTTGGCCTGTAGTGCAAAGATGAATGATTACCTGATGAATATCTTTGGTCCGTAGTACAAAGATGGACAGGTGTTGAGATGAACATGACCACTGGTGATACAAATGAATATCTTTGGCCCGTTGTGCAAAATTGAATATTTGATTCAAGATATATATTGATTGATGTTACAGGGTTAAAATATTGATTATGGACTTTTAAATCATAGAAGATAGTAGACATCATTTTCTACTTAACTCTTTTAATAAATTGTTATTTCCGCTGTGGTTGTTGATCTAAAACTTGTTGTCCATAATATTTTATCTGATTTGTTGAAGACTAATGATAATTTATTTTTCATTATCTTAGTCATAATATTCTTTACTGGGCTAGTTGAGCTCACCCTTTTCTTTTATTGTCCTCTTCAGGAAATGAAAATGTTGTAGGGACTAGTCGGGGAACAGATTGATGGGTAGAGTTAGAGCAGTAGTAGTCCTCACTATTTTTGTATAATAGTGTGATAATAATTGTAACTATTGAGGAATGAATTTGAGTGTTTATATTTCGTATTATATACGATTTGTATTGACACTCACAGTTGTGTGGTCGTATTTTGCACGACCGTATGATATAAAAGATTGTATTTGGATTCTGTACCATTTCTTGGTGACCCGGAATGGGTTGGGTGGATTGGACCTATTCTGGGGGTGTTATAGTTGGTATCAGAGCTTAGGGATATAATCTCTGACGGAGATCTGGGAATAGAACTAAGAGAGGAGAGACGAGTAAATCGTTCTCTAGTGTGTCCTACCTAAGCTTATGTGGTATTTAATTGGTCGGTCGGAGTATAGGGTTAATATGTGATATGTTAATTTATTTAATCAACCCTTGTTTTATGGCAGTATTTGAGAATGACATCTAAAAATTTAAGCAATGGAGCATTTGAGACCATTGAGGTACCGCTACTCGTAGTTTTACTTTTAACGGTAGTTATCTATGTAGTGATTGAAGAATTAAAGTTGCACCCGAGCTAGTCACAGAGGTAGCAGCTGAGAGTGAGGAAGAAGAGGAACCTGAGGAGAATTTATTAGGAGAATTTTATGATCGAAATGTAAAACTGCATAATCGTATTCATGAGTTAGAAGAGCAAGGTGAAGAACGGCAGGCGGCCGTGGAACAAAGGGATACATCAATTCAAGATTTTGCTACTCGATATGCGAAGCTTGAACAAAAACTCTCTCTGGCAGAGCATATGATACTAGAGCTGGAATCTAAAAATGCAAATGTCAATGATCAGCTGAAATAAGAAACAACTGAACGAGTAAGAATTGAAGATGCATGGGTAAAAATCGCACGACACATTGATATTTTAGAAAGAGACGTCCGATCCAAGAAGGCCAAAATAGACGATATGGATTTCACTTTTTGGATAGCAATTGGGAGAATCCAACATCGAGTTTGGAATTACCCTGTGCATAGCGGTCAACCCCAATTCGTTATGGATCGAAGAGTAATGATTCAAATCATAGATCAAAAGTGCGACGAAGTAGTTGAGGGTGGAATGTGCGTTATAGCAAAGTTAAGTCCAACTGGGATGGTGACACCAGAGACTGTCCCAGACAAGTCAAAGTCGGTGGATCCTGGAAAAGCGTTTATCGTGACAACCAAAAACGCGAAGAACCCGAACGAGGTTATTACGAGTAAGTTAATCATAAACTCTTGCAAAATTTACACCTTGTTAGATACCGGTGCAACCCATTCTTTTATTTCACCTACTTACGCTCAATGTTTGAACTTGACTTATGAGAAATTAGACTTTGACTTATCTGTTAAGACTCCGTTGGGAGAAACCTTCGTTACATCCACATTTACAAATCTTGCTTGATTCAAATTGGCACCCTCACCCTACCTGTGGATCTTATATCTTTTGGATTAACCAATGTCCATGCTGCGTTCATGGACAAAATGAACCAAATATTTGAGAAATATTTGGATTATTTCGTGGTTGTCATTATTGATGACATCCTAATATACTCCAAAAGTCTCAAATATTTCTTAACTTAGAATGAACTCAACATACAACAACGACGTTTGCTCGAGCTGTTGAAAGATTACGATCATACTATTCAATACCATCCTGGAAAAGCAGACGTGGTAGCTGACGCGTTGAGTAGAAGATCGTATGCAGGAACGAGTGCGATACTGTCAACACAAAGGCCATTTTGTATGACTTACAAAAGATGGAGATAGAGTTCAAGATTTTGGGGACCCACGTGATGATGTCAAATATACGCGTAGAACCAGCTTTAATTGATGAAGTTAAAGCTGCTCAAGCTACAGACCCAGAGCTGATGAAGATGAAGAAGAAGGTGGAAGAAGGTGCTATTCCAGAAGCAAGAATTGATGAAAAAGGAATAGTTCGAGTCAACTCCAGACTTTGTGTTCCTAATGACTCTGATTGAAACATGATTGAGGCACACAACACACCGTTCGCAATCCATTCTGGAAGTACCAAAATGTATCGTGATATTCGACACAAATTATGGTGGAGCAACATGAAGAGAGAGATTGCGGAGTTTATCTCGAGGTTAACATGTAAACGTGTCAAGGCAGAGCATCAAGAGCCATAAGGTGTGAAGAGCCCCGAGCCTCTCGCTGGTGACTTCCTGTATGGGATGCACTGAAGCCAGACTCTTCGTAGGGGACGCCGTTTTGTGCGGTGGCAAACTGATAGGTACCATTGTGAGGTGCTATGGTTGAAGCACCATGAGAGTCACAGTTGGAATCGAGGGAATGACCTGGGAGTTAGAATCGGATATGAAAGTTAGGTATCCTCACTTTTTTGACATACTAGGTACGCACGTTAATTTCAAGGACGAAATTTCATAAGGAGGGGAGGTTATAAGACCACAACTTTTTAGGAATAAAATTGAATTTTCTCTATATATTATTTTGGAATAGTAAGGGGTTAATTTGAATGATGTGGTAAGTTGGGGGTAATACTTGCAAATATTTCAAAATAAGCACGTGGTTATAAAATATTCATTGTTGTCGGGGAATATTTGTTTGGTCGTGGAATATTCTTGTTGTCGGAGAATATTCGTACGACGGCGCAGCCATTTGTGGGCCCCATAACGAAAAACTGTCGAATGAAAAAATGACACGAATGTGTTTTCTAATAATAACGGCGTAACGGTTATCGTTAAAACTGTTGGAATACCCGGTGGGTAAAGTAAAGTAAAGTAATACGCGTTGTTGCACAGTAGCACACGGTATTGCACAGTATGTTATATTATTGTTAATTCAATAATTGTTACTGCACAGTATTTTATATTATCATATCAATAATTCATATTATTTGAATAATATTCTTAGATAGAATTATTGGCAATTTCTAAGGAAGTTCTGTCTAGGATGGGTTATTTAATTGCGCGCCAGTAAGGAGAAATCCTTATCGGAAAGCCCCCTCTTTCTTGGGAACGACCTGGTTGTCAATATTGTGGTTCTGTAATATTATTTGTAAATAATTAATTATTGATAAAAATGATAATGAAATATTTATTCACTGTGGATATAAATGGGGGAATTTTTAGCAAACGAGACAATTGTTGAAAATTAATATTTTATCTTTTCTGATAAAATAATTTATTTGAATAATTTATTATAATATTACATTATAAGTGTATAATGTGATAATATAATAATATAATAATGGTGATATTTTTACAATAAATTCACGATATATGAATAAAATGAGGTGGAAGAGAGCAAATTGGGATCAGAATTATTTTTGTAACAAAAAACGTGTTTTGAATTTATTTTAAAATTTTTGTCTAAATGGCGGGCCCCACTCTTGTCTTTTTGTGTGTGAGGAATGCTGAAGTAGGCTTTTCAAATTGATGCGGAGGAAAATTTTTATTAGAAAAAGAATTGTCAGAATGAAGTTGTGGAAAAATCATCCGTATGTAAAGTTGGGTCATTTTTTGTTCGAAAGTTGGAAAAATTTTCTTCTACAAAGTTGTAGAGAATTAAATTTCCTATGACATGGACATAAGATTCATATTTTTCTGATAAAAGTGCTATTTATTAAGAATTATTGAAGTTCCGGAATATTGAGTTTGAATTGATTTTTGGGGTTATAAATATTTTTTTTAAAAAAACATTTTTTGTGGGTGGGACCCACTTGTGTGGGCTGATGAATTGGTCAGGAAGTGGGCATGAATTTTTTTAAATAATAATATTTTATTAAATTTTTTGCTTTGGCGTTCTAAGCATTTTCTTATAAATAGGGTGCTTAGTTTAGAATTGAAAATCACACAAGAATTAGAAGTTTCTCTCTCTATAATATCGAGCGTATTTTTGTGAGTATTTCGATACTTTGAGTGTTGTTATACAGTGCAAGTTTCCTTCAGCATTATATCCGATATTCTAGTCAGAAGTACTATTTTTTTAAGGTAAGGGATGTTATTTTTTTCATAAATGATGTTATTGCCTTCAATATCATTTCATCGAAACATTGGTATGAATTTTATTATGAAATTTTTACCTTTTTCGTCAGGGTTACTATTCACGTATACGATACTATTTACGTATACGGCACAATTTACGAATACGATACTATTCATGAGTACTATTCATGAAATATGATTTTTCTTATGAAAAATTTTACCCTTTCATGTCGAGGTTACTATTCACGTATACGACATTATTCATGTATACGTCACTATTCATGAATACGGTACTATTCACCAAAAAATTTAATTTTCTTTTCTTTGTTAAGTTGGCTATTATGGTTCCTATATTTGATTGGATCCATGTTTTGAATTTCATTCTTGAATTTTGCTCCACAAATAATTATTAAAGAGTATTTTTGAACTTGAATAAACTAAATTACGAATCCCTAATTTCTGTCCTTTATCTCACTAGATTCGTTATTTATATTGTTTTCCATCATCCTCAGTCCTAAATGGTGATATAACTGAATATCTTTGGCCTGTAGTGCAAAGATGAATGATTATTTGATGAATATCTTTGGCATGTAATGCAAAGACGAACGATTATTTGATGAATATCTTTGGCCTATAGTGCAAAGATGAACGATTATTTGATGAATATCTTTGGCCTGTAGTGCAAAGATGAATGATTACCTGATGAATATCTTTGGCCTTTAGTGTAAAGATGGACAGGTGTTGTGATGAACTTGACCACTAGTGCTACAAATGAATATCTTTGGCTCGTTGTGAAAAATTGAATATTTGATTCAAGATATATATTGATTGATGTTACAAGGATAAAATATTAATTATGGACTTTTAAATCATAGAATATAGTAGACATCATTTTCTACTTAACTCTTTTGATAAATTGTTATTTCCGCTGCGATTGTTGATCTAAAACTTGTAGTCCATAATATTTTATATGATTTGTTGAAGACTAATGATAATTTATTTTTCATTATCTTAGTCATAATATTCTTTACTGGGCTAGTTGAGCTCACCCTTTTCTTTTATTGTCCTCTTCAGGAAATGAGATTGTTGCAGGGACTAGTCGAGGAACAGAGTGATGGGCAGAGTTAGAGAAGTAGTAGTCCTCATAATTTTTGTATAATAGTGTGATAATAATTGTAACTATTGAGGAATGAATTTGAGTGTTTATATTTCGTATTATATACGATTTGTATTGACACTCACAGTTGTGTGGTCGTATTTTGCACGACCGTATGATATAAAAGATTGTATTTGGATTCTGTACCATTTCTTGGCGACCCAAAATGGGTTGGGTGGATTGGACCTATTCTGGGGGCGTCACAACCGGGATGTCAAGTCAAGCCCCGGCGACAACCCCAGAAGGTACAGCAGCCCCGGCGATGACACCGGGAGACCAGATCAACCTTCGAAGACGGTCCCGAAGCATCAAATCCTCCCTAGAGATAATCATAGGAGACCAAGTCAACCTCGGAGACAACCCTGAGGAAGAACAGAGTCGGCTGGGATCAAATCTTGGAGACAACCTCGAGAAAATAGTCAAAAACCTGGCCAATACAGGAGACAACCCCTAGAGAGGCAAAATGGTTACTTTACCTACTTGAAGCCAAATCAAGTTAAAATCAAGCCAAATTGATGCAATGAGGGCCAGAAAGAGCCATAACGTCAATCCCAAATGAAAACAGCACAAGACAGCTCAACGGACGGACTACGAAAAAATGAAGATCTGGTCATAAACCCATCTTCTTGAATTCGAAAATAGTCAAATCCCATGTCATTGTGTAGATTTCGGAAAGGGCTTTTCGAAAAGTTATAGCACGCCTCAAACGGCCGCCCGGATCAAAAGTTATGAAGGTTTGAAGCATACCTAGCGTTGGTCGGAGTGCACGTACTTCTATACAACGGGTCCCACAAGAGTGGGCCCCACTCGGGAAGCGGCACCTCTACTCATGGCTGCCGCGAGTAGACCCGCTACCATCTGGTCTATAAATAAGAACCCCCACCCTTGCAAAAAAAAAATAAAAATAAAAAGACTGAGAAACTCTGCCCATTTCGACCCTTAGCCCTACTTTTAGTACTCCAAACTCAAATTTTATTCTTCCAATACGTTTGCACATGTATATTCTACTACATACACAAAATTAACCTATGGAAACAGAGATTTGAAGCCCTCTGAGTGGCAAAGAGCCAGTGGAGCAGTCCATTGTAACTTTTTTTACGATCAGAAACCATTTCTACTTTATTACGTATATGTGAATGTGCATATAAAGTTTCATCGTTTGATTTTGCCCGGATTTCAAATCCGTGGCCTTTCCGACTTACTTTTTAGTATATATAAGTGTATATATATATACACGTTTTTCTTTGTTTGTACAGCTTGGATTGCTAATCCGTGGCTTTTTATCGCTTATATATATATATATATATATATATATTTGTACTATTTTGTTTGGTCTGGATCGCTGATTCGTGGCCTTTTTCAGCTTTATTATATATATAACTGACTATATATATACTAACTTTCCATTCAGTCAGGCCTGGATTGCTAATTTGTGGCCCTTTTACTACTTTTATATATATATATATATTTACATTTTTCAGTCGGGCCTGGATTGCTAATTCGTGGCCCTTTTATTGCTTATATATATATATATATACACTTCTTTGTCGGGCCTGGATTGGAAATGTGCAGTCCTTTATTGATTTTATATATATAAGTATATATATATATATATATATATATATATATTCTTTACTCAATGTGATTAAATTGTTGCTTTGAATAGTCATTTGATATGAATCTGCACTGATGTAAATATTGTGGACTAGATTTATCTAAATCTAGCCCTTTCTAACTTTCAAACGGTTCAAAATTGGTCGAATCAAAACCGGGAAGCTAGAATGGCCAAGATTTATTTAAATGTAGTATTGTTCTAAATTTGTAAATATTAAAGCGACTACGTGACCCTAGATCCATATCTAGCGAAAACGGGAAGCTTTGGGTACGCGCACGGAAGGATTTAACTGACCAATCCTTTGTTTGGTGATGACTAGAGTACAATTTGCATTTTCTGTGAATATTTGTGCTGTGCAAGTTTTCTTGGTTATTTTCTGTGATCCTAGGAATCGCGGGATTAATGATTAATCACACTGATCTAAATCTGATTCCCACGATGGACAACTCCACATTATAAACATATCCTACCAGTTTTTTTATAAAATGTACATACGATGGACCTTAAAACCGTTATCCAGATTTAAGGTCCCAACATAGTGAAAAGTGGTTTGTAGTGCTAGAGTCACTTCGATGACTGTCATTCCCATAAGAAGACCGGCACTTGTATATATATTCTGTGGTCGAGGATGCCTTGCATCTCGACAATAAACATCCAAATCAAGCCAAAGGCTGAACAGACTAAAATGGAAGTATCAACATGCTTTAATTCCTATGTGAGCGAAAGGGTTTGCAAACCATCTTTCAAAACATTATTTTCATATCGTGTCTAAAAAGGACTTTTTCAAACACAAATCAAACCTTTCGTATATAGGTCCTACGAAGCTTGGCACTACTTTCAAATCAAACAAACGTAGGCTCAATTACTTTCAGCATACACACACACACATTGCAAATAAAAAAGGAAAATATTGAAAAGATGTAGTAACCGTGTTTCACGGAAGTTGGGAGGCGCCTAACACCTTCCCCCCACTTAACGAAGCCCTTGAACTTTAAGAATCTTGATTTCAAGGCAAAGTTTTGACAGCGCCCAGTAATTGGGCCTACTTGGAAAAATAAACAAAGCTCGGTTGAGTTGGTACAACCATTTTAAATATACCAACTAACGACTCTATAAACCTTTCAAATCGTTGACATGATACATGTTGGCCTTTTTCTAAAAAACTTTACCCTTAATAAAACAGATAAAACAAATAAGGGTAGAAAAACAACAAATTTAGGAAGAGGAAAATTTGTCCACATATTTTTTCCCGACGTCGACATACAATATTATATACTCCTTATATTTTATATACTAATCAATATATGCTTTATTATTTTATCTTAACTTGCATAAACCCCATGCTCAAAATTACAAAACAACCCCACAAAGTCACCTCTCCAAACTACCTATTAAAATAATCAAATTAAAACAGCCAACGAGCCGACCAGGCATCTTGCTGCAGCGTGGCGCAGTGCGCAGCGTGCACAGTTGCTGCCCAACACTGCTCTGTAGCCGAGCTTCAACAACCCTCTTTTACTAACTTCCATCTTTCAACATACTTACTTAAACACAATCAAACCTTAATATGATATAGTAGGCAAAACATAATATTTAAAACAATTGTAACTCAGATGTAATGGGTACTTTAAGACAAGTATAACAAGTACCAAAATTGTCCCCAGCCTAAACATTTTGCAGCAGCAGAACACAGCCAACACACGGCTGCTACTGCTACTTGACTGCACGCCTCATGGCCAAGTTGCTCATTTTGACATTTTCCAACTCACATACTACACATCCAATTTAGGCAAATTTTTGATATATTATAGAGGGAATGTCAAGCTATTTTTTAAAAATAAAACATAACCTAAATGAGTACTTTAAATGAGCTTTTCAGAGCTCTAAAAATGCTCTGCCCGAATAGCCATTTAGCTAGACAGAAACAGGTAATTTCCCTTAAAATTAACTTCTAACTTAATTTGATTTATACCAATTACTCAATTTACTTTATATATCAAACATAAAGATATTTTAACCTTAAACCTCACTCAAATTTTTTATTTAAACAAAACAGTCCCTAGTTGCGAAGCCAAGATTTTTATACAGTATAGTCAAATTTTTGTGATGTTATAAATAATTTGGCGGGAGTTCGGGGGCGCAGCCCCCAAGTTATTTTTTCACAATAATTTTGTGCTTTTTGGCCAGTTGCATATGTAAAACATGTATTTTGTTAAAATATTGTTAATATAACAAGTAATAACATTATATATATATATATATATATATATATATATATATAGACACACACACACACACACACCCCTTATTTACCCCTAATACGTCTTTCTAATCACAAATTTGTTAATAAATATTTAAATTTCTTATGTTATAAAAATAATATAAATTAGATTATTATTTATTTTAAAAATATTAGAGGAAGATGCATATATATCTAGTATAAGTAATATGGAATTGAGAAAGTTATAAAAAAAATTCAATTTGACCCCGTAAATTAAAAATATATAAAATTTCAGTGGAGTCAATTTATTCATTGCATTTGATTTTTTTCTAAATTTATCATATATTATAAAAAAAATTCAATGGGGTCAATTGACCCCACACCTTCTAAGGTGGCTTTGCCACTGACAGTCCCTAAGAGGACATTTATCGAGCAATATGCGTGCATGCCTTGAACTTCAGAATTTACAATTAATTACTTATGGTTTGCCATATTTTCCATTCTTATATCTCCTCACAACAACTAAGCTCTTTTTTTCTAATGCATAAGCATCACAACCACAACTCATATTATTTTGCATAAAAATTTAACTAACCTATGAACTTTTGTAAAGCTTGCACTTACCTCTTGTTTTGCTGAAATTTTCGATTTAATGATGCTCGATTGCAAACTTGATGCTAATAAAAACTTCAGTCCAACTGTAAATTCCAATCCTTGGAACTTCTATTTTCTTCTAGCTGATCCAAGGTAGCTTTAGGAAACCATAAATTTGGTGTGGTCCGAATGGATTATGTATGCTTGGTAGATTAGAGAATACTGTAATGTAATGGAACGGGTGAGGTGCTGCAGTAAATAGGAAGAGCTTAATAATGATCATGCTCTAATATAGCTTCATCACAAATTGTTTAGTGGCCTTCTAACCCCTTAGATTTATGACAGGTTATGTTTGTTTTATTACTTAGTCACTTGCCAATATAGCCACCTCATGCTTCCTTTATAATTACCCAGCAAAGCCCATTAGCTCTCTCCCCCTCTCCATATATCTGAGTCCCAAAAACTTAGTCTCATAGCATATATTTCAATTAAGTTTCAACATATACCCATACAAACATTACATTTTACTTTATTATTTACTGAAAATATAACTACATTATATTTAGAATTCTGCCAAAATTTCATAAATGATATATTTAAAGTGAATTAGTTATTTAAAATATATAATATGAATCATTTACTATTTATATAACTATTACATCATTCAATACTTATAATTACTCTTTCCATTCTTTTTAATAAATTGTTCTTGCTAAATCTATTTAATAACAATAAATTATTTACTTGAATCAAATAAGTAGTTCAATTTACATTATTCGATTTATTTACGCAAATAATCATTAGAAATATATAATACCTTTTCCTTGCTAAATAACTAAATAATCATTTAGTTATTAATATTATTTTATTTTATTTCAAAAATAATTACTTAATATTAGTTAATCATTTCCATACAAATTTCCTATTTTCCCATTTATTCTCATTTCTATATCCCACATAATTCATAGCATCAAGATTACCACATCACACAATAATAATTATAATTATAATTATAAAACATATATTTGTAATAAAATTTTATTTTATTCACAAATATATAACATACAATATTTTAGGTTCTCACATTATTCCCCCCTTAAGAAGATTTCGTCCTCGGAATCATATAATTTAGCCTACTAGAAAAGATGAGGATAATTTTTCATCATTTTTTCTTCAAGCTCCCAAGTAGTTCCTTCCACATCATGTTTTTGCCATATTACTTTTACTGACAGAATGACTTTATTTTGCAAAATCTGTTCTTTCATATCAACTATTTGGATAGGAACTTCTTCATAGGTTAAATACTTCTCTATTTGTATGGGTTCATGTGACGCCCCCAGAATAGGTCCATTCAACCCAACCCATTCTGAGTCGCCAAATACATGGTACAGAATTCAAATACAAACTTTATATCATACGGTCGTGCAAAATACGACCACACATCTGTGAGTGTCAATACAAATATGTAGAAAATATTAAGATTCAAACTAAGTCCTCATTACAATTATTATCACACTATTTATCAGAAATAGTGAGGACTACTACTGCTCTAACTCGGACCATCACTCTGTCCCCCGACTAGTCCCCGCAACATTCTCATTTCCTGAAGAGGACAACAGATGAAAAGGGTGAGCTCAACTAGCTCAGTAAAGAATATTATGACTAAGATAATGAAAAATAAATTATCGTTAGCCTTCAACAGTTCAGATAAAATATTATTGACAACATGTTTTAGATCAATATTCGCAGCGGAAATAACCGTTCATCATCAATATTTTATCCCTGTAACATCAATCAATATCCACCTCATCAAATATTCATCTTTGCACTACAGGCCAAAGATATTCATCAGGTAATCATTCATCTTTGCTCTACAGGCCAAAGATATTCAGTTACATCACCTTTTAGGACTGAGGATGATGAAAAACATTTTAAAGAACGAATCCAGTGAGATAAAAGACAAAGATCAAGGATTCGTATTTTAGTATATCCAATTCAAAAATACCTCGTAATAATCAATTATGGAGCAAAATTCAAGAATAGAGCTCAAAACTTGGATACAATCAAAGATAGTAACCTTAACAGACAATTTGGACAAATAGAAGAAAAATAAATTTTCCCGTGAATAGTGCCGTATACGTGAATAGTAACCCCGACGGAAAAAGTAAGAATTTCAACATAAAATCCATGACAATATTTCTGTATAATGATATTGAAAAGAATAATATCATTTACGAAAGAAAATAACATCCCTTACCTCAAAAAGATAGTACCTCTGACTGGAATATCGGATATAATATTGAAGGAAACTTGCGCTGAATACTAATACTCAAAGTATAGAAATACTCACAAAAATACGCTCGATATTATAGAGAGAGAAAACTTATGATTCTGGTATGATTTTCAATTCTAACCTAAGCACCCTATTTATAGGAAAAGCTTAGGATGCCAAAGGAGACTAAAATAATAAAATATTATTATTTTTTCTAAAATCCTTCCGCCGCCGGCTGCTATGAAATCAGGATTTTTCAACCAAGAAACAAAAGTGGGGCCCACCATTTTATTAAAAAAATATTTATTTTCCGAAACTTCAATAATTCATAACAAATAGCCCCTTAGTCAGAAAAATACAAATTCTACGTTCTTCCATAGGAAATTTAATTCTCTACAACTTTGTAGAAGGAAATTTTTTCAAATTTCAAACATAAATTATCCGAAATTCATAAACAGATGATTTTTCACACCAAAATACCGATAAAAAACACATCAGCACAAATTCCTTCTTTAATATCCACAAAATAAATATTTCCTTATCATATAAATTAATAATTAATTATTCACAAATAATATTATAGAACTACAATATTAACAACCAGGTCGTTCCCAGGACAGAGGGGGCCTTCCGATAAGGACTTCTCCTTACTGGCGCGCAATTAAATAACCCCTCCTAGACAGAACTTCCTTAGACATTGTCAATAATGCTATCTAATAATATTATTCAAATAATATGAATTATTGAGTTGATAACGTGAAATACTGTGCAACGACAATTATTGAATCAATACTACAAAATATCAACTGTAGCCATTATTGAATTAATCATAAAAAATAGCAACGTAGCAATTATTGAGTCAATAAAATATCAATGCAGCAATTATTGAGTCAATAATATAAAATATCAACATAGCAATTATTGAGTCAATAATATAAAATATTGAACAGTAAATACTGTAACAATAATTGAGTAGGTTCCTTCTCACGTAAGACTCAATAATTCGAAATACTGTGCAATACCGTGTGCTACTGCGCAACACCGCGTACTGTATTTTAACCACCGGGTATTTCAACAGTACTAACGGTAACAACTACGCCGTTATCTTGTAAAAAAATTATTTCTGTCGCTTTCTATATCCGACAGTTATTCCGTTGTGGGGGCCCACAAATAGCTGCGCCGTCGTACGAATATTCCCCGACAACAAGAATATTCCACGACCAAACGAATATTCCCCGACAACAAGAATATTTTATAACCACTTGCTCATTTTAAAAATGTTTGCACATTTCACCCATAACTTTCATATTTATCAAATCAACACCTTACTATTTCGAAATAATATATAAAGAAAATTAAATCTTTATTCATAAAAGTTGGGGTCTTACAGTTCATATGCAATCACGTGTTTGTAGTCAGGTTTGTACGATCGCAATACTGATACGTGAAAAATGTTGTGAATATGCACCATCTCTGGAGGTAAAGCTATCTCGTAGGCTACTTCTCTGAGCTTCTTTAAAACTTCAAACTGTTCAATGAATAAGCAGCTTAACTTTCCTTTCTTTCCGAACCTAATCTTGCCTTTTCGTGGAGAAACTTTCAAAAATACATAACTGCCTACCTCAAAGTCTCTACGCTGCCTATATAGATCGGTGTATTTCTTTTGTCGATCCTGTACTGCAACTAATCGAGCCTTTATGGTTTTAACAATATTTGCTGTCTGCTGAATTATCTCTGGCCCCAAAAGTTTGTATTCACCCATTTCATCCCAGCACAACGGGGTTCTGCATTTTCGTTCGTATAAAGCTTCATATGGTGGCATGCCAATGCTCGTGTGATAACTGTTGTTGTATGTAAATTCTACCAACGTCAGATAATTATCCCAATTGCCTTTGAAATCCGTCACGCAGGCTAGTAACATGTCTTCTAATGTTTGAATCGTACGTTCACTCTGTTCGTTTGTCTGCGGATGATAAACCGTACTTAGTCGTAGCTGTGTTACCATTATTTCTTAAAGACTCTTTCAGAAATTTGTTGTGAAACGAGGATCTCGATCTGAAACAATTGACACCGATACTCCATGCCTTGAAATAATCTCCTTGATATACAACTTTGCTAACTGATTCAAATTGAATCTAACTTTGATTGGTAGAAAATGTTCTGACTACGTCAGGCGATCTGACCCATATTAAATCATAACCTTTCTGAGTAGTTGGAAGTCCTACCACAAAGTCCATTATAATATACTCCCACTTCCACTCTGGTATCTCCAATGGTTGTAATAGATCATTGGGTCTTTGATGCTCCGCTTTGATCTTCTGACTAGTTAAACATCTCGCAACACATTCCGCGATCTCTACCTTCATATTTGGCCACCAAAAATGCTCTCGAAGATCTTGATACATCTTGGTGCATCCAAGGTGAATCTAATATCTTGCACAATGAGCTTCCTGCAATATTTCTTCTTTTAATGAAAGTACAGAAGGCACCTACACTCGATCTTTATATCTCAAGATTCCATCCTTGTCCAGTTTGAACTATAGTTCTTCTTTTTCTGCTATTCGGAACTATATTTGATCACACTCTCCATCATTTTCTTGAGCTTCCCATACTATGTCTAACAAGATCAGTTGAATTTCTATTGTAAACAATTTTTCATTCGATTCCCTTGGATACTTCACTTCTATCTCCATCTTAGCCATTTCTTTCACCAACTCTTCTTGGGAAGTTAACATGAGCAATTTCTCTCTGCCTTTCCTACTCAATACATCAGCTATATTAGCCTTCCTAAGATGATACAAAATTTCACAGTCATAGTCTTTAATCAACTCCAGCCATCTCCTTTGTTTCATATTCAATTCCTTCTGTGTGAAGATATACTTCAGACTTTTGTGATATGTGTATATGTCACATTTTTCTCCGTAAAGATAATGTCTCCATATCTTCAAAGCAAACACTATTGCTGCCAATTCTAAATCATGTGTGGGATACCCTTTTTTCATAATCCTTCAGTTGTCGCGACGCATATGCTATAACCTTGCCATTTTGCATGAGTACACGACCTAACCCTTTATACGATGCATCACTGTAGACTACAAAGTTTCCTATATCATATGGTAAAGATAACACAGGTGCTTCGCTTAATCTCTTCTTTAATTCACAAAAACTTTCTTCACATTTGCCTATCCACACAAACTTCACTATCTTCCTCGTCAGATTGGTTAACGGAGTAGCTATCTTAGAAAAATTCTGAATAAATCGTCGACAATAATTGGCTAATCCTAAGAAACTCCTTACTTCTATCGGTGTCTTCGGCTACTCCCAATTAATTACGGCTTCCAACTTTGCAGGATCTACTGAAATTCTGTTCTTGTCAATTACATGACCCAAAAATTAAACACGTTCCATCTTGATGAGGATATAACTAGCTTGGATTCAAATGGAGGTCGTGGGTCGGATCTAGTGCAAGTACCAGTTGGATCCGTGATGAGGGGACGAGCTAAAAGGTTTCAGGAAGGATTTTATGGCTTTGGTATAAGCAATGTGGATTGAGAATAACAAGTTAACTTGGTCCAAAGAGGATGAAAATATGCCCAAGTACATCAATATAGTCCAAGGTTGCGTTCTAGAAATGCAAGCCAAGAAAAGAGACTGCAAGTTTGGGAAATCAGCACACCTGCCCCGGCGGGCTTTACAAGCCAAAATGGCCGCCTCGACGGCAAACTTTTTGTCCAAAGCCGCCCCAGCGAGCTCTGAAGCCACCCCGACGCCAAGCTCTCTGCCAACACCTGCCCTAGCTGGCTTTGTAGGCCAAATTGCCCACCCCGGCGGGTATGCCAAAAATTAGTTTGCGCATTTTTTGACACAAACGCGTTTTAATAGATTTTGAGCGTGGATTTATTTCCTAAACTTAGTATTTTTCATTTAATATTAGATTTCTATTATAACTAGGATGTTAGATTAGATTTTGATTTCAAAAACACTTATTGATTCATTTTAGGATTCCTAGGGTTTTAATTCTTATTATTTAATACTTATGGATGTAATTCAACTTTGATATTCAATAATTTTTAGATTTATTCTACTTGTAAAATTATTCTCTACTTTTGGTTCTTTAAAGAATTCCTAAGTAATTTCTTAGTTTATTCTTTTGGGATTCAATTTGACTTATCATACAACAATTCATAGTTGTGTGTGGCGTGTTCTACTGCATCAATCGTCGATTGTGCCGAGGTTCTAATTTTATTATAAATACGGGGTTTAGGTGTCGTTGGTGTTCCATTCAACACTGATTTCATTGCATGATTGATTGTACCAAGGTTCTCGTCTCTATAAAGACGTTGGACTGAGGTGTCAAGAGAGTTCCACCCTATCAACTGTGTTAGAAACAATTCGGGTGACGACCACCTCACGCAAGCGTGCCGTGGAGTCTATCATTTGGTATCAAAGTTAAGTCTTCTAGCAAGTTACATGTCCTTAAATTTTTTGTTTGAAAATTGTTGAGCAAAAAAAAAGAGTATAGAAAATTTTCTTAGAAATTTAATTTGTCGATTTGCATGTTATTGGAAATTTCATACCTTCTATAAATTGTTTCGTGATAAGTTATTTTTGAATTGATTGGTAAAACAATAAATTTTGCTAGGTGAATTTGAAAAGAACCTATTAGAGAGAACATTTAGAGGTAAAAGGCTCGGTAGTGAGATTAATCGAGGGTAAAAGACAATTACTGAGTGCATACACAAGTTAAATCATTGATTCGAGCGAGGCACGTAAGGGAGTGGTTAGGAAAATGTTTTCTAGTAACCTTTGTTTTATAGGAGATATGTCTAACTCAAAGGACAAGGGCACTTATGAGGAATCTTCCTCGACATTTGATTCAAAGGTTATGATGGAGGCTATGATGAAAGAGTTCTCTAGATAGTTGGGAATGGCTATGGAGCAAGTACATGTACGCCTCGATCAAATAAGCGAGACCCGAGGCGAACAATCCCAAAAATCCCAAGGGGACGCATGAAATGTAAAGCACAAAAATTGGGATAAAAACGGAGGAGAATTATTTTGAAGGAGAAACTAGTGAAGAGGAAGATCGTGAATCTGGTTTCCTGCATAGTAGGTAAAGAGGTTCTAGAGAAAGAGGAGATCGGGTTAGGGAATATGGAAATTTGGATAGCATAAAAATGAAGATTCCAGCTTTCTAAGGTACGGGTGATCCTGAGGCATATTTAGGATGGGTGACCAAGATGGAGCGGAATTTTGATTGTCACAACTACTCAGACCTTAAGAAAGTCAAGATGGTCGTTATCGAATTTTTTGGTTAGCATTAACATGGTGGGATCAGTTGACAGCCAATTGGAGAAGGTGTGATGAGCACTGATTACAACTTGGGCAGAAATGAAAACTATCATAAAAAAGAGGTTTGTGCCAACATACTATCAACGAGAGATAATTCGTAGTTTGCAAACTCTAAAATAAGGGAGTCGGAGCGTGGATGACTACTACAAAGATATAAAGATGTTGAAGACTCGGGCTAATTTAGTTAAGGATAATGAGATGACGATGGCTAGGTTTTTAGCAGGTTTGAATTGGGAGATTGCTGACTTGGTTGAACGACAACACTATCTAGAGTTAGAAGAAATGGTTCATATGGGTATCAAGATAGAGAAGCAACTTAAGAGGAAAGGAGTACAATGAGGACCTTCTAATTCATCATAGAAATCTAATGATGCGAAGCGGGAGGAGAAGCCAGACGTGACTAAGCCCAAAGTGGAGTTTACACTGGACGTGACTAATCGTGGAAAAAGAGGTAAAACTGAACCTTCTTTTTCTTTTAGTCGCAATCGAGATATTGTTTATTTTAAATGTCAAGGAAGGTGACATATTTCTAGTCAATGTCTGAATCAGATAACTATGTTGTTGCTTGACAATGGGGAAATGGAAACCAAAGGGGAGGAGAGTGACACTGACTCTATGCTACCACAGGAGGAGGTAGATGAAAGGGAAGTTGCTATGTATTGCGAGATGTTGGTTACGAGGGGGGCACTTAGTGCGCAAGTGAAAGAGGAAAGTTTGGAGCAGCGGGAGAATTTGTTCCATACTAGGTGTCTTGTGCGAGGGAAAATTTGTTGCATGGTAATTGATGGTGGGAGTTGCACCAACATGGCTAGTACGACCATGGTGGAGAAACTGGGATTGTCAACAACCAAACATCCTCAAATGTATAGATTGTTATGGCTTAATGATAGTGGAGATGTAAAGGTGACAAAGCAAGTGCTAATTCTGTTTACAATTGGGAAACACGAGGATGAGATTTTATGCCATGGCAATTTGATCGACGTGTGAAGTACGATGGATTTACCAATAATTATTCCTTTGTACAAAATAAGTGAAAGGTTACTTTATGTCCTTTGTCACCACAACAGGTGCATGAGGATCAAATTTATTTGCAAAAAGACCATGTTCAAAAAAAAGGGATTGAAGAAAAGAAAAATCAAGAGAAAAATAAGAGAGAAAAAGAAAGGAGAAGAGCGAAAAATAAATATATTTGCAAAAAAAGTGATGTGAGGCTAGCTTTGGTTTCTAAACAGCCTATGATTTTACTTCGGTATAAAGAGGCGCTTTTGAATACTAACGATAACGATTATTTGCCTAGTGTTGTTTCTTCTCTTTTGCATGAATTCAAAGATGTATTTTTTGAGGAGCTTCCTCAAGGACTACCACCTATTCAGGGGATTGAACATCAAATTGATTTTTTTTCCCAGTACGACCATTCCAAACCGTCCAGCTTATCGGAGTAATCCCGAGGAGACAAAGGAGTTACAAAGGTAAGTTGACGAGTTAATGGGAAAAGGGTTCGTAAGGGAAAGTATGAGTGCATGTGTAGTTCCAGTGATCCTAGTACCCAAAAAGGATAGAAAATAGCGGATGTGCATCGATTGTCTAGCGGTAAATAACATTATGGTAAAATATCGGCATCTCATCCCTCGTTTAGATGACATGTTAGATGAATTGCATTGGTGTTGTATCTTTTCAAAAATTGATTTAAAAAGTGGTTATCATCAAATTAGAATGCAAGAGGGTGATGAATGGAAAATGACTTTTAAAACTAAATATGGTCTTTACGAGTGGTTAGTGTTACCTTTTGGTTTAACTAATGCACCCAACACTTTTATGAGATTGATGAACCATGTTTTGCATCCATTCATTAAGAAATTTGTTGTTGTTTACTTTGATGATATTCTCATTTATAGGAAAAACTTGGAAGAGCGTGCTTTACATTAAAAATTTGTTTTAGATGTACTTAGGAAAGAAAAGTTATTTGCTAACATAGAAAAGTGCACGTTTTGTTCGGATAGCGTTATTTTTCTTGGATTTCTTGTGACTTCAAAGGGAGTCCAAGTGGATGAGGAAAAAATACGTGCAATCCGCAATTGGCTAAGTCTAACCAATGTAAGTCAAGTACGAAGCTTTCATGGACTCGCAAGTTTCTACCGACACTTTGTTTGAAATTTTAGTGAGATTACTTCACCATTAACCGAGGTCATCAAGAAAAGTGCGGGCTTTAAGTAGGGTGATGAACATGAAAAAGCATTTAATTTGATTAAGGAAAAATTGACAAATGCTCCTTTACTTATTTTGCCTAACTTTGCTAAAACTTTTGAGATTGAGTGTGATGCTTTACGTTTAGGGATTGGAGCTGTTTTGATGCAAAAAGGAAAACCAGTAGCGTATTTCAGAGAGAAATTGAGTGGGGCAGCTTTGAACTATCTTACTTTCGATAAGGAGTTGTACTCATTGGTTAGAGCATTAAAGACGTGTCAACACTACTTGTGGCCTAAGGAGTTTGTGATCCACAGTGATCATGAGTCGTTGAAGTACTTGAAGGGACAATGCAAGTTGAACAAAAGACATGCACGATGGATGGAGTTTATCGAGACGTTTCTATATGTCATTCGATATAAGCAAGGTAAAGAGAATGTCGTTGCTGATGCTTTGTCTCGAAGGTATGTGTTGTTAAATACTCTTGATACGAAATTACTAGGGTTTGAACGAATTAAAGACTTATATGCTAATAACCTTGAATTCGGTGAAGAGTTTATAACTTGTGAAAAGAATGTTGTAGGTAAAAACTTTAAAATGGATGGATTTCTATTTCGCGAGAATAAATTGTGTATATCTGCAAGTTCTTTGAGTGAGTTATTGGTTAGGGAATCACATTAGGGTAGTTTGATTGGACACTGTGGTGTTGAGAAAACTTTGGCTATTTTAAATGAACATTTTTATTAGCCTCATATGAAACGAGATGTGGAAAAAATATGTGATAGATGCTTTGTTTGCCGTCAATCTAAATCTCGTGTTCTACCCCATGGACTGTATACGCCATTGTTTATTCCTGATGAACCTTGGATTTATTTGTGTATGGACTTTGTATTGGGTTTACCTAGTTCTAAGCATGGTAATGATTCTATATTTGTGATTGTGGATAAATTTTCAAAAATGAAACATTTTATTCCATGTCACAAAACTGATGATGCATCCCATATAGCTGATTTGTTCTTTGGAGAGATTGTACGTTTACATTGTATGCATAGAACAATTGTTTCTGATCGAGTTCTTAAGCTATTTTTGGAAGATTTTGTGGTGTAAATTGAGAACTAAGTTATTTTTTTCCACAACTTGTCACCCACAAATCGATGGTTAAACTGAAGTAGTAAATAGGACTTTGTCTGCATTGTTACGGGGTATTATTAAAAAGAATATCAGTCATTGGGAAGAATGTTTACCTCATGTTAAGTTTGTTTATAATAGATCTGTTCATTCTACTACTAAATTTTCACCATTTGAGATTGTTTATGGTTTTAATCCTTTAACTCCATTGGATTTATCGCCATTACCTGTTTCTAAATTTACTAATATGGATGGAAAGAAAAAGGTTGAATTTGTTAAGCATATATATGAGAAGGCGAGACTCAACATTGAAAGGAGGACAAAGTAATTTGCAAAACAGGACAACAAAGGTCGACGTCAAGTTATTTTTAAACCGAGAGAATGGGTGTGGTTACATATGAGGAAAGAATGATTTTCGATTCAAAGACGGTCTAGGTTGCTTCCAAGAGGAGATGGTCTATTCCAAGTGCTGGAACGCATTAATGACAATGCCTATAAACTAGATTTACGAGGTGAGTATAATGTTAGTGCAACCTTCAATGTTTCTGATCTAAGTTCGTTTGATGTAGGTGACAATTTGAGGACAAATCCTTTTCAAGAGGAGAGGAATGATGAGGACATGACTAGCTTGGATTCAAATGGAGGTTGTGGGTCGAATCCAGTGCAAGTACCAGTTGGACCCGTAACGAGGGGACGAGCTAAATGGTTCAAGGAAGGACTTATAGCTTTGATACAAGCAATGTGGATTGAGAATAACATGTCAACTTGGTCCACAGAGGATGAAAATATGCCCAAGTACATCAACATGGTCCAAGGCTGCCTTCTAAAATAATCCAATGCAAGCCAGAAAAAGATACTGCAAGTTTGGGAAATCAGCACACCCGCCCTGGCAGGCTTTACAAGCCAAAATGGCCACCCCATCGGCAAACTCTTTGTCAAAAGCCGCCCCAGCGAGCTCTGAAGCCTCCCCCTGGCGGGCTTTATAGGCCAAATTGCCCACCCCGGCGGGCATGCCTAGAATTAGTTAGCGCGTTTTTTGAGGCAGACACGTTTTGATAGATTTTGAGCGTGGATTTGTTTCCTAAACTTAGTATTTTTCATTTAATATCAAATTTCTATTATAACTAGGATGTTAGATTAGATTTTGATTCCAAAAATACTTATTGATTTCTTTTAGGAGTCCTAGGGTTTCAATTCCTATTATTTAAATACTCATGGATGTAATTCAACTTTGATATTCAATAATTTCCATATTTATTCTACATGTGAGATAATTCTCTACTTTTGGTTCTTTGAAAAATTCCTAAGTAATTTCTTAGTTTATTCTTTTGGGATTCAATTTGACTTATCATAATACAATTCATAGTTGTGTGTGGCGTCTTCTACTGCATCAATCGTCGATTGTGCCGAGATTCCTGTTTCATTATAAACACGGGGTTTAGGCGTCATTGGTGTTCCATTCAATGCTGATTTTATTGCATGATCGATTGTACCAAGGTTCTCGTCTCCATATAGACGTTGGGTTGAGGTGTCGAGAGAGTTCCACCCTATCAACTGTGCTAGAAATAATTCGGGCGACGACCACCTCACGCAAGCGTGCCGTGAAGTCCATCACATCTAGAATTCACACTTCGAGAATTTCTCATACATTTTTTCTCTTCTTAACGTTTACAGCACCACTTTGAGATGTTCCACATGCTCTTCTTTCATTTTTGAATACACCAAGATGTCATCAATAAACACCACCACAAATGTATCCATATTGGCTTGAACACCCTGTTCATCAGATCCATAAATGATGTTGGTGCGTTCGTTAATCCGAAAGACATCACCAAAAATTCGTAATGTCCATAACGTGTTTGAAATGTTGTCTTCGGTACATCATCCTTTCTAACTTTTAACTGATGATATCCGTTTCTCAGATATATCTTTTAAAAACACTTGGCTCCCTTCAATTGATCAAACAGGTCATTGATTCTCGTTAATAGATATTTGTTTTTGATGGTGACTTTATTTAATTCCATGTAGTCGATACAATTTCGTAATGTCCCATCCTTCTTCTTGACAAATAACACTGGTGCTGCCCAAGGTGACACACTAAGTTGAATATATTTCTTTTTTAACAATTCCTGTAATTGCACCATCATTTCTTTCATCTCAACTGGATCCATTCTGTACGGAGCTTTGAATATAGGAGTTATTCCTGGAATTAGATCAATCACAAACTCAATTTCCCGGTCTGTCGGACGTCCTAGCAACTCATCCAAAAACACGTTTGCAAATTATTTCACTACTGGTATCTGCTCTAGTTTAATTCCCTCCTTCTGAGTATCTACTACATATGCCAAATATCTTGTACATCCCTTTCTCAGTAACTTCCTAGCTTGCATCATTGTCAAACAACAAGATTACCTAGGTGACTTACTACCATAAAATACTACCTTTGACTTTTTCGAAGTCATCAGGTTTACACTCTTCTTTTGACAATCAAATATTTCTCTGTGATTAAATAACCAATCCATTCCTAGAATGACATCGAACTCTCCAAGTCAAATCTGAATTAGATCTACCAACATTTCATGTCCTCTAATATTTATGCAATAATTTCTGTGTACATGCATGACAGGAATGACTTCTTTATTTGCAACTTCTATATTTAGAGGGTATTCTAATTTCTCAGAAGGTAACCCTAATTATTTAGCAAAATCATCAGATACAAACGAACAAGTAGCACCCGAATCAAATAGTACATAAGCATTTATATTATTGATCGGAATGATACCTGACACTATATCCTTAGATTTCATAGCATTCTGTACTGTCATATTAAATGTTCTGGCTGTAGGTCGAACCAGTTAAATTGGTGCTGTGATTGTTAACTTGCTACTATTATTTGCTCCTCTACTTCCATTGGTTCCCTCTATAATTTTCTTTTGACAAGCTCGGTCCAAATGCTCTTTCGATCCACAGATGAAACATGCATTATTTTTCGGATTAGGACAATTAGGTGCAATGTGTCCCTCCACCCCATAATTATAACAAGCTCTTTTCCCTTGAACCACGCTCCTACGTGACTTTTTCCACAGTTACCACAAACTTCTATCTTCCTTTTGAAATTTCCTAATTTGGCTCCAATATTGTTATTATTGTTCCTGTGACGCACCCAAATCCTGATACTTTCAACCCACAGATATGGTGCTACACGGTGCTACTAACTATACATTCATTCCAATGAAACTTTATCAAGATGAACATATTTACTAAATTCTTATTACAATAATAATAATAAATCCTTCCTAGTTCTGTTAAACATTACATCGTTCATTGTCATAGTATAAGTTCAAACAGATATACTATTCTATTACATGATACTCTACTTATCCATCTTGGCCTTGCCCTTATCCTTACAGGAACCTTTGGCCCGTTCACTCTTAGCTGCAATCATATAAATCAAGCAAGAAGTGAGCATAACTAGCTCAGCAAGTCTAGCAATGTATAAAGCAACCACAAAAACAAGAATCATATGATTGAATCTTCAATAACTGAACAAATAGTTATGAAGTACTATGAACAATCGAAATAGCATTTTTCATTCTCTTAAAACAATTCCATAGTACATATAGTGACTTAAGAATTTCTAATTAGGTCAAAAGACCATGAACATTCTCATTTTGTTTTCATTCATGAAAAGGACATCCCGACACTAAGACCGTACATCCGATATAACTTGCAAGCACTTCTAGGTGATCAGCCTATAGTACTCTATGTTGATCAACACTCATCCGTTAAACCTGTTTACATTTAAGTTTTGCCAACCTCACATGCCCGTCGAATAACCGACGTAAAATACCTTTGTTTATTCATATTCATGCTTACCTTTGAATCCGTACCAAAACAATTGGCTTAAGATAGCGTTATCAATACTACTTTGAAAGACTTGTAAACAAATCAATCAACTTTAAGATTCGTCTAGCCGAGTTAAGAATGGCATCGACTCTTTCGTAAATAAATCATGCACGATATAACATGAACCACATAAACTTGATTAACATGAAGGTCAGACAAGCTTTAGAAGAACTTGCCTTCAAGCGTCTTCTACGTTAAGTTCAACCGTTCTCGGTCTTTACAGTTTCTACATGATATATTCACATAGCACACTAAAATTAGCTACCAAACAATTAACACACATTATTTATACCAACTCCTTTCTCTTTTATAGCTTAATCAAAATTATTTTATTAATAACATTCTTTTAAGGTATTCAATGTTCATTACGGCTTATTAATATTTAAAGTCATAAACCGACACTCATTAATCATTGTTTAAGTATAACGATAGTCGTAACCTTACTCGGTTCGTTAGTTCAAATATGATTCCCCCAAATTACCGCTATGGAACCCCGTATAGGAATTGCATAAGTTTTATCCTCATTTCTTATCATTCTCATATCACGGGCATCCATTACATACTATATACCTATAAGATGCGTGTTAGACTCGAACACGATATACGGTTTACGTTTTCACATTTCAAGTTCTAAGTTTATTAACTTTTAATCAACGTTTAATTTCTAAAACCATAGTTATACATGTTGTTTAAGAATTCTCTCTTCATGTATATTAAGTATAAACTTGCCCCATAATTACCACGTAAAAAGTTAGAGTAACAAAAGCTCGCGTCGAAAAAAATTTAGTTAAGGGTGTTGCGACGCCACTCTCAGTGTTAATGGCCAAGCTACGGCGCCAGTTGGCAGTGCAAGGCCCTCCGGCTAGGCGCTGTAGCACTGATTTACAAGGCATGGCCGGCGCTGCGACGCTTGCCCTGAGCCTTTGAATTTTTTTTTTTATGTTTTTCATTATGACTCCTTCCCGAGCTCGTAACGCGATTGTTATAACTCGAAATTAGCTCGTTCAAAAGCCATTTTTCCACATATCTTACGTACTTTGATTTCATCTGGACATAATAAGTTTCTGAATCCGTTAATGACAAATTCACTATTTAAATTTTCATTACGCGTTCGTTAAACTTTCTTGAGCGTTCTTCTCTCGTTTCTTCGTTTTAAGTTCGTATTCCACTGTTCTTGAGTCCACGACTCTTAAATACATAGTTCTTCGATAGGCCACCAAAACCCTAGGTTTCTAAGTTAAACGGCGACTTTTCACTATCGTTCTGGAAATTCTAATTAACTACGATTTCGACGATTAATGCCTTTTCCCGTAAATTTTGCCAAAACTTCGTTACACAAGATTTTTATGCCAAATGAAATGGAATAAATCCATTGGTTATTCATCTAAGTTCCTAACCAACAATTTGCACCTAACTTATATGCGATGGTTTTCAATTTGTCCATCAACAATAAGCTCTAAATTTTATCCATTTTATTCGATTAATGCTTAATCATTCGATTATGATTCTCGCTTATACATGGCTTGTTAATGTTTTTGTTCACTAATAGCCATCCTTATTACTCCAGAAGAGACATGCTTCACCAATTCATGCTTCTCTATCAAAACTTAATAGAAAAGAATTGAAAGTTCGAGTTTACGTGTTTTTACCTTTGCATTCTTCGCGTTCTTGCTTACGGCTTGCTTAATTAGCTTTTCCTTCCTTTGATTCCTTGTTAAAGCTCTTCTCTCTCTCTCTCTCAATATAGGTGGTCAAAGTTTGTAAACAAACTAATGAAAACCTAGGCTAGTTTTTATAGAAAATTTCAAGTGAGGGAAAAATGGTCATTAAGCCATCAAACCTCCTTTCTCCACCTCCTTAAGCAAACCTCTTTTTCTTGGCTTCTCCAAGAATCCAAGCCCCCACTTAGAAAGTCCACATGCCCCATGGGGGACCCACATTGGTTGCCCCATGGGTTTTACCCACCCGTTGACCCATCGGTTCAACCCACGGGTTCGGTTCTTGGTTCGGGCTTAAAATTAATTCATATCGGGCCTAACTTTAGGCTTGATTTAATTATTACTTGGGCCTTAATATAATTCATCATTGGGCCTCATTCATTGGTCCAATAAATAAAGTTCATTAAGACTTATTCGTATTCTTACCTTATAATTCTCGTATTCTCTTCGTATATACTTTGTATGATATTCGTATTATACGTCGTATTAATCTTCATATTATACTCGTATAATACCTAGTATTATACTCGTATTCCTCACGTATAATAATCCTTTTTTTAACACTTAAGCTTTTCTTTCTTAGATTTCACTTTCCTTAACCCTTAGGGTTTTAAGTCCTCAGGCGAAAACTTCATTTGCCATAACTGAAATATTATTGGATATTTTATCACGTCTCAAAATTCTATAATTACGTGTTTCTCGAAAATTCAAAAATAATTCCCGAGCAGAAATGGATGAATAGTGTTTTTAAGGAAATTTCTCGAAAAACTTTTATTTTCGTCTTGGAAATTCAAATCATATAATCCTAGCACACAGCCAGAATCTTAACCACATTCACACATTCTAGGTCATAGAACGACCATTAAACAACTTACTCACTTTAATAAACATATAATTTCATTTAATTCATATAATCAAATAAAAATTAAATTCACATAATAATCTGATTTTCTCAGGCGTTACATTCTTCCCCCCTTATAAGGATTCTGCCCCCAGAATCTCGAAACAAGTTAAGCAAATAAATAGGGAAAGTTTTCCTTCATTTTACTCTCGAGTTCCCACGTTGCTTCTTCAGTATTATGGTTCCTCCATACTACCTTCACCGAAGGTATTACCTTATTTCTTAAGACTTGTTCCTTGTTATCAATAATTTGAATCGGAAGTTCATCGTATGTTAAGTCTTTCTCAACCTAAATAGGTTCATATTCTATTATGTGCTTATAGTCCAGTTTATAAGGACGCAACACTGACACGTGAAACACATTATGAATATGCCCCAACTTTGGAGGTAAAGCAATCTCAGAAGCTACCTCTCCTACTCTCCTTAAAATCTCAAAAGGTCCTATAAACCTTGGACTCAATTTCCCCTTCTTCCTAAAGCGTATCTTCCCTTTCCAAGGCGACACCTTCAGAAAGGTATACGAATCGACTTCAAACTCCCTCTTCTCAAGGTGAGGATCCACATACTTCTTCTGTCTGTCTTAAGCCGTTACTAGTCGGGTACATATCAACTTCACCACGTTTGCCATTTGTTATACCATTTCAGGTCCCAACATTCGACGTTCACCTACTTCATCCCAGTATAGTGGCGTCTTGCACTTTCTCCCGTATAATGCTTTGTAAGGCGGCATGCCTATACTTTAGTGAAAACTGTTGTTGTAAGCGAACTCTACTAGAGGTAGATGTTCATCCCAACTCCCCTTGAAATCCATAATGCAAGATCTTAACATATCTTCTAGTGTCTGAATTATTCGTTCACTTTGACCGTCAATCTGAGGATGATATGCCATACTCAACCTGAAATGCGTTCCCATCTGCTCTTGCAAACTCCTCCAAAAATTCGATGTGAATCGTGGATCACGATCTAACACAATCGAAACTGATACTCTATGTTCTGAAATGATTTCTCTGACATAAAGCTTAGCTAACTACTCTAGGTTATACCTAACTTTTATCGGCAAAAAGTGAGCCGACTTTGTCAAAGGATCTACTATTACCCAAATAGCGTGGTATCCCTTCTGCATCGTTGGAAGTCCCACCACAAAGTCCATCATAATATGCTCTCACTTCCACTCCGGAATCTCTAGCGATAGTAATAATCTGCTTGGTCGTTGGTGTTCGGCCTTAACTTTCTGATAAGTTAAGAACCCACTAACATATTATGCTATCTCCCTCTTTATGTTCGGCCACCAAAAGTTCTGTCGAAGGTCTTGATAAATCTTGGCGCTACCTATATGTATCGGGTACCTCAAACTATGGGATTCTTCCATTATTTCGTCTTTTAATTCCGCATTACACAGAACCCAAATTCTTCCTTCAAAACATAGTAACTCCTTGTCGAGGCTATACTTTGTCTTCTCTCCATCTTTAATCCTCTTCTTCATCTGCTCGCACTCCTCGTCTTTGAGTTGTACCTTTACTCGTTTCATAATTGTTCGTCGAGTCTCTACTGTAAATAACCTTACTCATGAATCTCTCGGTAATCTAACTTCTAGTTCCATCCTTTCCATCTCTATTACTAACTCGTTTTGAGTCGTTAACATCAATAGCTTCTCCCGACCATTCTTACTTAAGGCATCAGCCACAACATTTGGCTTCCCTGGATGATATAAGATATCGCAATCGTAATCTTTTATCAACTCTAACCACCTTCTCTATCTCATATTCAACTCCTTCTATGTGAAGATATATTTCAGACTTTTATGATCTGTGTATATCTCACACTTTTCCCCGTATAGGTAGTGCCTCCATATCTTTAAAGCAAAAACTACCGCCGCCAGTTCTAGATTATGAGTAGGATAACCTTTTTCATAATCTTTTAACTATCGTGATGCATACGCATTGACCTTGACACGTTGTATGAGCACGCAACCCAGTCCTCTATGCGAAGCATCGCTATAAACTACAAAATTCCCCGTATCATCTTGTAAAGATAATACAGGTGTCTCACTTAACCTCTTCTTCAGTTCTTGAAAACTGTCTTCACACTTCTCCGTCCACACATACTTCATGGTCTTCCTCATCAAATTTGTCAACGGAGTAGCTATCTTAGAAAAGTCCTGAATGAACCTTCGATAGTATCCCGCTAACCCTAGGAAACTCCACACCTCAGTTGGTGTTCTTAGTTGTTCCTAATTAATAACTACTTCCACCTTTGCTGGATCCACTGAAATCCCCTCTTTTTCAATGATGTGCCCTAAAAACCGCACTCTTTTAAGCCAAAGTTCACACTTAGTGAATTTCGCTTACAATTTCGCCACCTGTAGTGTTTCCAACGCTACTCTTAAATGTTCAGTGTGATCTTCTGGGATCTTCGAATAGACTATAATATCATCAATGAACACTATGACGAACTTGTCTAAGTATTGCTTTAACACTTTGTTCATCATATCCATAAATGCGACTAGCGCATTAGTCACCCAAACGACATAACCAGAAACTCGTAATGACCATAACAAGTCCTGAATGCCATTATAGGTACATTCTCCTTCCTCACTTTCAGCTGATGATACCCCGTACGCAAATCTATCTTAGAAAAATACTTCTCCCCTTTCAACTGATCAAATAAATCATCGATCCTAGGCAATGGGTGTTTATTCTTGATCGTTAACTTATTCAACTCCGGATAGTCAATATAAAGTCGTAACGATCCGTCCTTTTTCTTTACAAATAGTACCGGTGCTCCCCATGGAGAGATACTCGATTGAATGTACTTCTTATCCAATAATTCTTGTAACTGAATCATTAGCTCCTTCATTTCTACCGGTGCCATCTGATATGGTGCCCTAGAAACTGGTGTCATCCTTGGCACAACGTCGATAACAAACTCGATCTCCCTATCTGGCGGAAGACCTGGTAACTCATCTAGAAACAAGTCCGTGAATTCTTGCACTATATGTAATTGTTCCAATGGTGCTCCCACTCTTTGGGTATTAACAACATGGCACAGATATCCTACACACCCCTTCTTCAATAACTTTATAGCTTGTGTCATGGTCAGACAAAAAGAGTGTCCCGGTGATTTACTACCTTAGAACACTACCTTGGGTTTCTTAGAAATATGAAGGTTCACACTTTTCTTTTGACAATCTATTATCGCTCCATGGTTAAACAACCAGTCCATCCAGAGAATTATATCAAATTCTCCCAATCTTATCGCTATTAGATCTACCGACAATTTGTTACCTCTAATATCTACACAACAACTCCTATGAATATGCTAAATGGGAATTATCTCTTCGTTCGCTACCTTAATATTTAAAGGTATTACTAATCTTTTCGGGAGTAAACCTAATCGTCTAGCAAACTCACATGCTATAAAAGAACAAGTAGCATTGAATCAAACAACACATAAGAACTTGGCTGCGTATTAGGGAACCGTCATGTCCCCCTGCTTAAGTTATAGGAACTTAATCTCCATCCTACCATGCATGTTCGTAGGAAAGTAGTTCTCGAAGAAAACCTTCTTGAACTATTTTCACGTAACCGTACCTTCTCCAGCCCCACTTTGGTGAGCCTCCCACTAGAAGTTGTCTTCACCTTTTATCATATAGGTCACAAAAGAAGACTTTTTCCCCTCCCCGACATTTGCAATGACAAATGCCTTCTCAATTTCCTTCACCCATGTCTGGGCCTCAATGGGGTCCGTAGTTCCCCTGAACTCTGGCGGACCCACATTCTTGAACTTCTTAAAGATAGTCGTTCGACCTACCCTAGGAACCACTGGTATATTTCCCCCATCTTGGTTAACTGCAGCCATTAATAAATTAACAAATTCTTGCATAAAGTTGTTCTGACCCTCTTGGTTATTCTCATTATGAGACTCAGCTTCCTGATTACGTTGTCTTCTTCTTGGATGCATTTTATTCTGTTTAAATAAATAAAGTTTCATTATTATTTATTTATTCCTTTTTCTTTATTATTATCCTTCAAACAATAACACATAACTAATATCAAGCACATTTAATAAAACCTCGTTATATTAATATGTTTCTTCACAATTCAAAACTATTTACACATTGGTTCAATAACTAGTGCTATTACATTACAATCCCCCGATTGGCTTACAAAAATTATGATTTACAAAAGAATATCCTTTGATTATACAAAAGAGGGTTTTACGTCACTACATAGATACACAAAATATTTATATATCTACACTCCTCTACTACTACTAGCACTACCTAACGGCATTCTCGTGCTTACGATTCGCTAGAATTGCCACAATATCCCTACTAATAGTGTGACGAGTTTGTCCTGACTCAATCAAATAACAAGCTATCTTAAGCTCGAAATCCTCATGAGCATTGCTATGGATGTAAGACATCGGTGCTATATTCTGGTCCTTCTCTCCCAGCTCTTTACGAAGCTCAATGGCCTCGTTCTTATAGTCCCTCGCCTTATTCTTGAGGAGCATCTTCTCGTCGTGCTCTAGTTCAAAATCTTCTTCTGAAGATGTCTTAGCCTCCTGGAGGTCATCAACCTCCTCCCTCAATTTCTGCAACTCTGCACGCAGTTGCACATTCCGGTCCAGCATCGCCAGATACAATGCTCTAACTGCCTCTGGTGGTGTTGGCCCTAATGTAGGTACCACCGTATTAAATGATGCTACCTTCATGTCCTCATCCTCATCGGCCATCACATCGAAGTATGATGACAACCCCAAGTCCTCTGACGGATCTTCCTCCTCCTGCTCAAACCCTTTTATATTCACCATCGGCACCTCTACCACCGGCATCGGTACTGGCTCTATCATGTTCACCGACTCCTCGCTCAACACATATATATCCATATACATAAGGCTATCGATTGACGTCTACAATAACACATAACATGTTATTAGTACTTAATACACAATAGTACAGGCACAAATCATATTTCATTTATTTAAGGTTAATTTCCATCTTTTAAATCTTTCGGTAATGAGTTTCTTCAATACTTGTAGGGTTTTCGGCACATAAACGCAGCGAAAATTAAAAATTTTCTGAAACCCTAAAACAGGATCCATGCGAAAAACATATTAATTCAGAGGTTAAGATTTGTTTTACCGATTATTCAAGCCTGAACGGAGACGATGGAGATTCTGGAACTGCTTCGAATCCTCAACGTAATCCAACGGAACTGCGCCTCTACGGTATCCACACGAACGTCCCGCGAATCGTCACACGATCTGTAGCAAGGAAAGCTGCGGTACTAGCCGCCAAGGATCTGGACTTTCGAAAATTTTCTCTCTAGTCTCTCTCTAAGAGCGGCTAGGGTTTTGATATCGATAATTCCCTAAACGGCTGATATATCATATATATAGCAGTTAAAGGAATTAACCAAAACCTAATCCAATTAGAAAAATAAAATCCGAATTTATATATATATATATATATATATATATACAAATTATCCTATTAATTTAAATACTATCAATCATATTGATATATTTAAATCCATACAATTTAAATTAATTCCCTTTTAATTACGTTCTAAGTGTGCGACCCTATAGGTTATTATTATGTTGGCAATAATTTTAAAATCATATTATAAAATTATAAACAGTGAGCGGCATCTAGTAATGCATCACTGCTACCCAAATAATAATAAGATCGGTGATTCGATACAACCTTTTCGTGACCAATGTTTCAATGTAATTTAATCCTTTTAACCTTGACATCCTGGATTAAACTCGAGGCATGGAATGTGTCATCCTCTTCATAATTTAATCTGATTTTTCTTGATCGATGAGTAGACTATATGAAACAAATCACTATTGGAGCATGGCCATGCATTTCATAGTCCTACTCAATCAAGAGGCCTATGGATATCACCCCTAATATATAGGAGGTTTAAATTCCATCTAGATCACTCATATTCCTCACACGATTCATGATGTACCCAATAATCACCTTTATCGTCCACCCTATTAAAGGTGGCCTTTGATGATATCAAAGTACATAAATTCTCGTGTAGTAATATAGTGATTTCAGGTCGGAGGATCATTACATCATTGTCACTATGAGAATTGCTTATAACACTTTGCATAATGCTCCACGTAGAATTCTCATGGTGGGTCTGTCCAGTACATTATTCTCTAACATGTACCTATGCATTGACTCAATATCTCATATATTTATGACCAATGAGATTTGGCCATCAGTCAATCCACATACTAGTCTCAATGTATCATTGTTGTCCCATTAACAATGACACTCGACTAGGGACATATAATTACAATTAGGGACGCATAATTATAATCAGCCAGACCACCGCCAGGGGGAGACCCCCCCTTGGACCCCCCCCCCCCCCCCCCCGTCGTAGCACACGATGGTCGTGATCCCAATATTTTGTATATAGTTTTCTTTAATTATATAAATTGTGTCATGTGCTTATTGTGATATGCATGGTGCACGGTTATGGCCCTTTTGACCCATAGGTTAGTGGTTTTTGGTTTTAAAATACGGCTTGCATGTCGTGCCTTTCTATAAATTCTGATGTAATATTCTCTTCTCATCTAAATCCCCTCGAATGTAACTCGAGGTTTCTTTATATCATGTAATGTACAATTGTAACCTATCAAGATGACAAGATGATGATGGAGAGGAGACACATGCATGAGGAAGGTCCAAGGAAGCTACTATTTTGAAGACCTTTTACCACCTTAGACTGACCTTCAATCTTTTCATTAGCTTGGAAAGATTGACATAGGGTTGGGGCCATAACTGTGACACATTTAATTTTGCACTTTATTTATGCTTGTATACGATATGATATGATAAATAATGTGCATGTTTAATAAGATTAAAATTAGTGAGGTCTAAATTAATTATTAAAATCCTTCATAAAATTATTAAGTCTAAATCAAATGCCTTCCAATGAATAACACTCATCAAGACCTTGACCGATGGATGTAGGTTTGCCAAAGTAAAGTACCCCATTTATCTTGGTAAGATGCGATAGGATAATTGTGATATCCAAACTGTTAAAATCATTGGGCTAGACTTAACTAAGTTATCACAATAGGATTGTGGACTTAGAGGCATAGAGTTTGGTAGGTACCATTAGATGGACTAGAAACAAATGTTGTTCACCAAACTATCTAAGAGTTATATATGATATAATTGACAAAGGGTTGTCTACCTAAATAATTATGTTTTGAGAGAATAGCCAAAGCTAACTTAAGGCATAATGAAATATGGATCTTAGCTCGCTAGAAAGATTTAATTGAAAATGCTTTCCGAATTAATGGTGAGGGCTATTAATTTGAATAAAATAGTGGGAGGTATATTTTGAATGTACTATTATCAATTACATAATATCAAAATTCTGCAATTTGACTTATTATTTTTGCACTTATAAATTGTAGATATCAATGGCAAACAGCAACACAAATAGTCTTTCACTACGATCAGTCCTTGAGAAGGAAAAGCTGAGTGGAGTTAATTTCCTAGACTGGCATTGGAACTTGAGGATTGTCCTCAAACAGGAGCGAAAGCTATATGTCCTTGATGGGCCCATTCCTGCAGCACCAGCTAATACTGCACCACGTGTAGAGCATAATGCTTACAAGAAGCATCAAGATGATGCTCTGGACGTGAGTTGTGTCATGCTAGCAACTATGAACTCTGAGCTTCATAAGCAACATGAGTTAATGGATTCTTATGAGATGATCGAGCATCTCAAGAAATTGTTCGAAGGGCATGCTCGACAGGAGAGGTTTGATACAAGCAAGGCGTTGTATCACTGCAAGATGGGTGAACGTGATCCAGTTGGTCCACATGTGCTGAAAATGATTGGGTATATTGAGTACCTTGGTAGGTTGGGTTTTCCAATTACTCCGGAAGCCCAAACTGATCTTGTTTTGCAATCTTTGAACAACAACTACTCTCAATTTGTTATGAATTACCTCATGAATGAAATTGAGAAACCACTTACTGAGTTGTTGAGCATGTTAAGAACTGCCGAGAACAACATGAAAAAGGCAGGACCCGCTCCCATAATGATGGTGCAAAAAGGGAATGCTAAGGGAATGGGGAAAGGCAAGAAGAAGATAGGATCTAAATCTGCCAAACCCAATCCCAAAACCAAACAGGCTTTAAAACCTAAAGGTGGGGTGGCTAAAGAAGGTGATTGTCACTTCTGTGGAAAATTTGGACACTAGAAGAGGAATTGTCATGCTTATTTGGAAGAACTGAAGAAAAAGAAAGGAAGTATGACTTCTGATTCAGGTATATATGTTATAGAAGTCAATTTGTCCACTTCTACATCATGGGTATTGGATACTGGATGTGGTTCTCACATTTGTGTTAATGTGCAGGAACTCTGAAGGAGTAGGACTTTAGCGAAAGGCGAGGTTGACCTACGAGTTGGGAATGGAGCAAAAGTTGCTGCACTAGCCGTAGAAACTTATCATTTATTTTTGTCCACTAGGCTAGTATTAGAATTAGAGGATTGTTATTATGTGCCTGCTATGAGCAAAAACATTATTTCTGTTTCTTGTTTGGACAAGAAAGGTTTTTCATTTTTAATAAAGAACAACAGTTGTTCATTTTACTTAAATGAAATATGTTATGGTGTTGCACAATTGTTTAATGGTCTTTATATTCTTAATTTAGAAATGCCTATCTATAACATAAATACAAAACGATTTAAATCAAATGATTCAAATCCGACATATCTTTGGCACTGTCGTTTAGGCCATATAAATGAGAAACGCATATCCAAACTCCATAAAGATGGGTTTTTAGATTCATTTGATTTTGAATCATATGAGAAATACGAGTCTTGTTTATTATGCAAGATGACTAAAGCCCCTTTCACTGGACACAGTGAACGGGCTAGCGATGTATTGGGACTTATACATAGTGATGTATGCGAACCCATGAGTTCGTTAGCAAGAGGTGGGTTTTATTACTTCATTACATTTACTGACGACTTCAGTAGATATGGATATGTGTATCTTATGAGACACAAATCCAAATCCTTTGAAAAGTTCAAGGAATTCAAGAATGAAGTTCAAAACCAATTTGGCAAAAGCATAAAAGCCCTTCGATCAGATCGAGGAGGTGAATACTTAAGCCAAGACTTTGATGACCTTCTAAAGGAGTGTGGTATTATATCACAGCTCACTCCACCTGGAACACCACAATGGAATGGTGTGTCTGAGAGGAGGAATCGCACCTTGTTGGACATGGTACGATCGATGATGAGTCATGCAGATCTTCCAATAAGTTCTGGGGTCATGCCCTAGAGACAACTGCATTCACACTTAACCGTGTTCCTACAAAGACGGTTCATAAGACACCATATGAGATGTGGACTGGGAAACGTCCTAGTATGTCATTCATGAAGATTTGGGGTTGCGAGGCGTTTGTAAAACGTCTGGCTTCTGACAAGCTCGGACCCAAATCTGACAAATGTAATTTTGTGGGATACCCAAAGGAAACAAAAAGGTATTATTTCTACAAACCTTCTGAGAACAAAGTATTTGTTGCTTGAACTGGTATTTTTATAAAAAGAGAATTAATCTCTAAAGGAAATAGTAGGAGGAAAGTAGAACTCGAAGAAGTTCGAGAATCACAAAATATCATTGAACCTGAGTTGGAACATGAGCAGGAACCACAAGATATTGTGGAAAGTGAACCTGCTCAAGTTACACGAGGCATTCGTAGATCTGGTAGGACACGCCAAGAGCCCGAGAGATATTATGGATTTCTTATGACTCAAAACGGCGATGTGATGCTCATAGATCATGATGAGCCTGCTTCCTACCAAGAAGCTATGAATGGACCAGATTCTAAGAGATGGCTTGAAGCCATGAAATCTGAGATGGACTCCATGTATACTAACCAAGTATGGACTTGGGTTGATCCACCCGAAGGGGTAAAACCAATCGGGTGCAAGTGGGTTTTCAAGAAGAAAACCGATATGATGGTAATGTACAAACTTATAAAGGCCGACTGGTAGCAAAAGGTTTCAAACAAGTTCAAGGTGTTGACTATGATGAAACCTTCTCTCCAGTGGCAATGGTTAAATCCATCAGGATCTTACTTGCTATTGCAGCCTTTTATGATTACGAAATCTGGCAGATGGATGTCAAAACTGCTTTCCTTAACGGAAATCTCCTTGAGGATGTGTATATGACAAAACCTGAGGGTTTTGCCAATCCAAAGGATGCTGGAAAGGTATATAAGCTGCAGCGATCCATGTATGGATTGAAGCAAGCCTCTCGGAGTTGAAATCTTTGATTTGATGAAGCAGTCAAAGAGTTTGGCTTTATAAAAAATGAAGATGAACCTTGTGTATATAAGAAGGTTAGTGGGAGTCACATTGTATTCCTGGTATTATATGTTGTCGATATATTAATTATTGGGAATGACATTCCTTCCTTACAGGCTATAAAAACATAGTTAGGAAAATGTTTCTCCATGAAAGATTTGGGCGATGCAACCTACATTTTAGGTATCAAGATCTATCGAGATAGATCGAGAAAAATGCTCTGCCTAAGTCAAAGTACATATATTGATAAAGTGCTGAAACGGTTCAGCATGCAAGTGGCCAAAAGAGGACACTTACCCATGTCTCATGGTGTTAAGATCTCTAAGGCCCAATGTCCTAAATCACATGATGATGAGGAGCGTATGAGAAAGATCCCTTATGCTTCGGATTGTAATTATATGATCTCATGTTCAAGTCACATACTTGAAGCCATATAATTTGTATCACTATTATAAGGACTTTTATTATGTTAACATTTATATAACGCAGTAAATAAAACCATAATAAAATAATTTATTTATTCAATTAAATATAATATCAAAAATGTTTAAGCAATTACAATACTTACTTAAGAACTCTATTCGAAGTCATTCACTTCTAACTTCTTCTACTATTACCAAGCTTATAGCCTAAGGTTCTCCCCCCTTAAATTTTATAGCCTACAACTTTGATACCAACTTGTGACGCCCCCAAATCGGGATACTTTCAACCCACAGATATGGTGCTACACGGTGCTACTAACTATACATTCATTCTAATGAAATTGTATCAAGATGAACATATTTACTAAATTCTTATTACAATAATAATAAATCCTTCCCAGGTTTTGTTAACCATTACATCGTTCATTGTCATAGTATAAATTCATAGAAATATACTATTATATTACAAGATAATCTACTTATCCATCTTGGCTTTGCCCTTATCCTTACCGGAACCTTTAATCCATTCACTCTTACCTGCAATTATATAATTCAAGCAAGAAGTGAGCATAACTAGGTCAGCAAGTCTAGCAATGTATAAAGCAACCACAAAATCAAGAATCATATAATTGAATCTTCAATAACTAAACAAATAGTTATGAAGTACTATGAACAATCGAAATAGCACTTTTCATTCTCTTAAAACAATTCCAAAGTATATATATTGACTTAAGAATTTCTGAGTAGGTCAAAAGACCATGACCATTCTCATTTCATTTTCATTCTAGAAAAGGACATCCCGACACTAAGATCGTACATCCGATATAACTTATGAGCACTTCTAGGTGATCAGTCTATAGTACTCTATGTTAATCAACGCTTATCCGATAAACGTGTTTACGTTTAAGTTTTAGCAACCTCACGCGCCTGTCAAAAATCGACGTAAAATACCTTTGTTTATTCATACTCAGGCTTACCTTTGAATCCGTACCAAAATAATTTGCTTAGGATAACGTTATCAATACTACTTTGAAAGACTTGTAAACAAATAAATCAACTTTAAGATTCGTCTAGCAGAGTTAAGAATGACATCAACTCTTTCGTAAATAATTCATGCACAATATAATATGAACCACAAAAACTTGACTAACATAAAGGTTAGACAATCGTTTGAAGAACTTGCCTTCAAGCGTCTTCTACGTTAAGTTCAACCGTTCTTGGTCTTTATAGTTTTACAAGATATATTCAAATAGCACACTGAAATTAGCTACCAAACAATCTACACATATTGTTTATACCAACTTATCTCTTCTATAGCTTAATTGAAATTATTTCATTAATAACATTCGTTTAAGGTATTCAATGTTCATTACGGCTTATTAACATTTAAAGTCATAAACTGACACTCATCGATCATCGTTTAAGTATAACGATAGTCGTAACCTTACTCGATTCGTTAGTTCGTATATGATTCCCCCGAATTATCGATATGGAACCCCATATAGGAATTGCATAAGTTTTATCTTTATTTCTTATCATTCTCATATCACGCGCATCCATTACATACTATATAACCATAAGACGCGTGTTAGACTCGAACACGATACACGATTTACGTTTTTGCATTTCAAGTTCTAAGTTTATTAACTTTTAATCAACGTTTAATTCCTAAAACGATAGTTATACATGTTGTTTAGGAATTCTCTCCTCATGTATATTAAGTATATACTTGTCCCATATTTACCACGCAAAAAGTTGGATTAACAAAAGCTTGCATCGGAAAAAATTTGGTTAAGGGCGCTGCGGCGCCACTCTTAGTGTTAATGGTCGCGCTGCGGTGCCAGTTGGCGATGCAAGGCCCTCTGGCCAGACGTTGCGGCGCTGGTTTACAAGGCATGGGCAGCGCTGTGGTGCCTGCCCTGAGCCTTTGAATTTTTTTTATGTTTTTCATTATGATTCCTTCCCGAGCTCGTAAAGCAATTGTTATAACTCAAAATTGCCTCGTTCAAAAGCCATTTTCTCACATATCTTACGTACTTCAATTTCTTCCTGACAGAATAAGTTTCTGAATCTGTTAATTACAAATTCACTGTTTAAATTTTCATTACGTATTCGTTAAACGTTCGTGAGCGTTCTTCGCTTGTTTCTTCGTTTTAAGTCTGAATACGACCGTTCTTGAGTCCACGACTCTTAAATACATAGTTATTCGCTCTGCCACCGAAAACCTAGGTTTCTAAGTTAAACGGTGACTATTCACTATCGTCCCGTAAATCCTAGTTAACTACGATTTTGACGATTAACGTCTTTTCCTGTAAATTTTGCCATAACTTTGTTACACGAGATTTTTACGCCAAACCAAATGGAATCAATCCATTGGTTATTCATCTAAGTTCCTAACCAACAATTTGCACCTAAATTATACGCGATGGTTTTAAATTTTTCCATCAACAACAAGCTCTAAATTTTATGCGTTTTCTTCGGTTAATGCTTAATCATTTGATTATGATTCTCGCTTATACATGGCTTGTTAATGTTTTTGTTGACTAATAACCATCCTTATTGTCGATGCCGGGAAAAATGATTTAGTCTTATTGTTTTATTTTGATTCTTTCTTTCTTTTGATTATTTTTCCTTGTTTTTCTTCTTTCTACCCTTTATCTTTTGATATGTTGATTGATTTATATGAAGGTGAATATGTGAGGAATAGAACGACATTAGTCGATTTATTTTACAAAGTTTGATTTTATTGATTAATTTTGATGATTGAACCGAATGAGATAGAGCTACCAGTTAGTATAATTTAAATGGATGTATCAACTCATCCGAATTTTGAAGATTTTTGTAATATGGTCCAATATATGACTCCATAGCATTGGTCTGAAATCGAGATTCTTAGAATTTGAGGGCTAGCTTAAGCGAGGGGAAGGTGTTAGGCACTCCCGGACTTCCGTGAAAAAATAGTTTTTGCATCTTATTGATTTCCTATGCATAAAGTGTATCTATGTGTGTGTGTGAGTGTGTATATGTGTGTGTGTGTGTTTGATTTTGAAAGTTTATTCTAAGCCTTATTGTGAGTTATTTGGAAGTAGTGTCGTTCCTCTTTTGAACCTATGTACGAAGGGTTGGATTTTGCAAAAGTTCATTTTTAGACAAAATATACATTTCATATGATATTTTGGTAAAAACATAAGGTTTCAAATCCTTCACTCGAATAGTAATCGAGGACCTTTGATACTTCCATTATTAGTTCTTAAGTCTATGGAATTATTACGAAAGTAGTGTTGTACCTCTTTAACCCTATGCACAAAGGATTTGATTTATATAAAAGTTCATTTTTAGAACACAATATATATCAATGATGTTTTGAAAATAAAGTTTTCAAATCCTTCGTCAAATAGGAATCGAGGTCTTTTAATACTTCCATTTGTTGTCTAAATGTTTTTCCCAAATTGCTTTATTGTTATTTTGAAAGCACTTTGCTATTTTGATTTTGAAATCATTTTGGGAGAAAATGCATGCTAAAATATGCAAAAAAGGGTCGGATCATCATCGGGTATGTAAGCCATCTCGATGAATCCGAGCACCCACAATCAATGTTTTCACTATCACGGGATCTTGAATCCGACTTCTCGAGACTAACCCATCGAGTTCGTCTTCAAGATCCAAATATTACATATACAATAATTTTATGTTATTTAAACATTATATTGAAAATGAAATGTCCGTCGTGGGAACCAAGTTAAGATTCGATCATTAGATCTAGACATAGGGATTCCTAGGCTCACATTATTAAACATAAATATGTATGCACAACATATCCTAGACCCGATAATAGATGATTCCATTAGTTGAAATCTCCATTATAAGCTACTAGAACCCCCTCACCTCTAGATACAGATCTAGGGCTCTACGGAGTGATCGGGACTGACCAAAAGCAGTAAACACGTAGATCTACCATGGATCTAAACCGATCTAGTATACGGGTTAAAGCTTCATGCTTAATAACCACTCAAAAGGCTAGATCCGGCTTAGATCTAGGTAGATCTAGCCTCCGGACTTGATTTACAATAATATATGCATAAAATAATCGATGGGATCTATAGATTTACCACCTACACCATAATATATGTATAAAACAACAAGATCTAGCCAGATTCAAGCAATATATGACACAAATCTAGTATATTGAACAATATTTACAAAGAAAGTGGCTAAAATGAGTGTTTATTGTGACACCCCCAAATCCGGATACTTCAATTTTCACGGGATTTGGTGTTCACTGTACAAATATCACATATCTATCTACCCATAAAAAAAGCATCTCATGCAATAGATAAAAGCATTCTCCCCTTATGAAGTTACAACATCTGAATAGTAAATAAACCAATCCCAGGTCATACTAGCCTTAAACATCAGTGCGGAAAATATAAACAAATAAATAAGTCTTAAACAACATCAAGTCTGAATAATAAATATTTTTAAAAAAATAACAAGTCTTCAACACTTGTTAATCTTCCTCTTGCCTTTGCTAGTAGAAGGTTCGTCGGACCTTTCGTTCTTAACTACAATGTTATTACGCAAAGTGAGCACGATTGCCCACAAGTATAACAATATGACAGTAATAATAACATGCGAATAAGTCAAAGAGTTCTGAATAATAGAAAGCTCGGCTTTTGAATCAAGAATGAATAACAAGAATCAAAAGTACATCTGAGGGTCATAAAACCATGAACTATGTCCCAAGTTGTCAAGTATTTCTACTTTAGACCTTTAACATTCGTAAGACTATATGGACTCTACTACTCGTACTTTGGGGGATCAGCCCTTAATACTATAATGTGCACAATATCTCAACGCTAACGCGTAATTAATCCCATATAAAAGGGTTGTTCAACTCAGTTTGATATCAGAGTCCGCACCAAAGGAAGTTTGTTTTGGATAAGCTCTATAACAGTTCTAAAATTTAGAACGTTCATTAACTATAGACTAGTCGAATCAGTAAGGGTTCGCTAGTCTGAGAAGGTTCAACAATAGACTAATAATCAAATTGAATAATGAATCTCAAGAGGTATACAATCGAATAAGTATTGTATAACTGAAAATATGCTTTAAAAGAATTAGAACATCTCATATAAAATCTTGACTTGAATAAACAAGGATAAGAACTCGTTCGGTATAAGAACATAAGCTTAAGACTTTCTCAATGTAAAGAGTGTAATTAGAAAGCTTGCGTAATCGTAATCGAGTTAGGGTAAGAAAACTTACCTCGTGCACAAGCTATAGTTATAATTACAGTTCAATTCCTCAACGTCCTACACATTACATTATGTATATGATATCGATTAGTTTCATTACAACTACGTTTAGCTGTTGAACTCCTCACTTAAGTTCAACTTAACAACTTGGTTTATAATATTAACTTGTTGACTAACCACATAATAGGAATCTGAACCCACAACATGTTTACCATACAAGCATAAGCTCTTGGACAATCATAATCAAGTCTTACAATAACAATATTTAAGTTAACACAGCTTGTTAACATGAAACTCCAAATTGTCTTAATATGTTATATTATTGTGTTACATGCTCAATACATTATCATGTTATGGCTTAAAACACACAAAACAAACACTTTTTCTTTGTAACCCCCGTCGGGGAGGGGGTGTGTTCGATAGGGGTCGTGTTCGATAGGGGTCCCGCTGGGGCGGGAGTAAAGGCTTGCTGGGGCGGGGGTCACTACTAAGAGGAACAACAGTTCGCGAATTTCACAGTTCGTAGCCCAAATAAATCCAAATTAAACCAACACGATGACTTTTAATGTTACCCATAAAGTATAAACTTCACAGAAACATCATACAATGATTCTAGCATGCTTTTAACACTTTAAATAGCATAATCACTCAAATTAAAACACTTAAATTCACTATTTTTTGAATTTTGCAAGTTTTCAAGAGAAATCATGAAATTCAACATTACAGATTCAATATTACTCCAAATTTGTCCGTTTAAATTTTGTTTTGTTTATTTAAACATTTATAATCATACTCAACTATTAATTTTAAGTTAAATAAACAATTTAAAGCATACAATTTGTACATAAGGGCCATATACATTTTTCATACTCTGTAACATATGAAAATTCAATTAAGGCATAATTACATGAAATTGATTGTTTTAAAACATACATAGATGATAGAAAATATGTTATGATCATATATTAATATGTATAAACACATATAATTAATAATCATTGATAACTTTAGTCACAGAGAACTCAAAATTGATTTTTCATGGTGAAAACATAAGAACATGCAATTAAAGGCTTGGGTTGAAGAATTATACCCTTGCTAACTCTGTTTGATGATGATATAACTTTAGAATCTACAACTCTTCTTCTTAAATTCTCAATTCTCTGTCAAATTCTCTCTTTTCTCTCTGAAGTGTATCTCTAATATAAGATATATGAATATACGTACCTAACTAATATATATTATATAAGGTATAATACATATATATATATATATATATATATATATATATATATATATATATATAACTGTCAGGGGTAGTGGGGAGCAGTTAATTCAAATTAACTTACACCCACTCCTTTAAGGGCTTGTTTGGTTTGTCCTCTTTTCCTTCCTTTCCCATTATTTTAATTAAAGTGTTATTATATAGTTTAATTGTCACACATTAATTAATCAAATAATCTTATTTAATTTTAATTAAATATAATATAATATTCCACATTAAATCACATCATCACATAATTAAAATTCTCATTTATTAATTATGTCAAATCGTTAAATATCTAATTAATTAGAATAACATTATCCTCATTAAATAATTCATTTAATCAAATAAACTCAATTAAATTCATACTTTGAACTATAAAAATTCTCCACGTTAATTTAATCAATGTAACACCTATAATTAAATTAATCTACCACAATTTCATCAAATTATTATTTAACTTAATAATTAAATCATCAAAAATATTTATTTAATTCAATAAATATTTCAATTAAATTATAAAATTCTCGTTCATCACATCTTTCCCCCTTAAAAGGATTATGTCCTCAGAATCACGGTTCAATTAAATTCGACCCGTTACATTCTCTGTGTAAATTTGATAAGTAGGTTTTATACCTACTTATTGTCTATCAACTTGCTAGAATTATGGCTTAAACTCAAGCACTTTATTGTCTTTTAATACGTTTTATCATTGTTTTGCATGATATAGTCAGGAAACTCATTTGACGTGGAATTGCATCGAAAGTGGCATAAAGTGGCATGGTATTGGCAAAGGCAAGGTGGAGAGCTCACGTGGAAGAAAAGAGGGCTTGGCATGAGTATGGCATGAGGTAAGGCATATGATGTTGGTACTAAGGCAACATGAAGTGAAGGATTAAGAAACAAACTAGAAGCACAAAGAAAGTAGAAGAGATGCAACAAGAAAGTCAGCACTAGAATTGTATCAGCAGCAGAAAGTGGCACGCGCGGTCGCGCCAAGGAAACAAAAGACTGTCGTGCGCCCGCGCCGAGTTCTAGAGCAGAGGGATAATTCTGAGGACGCGCGCGCCTGCGCCGAGAAAGCTAAGCAAGGCTGCGCGGCCGCGCTAGTCAAAAACTCTGACTTTACACTTTTTTCGGCTGAATGTAATTTATATAAGGCTTTATGTTGCAAGAGACGAAAAAAAATATAACTTATCACTTATCAGACATATCATTGGGTTACTTAGTTCCTACTTTTTAGGGTTAGAGAGCTTGGGGGTTTTGGAAGCTTCACTTCTTCTTCCTTCTTGCTCTAGTAGCATTTACATTTTCTAGGGTTCTCTTTGGTTGGGTTTGTGGTCTGAACTTGAGCATTGAAGGCTCCTATTGGAAAGAGAACCGCCAAGATTTGCATTTTCATTCTCTCTACTCTCTTTCTTTCATAGTTGTTTAAATTCCATAATGGTTTGTAGTTCAAAGATGAACTAACTACCATTATGGGATTCTAATGGATTTTATTTCTTAGTCTATGGTTTTATGCCTCTTTGAAATGTATAGATGAAAATATATGATTTGCCTAGCATGGTTGCTTTGTATGTTTAGATACCTGATTAACATCTACTGTACTAGTTTATATAAACTTGAAAAATAAAGTGTAAACTTAGATTCTGCCATGCTAACATATGTTCGTGAAACATGCACTCGATGAGTTTTATGATTCGTAATCCGGAAAGAAATATACCGTATTGCCATATGTAGTCTATTGGGAGCTTGCACTAAAACTGATATAGCTTGTAAATCACATAGACATATTGTGGTTTAGGTTTTATTGGTGTTCATGTGATTTCTATCTCTTTTGTGGATATTATATGATATGGACTTGGTTTATTGAAAAATAGCCATGTCTCGTATTCGTGCTCCCGGCTAGCATTCCTATGTGATTATTTATACTTGACTTGAGGTGTTGTTAACCTAGATGATGCAATAGATGAAGTTAGGATCCCATATTTCTCTAATTTGAACCCCCTTGTTTGTTAATTAATTAAGTTTATGTTAAAATCAGTCTAGTTATTTAAAGAGCACTTTGATACACATTTGAGCAGACAAAAATAACCATAGGACTGTTGCATGATAGTTTAAGCCTGACTCCTTTCTCTGTGAGAACGATCTCGACTTATCAAAATTATTACATGTCGACCGTGTATAATTGCACTTGTTTTGTGCCCGTTTTTGTGAACACCGAAACGGTGCAACAAGTTTTTGGCGCCGTTGTCGGGGATTGTTGTTAGTTTATTACTATTGACATCAATTTTTGTTAGATCTGTCTGACTTGAACAAATCTCTTCTTATCTCATTTCTAACTTTATCTTTATTTGTGTTTCAGGTACTTGTGGGTAGTTTATGCAAACACGATCAACCAATCCTGAGTTAGTGCCTCTAAAAGAGAACATTAACTGTAGAGGTTGGAGAGCAAATACTAGAAACACCAGCCCACAAGGAGAACCTGAACGACCCAAGAAAATGGCTGAAGAACAGAGGGCCGATAATAGAGCCTTAAGGGACTACTCCATACCCAAAATCACTGAACTGCAGTCCAGCATAGTTAGGCCAGCTATAGCTGCGAATACATTCGAAATCAAACCAGGAACACTGCAGATGGTTCAAAACACTGTCCAGTTTGGGGGTGCTGCTTCAGAAGACCCAAATGAGCATATCCTGAGCTTCATAGAGATATGCGACACATTTAAATTCAACAACGTTTCGGATGATGCGGTGAAACTTCGATTATTCCCATTCACCTTGAGGGATAAGGCAAAGAGCTAGTTGAACTCATTACCCTCAGGATCAATTGTAATACCCGAGAATTTCCAAATATTATTAAATGAATATATTAATAGAAGTGTATATTTATTCATATATAAATGATTTTGTGTTATGAGATGAATTAATTCAATTATATAAAATTGAATAATTATAATAATTGAGGAAAATGTGGACTTTATAATAAACTCGGGAAGCCTTGTGTGGCACCGCGATGAGATATGTTGATAATGATAAGTGAACAATTAATCTATATTAATTGTTAATTGTTATCGTAGAATATTAATTAATTGTTATATAATATAAATGATAATTAATGATGTGTGGATTATTATTATTATTGCAAATAATATAATAATAATACGCAACGCATTTATAAATATAATAAGATCTATATTCATGTGATAATTAATCCTATGATTATTAAATAAGTGTTATTAATAATTACGAGGAATGGATTAATTAATATTAATGATAATCAATCGATAAGATGAATAATTTATTTATTTGACATTATGAGTAATAAAGCAAATAAGTAAGTTATTAATATAATAAGATTATATTGATTGTTATATACAAGCATGCAATAATTAATAATATAAAGTATATGGAATACAACCATAGTATATAATGTAGAGAAACACTTATGTGTGACCATGCTAGTATATTTAAACCATATTGTATGATTGTACATATTGAAACTATATATCATAACTAATTAATACATTATGATGCTTATGTGACAATTGTATGTGAGTGTACGTTAAAATAGTACATCATGAATATATGATAAACAATTGTTGATTAGTAGAATTTAATAATAAAGGATACAGTGTAATGTGTTAATATCCGATTAAACTATACAGGTAAGATAAAATGTACATGGATTATATATGTACAAATTATAGTTACTACATTGAAATGTTACTTATTCATGGAAATACATTGTGACATTACAGGCTAAGTAGACTTATGTATGTAACCTTAGTATGTGGGATTTGCAAAATGCTGAGATTGCTTTGCCTTGTCCCATATTGATAATCACAATTCCTCATACACGTGATTAGCATTATGCAGTCTACTCCCTATTCTTCCACAAACTCAGTAAAATCCATAGTATTTCATAGGCCATGATTATGGAGGGAGTGGGATTCATGATGAATCCAACAACCATCCACCAACTCCCTCTTATCTAGCATGCAATTCATTCATCTGTTAGTTTAGATTGGTAGTTAATAGCATTGTCTGGATTTTAATTTTTCTATATATATGAGCTCTCCTCCTCTCTAATTCACTTGCTGAGAATTTCTTAAGTTTTGAATTGAGTTGGGAGTTATATATATATATATATATATATATATATATATATATATCAGTATAGCAGCAAGTTCACATACATTTGACAGAGGTATAATTCCAAGTTTCATATTCTTCATTGCCATTCTTGTTCTCTGTCAAAACTTCATTCTTGATATTGTGGAAATTGATGACAATTGAAGTATGAATTTCTTAGTTAGTTGATATATAGACTTATAAACATGTTTAAACCACAATGTAACTGTTTAGAAAAGTTTTCGTGAAGTAATTTCATGAGTTGGGTTTGATATGTTAGCTTTATATTGACATTCTGACTTTTGAAACATATTTGTATGACCTATAAACACATGATATGAATGTTAACTTGCGTATCTAAGCTTCATAATGTAACTTGAGAATATGAACCTCAATAGTGAACCTTTCCAATGAAAACTCAAGCGTTGAACATGGACTCTAACATGTTATATTAGGATTCTAGGTTCTGATTTTTCGAGCATATTATATGACCTTGAAATGCGTGTCAAACATGTTAACATATGAATCTAGATAGCATGAGCATGTTAGGCCTTATTAGTGAGCTTTACTAATGAGAATACAAGTTTTAAACGTACACCTTGACATGTTAACTTGAAGTTTAAATTCTGAAGTTATGAACGTCTTGGATAATAATATTGACTTCATGAATGTCATGCATGTATACATACCATGCTAGATGTTATGATTAAAATTTAGTGTAAACGAAGCATGTTTTCAACTAATAACTGTAATAGTTACATGTATGAAATGTGAATACTCATAAGTATGCCTAATGCAAAGTATATGAATACCTTATCTGTTTAAAGAGCGAGCATGATAGGCCTTGTGAATTCCATGACCTTGAATGGCTTTAAATTATTGAAAGTGTTAACTTAGAATCTATTACATGTATGATTGGAACAAGGAAAGGTTGTATACAAATAAAAGTATCCTTTAAACATGTATACATGCTACGTGATATTATATGATGTTACTTGAACACGATTTTGGCGGTTAACTTATGAGAATGCCATAACTTGCTAAAATGAAATACATTTAGTATTAATTGTGGTCTTATGTGATATTAATAATATGAGAGCATGTTTGCTAATTGTTGCGATCTTATATGATATGAGAATATGTGTAAACTCAAAAGGAGGAACGTTAAGGATAGACATTATATTCTATATAATTGTGTAGATAGGTTAAGACTTAGCTTATATGTTAATCGTATATACGAGATGAGGTATAATGTTAAACTATATGACTAATGGATATCATATATACGTAATTATATTACGATAGGATTCAAAAAGTGTTGATTTGCTTTTCGTGGATAAACTACGCTAAAGGCAAGTTCTTTAACTTACACTCCTTTAAAGTGCAAGTTTCCTAACTTACACTCTTTTACGGTGCAAGTATCTAAACCTTATCTCTTTGGATACAAGTACCCTAACCGACGCATTTACTTTATGCAAGTATTCTATCCTTGTATATTGCGAACTAGTTTCTTTACTTAATCGTTTGAATTAAATTAGCATACTTGAACTCTTATTTCATTAAAGCTATTATTCATGTGGAACTTGGTATTGTTCTTGAATATTGTGAAAGTGTCTATGCCATTTGATTCGACCAGACTATTATTGAAAGGCGACCCAAACCGATTGATTGGTGCGGGATCTTATATTTGACTGAGAAGAACAAAATATAACTGTCGGAGAACCGACGCGCGCACAATAGTATGATTGAGTGTTATGCATAACATAGGGTACTTTAGGCTGATCACCTGTTGTACTTATTTTTATTGGATTTTTCAGTTTATTACTATCAATTCCTGTGGAAGTTCATAGTCATTAGTGACTGCTCAGTATTCAGTTATGTTGAAATCTTGAATTAGTTTATTATTGAATCACATTGATATTATTCTGTCCTTAGCGACTGTTATTGAAAATTGTTGATATTCTTGTTATCCTTGAACTATCAAACCTTGCTATACCCTTTCGAGAATTGAGAATTATATTACAAACTCTTATTGTATATTACTTGCTGGGCAAATTGTGCTCATTCTTGCTTTCCCTAAAAATATGTTAGTTAAGGCCGAGCAGTGCGGACCCTCAAGCACCGACAAGGGCAAGGGAAAGGCTACTGAGTAGCTTTGTTTATGTAGGACTTTATTATTATAATAAAGAACTTATGATATTATGTACTAGTTAAGGTTATTTATGCTTAAGATATGTCTAAGATATGTAATCACTGTTTAAGTTACGAGACCTTGGGACGTGAATAAATTATATTATTTAAATGTAATCTATTCGGTATTAGTTGTGTATTATTCCGCTGTGCGATGCGACATTTAGTTGTATTATTATTGTGATGTATTACCATGAGCATGTGACGAACCGAATTCAAGAGACCAAGTGGCGGTCCCGGATTTGGGGGCGTCACATCAATCACCACGTGGGAAGACTTAGCCCAGAAATTTCTAACCAAATTCTTCCCCATGGCTAAGAGTGCTTCCATGAGGAGTGCTTTGAGTCAGTTTGCACAGCAACAAGGGGAAACATTATATGAGGCATGGGAATGCTACAAAAAAATGCTCAGGAAATGCTCGCACCATGGAATGCCTGACTAGATGGTGATAAATTCATTTTATAATGGTTTGGGGTGGCAATCAAGGCCAATCATTATTGTTATATCGGGAGGAGCCCTGTGGGACAAGGACTACCCGACAGCTTATGATCTGATAGAAACTATGGCGGCCAAAGAGTATCAGAATCCAACAGCAAGAATGGTTCAACCTAAGGTGGTCGGAGTATTGGATGTTGATGTCATAACAGCATTGTCAGCATAAATGGCAGCGCTGAACAAGAAGATAGATTCTATGGCTGAAAATAGAGTCCAGCAAGTTGCTTTTTTATGTGAGTTGTGTACCGAAGCACACCGGACTAAGCAGTGTGCCATCACTACCGAGTCGGTCCAGTTTTTCAGCAACTACCAGAAGCCTCAGAATCAGTTTTCAAACTCCTACCATCCCAACAATTGCAACCATCCGAATTTTAGTTGGAGCAACAACCAAAATGCCCAACAACCACAACCATACCAAAATGCTCAAAGTGCCCAACATCCTCAAACATCACAACAAAATCAGTGCCAACATCCTCCACAATAATCACAATATCAAATTTATCAACCAAAATCTCAGTCACAACAATCCCAACATCAGTATGCTCCTAGACAGTCACACCCTCCTGGATTAACCAATAACAATATCAACATCACTCAGATCCCGCACCTCAGCAAGAAAAGAGATCTGAAATGGAAGAATTGATGCTGAAGCATATTGCTAACACTGATTTGATGATGAAGAGCCAAGCGGTGGCAATCAAGAATTTGGAAAATCAGATGGGCCAAATAGCAAATTTGATTAGCAACAGACCGCAAGGCACTCTTCCAAGCAATACGGAAGCCAATCCTAGGAGAAGAGATGGCAAGGAGCAATGCCAAGCAATCACCTTAAGGTCTGGGAAGCAGATTCTGATCTGGAGGCTCGCGCGATTATGCCCTAGGAAGGCCAAAACCCGGCGCGGGCGCGCCCAAGTGCGGAAATTTTTGAGACAGTTTTGGAAGATGGGAAAGATGAGGGACATGCAATTGAGCCAGAAAAGGAAGTCACCAATGAGAAAACCAATGTTCCACCACAAGTAATCTACCCTCCTGCACCATACCCACAACGGATATAAAAGCAGAAACTAGATAAGAAATTTGCCAAGTTTTTGGAGGTTTTCAAGAAACTACAAATTAATATTCCCTTTGCCGAAGTGTTGGATAAAATGCCAAGCTACGCAAAGTTTATGAAGGGGATACTTCAAGGAAGAAGAGGTTAGAAGACTGTGAAACAGTGGCCTTGATAGAGGAGTGAAGTGCCGTCTTACAGAGGAAACTACCTCCAAAGCTTAATGATCTAGGGAGCTTCACAGTCCCTTGTTCTATTGGGGAGTTATCCTTCAACAAGTGTCTATACGACTTGGGGGCAAGCATTAATTTGATGCCATGATCGGTGTTCACTCAATTGGGTTTGTCGGCTCCTAAGCCGACAAGCATATCTTTGCAGCTGGCCGATGGATCCATCACCTACCCAAGAGGCATTGCTGAAGACGTGTTGGTGAAAGTAGAAAAGTTCATATTTCCTACAGACTTTATAATTTTGGATTTCGAGGAAGACAAGAACATTCCAATTATTATAGGGAGACCGTTTATAGCCACCTGGAGAACACTCATAGATGTACAAAAGGGAGAATTGACTATGAGGGTTCAAGACCAAGAGGTGACGTTCAATGTCTTTAAGGCTATGAAGTTTCCCACAGATGAGGAAGACTATTTCAGAATTATACCGTCGACAGGATACTGTAGGAGGATACCAAACACTTGCTAAGTGTGGATCCATTGGAGAGTGCTCTACTGGAAGACTCAGACATAGAGGAAACTGATGTGGTGGAGTGCATACAACTTCTGAATACGATGCCTCAGATGCGAAAGTTTAACATTCCTATCGAACCACTTGGACAGACTGGGAGTCATCAGAGGGACTAAAACCTTCTCTAGAGGTGGCTCCCACACTTGACTTGAAACCTATTCCGGACCATTTGAGGTATGCATATTTGGGAGAATCTTCTACATTGTCGGTTATTGTTGCCTCTGCTCTATCATCTGATCAAGAGAGCAAATTGTTACGGGTCCAAAGGGAATTTAAATCAGCTATTGGGTGGACCATAGCTGACATCAAAGGGATCAACCCTTCCTACTGCATGCACAAGATACTATTAGAGGATGACAACAAGCCATCAATAGAGCAACAACAAAGATTGAACATGATCATGAAAGAGGTTGTCAAAAAGAAGATCCTCAAGTGGTTAGATGTGGGAATAATTTATCCAATATCAGATAGTTCTTGGGTGAGCCCGGTGCAGTGCGTCCCGAAGAAGGGGGGCATGACAATCGTGACAAATGAAAAGAATGAGCTTATTCCTACCAAAACAGTTACGGGATGGAGAGTCCGCATGGACTATCGCAGACTGAATAAAGCTACAAGGAAAATTCATTTCCCTCACCCATTTATTGATCAGATGCTGGAAAGGCTAGAAGGCCACGACTATTATTGCCTCCTAAACGGTTACTCGGGGTATAATCAAATTGTCATAGCCCCCGAGGACCAAGAAAAGACCACCTTCACGTGCCCATATGGTACTTTTACTTTTCGAAGGATGTCTTTCGGGCTATGCAATGCACCAGTCACATTCCAGAGATGCATGATGGCTATATTTTTGGACATGGTCGAACACAACGTAGAAGTCTTCATGGATGATTTCTCTGTCTTTGGGGACTCCTTCGACATCTGTCTGAAAAATTTGGTATTGGTGTTAAAATGATATGTTGAGACTAACCTCGTTCTGAACTGGGAAAAATGCAATTTTATGGTAAAGGAGGGTATCATTCTGGGCCACAAAGTTTCTGAGAATGGTCTAGAGGTGGATAGAGCTAAACTGGAGAACATAGAAAGTCTACCACCACCATCCTCTGTAAAAGGAGTTCTTATTTTTCTCGGCCATGCAGGCTTCTACCGGCGTTTCATCAAAGACTTCTCGAAGTTTACTAAGCCTTTGTGCAGTTTACTCAATAAGGACGTCCAGTTCAAATTCGATGAGGAATGCCTGGTAGCCTTTGAACATTTAAAAAAGAAATTAACTACGGCTCCCTTTATTACAACACCAGACTGGTCTCTCTCCTTCGAACTAATGTGTGATGCAAGAGACTTTGCTATGGGGGTGGTATTGGGACAGCATAAGGACAAGATCTTTCATGTGATTTATTACGCAAGTAAAACCCTGACAGATGCCCAGTTAAACTACACCACCACTGAGAAGGAGCTTCTTGCAGTGGTCTATGCTTTTGACAAATTCAAGTCATATTTGATTGGCACAAAGGTAATTGTATATACAGATCATGCTATGATCAGATAACTGATTAGTAAGAAAGATGCCAAACCTCGCCTTATTCGGTGGATACTTCGTCTTGAAGAATTCAACTTAGAAATTAAGGACATAAAAGGGACCGAGAACCAAGTGGCTGACCACTTATCTCGACTGGAAAATCTGGGGATGGACAAAAATGACAAAGTATTGATCAATGAGTCCTTCTCGGATGAGCAGTTGTTTGTGGTGCAAGGCGAGATGCCCTGGTTCACGAATTTTGCAAACTTTCTAGTGAGCAATATTATCCCATCTGACTTCAATAGAGCACAAAAGAAGAAGTTTCTGCACGATGTTAGATGGTACAATTGGGATGAGCCGTACTTGTTTTGGCACTGCGCTGATAGGGTAATCAAGCGGTGCATCCCATAGAGCGAGATGGAAAGCATACTACGAGATTGTCACTCATCTGTGTATGGAGGCCATTATGGGGGCGAGAGGACAGCCGCCAAAGTGCTGCAGGCCGGTTTTTATTGGCCAACACTGTTTAAGGATGTGCATAACTTTGTCCAAAGCTGCGACCGTTGTCAGCGGGTGGGGAATATATCCAAGAGAAATGAGATGCCTCTGAATATTATCCTCGAGGTTGAAATCTTCGACGTATGGGGAATTGATTTCATGGGGCCTTTTGTCTCTTCTTGTGGAAATTTATACATATTGCTGGAGGTCGATTATGTGTCCAAATGGATAGAGGTAGCAGCCTTACCAACCAATGATGCTCGGGTGGTCCTACATTTTCTTCAGAAAAGCATATTCCCACGTTTCGAGAGGCCTAGAGCCATCATCAATGATGAGGGTACACACTTTTGCAATCGTCAATTTTCTGCACTCCTGGCCAAATACGGGGTGAATCATCGTATTGCTACTGCTTACCACCACCAGACAAATGGCCAGGCTGAGGTATCTATTCGTGAGGTAAAGAGGATACTAGAAAATATTATGAATCCCACGCAAAAAGATTGGTCCCTCAAGCTAGACGATGAGGTGTGGGCCTATAGGACTGCTTATAAGATGCCATTGGGGATGTCCCCTTATCAGCTTGTGTACGGGAAGGCCTGCCACCTCCCTATGGAGCTTGAATATAAAGCCTACTGGGCCATCAAGAAGCTTAATTTTGATTTGAAAGCTGCGGGGGAGAAAAGGCTTCTTCAACTTATCGAGCTTGACGAGTTCAGATTGCAAGCTTATGAGAACTCAAAGCTATATAAGGAGAAGGTCAAAAGGTGGCACAACAGGAAAATCTTAGAAAGAACATTTGAGCCGGGACAGGCAGTGTTATTGTTTAATTCTCGTCTCAGACTATTCCCCGAAAAGCTCAAATCTCGATGGTAAGGCCCCTTCACTGTGAAACCCTAACCCTAAATTCAAACCCTAAATCCTAATTAAGGAGTACAAAGCCTAATTGGGTTATCTTAAACCCTAATCATGTTAACTAAACTTAAATTAGGTGTTAATAACTTCACTAAGTTATCCTAAACACAAAAATCAAAACCCTAAATCATAATTAGTGAAGATTAGGGCAAAATTAGCCTACTCATCAAACCATAAGTTGCTCACAAGCTAGTGCCACCACCTACTTTCGAAAATCTATCATATCTGACCCCCAAGCACCTTGTCATAGCTGCACAAGTTTAGAGGAAAGATATTTGTGGAGGCAAAATGAGAAAAAAGACCTAAAAATCCTAACCTAGAAATTTAATAAATAGCAGCCTCAACTCAGTGTAAACTCACGAATTTCTTTCACCAATACACTTATACTATCTAATATAAGAAGCCCTAGCAATAGCAACATCAGAATCAAAGCTTAGATAGCCAAATTTGCTCAAGAAAGGTATACACCCTAATTTTATATTTGATCTTTGATGCTATGTTAGTTTTATTGTTATGTTGTTTAGTTATGTGTAATAACATGTTAGTTAGTGTTCTGGGTTGTTAGATCACGTTTTCATAACATCTAGATGCATCAAATAGGTGTTTTTAGCAATCTAAAAATTTGTTAAAAATAGGCCTGACAGCCATATATCAGAGCCCGTAGATCTTCATGTGTTAATAGTTAGGTCTGTTAATTGTATGCTAGTTGTAGTATTACATAAGCTTAGTAATCTAGAACAAAAATAAGGCTTATTTGATTAACAGAATGAAAGATATAGGTGGTCAAAGTTGGTTGACCGATCACGAAGTTCTTATTTTTGGGTTACCCAGAAATCTCAAGAACAGTCGAGATAGGTACTTTGATCGGCTTGTATCTCTCTCTCTCTCTCTCTGTAGGTTGTTAAGTTGTCTAAGTGCTTTGTTGTTGTACCCTTACATGTATACTAGAGGTATGATACACTTTAACACATAATAGATTCATAGGATGACTAGAATTAATGGTCAAAACCCGTTGACCGTTCACGGTTTAGTTTTCTGGAAGACCCAAAAAATGAAGAACATGAAGAACAGTCTCTGACAAGACTTTGACCGACCTAGATCTATACCTTAGGAGGTTACTCGGTCCAAACCATTGCTATCTCATTCAACTGTGATATATGTACTACACACTGCAACAATTAAAACATCTATCTAATACACAGAATCAAAGCTATTAGCATCACAAAGTTATTGACTGACGTTGACCAATGTTCTGGGTTACCCAGAAACCCAAGAACAACTCTGACAAGTACTTTGAGCCTTAATAACTTTTTGATATGTGATAGTTAGAGTCCAAAATTGATATCTAGTTGTAGTATTACATAAACACTATAACACTGAAGCACTTACAAACACCGAATCATAACAAGCTGCAAGAACAAGCTTGGTCAAAGTAACCACTCGGCCTTGACCAAGACTGTTCTTTAAAGCTGAAGAACACCTTCAGCGACGCTTTTTGTCGTCTTAGGCCTTTAGCGATGGACAGAATAAAAATAAATTAAATAAATTCAAATAATTATAAATTCAGTTTTAAAAATTATTTTAAGTTATAATAATTAACTTTTAATATTTTGACATAAGTTTCATAATTATTTTTATAAATTAATTAATTAAATCATTTATAAATAATAAGTAATTATTTAAAAATGATTTAAAATTTTTATAAATCATAATAAATTATTATAAATTATTTAAAAATATAACTAAGGTTTTAATACATATACTAAGTAAGTAATAATTATTTAGGTATAAAGTCAATAATTTAAAAATCATTCTAATGGATAAATAAATACTTAAAAATTATTATAAGCTTTCGAAAATTATTATAATGATAAATAAATTATCTAAAATTATAATAAAGCTTATAAATAAAGTTTTACCAAGTTTTTAACTTAATAAATATCCGATAAGGTTTTCAGACACCGAAATCTTACCGAACACAGACCGAACATATTTAGTTTGAGTAGTTAGGTATTGTTATCAATACAAATGATATATATAAATATGTTTCACATATTTTAGGTATTTTAAACACTTCAAGTAACGTTAGATAAACGTTCTTCGCACAGGCAAGTATTCGAACTTCACTTTTTCATTGTGCAAGCATTCTATTCGTAAACTTATTACATTACGCAAGTTTTATACTAAATCTTATGACGTTACTTGAATACCTTTCGATATCTTATACCGAACCAGGTTATTACCCATTTATTGAAAAAGTTACTGCTATTGTTTCAGCATGACTTAAGAAATGAATCACTTATTTATATGATATTGAATTGTTGTTTATCAAGTATAAATTGTTAGTCAAACCAAATTATTTTGGTAAGGCATCCCATAGTAAGTTGAATTTACCTTGAATTAGGTTTTTTAAATGTGTGTCTATGAATAGACAATAGAAGTAGGATGATATGCATACTCCTACGATACTGAATAGGCTGATCCCATATCTCAGATCCGGATACGCATATTTCTAAGTCTGTGTGACTACCAGGAATGGTTGAGTGAAATAAAAATTTCAAAAATGGTCATTAACCCTCAGTGAATTGAAAATTATTGAACTGTCGTTTATTCAAAAATTAAACATTTTGTTAGGTAAACTTGCTGAGCATGTCATAGCTCATTCTTGCAAATTATTTCCTTTGCAGCTTTAGATGGTAATCCTGGCACTTCTGGCACCCGTAATGGAAAAAGACCTTGCTTAGATTAGCTTTATTTACTGTCATTATATAATGTAAGTCTTATAAGACTTTTTGTTGTAATAAGAACTCAATGTTGAGAACCATGTAACCGAACTTATTATATGATATATATATATATATATATATATATATTATCATCTTTTGTTTCCGTAATCGTGTATTGATACATACTTATATGATTAGTAGTATGAGTTGAACGTTACAGTATTCTTAGGGATTATATATCTGAGTGAGGGTATTGAAAATATGGACTGTTCATGTTATTGCTGATACTCTGGATTTTGGATGGATATGAACTACTGATATAAAAGGGATATTCATAAGAGACAATCTATTTATCCAAGTGAGGGTATCCAAACACAGCAATAGTTCTAACAAGAATTGATTCTGTTATGGGATACTGTGAATCTTGGATAAATAGGAATTATATCTTATTGAATATCTATAGTTATTTAGATAATCGTGAACACCAGATCGGATACCACAGGTGTATAGATTTGGGGGCGTCACAGGTTGGTATCAAAGCTTTAGGCTATAGCTCTAAGAAATAAGTAAAGTATCTTAGGATATAGTCATTGAGTCCGTAAAAATATTTAACTACACCTAGAATAACATTAAAGATGTATGTTAGATGTAGAGTTTCTTATTATATAATCAAATAATGAAAGAAATTTCTTTTGTAGAAAATGGCTGATGCAGAGGATATTCCAATAGTCATAAATCCACCTAAGATAATGACATAACAAGACAGTGATCCTAAGGAAGAGGAACTACTACATGATTAGGAAATATTAGAGGCTGAAGAAGGTGAAAATCCTGTAGCCGATCAGTTAATGAGGATTGAGGAACATGAGAAGGCACTCAAAGCAGTGATTCAGCAGATTGACATCAATACTGTGAATGCTGAGTTCAAGGCACATATGGCTGAAGGCGTGCTGGAACATGAGAGGGAAGATTCCACCCGACTGAGGATGCTTTTGCATAATGCTCAAAGGGGTAGACATGAGGCACATGCTAGGTTAACTAAGTTTGTCCGTGGAACTCGTGGAACATTCGATAGTTTGTAGAATCGAATGATCAAATACCCAGTTGAAGATAGAAAGATTCCTTATCTCATAGATCGATCAGTGGTATTCCACATGATCCAGGATGCATATGAGGAAACCAGGAATTTCTAAATTTTAGTATAAGAATCTAGATGATCAGTTTCTACTATAGAGCAGATTTTGTTATGTTAAGCTAGTGGTAGTAATAAACCACTAGTCGAATATGTAATTTATCGTTTATGTGATAATTATAAGTTCTGTTTAAAGATATCAGATTCTTACTATGTGAATAATTGTACTTGTATTTATACTTGGCTTTATTTTTTAGAATCATGCCACAGAACAAAAAGAGAACACAGTCAAAGAATGATGATGACTCTACCCAAAGTTTAGTAGACTTGTTATTAAGAGTTGTACAAAATAGACCTACCAACCAAAATATATTGTTCAAAGACTTTAAGTTAGTAGGACCACCTGAGTTTAAAGGTACCGGAGAGCCTATTGAAGCCCAAGTCTGGATCACCGAAATTGAAAAGTTTTTCCTAGTAACCAATGTTAGGGAAGACCAGAAAACTATTTTTGCAACCTTTTTCTTAAAAGAGGAAGCAAATTATTGGTGGGAATTTACCAAAAATCGTGCAAGGACAGAAGTTGTCACATGGGAAAAATTTAAGGAACTATTCTTTGAAAATTATTTTCCCCAATCGTTAAAAGATCGTATGGAGGTGAAATTTTTGGAATTAAAGCAGGGAGAACTTACTGTAGCCCAGTATACAGATAAGTTTAATGAATTAGCACAATTCACTTCGCATCAAGTAGATACTGAAGCTAGAAGGTACGAGGAGGGCTTAAAACCCCAAATTCGTAGTAAGTTGTCTGTGTTTTAGCTTACGACTTTCCCTGAGATTCTCAAAAAGGCTATTATTACTTACAACGAGAATGAAAATCTCATTAAATATCATAAAGATAAAAAGAGTCGAGGTGAAGGAGGAAAATCAAAGGGAGAACACAATTCAAGAGGGTTTACTAATAAAAGAAGGTGGGATACCATTTTTCCAAACAACTATGGGAAAAGGTATCTAAATTCAATAACAATAACAATTTTAACACCAACATGAGTAATAACAAAACAGACACTTGTGTCAAATGTGGGAAAATTCATAAAGGTATGTGTTTAAAGAATAGGTGTTTTAATTGTGGTCAGGAGGGACATTATTCTCCTCAGTGTCCTACTCCTAATCAAAATAAATGCTTCATCTGTGGAACATTGGGACATATAAGTAGAAATTATCCTAAAAACAAGAATCAAGGAGGAGGGGGAAATCAGGTACCAAATAATAAACCACCTATAATAGTAGCTGGAGGTCCTGGTCGTCCAACTGTAAGAACATTTAACATATCGATAAGGGATGTTGTTGCTTCACAGGACGTGGTGACAGGTATCATCCCTATCAACACTTTAAATGCATATGTGTTATTCGACTCTGGAGCTACTTGTTCTTTTGTGTCTAAAAGCTTTTCTAAAAAGTTGAATATACCATGTGAAAATTTAGACAAACCGTTCTTCGTAGAAATTGCGAATAATGAGATAATACCTGTTGAAGCTATTTATAAAAATTATAGTGTAAACATTAAGGGACACAACTTATTGGTAAATCTTATTCCTTTAGAGTTATGTGAATTTGATATAATCCTAGGGATGGATTGGCTGGTTAATCATAATGCAATGATTAATTACCATCGAAAACAGATAAACCTTGTGACTATGTTGAAGTCAAAAGTAGTGTTCGACCGGAGTTGTTCACCTAAGCAGTTTCAATGTTTGACTATAAATTAGGTAGAAAGACTACTTAGGAATGGTTGTACAGGTTATTTGGCCTATATAGTAGATACTCGAAAGGAAGGAGTTAAACTAGATTAAATACCTGTAGTTAGGGAATTTCCATATGTGTTTCCAGATGACTTATCAGGTCTTCCTCCTGATAGGGAGATTGAGTTTGTTATCGATCTTGCACCTGGTACGGCGCCATACAGAATGGCACCTGTAGAACCAAAAGAGTTGCTAGTACAATTACAGGAACTCTTCGACAAGAAATACATACAACCTAGTGTTTCACCATGAGGAGCACCTGTATTGGTTGTAAAGAAGAAGGATGGAACAATGAGGTTATCGGTCGATTATAGGGAACTTAATAAACTAACCATAAAGAATAAGTATCCTTTACCTAGAATTGATGATCTATTTGAGCAGTTAAAAGGAGTCGAATACTTTTCAAAGATCGACTTGCGGTCAGGTTATCATCAATTAAAAGAAAGAAAGGAAGATGTACCAAAGACAATGTTTAGGACACGCTACGAACATTATGAGTTTCTTGTAATGTCTTTTCAATTAATAAATGCACCGGCAGCATTTATGGATCTGATGAACCGAGTGTTCAAATCATGCTTAGATAAATTTGTCGTCATGTTTATCGATGATAGTTTGATATATTCAAAAACACGGGAGGAGCATGCTAAACATTTGAGAAGCGTATTGGAGATATTACGTAAGGAACAACTTTACGCAAAGTTTTTCAAGTGTGAATTCTGGTTGGAAAGAGTTCAATTTTTAGGACATGTCATTCATAAAAGTGGGATTACAGTAGATCCAGCAAAGATTAAAACAGTTGAAAATTGGGACAACCAACAACTCTAACTAAAGTAAGATGTTTTCTCGGTTTAGCGGGTTATTATCGATGTTTTATACAAGATTTTTCAAAAATAGCAACCCCACTAACCAATTTAACTCGAAAGACGCTAAAATATGTCTGGACAGATAAATGTGAAGAAAGCTTCCAAGAGTTGAAGAAACAATTAAGCATGGCTCCAGTGTTATCTTTACTAGATGATATAGAAGGCCTTGTGGTCTATAATGATGCGTCACACAAAGGGTTAGGTTGTGTGTTAATGCAACATGGGAAAGTGATAGCTTACGCGTCACGACAACTTAAGGATTATAAAAAGAGGTATCCTACTAATGACCTAGAGTTAGCTGCAGTAATATTTACTCTGAAAATTTTGAGGCATTACTTGTACGGGGAGAAGTATAAAATATATACAGATCACAAAAGTCTCAAATATATTTTCACACAAAAGGAATTGAATATGAGACAGAGGAGATTGTTAGAATTGATAAAGAATTTTGACTGTGAAATCTTATATCACCACGGAAAAGCCAATGTAGTTGTAGATGCGTTAAGTAGAAAGAACCAAGAGAAATTAAACATAATAACAGACAACGAGGTTCTGATAAAAGACTTTGATAAACTCAAAATAGAGGTGAGAGTTCCAACTACCTCTACCCAAAAATTATTTGTTCTAGAAGGTGTTCTGACCCTATTAGAGAGAATTAAAGAAATGCAGTAAAAAGATGAGATGTGTCAAAAATATAAATCCGATATAACTTATATAAAGAATGTCAAATTCCGAGTAGATAAGGATGGGGTACTAAGATATGAAGATAGAGTTTGGGAGACCAATCAATAAAAGATGAAATTCTAAGTGAAGCTCATAATTCTAAATTTATCGTTCACCCAGGTAGTACAAAAATGTATAGAGACTTGTGTCAACATTTCTGGTGGTCTAATATGAAAAAGGAAATAGTAGAGTGGGTTAGTAAATGTCTCACATGTCAAAGGGTTAAGGCTGAACATCAAAAGTCGAGTGGATTACTATAACCCTTACCAATTCTTGAGTGGAAGTGGGAACATATAACCATGGATTTCGTGGTAGGCCTTCCTACTACACAGAAAGGCCACAATGCCATTTAGGTAATAGTAGATAGACTCACCAAATCAGTTCATTTCCTACCTATCAAGGTTACTCATACCTTAGATCAACTTGCCAAGGTATACATAAATGAAATTATTTCTATACATGGAGTTCTTGTTTCTATAGTGTCTGATAGAGATCCAAGATTTACTTCAAACTTTTGGGGAAGTCTTCAAAAACGCCTAAGAACTCAGTTGAGATTAAGTACAACATATCACCCGTAGACAGATGGGCACAGTAAGAGGACCACTCAAACTTTAGACGACATGTTAAGAACCTGTGTCATGGACTTCAAAGGGAGTTGGGAAGATCAATTACCTTTGGTAGAATTTTCCTACAACAACGGTTATCATGCTAGCATAGGTATGCCACCCTATGAAGCTCTATATGGTAGAAAGTGTAGAACTCCTTTGTGTTGGGACGAGGTCGGAGAAAGACAAATGCTAGGATCTGAGATAATTCAACAAACTACAAAAATGATTCAAATTATACGAGGAAGATTGCAAGCGTCTCAAGATCGACAACGAAAGTATGCTGATCCACATCGACAGGAGCGTAACTTTAATGTTGGAAGCCATGTATTCTTGAAAGTGTCCCCTTGGAAGGGCAAGATACATTTTGGTAAGAAAGGAAAATTAAGTTCGAGATTCATTGGTCCATTTGAAATTTTGAGGAGGATAGGAGAGGTGGCTTATGAAGTAGCTCTACCTCCTGACTTAAACCATATACATAATGTGTTTCATGTGTCCGTATTACGACCATATAAACCCAACTACAAACATGTTATAAGTTACGAACCTATCCTAATCGAGAAAGACTTATCTTATATAGAAGAACTTGTTCATATCATCGACCGAAAAGAGCAAATCCTAAGAAATAAAGTGATAGCATCGGTTAAGGTGATCTGGAGAAATTAGAACATTGAAGAGGCTACATGGAAGCTCGAGAATAAAATGCGAGAGAACTATCCCACTTGTTTACTTAACCTATACTAAAATTTTGAGGACGAAATTCTTATTAGAAGGGGTAAATGTGAGATCCCAAAACCCTAATAAGACTCGGTTATATACATTCTTCAATTATCAATAAAATCTCTCCGTTCTGATAATGTATCGTGTTATTATATACGTTATTATAGATTTCGGTCAAAAATATTTTTCTCCAAAAAACGTCATGCTTGACTCATCGTACTTAAAAATTTTGTTTCATATTTGAACTTTTCGATATGTTATTTTATCAAGCTACTTTGTCGTGCTTACATTGACAAAAAGCTTTGTCGTGCTTACATTGACGAAACACTTTGTCTTACTTTGTCTGGATTAGGTGTCAAACCTTAAATTAGAAAACCTTAATGTTAAATTAGGAAATCCTAACCCTAATTTAGAAACCCTAATCCTAAATTCAAACCCTAAACCCTAATTAAGGAGTATAAACCCTAATTAGATTATCTTAACCCCTAATCAGGTTAACTAAACTTAAATTAGGTGTTAATAACTTCACTAAGTTATCATAAACACAAATATCAAAAACCTAAACCATAATTAGTCAATATTAGGGAAAAATTAGCTTACTAATCAAACCTTAAGTTGCTCACAAGCTAGTGCCACCACCTACTTTCGAATATATATCATATCTGACCCCCCAAGCACCTTGTCATAGCTGCACAAGTTCAGAGGGAAGATATTTGTGAAGACAAAATGAGAAAAAAGACCTAAAAATCCTAACCTAGAAATTCTTTAATCAGCAACCTCAATTAAGTGTAAAGTCACAAATTTCTTTCACCAATACACTTATACTATCTACCATAAGAAGCCCTAGTAATAGAAACATCAGAATCAAAGCTTAGATAACCAAATTTGCTCAAGAAAAGTATAAATCCTAATTTTACATTTGATCATTGATGCTATGTTAGTTTTGTTGTTATGTTGTTTAGTTATGTGTAATAACATGTTAGTTAGTGTTCTAGGTTGTTAGATCACGTTTTCATAACATCTAGATGCATCAAATAGGTGTTTTAAGTAATCTAAAAAAGTTTTAAAAACAGGCCTGACAGCCATATGTCAGACCCGTAGATCTTCATGTGTTAATAGTTAGGTCTGTTAATTGTATGCTAGTTGTAGTATTACATGAGCTTAGTAATCTAGAATAAGAATCAGGCTTATTTGATTAACAGAATGAAAGCTATAGGTGCAAAGGTGGTTGACCGATCACTAAGTTCTGATTTCTGGGTTACCTAGAAATCTCAAGAACAGTCGAGATAGGTACTTTGACCGACTTGTATCTCTCTCTCTCTCCCTCTCTCCCTCTCTCTCTCTCTCTGTAGGTTGTTAGGTTATCTAAGTGCTTTGTTGTTGTACCCTTACATGTATACTAGAGGTATGATACACTTTAACACATAATAGATTCATAGGATGACTAGAATTAATAGTCAAAACCAGTTGACCGTTCACGGTTTAGTTGTCTAGAAAACCCAGAAAATGAAGAACATGAAGAACAGTCTCTGACCGACCTAGATATATGCCTTAGTAGGTTACTCAGTCCAAACCAGTGCTATTTCGTTCAAGTATGATATATGTACTACACACTGCAACAATTAAAACATCTATCTAATACACAGAATCAAAGTTATTAGCATCACAAAGTCGTTGACCGACGTTGACCAATGTTCTGGGTTACCCAGAAACCCAAGAACAGCTTGGACAAGTACTTTGAGTCTTAATAACTTTCTGATAGGTGATAGTTAGAGTCCAAAATTAATATCTAGTTGTAGTATTACATAAACATTATAACACTAAAGCACTTACAAACACCGAATCATAACAAGCTGCAAAAACAAGCTTGGTCAAAGTAGTCACTCGGCCTTGACCAAGGCTGTTCTTCAGAGCTGAAGAACACCTTCAGCGACGCTTTCTGTCGCCTTAGGCCTTTAGCGACGGACAGAATAAAAATAAATTAAAATAAAATAAATAGAAATAATTAGTAAATAATTATAAATTCAGTTTTAAAAATCATTTTAAGTTATAATAATTAACTTTTTTTATATTTTAACATAAATTTCATAATTATTTTTATAAATTAATTAATTAAATCATTTATAAATAATAAGTAATTATTTTAAAATAATTTAAATATTATAAAAATCATAATAAATTATTATAAATTATTTAAAAATATAACTAAGGTTTTAATAAATATACTAAGTAATTAATAATTATTTAGGTATAAAGTTAATGATTTAAAAATCATTCTAATGGATAAATAAATACTTAAAAATTATTATAAGCTTCCGAAAATTATTATAATGATAAATAAATTATCTAAAATTATAATAAAACTTATAAATAAGTTTTACCAACTTTTTAACTTAATAAATATCCGGTGAGATTTTAGGACACCGAAATCATACCGAACATAGACCGAACATATTTAGTTTGAGTAGTTAGGTATTGTTATCAATACTAATGATATCTATAAATATGTTTAACATATTTTAGGTATCTTAAACACTTCGAGTAATGTTAGATAAACGTTCTTCTCGCAGGCAAGTATTCAAACTTCACTTTTTCATTGTGCATGTATTCTATTCGTATACTTATTACATTACGCAAGTTTTATACTAAATCTTATGACGTTACTTGAATACCTTTCGATATCTTATACCGAACCAGGTTATTACCCATTTATTGAAAAAATTACTGCTATTGTTTCAGCATAACTTAAGAAATGAATCACTTATTCATATGATATTGAATTGTTATTTATCAAGTATAAACTATTAGTCAAACCAAATTATTTTGGTAAGGCATCCTATACTGAGTTGAATTTACCCTAAATTGGGTTTTCTAAATGTGTGTTTATGAATAGACAATAGAAACAGGATGATATGCATACTCCTAGGATACTAAATAGGCTGATCCCTTATCTCATATTCGAATACGCATATTTCTAAGTCTGTGTGACTGACATAAATGGTTGAGTGAAATAAAAATTCCAGAAATGGTCGTCAACCCTCAGTGAATTGAAAATTATTCAAAAATCAATCATTTTTTTATATAAACTTGCTGAGCATGTCATAGCTCATTCTTGCAAGTTATTTCCTTTGTAATTTTAGATGGTAATCCTAGCACTTCTGGCGTCCGTAATGGAAAAAGACCTTGCTTAGATTAGCTTTATTTACTGTCTTTATATAATGTAAATCTTATAAGAGTTTTTGTTGTAATAAGAACTCAATGTTGAGAACCATGTAATCGAACTTATTATATGAAATATATATATATATATATTATCATCTTTTGTTTTTGCAATCGTGTATTGATACATACTTAGATGATTAGTAGTATGAGTTGAACGTTACAGTATCCTTAGGGATCATATATCTGAGTGAGGGTATTGGCAATATGGAGTGTTCGTGTTATTGCTGATACTCTTGATTTCGGATGAATATGAACTACTGATATGAAAAGGATATTCATAAGATACAGTCTATTTATCCAAGTAAGGGTATCCAAACACAGCAATAGTTCTAACAAGAATTGATTCTGTTATGGGATACTATGAACCTTGGATAGATAAGAATTATATCTTATTGAATATATATAGTTATTTGGATAATCGTGAACTCCAAATCAGATACCATGGGTGTATAGATTTGGGGGCGTCACATTCTCCCCCTACAAAGATTCTGTCCCCAGAATCGCTTACACATAGATTAAGCAAATAAATGTGGGTAAGTCTTCATCATATGTTCTTCGAGTTCCAACGTAGCTTCTTGAGCGTTGTGGTTCCTCTAGATTTCCTTAACAGAAGTTATCACTTTATTTTTGAGAACTTGCTCTTTCCTGTCGATAATCAGAATAGGAAATTCTTCATAGGATAAGTCTTTCTCAAATTGCAGGGGTTCATATTCAATCACATGTTTGTAATCGGGTTTATATGGACGTAACACTGAAACATGGAAGACGTTGTGGACATGCTCTAGCGCCGGAGGTAAGGCTACCTCATATATGAATTTTTTGATTCTTTGCAGTACCTCAAAGGGTCCAATGAACCTCGGGCTCAATTTCCCCTTTTTGTCGAATCTTATCTTTCCCTTCCATGGAGAGACTTTCAAGAAAAAAAAGCTACCCGATTCAAATTCTACATTATTGCGGTGTGGCTCGGCGTATTTCTTCTGCCTATCCTGAGCCGCTACCAATCTTGTACTTATCACTTTGACCATTTCGGCTGTCTATTGTACCAGTTCTGGTCCTAGCAATTGTCTTTCACGGACTTCATCCCTAGTATAATGGAGTTCTACACTTTCTATCGTACAACGCTTTGTAACGCGGCATGCCAATACTTGCGTGGTAACTGTTGTTATAGCCGAATTCCACAAGTGGTAGGTGATCATCCCAATTTCCTTTGAAATCCATAACGCATGCTCTCAACATATCTTCCAATGTCTAGATTATTATTTTGCTCTGCCCGTCTGTCTGAGGGTGATAAGCCGTACTCATTCTCAACTACATCCCCATGCATTCCTATAGTCGCTTCTAGAAGTTCGATGTGAAGCGCGGATCCTTATCGGAAATAATCGACACTGGAACTCTGTGCCTTGAAATAATCTCCTTTACATACAGTTTTGCCAACTATTTTAGGTTGAATCTGATCTTGATCGGTAGGAAGTGTGTTAATTTCGTCAGACGATCTGCATCGTAGCCTTTTTGAGTCGTCGAAAGACCAACTACAAAATCCATAGTAATGTGTTCCCATTTTCATTCTGGGATCTCTAGTGGTTGTAGCAACCCATTCAGCCTCTGATGTTCTGCTTTCACCTTCTGATAGATCAGGCACTTGGCAACACAATCATCAATGCCTCGTTTCAGATTCGACCACCAAAAATGTTGTCGGTGATCCTGGTACAACTTGGTACTCCCAGGGTGAATCGAATACCGCGAACTATGAGCCTCGCTCAAAATTTTCTCTTTAATCTCTGGCCCTGGTGGTACCCAAACTTTTCTCTCAAATCTTAAAAGTCCTTCATTGTCCACCTTAAATTTTTGTTCATTCCCTTTGGATATCTTTTTCTTTTTCTTCTCGCAGTCTTCATCCTGAAGTTGTGCCTCCTTAACCTTATCCAGCAAAGTTGTACCAGCTCCCAGCTGGAACAGCTTCTCGTCAGAATCCATCGAACATTTCACTTCTAATTCCAGTTTCTCCATTGCTAAAATTAGCTCCTCCTGGGCAGTCAACATCATTAATTTCTCTCGACCCTTTCTGCTTAAGGCGTCGGCAACTACATTCGCCTTACCTAGATGGTATAAGATCTCAAAATTGTAGTCCTTTATCAATTCCAACCATCTTCTCTGGCGTATATTCAAATCTTTCTGTGTAAAAATATATTTCAAACTCTTGTGGTCTGTATATATTTCACACTTCTCACCATAGAGATAGTGTCTCCAGATCTTCAAAGAAAATACCACCACAGCCAATTCCAAGTCATGGGTCGGATACCCATTCTCATAATCCTTCAACTATCATGACGCATAGGCAATGACCTTGCCGTTTTGCATAAGCACACAGCCTAGTCCTTTATGCGATGCATCACTATACACTATAAAATTTCCTGTACTGTCCGAAAGAGATAACACAGGTGTCGTACTCAACCTCTTCTTAAGCTCTTGGAAGCTTTCCTCACACTTCTCCGTCCAAATGAATTTAACTGATTTCCTAGTCAAATTTATCAGCGGAGTTGCGATCTTGGAAAAGTTTTGAATAAATCTTCTATAATATCCTGCCAATCCAAGAAAACTTCTCACTTCCAACGGTGTCTTCGGCTGATCCCAGTTCATCACGGCTTCAACCTTGTAGGGATCTACTGAAAATTCGTCCTTATCGATCACATGTCCAAGAAATTATACTCGCTCAATCCAAAATTTGCATTTTGAAAACATGGCATACAACTTCTCCCTTCTTAATGCCTCCAAAGACACCTTCAGATGCTCTACGTGTTCCTCTTTGGTCTTCGAATACACCAAAATATCATCGATAAAAACCACCACAATTTTGTCCAAAATGTCTTGAACACTCTTTTATTAGGTCCATAAATTCAGCGGGAGCATTCGTTAGACCAAATACCATCACCAGATATTCATAGTGACCATATCGAGTCCTGAATGCTATCTTCGGAACGTCCTCTGTCCTCACCTTCAACTGATGATAACTACTTCTCAGGTTTATCTTCGAGAAATATCTCGTTCTCTTCAACTGATCAAACAAGTCGTCGATCCTAGGCAATGGATACTTATTCTTGATTGTGACCTTGTTCAACTCTCTATAATCGATGCAGAGCCGCATCGTCCCATCCTTCTACTTAACGAATAGCACTGGCGCTCCCCACGGCGATACGCTCAACAGAATGTACTTCTTGTCCAAAAGCTCTTGTAGCTGCACCATCAATTCTTTCATCTCTACTGGAGCCATACGATACGGTGCCTTTAATATTGGAGTCGTTTCTAGCGCCAAATCGATCACGAACTCTACTTTCCTATCTGGCGAAAGTGTAAGAACCGTGAATTTCATGAATAATTTTTTTTTGATATAATAAGAAAATGAATACTTATTGGAACATAAATGTGTACGAGTTATGAGAAAAGTAATTCGATTATATTAAATTAAATTTATAATAATTGAGGAAATATGGAGAATTGCGACTCGTAGAATGCCTTGTATGGCATGAGAAAAAAAATGATGGTTTAATTAATTCAAGAGGGAAATCGGTAAGTGAATGATTAATTAATATTACATTGTTAATTAATCATTGTGATTAATAAATAGCCTACTAATGAGTAATTATTAATAATATGTTATTATAAATAACAAAACATTTACGAGTAAGTAATTGATGAATATGATAAGAGTTATATTTAATTGATTATTTGTTGAGTGCAATACATGTGATAGTTAATCGTACAATAATGTTATTAACTGTTATTATGAATAATAATCGGTTAAAGAGTAAATGAATTATTAAGTGAACAATTAATCTATATTAATTATTAATTGTTATTATGAGAAATATAATAATAATCTATTGATTTAGTATTTTTGCAAGTAATGATTAGATACTAAGAAAATGGTTTATAAATATAATAGGATTTATATTGTTGAGGAATATGATTATATATTGTATAATAATAATCGATAAGGGTAAGTAATGAAGGAATTACTACGTGAACAATTAATTGATATTAATTGTTATTTACTTTCTATTATGAGAAAATAGAATATTAATAATGATTAATTGATAATGTGTTAATTATTATTATTGCGAATAATAGAATGATAATAAGCAATTTGTTTATAAATATAATAAGATTTATATTTATTTAATGTGATAATTAATCATATAAATGTTAGTTAATTATTATGGAGATTAATAACTCCATTAATTTATGAGTAATGGATTAATTAATATTATCATTAATTAATCGATAAGAGGACTAATTTATTTATTTGACAAATAAGTAAATTATTAATATTGATTGATGAGGGAAGAATTAATTAATATTAATTAATTGTCATTGTGAATAATAATTGAGTAGAGTTTATTTGCTCAATTAATTGCTATGTGCAACGGATGTGATAATTAAAAATATAACATATAGTATGATACGTGTGTAGTGCAACACTTAAGTGTGACCATGCAATTATATATAAACTATATTATATAAGGCAATGTGGCTGTACATATTAAAACTATATGTTATGAATACATCATGATGCTTATGTGACAATATGTATGTAAGTATACATTAAAATAAAGCATTATGAATATATATAGTAAACAATTATAATTGATGATTAATTATATATATAATGGAATAATAGAATTAAATAAAGGAGATAATGTGATGTGATTATATCCGAGTAAATTATACCGGTGAGATAAAACGTACATGGATTATATGTGTTCAAATTGCATTTACTATATTATGTGAATTCATTAGGATTACATTGTGACTCTAACTAAAGTATAACCTAAGTGTATATATCATGAAACTAAGTATGTTGTATTGCATGGTTGCCAAGTTGCTGAGCTTCTAATTGGCTTGTCCTAAAATAACAGTCACATTCTCTTCACGTGATATACTCCAAGCTAGCCTATTCCCTATTTTCTCAAACTCAGCAAATTCTAGCTCATGATCAATGGGGGAATGGGAATCATGATGGGTTCTAACAACTAATTACCAACCCTCCCATAACCTTCATGCAATTCTTCAATCCATGGGTTTAATTTAGTGGAAGATTGCAATGTCTGTGTAATCTATTTTCTATAAATTGAGCTCTCCTTCTCCATTTTCAATTGCTGAGAATTTGCTTACATGTTGGATTGAGTGTGCATTGTAAGTTTGCTAGCAAGATAGTTTGCAGAGAGAGGGAATTCATATAGCAGCAAGTATATTCCATTAACAGAGGTACAATTCCATCTCCATGTTCTTCATTTTTCTGTTTCTGAGATTGCTAAATTCTTAATTCTATATTTCAATTAAACATGGATTGAGTGTTAAGTTGATTGGGACATAATTGTTAGGTGGTATATAAGTTATTATACATGTTAGAATTATATTAGAAATTGTGTGGAACGATTTTGGCTGAATTTTTTTTGAGTTGGGCTAAGAACTGCCGAAACTGCACAGCTGCAGGCCTGGCCGCCAGCCTTCACAGCTGCGCCAGTATTGCACTGGCCAGCAGTGCAGCTACGCTAGTGCCTGTCTGCAGATTCTTGTTTATTTTGCAATCTGTTCAGGCTAACTTATGGTACTAGTTTAGAATGAGCATGCTAGCATGAATGATACTTATATATGTGTTTACTAAGATAGCGTGGGTTGTTTTAACTTCATTAAAATCCCTTGCTAAATGAACTTAGAATTTAAAAAGGAACTTAGAGCTTTTAAAAGTAAATTTGACATGTGTGTATGATGTTGAGGTTCTGAGTTTTGACACATATTATTGTGACCTAGAAATGTATGAATAACATGCAAATTGTGTATATATGTTTCATAATGTAACATGAATATACGGGCCTTACTAGCGAACATTCTAAACGAAAATTTAAGTTTCACAGGTGAACATTAGCATGTAGGTATCATATATGTAATCTGATTTTGTGCGAGCATGTTAGTATAATGTAGAGATGCATGAAAGATGTATTACCTTGTGTATATAGGTGTCATATTATAACTTAAGCATGTGGACCTTAATAGTGAATAATTAGCTAAAGGAAAGTATACGTTGAGAATGGACTTTGACATATAAGTATGATATTCATATTTTGATAATATGAACATGATAATATACATATATGACTAATTATGACCATAAGCTAGCATGATTAGTAATACATAGTTTCCTTGCTCGTGTCCAATTGTTTAACTTAAACTAAACGGTTTTTCAAAGGAAACTTAATATATTTGAAACTAATATCTATGAATACCATATAAGAGATGTTCTAACCTTGTTAGCATGTAAATTTGACTTAACTACCTATGCAATGTGAATATAAGGTGTTGAGTTTACGCTAGCATACATGATTAAGTCGTAACGATTTCAAAAGCAAAGTTCAGACTTTTTGCAAACTAAGTTGCATTATCATAGTGTAATAACATCGCTAATATATCATGTATGTACACATACTTGTTAAAAACAATGCGAGTTAATCGAGTATGAGGTTGATTAAGTTTTCAAACCGATAACGGTGCTAGTTATATATATGTGATGTGAATACTAGTGAGCATGCCTAGCTTGGGTTATATGACTACTGTATAGGTTTAAATGACAAGCATGATAACTTATGTGAATTCATGGCGTTGTATGACCCTAGGTCGTTAAGAACCAAGAATTAGGACCTATATCATGTAAATTGAACATGACAGGGTTGAACGAGCATGAAAGTATCCTTTAAATTGAATACATGTTATGTGATATCATACGTTGACACTTGAATCTGATTTTTACGGTTAACTTTTAGAAATGCCATAACTTACTAAAATAAAATATATTTAGTATTGATTATGAGATGTTAATGATATGAGAATATATTTAAACTCAAAAAGAGGAACGTTGAGGATAAAGGTACATTAGTCAAGACTTGTGAATTAAATATGATACTATATATGACTGTATAGTAAGGTTAAAGATTTGACTTATATGTGGATGGTATATATGAGATAAAGTATAACGTTAAACTGTATGACTAATGGATATCATATATATATATACGTAACTATATTAAGATAGGGATTCGAAAGTGTCGATTTATTTAACGAGAATAAACTACGCATAAGGCAAGTTTCCTGACTTACACTCATTTATAGTGCAAGTATCTCAACTCTACTTTTATTGTGTTGCAAGTATCCTACCCTTGTGGTTACTTATTCGAGGAACGTCATAAGCAAGTTCCCTAACTTATACTCTTTCATTGTGCAAGTTTCTTTGAAACCGTTCTTGTATATTAATTGCAAGTATCTGGCTTCTCTTTTATTGAACAAGTATTTGATTCATACACTTTATTGAACACATATTCGAGCTTGTACTAAGTTTGGTCGTACGAGTAAATAGGTGCTAGAATAATTCTTGCCTTATAAACTTATGTTTCATAGTTTAATTTAAATCACGATTATATTCTTCGAATTATTGTTGCGAGTACTGAACTCATAAATTGTTCTTATATATGTTGTTGAAATTGTCTACGCCATTTAATTCGGCTAGACCAATATCACAAATTAGAAAGCAATCCACACCAATTGCCTTGGTGCGGACTCTTATAAATTGACTGAGTTGAACAACCCTTGTAAAAAGGGGAACTATATAGTCGGGGTGCCGACAGTGGTGTGGTAGGTTATGCATAACTCCAGGTACGATAGGCTGATCCCCTAATTGTACTTGGTTGGGTTACCAGAAATATTTTTGGTGATTCTAGTCTAAGTTCGTGGTTCTTAGCGACCACGCAGTATCCAGTATTTATTAACTTAAAACTTTGAATTCATTGGATTCTTTATTAATCTTTGGTCCACAGCGACACTCTGTGACATCCCGAATTTTTAAGAATTTATAAATGAGAATTTAATAAATAAAATTCTTATTTTTAGATGTTTTGAGTATGAGTATGTCTATATGTAAGAAATATTGTGAAATATGTGATTTGGTGTGAAGAGAATTTAAATATTAATTTAATATTTATTAAAATAAATAAATATTTTAATTGAATTATTTATTGAGATTATGTGATTAATATGGAGTAATGTAATTAAGTGTATTATATTAATTAAATGAAGTGAATAAATATTTTATTGAATTTATTTGTTGAGTTAAATAAATTAAGTATATGATGATGTGGATTGATTTAATTAAGTGCCATATATTTAATTAAATTGATATATTAGCAATGGTGCAGAATAATTCTAATTTAATTAAGAATAATTGAATTAGATTTAATGTTATGTGCTACGTGTTAATAATAATTTGTTACATGTATTATGTTTAATAAAGAAATTATAATTGTGTAACAATTTAGTATTGTGTGTTTTTATTATTAAATGGGTGTTAGTTTTATTTAATTAGAATATGGTAATTTAATTAAATAAGTGTAGTAATTAAACTATGGAGTAAAAGATTTATTAAAATAATGAGAAATGATTTTAAATGGTTTTATCAAATAAGGCCCTTGTACTTGATTAACCGTATTTCTCCAAACAAGACCTTAACTAAAAAGTGGTTTTTAAAATAGCTTTGTTTTACCAAACATGGCCTTAAGCTCAAAAAGTTAGTTTTTAAAAATAATGTGGTTTTGCCAAACATGGCCTTGGGCTTTTCAAATTTTGTAACCTATGTAATAAGTGGTAGTTAGCATAGCAATTAGTATATTATTTATTAGCTATATTAATAATATAAGTTACATATATATTATATATGTATATGTATATTGTATATTGTATAAGATATGCTAAGTTAAAAGATACAGTAGTTTTTAAAAGCCCAAGTCAAAACAAAGAAAGAAAAAGAAAAAGAGAGTTAGAGATAATTGTTAGAGAAGAAGGAGAGAGAAGAGGAAGAAAAGTTTGAGAATGCAAGAGAGGATCATCGTCTCTTTAATTAAAACTAGTAAGATTATAATCTTAACCCTTGCACTCAATTCATATATTTTGTATTTAGTCTTTGTCAAATTAGGTTTTCATAATCATGAATTTATATGTATCTATGATGTTCATATGTTTTCATAGGTAATTGTATGCCATGAAAGGGTTTTCAAAATCAATTGTTGTAAAAACAAGTTTTAAACTATGTTCTTCTATGTTTTCATGGTTTTAGAGTTTTCTTGTAAAGTCTTGGTGTGAAAGCTCTTGATTTTGATATATGTATGAGATGTGTACATATATATATATATGTGTATATATATGTTTACATATGATTTTTATAGTTGTATAAGTGTTTTAATTCACAAAGATAGGATGAACATGGAGAAATCATGTTCATAGTGTTTTATCATGAAGTTATCTTGAAAATAGTTCTTAAATTATCAAAGGAATTGATAAAAACATGAAGTTATATGTAATATATAATATAACATGATTATATATGAGTTATATGGTTGTTTTAATAATTTAATTCATGAAATTTTGATAAACAAGAAGAACGGGGTTCATAATGATTTTATGTGAACTAATTTCTAAAATAATTACTTTTAAAACTATCAAAATTGATGTTGATTATGAGTTATTATTAAAATTGATTAAGTATTATGTTAGTATGTTAAGAATAGAAGTGATTACAATTGGAATCACTTGAATTGGATGAAAAATGAATTCGTAGTAGCAATTTTCGTCAAGAACGCTTAAAATTGTGTTTTTCTTCGAATTCCATGAAATCTTGGTTGTGATTATGTGTTTATATGAAATTTTTATGTTATGAGCATGTTAATAAGCTTAAAATATTGTTTGTCACATGTTTCATATTTGTCATGTTGGAAAAAATCGAATTCGGTGTGAAGGAATAAGCCAAATTGGCTTATTTCTCCACCAGTTCGCGAACCAGCCCCTCCACCAGCCCTTGGACCCGCCCAAGTGGGTGTTTGTGCCTTGGGGGACCCACCCCAGTGGGTACCCTTGCTGTCCGGGGTAGTTTAGTTGTTGTAATGCGAAACTATTTTGACCTCTGTTACTAAAATGGCCATTACTTTTTCATACGAACTCCGATTGAGGCGATTCAAGATGATCCGAAACGAGCACGAGTAGACCTACAACTTTTATTTTTTAACGTTTTTGATTTGAGGTCGTTAGAAAGGGTCAAAATGGTCATCTTTGTGACTGATGCGTATTCAGAGGCAATCGGAGCGCGTCGGACATGCACATACGCAAGTATAGTGCTGTCGACTATAATAGATGTTGTTCTAAGTTATAAAATATGAATGTTAGTAAATATAATGATGTTTAACTTGAAGTGTAATTTAATTGACGTAAGATGTAATTATAATTGATTAATTATGTGAAATGTAATATGATTATGTGATGTGATTAAATTACGTGGTGATTAATTATTAACTTATTAGTTATTGAGGTATGAGTTAATCTTAATTGGTTAACTAACGATGAAGATTAGCTATGTAATAATTAACTTATATCGTTAATTATACATATGTTTTGACAGCGAGTGTCAAACGAGTGAATGGAAGAGAATTACGAAGTGTATATTAGAAAGTGTAAATTAGAATTTTCTTAGACGTTTGATAAACGTTGCTAAGTGACTAATAATTGATGCGTATGGTGATACGTTATGTAGGATCATGAAGCAAATTATATTAAGAAGTTTTTCGGTAATTGGTAATCCACGAGCCAGGCAAGTCTTTCGGTTCCTACTTGTCTACGTGAATTTGATGAACTGTTTTAAATTGCATGATATATTATATATGTTGTAAGCAAGCATGATATGTTATACATGTGGTAATCATGAAATGTTGAAGTCAATTTATGACTACACTGTTTTGGTTAAATAATGTTGATTGAGTAAGAAACTCAATCTTTATATTTGTTATGTGAATTAAAGCATGTATGTCATGTTACTTTAATTATTATGATATTTATGTTGAGCATGTTTATTATGTGATACGTGATGCATGAAAACTGTTAGAACTTGCTGAGCTGTCGAGCTCACTCTTGCAAATAATTATTTTTGCAGGTTAAGGATGTAAGGTAAAGATACATGTTAAGTGATTTATAGAGATCAATGTTCAAGAATATTAGTTATGTTCAATTTTAAATTATAGTTAATGTTTTGAATGAAATATGTCGCTGAGTTATAAATAGAGTTATCCAATGTAGATGGATATTGTTTTATTATGAAAGACTTTGTATAGACATTTTGTTGTAACGATTCATGATATAGATTTGAATCGAAGAGATGTAATGTAAAGGTTGCGATTCAGGGCAATATAGAAAGAAATTTTATAAAAGTTTTAAATATATCGCATTTTTAGTGATTTTTAATATCGAATAATGATGTAATGAGAGATTAAAGTTGTATTGTTAACAATCGAGAAGGAAAATATTATTGTATGAATTTTGGGATCGTTACACACTCAGTGATATCTATTCATTCACTTGAAATTGTTGAAACTTTTGAAACTTTTAATAACTTCTCGACCCGTAGTGGTCCTTATTCAACTTCACGGAATAGATTTGGAAGTCATTGCTATTTATTTTGTTCACAACATTCTTATTTGAAATTCTGAGCGATTAATTACCGTTTTCCCTTGAGATTTAGAACTATATAGATTCTATTCACATTTATTGTCATATTACTTGCTGAGCAAATTTGTTGCTCACTCTTGCTTCCCATAAACATTTCAGTTAGGGCAGGGCAAGGTGGAACCCCAGTACAGGACAAGTACGAAGACAAGGCTATGGAGTAGCTGAGCTTTTCTATATTAGGATGTTTTCATTATGTTGTATTAAGACTTATTTAAATGTTATATATTAAAGAAATGTTTGGTTTAAGTTATGAGGTGTATTTGTAATAGTTTCGAGACTTAGGACGAGAATATTTATGGTATATCAATGTAAATTATTCTGTTATTACATTGTTTGAGATTTTAGTTGTTATTAGAATTAGTACGTGATGAACCGAATTCGAGATCAATGACGGTCTGAATTTGGGGGCGTCACAGGTTGGTATCAAAGCTGTAAGTTATAAATTTTAGGAGCGAGTCCTTAGACTATAACCTTAGAAGAATTTAGAGAATAGAAGGAGATAGAACTCATGTAGAGTTTCTTAGAAAGCTAGTAGTGTTATAAAATATATTTTCATTCCATATAATGAAATTATGTTTTATTTGGAGATAATAATAAAGTTTATTAGTTATATGATTATGGATGTCAGAGATAGGTAAACCTGGGTAGGGTCATGGAGGAGGAACCATGTGATATACATGTGGTGTCCGCAACACCCCTTGAAGTTAAGCCTTTTTCAGCAGTAACCTTAACCTAGGAGGAGATGGAATCGGAATATAACCGGAAATCCACGGTGGAAGTTTTCTTTTAGGATTGAGAAATGTTTGAGTTTCTTTAAAATGAAAAATAAGATACAATAGTGGGAGGCGAAGGTCCAGACCTTTAGATTAGTAACGAATAGATACAGACATGGTGAGAGTGAAGGTAGTTAAATAATAAGTGTCACGAATGATACAATAAATATAGATGCAAAATGGTGTTGTGAATCCCAATTTTATGGATAATGTGGGAAGTATCTTTCTAACCCCAACTTTAGTGGTACTCGAGAGGGGTATGTAATGAGACTAGCAGATTGCTATACGATGTGATTTGTTTTCTTGTGGCATATTTTTATTAAACATGCGTGTAGTAACCAGATTATGTTAAATAATAACAAGGGAGAATAGAAATAAAAAAGCTTATACGTCTTAAGAAGTATTAGATGTTTAACAAAGAAATGATAATACCATTTTATTTCTATGCAGAGAAATGTCAATACCCCGAGGAGGAGAGACTCATCAAGCAGCGGAGAATGGAGATAAGGAATTGAATCAAGAACCCTTACAACAATTGGTAGACCTTATAGTAAATGCTTTTGAAGAAGGAATCAATGATTATAAGAAGAGACAGACGAAAACTTCAGAGGTAGGAAAGGATATTAATTTGACTAAAGAAGGAGAGGTTGATAATTCAAGGAAAGCGAACGAAGGAAGGATGGAAGAGAGTAGTAGTGGTAGCAGTAAGAATTTCAAGAGGAAGTGGAATGAGAATATGTATGTAAGAGGAGAAGGATAACCACGGAAGAAGAAGGTAGAAGCCTGTAAGAAATGTAGAAAGAACCATATGGGAGCGTGTTTGAAAGGAAAACATGTGTGTTATGAGTGCGGTGAGAAGGGTCATATTTCTCCTAACTATCCGAGGAAGGAGAAAACCAAAGAGTGTTTTGCGTATGGATCTGAAAAACATCAAATACGTTATTGGCAGAAGGAAACGAACGAGAAGGGAAACAGAAACAAAAGAAGACGGGACAACAACAACATCAACTACAATCCGATGGGAAGTGACCAAGAAGGACTGAAGAAAAAGAACAAGGTTTGTCGAAAATATGGAAAGAGTCATCAAGGAGAATGCTAGAAGGGACGAGGCGTTTGCTACAGCTGCGGCCAGGAAGGGCATATTTTCCCAAATTGCCCAAACCCGAAGAAGATCAGAGGATCCTTCACTTGTAGATCAACAGATCATCAGGTTAAGAACTGCCCAAAGAAAGGAAGAAAGGAAGAAGACGGCAACAAAGGAAGCCATAAAGAGGAGATGACGATAATTGAACCAGCTCAATCGAGCGAAACAATGCCACGTACGACTAACGTTATGATACATGATGCAGTGGCGTTCCAAGTTGTGATGACGGGTGCGATTTTAATCAATAATATAAATGCGTATATATTATCTGATTCGGGTACTATCTTTCCCTTTTGCATCTGAAGAACTGTGAAACGACTAAGTTACCCCACGAACGATTAGAAGATCCTTTAAACATAGAAGTTGCGAATAAGGAAGTAATTCCCGTAGAAATTCATTTATCGCAATTATTGCGCGTAAATTAGGAGATGTAAACTAAGCATAGACTTGATTCCGATAAAATTTGGAGAGTGTGATTGGATACTATGAACGGAATGGTTACACAACCATGTACGATAATTGATTGTTAAAAGAAAAATGTGAACCTTCAGACTCTAGACCTGTCTAAGAAAATGTTTTATGGTAGCTCATCGCTTAGGCAATTATTTTGCCTTACGATGATGCAGGCCAAGATATGGTTAAGAAAAGTTTGTGTAGATTGTTTCACCATATTATAAATATTAACAGAGCGGGAGTAGAAATAAAACAAATGTATCAGTAAAACCAAAATTTCAAAACGTATTCCCAGACGATCTGCCCGCCCTTCCGCTAGAGAGAGAAAATAAGTCGTAATAGATTTAGTACCGGAGACTGCACTGATTTTGAAAGCACCTATCTTATGGCACCGGTAGAAATGAAGAATTATTAATACAATTGCAAGAAATGTTAGATAAAGGATATATTCAGTCGAGTGTGTTTTTCCTTAAGGAGCACCAGTGTTGTGAGTCAAGGAGAAGGTTAGTTTTAGGGCACGTCAGATTCGGCAGAGTTGAAGGCGGAAAGTAATTGGGAGCAGACGAAGACTACCATTGCAAAATTCTCTGTTACCTGGAAGAGGCAAACGTAGTAGCCGATATGCTAAGTAGGAAAAGGGAATGGGGAAATTATTCAAATGGATAACTCGAGAGGAACTAATCAGGAAGATGAAAAGATTGGAAATAGAAGTGAAGGGACCCAGAGAGTCCAAAGAGAAGTTTATAACAAGGGTTTGTGCATCGTTGTTGGATAAAGTAAAGGGATGACAAGATAAAGGCAAAAAGTGCGAGAAGATAAAGAGGAAATGTTCAGAAGAAATAATAATGGTATCTTGAAATTTGTAGATAAAGCGTGAGAGGCAACCGTAACTAAAAATTTACGAGATAAGAGTTTTCATGAGGCATATAGCTGGACATAGTTCGTTCACCCAGGAAGCACGAAAACGTATCGGGATCTTTGAAGACACTTTTGGTGGTCAATATGAGACGAGAAGTTGTAGAATACATCGACCGATTAAAGAAGACAACACGCTTTCTACCAATAGATATTCGATTCAATTTAAATCAGTTAGCGAAATTATGCGTAAAGGAAATCGTTTAGCGACACGAAATATCAGTGTTAATAATTTTTGATCGAGACCCGCGCTCCACTTCAAAGTTTTGGAAGAGCTTGCGTAATGGATTTCAAAGGTAACTTGGAATATCACTTACCCTTAGTAGAATTCGCTTATAGTAATAATTATTATACGAATATCGGTAAGCCATTGTACAAAGCTCTCCACGGAAGAAAGTGCAGAACATCGCTATGTTAGAATGAGGTCAGAGAACAACGACTTCAATTGGGATCGGATTTAGTACGACGAATGGCAGACATTGTGAAGACAAAAAGAGCAAGAGTAGTAGCAACTCAAGATCGACATGAGAAACACGCAGATTGGCATCGTCATAATCAAGATTTTGAAGACGGTAGTTTTGTAAATGTTTCCCTGTGAGGGGATGATAAGATTAGGTAAGAAAGAAGAATTGAGTCTAAGGTTCGTGAAACCTTTTGAAATATTGAAGAGAGCAGAAAAAGTGGCGTACGAGGTAGCCTTACCTAGTGAACTGGAACATATCTACAGTGTGTTTCATGTTTTTGTCTTACGATCATATAAGCCTAATTATAAGCGTGTGATACCCTATGAGCCAATCAAGTAGGGAAGAATCTGACATATGAGAAATTTCTGTCCAAATACTAGATAGGAAAGACCATATATTAAGAAATAAAATTATATCTTCTGTGATAGCGCTTTGGCGATACTACGATATCAAGGAGGCCACATGGGAATTAGAAGAAAGGACGGCGAGGGACTATCCCCATCTATTTGTGTAACCTTGTACCAATTCCGAGGACGAAATTTTTATAAGGGGGGAAGATGTAAGAACCGTGAATTTTATGAATAATTTTTTTTGATATAATAAGAAAATGAATACTTATTGGAACATAAATGTGTGCGAGTTATGAGAAAAGTAATTCGATTATATTAAATTGAATTTATAATAATCGAGAAAATATGGAGAATTGCGACTCGTAGAATGCCTTGTGTGGCATGAGAAAAAAAAATAATGGTTTAATTAATTCAAGAGGGAAATCGATAAGTGAATGATTAATTAATATTACATTGTTAATTAATCATTGTGATTAGTAAATACCCTACTAATGAGTAATTATTAATAATATGTTATTATAAATAACAAAACATTTACGAGTAAGTAATTGATGAATATGATAAGAGTTATATTTAATTGATTATTTGTTGAGTGCAATACATGTGATAGTTAATCGTACAATAATGTTATTAACTGTTATTATGAATTATAATCGGTTAAAGAGTAAATGAATTATTAAGTGAATAATTAATCTATATTAATTGTTAATTGTTATTATGAGAAATATAATAATAATCTATTGATTTAGTATTTTTGCAAGAAATGATTGGATACTAAGAAAATGATTTATAAATATAATATGATTTATATTGTTGAGGAATGTGATTATTTATCGTATAATAATAATCGATAAGGGTAAGTAATGAAGGAATTATTACGTGAACAATTAATCGATATTAATTGTTATTTACTTTCTATTATGAGAAAATAGAATATTAATAATGATTAATTGATAATGTGTTAATTATTATTATTGCGAATAATAAAATGATAATAAGCAATTTGTTTATAAATATAATAAGATTTATATTAATTTAATGTGATAATTAATCATATAAATGTTAGTTAATTATTATGGAGATTAATAACTCCATTAATTTATGAAAAATGGATTAATTAATATTATCATTAATTAATCGATAAGAGGACTAATTTATTTATTTGATAAATAAGTAAATTATTAATATTGATTGATGAGGGAAGAATTAATTAATATTAATTAATTGCCATTGTGAATAATAATCAAGTAGAGTTTATTTGCTCAATTAATTGCTGTGTAAAGGATGTGATAATTAAAAATATAACATATAGTATGATACGTGTGTAGTGCAACACTTAAGTGTGACCATGCAATTATATATAAACTATATTATATAAGGCAATGTGGATGTACATATTAAAACTATATGTTATGAATACATCATAATGCTTATGTGACAATATGTATGTAAGTATACATTAAAATAAAACATTATGAATATATATAGTAAACAATTATAATTGATGATTAATTATATATATAATAGAATTAAATAAAGGAGATAATGTGATGTGATTATATCCGAGTAAATTATACCGGTGAGATAAAATGTACATGGATTATATGTGTTCAAATTGCATTTACTATATTATGTGAATTCATTAGGATTACATTGTGACTCTAACTAAAGTATAACCTAAGTGTGTATATCATGAAACTAAGTATGTTGTATTGCATGGTTGCTAAGTTGTTGAGCTTCGAATTGGCTTGTCCTAAAATAACAGTCACATTCTCTTCACGTGATATACACCAAGCTAGCCTATTCCTTATTTCCTCAAAGTCAGCAAATTCTAGCTCATGATCAATGGGGGAGTGGGAATCATGATGGGTTCTAACAACTAATTACCAACCCTCCCATAACCTTCATGCAATTCTTCAATCCATGGGTTTAATTTAGTGGAAGATTGCAATGTCTGTGTAATCTATTTTCTATAAATTGAGCTCTCCTTCTCCATTTTCAATTGCTAAGAATTTGCTTACATGTTGGATTGAGTGTGCATTGTAAGTTTGTTAGAAAGATAGTTTGCAGAGAGAGGGAATTCATATAGCAACAAATATATTCCATTAACAGAGGTACAATTCCATCTCCTTGTTCTTCATTTTTCTGTTTCTGAGATTGCTAAATTCTTAGTTCTAGATTTCAATTAAACATGGATTGAGTGTTAAGTTGATTGGGACATGATTGTTAGGTGGTATATAAGTTATTATACATGTTAGAATTATGTTAGAAATTGTGTGGAACGATTTTGGCTGAAATTTTTTTGAGTTGGGCTAAGAACTGTCAAAACTGCACAGCTGCAGGCCTGGCCGCTAGCCTGCGCAGCTACACCAGTATTGCACTGGCCAGTGGCGCAGCTGCGCCAGTGCCTGTCTGCAGATTCTTGTTTCTTTTGCAATCTGTTCAGGCTAACTTATGGTACTAGTTTAGAATGAGCATGCTAGCATGAATGTTACTTATATATATGTTTACTGAGATAGCGTGGGTTGTTTTAACTTCATTAAAATCCCTTGCTAAATGAACTTAGAATTTAAAAAGGAACTTAGAGCTTTTAAAAGTAAATTTGACATGTGTGTATGATGTTGAGGTTCTGACTTTTGAAGCATATTATTGTGACCTAGAAATGTATGAATAACATGCAAATTGTGTATATAAGTTTCATAATGTAACATGAACATACGAGTTTTACTAGCGAACATTCTAAACAAAAATTTAAGTTTCAAAGGCGAACATTAGCATGTAGGTATCATATATGTAATCTGATTTTGTGCGAGCATGTTAGTATAATATAGAGATGCATGAAAGAAGTATTACATTGTGTATATAGGTGTCATATTATAACTTGAGCATGTGGACCTTAATAGTGAATAATTAGCTAAAGGAAAGTATACGTTGAGAATGGACTTTGACATATAAGTATGATATTCATATTTTGATAATATGAACATGATAATATACTTATATGACTAATTATGACCATAAGCTAGCATGATTAGTAATACATAGTTTCCTTGCTCGTGTCCAATTGTTTACCTTAAACTAAATGGTTTTTCAAATGAAACTTAATATATTTGAAATTAATATCTATGAATACCATATGAGAGATGTTCTAACCTTGTGAGCATGTAAATTTGACTTAACTACCTATGTAATGTGAATATAAGGTGTTGAGTTTACGCTAGCATACATGATTAAGTCGTAACGATTTCAAAAGCAAAGTTCAGACTTTTTGCAAACTAAGTTGCATTATTATAGTGTAATAACATCGCTAATATATCTTGTATGTACACATACTTGTTAAAAACAATGCGAGTTAATCGAGTATGAGGTTGATTAAGTTTTCAAACCGATAACGGTGCTAGTTATATATATGTGATGTGAATACTCGTGAGCATGCCTAGCTTGGGTTATAAGACTACCGTATAGGTTTAAATGACAAGCATGATAACTTATGCGAATTCATGGCGTTGTATGGCCCTAGGTCGTTAGGAATCAATTAGGACCTATATCATGTAAATTGAACGTGACAGGGTTGAACGAGCATGAAAGTATCCTTTAAATTGAATACATGCTATGTGATATCATATGTTGACACTTGAATCTGATTTTTACGGTTAACTTATAGAAATGCCATAACTTACTAAAATAAAATATATTTAGTATTGATTATGAGATGTTAATGATATGAGAATATATTTAAACTCAAAAAGAGGAACGTTGAGGATAAAGGTATATTAGTCAAGACTTGTGAATTAAATATGATACTATATATGACTGTATAGTAAGGTTAAAGATTTGACTTATATGTGGATGGTATATATGAGATAAAGTATAACGTTAAACTGTATGACTAATGGATATCATATATATATATACGTAACTATATTAAGATAGGGATTCGAAAGTGTCGATTTATTTAACGAGAATAAACTACGCATAAGGCAAGTTTCCTGACTTACACTCATTTATAGTGCAAGTATCTCAACTCTACTTTTATTGTGTTGCAAGTATCCTACCCTTGTGGTTACTTATTCGAGGAACGTCATAAGCAAGTTCCCTAACTTATACTCTTTCATTGTGCAAGTTTCTTTGAAACCGTTCTTGTATATTAATTGCAAGTATTTGACTTCTCTTTTATTGAGAAAGTATTTGATTCATACGCTTTACTGAACACATATTCGAGCTTGTACTAACTTTGGTCGTACGAGTAAATAGGTGCTAGAATAATTCTTGCCTTACAAACTTATGTTTCATAGTTTGATTTAAATCACGATTATATTCTTCGAATTATTGTTGCGAGTACTGAACTCATAAATTGTTCTTATATACATTGTTGAAATTGTCTACGCCATTTAATTCGGCTAGACCAATATCATGAATTAGAAAGCAATCCACACCAATTGCCTTGGTGCGGACTCTTATAAATTGACTGAGTTGAACAACCCTTGTAAAAAGGGGAACTATATAGTCGAGGTGCCGACAATGGTGTGGTAGGTTATACATAACTCTAGGTACGATAGGCTGATCCCCTAATTGTACTTGGTTGGGTTACCAGAAATATTTTTGGTGATTCTAGTAGAAGTTCGTAGTTCTTAGCAATCACTCAGTATCCAGTATTTATTAACTTGAAACTTTGAATTCATTAGATTCTTTATTAATCTTTGGTCCACAGCGACACTCGGTGATATCTATTCATTCACTTGAAATTGTTGAAACTTTTAAAACTTTTAATAACTTCTCGACCCGTAGTGGTCCTTATTCAACTTCACGGAATAGATTTGGAAGTCATTGCTATTTATTTTGTTCACAACATTCTTATTTGAAATCCTGAGCGATTAATTATCATTTTTCCCTTGAGATTTAGAACTGTATATATTCCTGTTCACATTTATTGGCATATTACTTGCTGAGCAAATTTGTTGCTCACTCTTGCTTCCCATAAACATTTCAGTTAGGGCAGGGCAAGGTGGAACCCCAGTACAGGACAAGTGCGAAGGCAAGGCTATGGAGTAGCTGAGCTTTTCTATATTAGGATGTTTCCGTTATGTTGTATTAAGACTTATTTAAATGTTATGTATTAAAGAAATGTTTGGTTTAAGTTATGAAGTGTATTAGTAATAGTTTCGAGACTTGGGACGAGAATATTTATGTTATAGCAATGTAAATTACTCTGTTATTCCATTGTTTGAGATTTTAGTTGTTATTAGAATTAGTACGCAATGAACCGAATTCGAGATCAGTGACGATCTAAATTTGGGGGCGTCACAGAATGTCCTGGTAAATCATCCAAAAATATGTCCACGAAGTCTCTCACGACTGGTATCTCCTCTAACTTCGGGTTCCCTTTACGACTATCGACTATGTAGGCTAAATATCCTATATAGCCTTGTCTCAATAAATTCTTGGCATGCATCATCGTCAGATAACTCGCTTGTCTAGGCTACTTGCTGCCATAAAACACAACCTTTAACGGAGTCATAAGGTTAATACATTTTCTCTGGCATTCAATTATCGCCCCATAATTGAATAGCCATCCATTCTCAAGATAACATCGAATTCCCCAAGTCTAATCGGGATAAGATCTACATTTATCACATTACCCTTAATATCTATCCTACAGTTCTTATGTACATACTTAACAGGAATCGGTTCCCTATTCGCAATCTCTATGTTTATAGGGTATTCTAACTCGTCCTTAGGAAATTCTAAGTTCTTAGCAAAGTCATCGGATATAAATGAGCAAGTAGCACCCGAATCAAATAATACATAAGCATTAACTTTATTGATCGGAATGATACCTGACACCACATCATGAGACGGCACAGCATCCTGCACTGTCATGTTGAATGTCCTGGCAGTAGGTCGGTTAGTTGATGTTGGTCCTGTTATAGTCAGAGCATTACGACCGTTGTTTCCCCTGTTCCCACCTAATCCTGTCCCTCTGGATACCTTCTTTGGATAGTCCCTTGCCAAATAGTCCTTAGACCCATATGTGAAGCAAGCGCCCTTCTTAGGGTTAAGGCAGTTAGGTGCTATGTGGCCTTCCTGACCACAAATATAGCAAACTCATTTACCCTTCATACAGACCCCCAGGTGGTTCTTCCGGCAGGTCAGACATGCTTCTACCTTCTTTTTCTGGTTTCCCTGCTGATTCCCAGTCGATGAGTGGTCGTTCCACCTTCTCTTCTGATTATTACCTTCCCCAATATTACTGCCGCTAGCCTTATTTCCTTCACCTTCACTCTTCTTCTTCTTCAGCTCTTGGTTATATTTGGTCATAGCTTCGCTCCCACCTTCAGCGATGATTGCTTTCTCCAATACACCGACAAAGGTGTTTAACTGGAACATTGACACCTTGCTATTCCACCAGGGATTCAGTCCCTATTCGAATCTTCTGGCCTTCCTCTCATCAGTGTGCACTTGGTATGTGGTAAACCTGGCCAACTCATTCAATCTCGCCGCATAGTCTGGCACAGACATGTTGCCCTATTTTAGCTCCAGAAACTGAACCTCCATTTGATTCTGTGAGCTTGTTGGGAAGTACATCTTGAAAAATATTTCTTTGAACCTCTCTCAGGTGATCACACCATGTCCTCCTCGGACCTTGTTTGCCTGCCACCAATAACTGGCTTCGGCCTTCAGCATAAATGTCGCATAAGCTGTCTTCTGATCTTCGCTGACCCTATCGACGTCGAAAACCTTCTCCATTTCCATAACACAAGTTTATGCTTCTATTGGGTTTATGGATCCCTTAAATTCTTGTGGTCCCACAGCCTTGAAGTCCTTGAATAACGTATTTGGTGGAGCTTGCGGTTGATTTTTCAGAGCTTCAGTCAAAAGATTCACCAACTGTTGAACGGGGTTAGCGTTGGCATTGGTGTCGTTATTATTAGTCTACCCTTCTTAGGCTGGTTGACGGTTAGGGCATCTCCTCGGCGGCATATTTCTGTTAAGATATACGCTTATTAGATCTTTATTCAATCCCTTAATATTTAAGACTTAACTTAAACATTTAAATTATTCACTTAACACATATCATCTCAAATAAACTCTGATATTTTATTTAATCCAAAGTTTAAAAAAAATAACATAGCATCACTGCTATTTACATCAACTATCCCGTGATAAAGAATCCTCAGGATTTAAATCATCAACATATTATGTGGTTTATAATCACATCGGAATTTACATTATTAACTAATCAAAAAAATATTCACATAATCATGTTGTTCCTATCACGGCCTACTAAGGCGTCGAACAGCTTTGCTACGTTCTTCCTCCATAATGTGGAACATCGTCCTGCTATCCAGCATATACCAAGGTAGATCTTCGAGATGCACTGGACAACACATAACTCGATCCTGGGCCTTATCAATCGCAGTCTAAAATATGTAGTCCGTCTCCTCAAGCTTAGCCTTCTTTGCCCGATCGTTATCCTCGCCAAGGTCTACACGTCGTGAAGCCCTCAGCCAAGCACCCTCTTCTATGGCAAGCTTCACTGATTCCTCACGCAAATCATTCTTCAGCTTTTCTATCTCCTCTGACTTCTGCTCACTTTGGCCCTTCTCATGAATCAACTCCCACTCCACGTCTCCAAGACGTGTATATAGAGTCTCAACCTCACCATCCTTCTGCTCGATGGTAGTCTGCTGAGTAACTGTCTCCTCCTTCAGCTCCCTAACAGTATCCTGTAACTCTATGTTATAGTCATACAGTTTGTCGTACATCTCAGCACTGATAGAGTTCGGTGGGAACTCATCAGGATCTTCATCCTCCTCCTCAGCTACCTCAGCCTCAACCTCAATCTCCTCAGAGTCCTCTGAGTCAAACATTGGCTCATTCTCCTGACCAACAATAGTTATCAAAGAAGATGGCTCTCTATGAACCAACTGCTCCCAGACTGTATGAATGTCTCGGGGCTCCTCCCCAATAGCCACTCAGGGTACAACCTCCCTAGGCTGACTAGATCGTCCAACATCTGAAATCCTGACAATCAAAATTTGAAGTCTTTAATTATTACGTGATGCTAATCGATACTCGAGCAAGTACATAAATATAAACATATAGCACATAAGATAATTTATTATCTTTCTTAGAAATCGATAAAAGTTATCACCCATATGTTATCGATATCTTAAAAAGGCTACTACCCTAAGGCTTTCCCCCACCTAAGGTTCATAACCTACTACTTTGATACCAACTTGTGATACCCCCAAATTCGGATACTTCAATTTCCACGGGATTTTGTGTTCACTGTACAAATTTCACATATCTATCTACCCATAATAAAAGCATCTCATGCAATAGATAAAAACATCTTCCCCTTATGAGGTTACAACATCTGAATAGTAAATAAATCAATCCCAGGTCATACTAACCTTAAACATTAGTGCGGAACACAAACAAATAAATAAGTCTTAAACAACATCAAGTCTTAATAATAAACATTTTCAAATAAATAACAAGTCTTCAACACTTGTTAATCTTGCACTTGCCTTTGCTAGTAGAAGGTTCGTCGGACCTTTCGTTCTTAACTACAATGTTATTATGCAAGAGTGAGCACGATTGCCCACAAGTATAACAATATGACAGTAATAATAACATGCGAATAAGTCAAAGAGTTCTGAATAATAGAAAGCTCGGCTTTTGAATCAAAAATGAATAACAAGAATCAAAAGTACATCTGAGGATCATAAGACCATGAACTATGTCCCAGGTTGTCAAGTATTTTTACTTTAGACTTTTAACAGTCATAAGACTATATGTACTCTACTACTCGTACTTAGGGGGATCAGCCCTTAGTACCATAATGTGCACAATATCTCAACGCTAACGTGTAAATAATCCTCTATAAAAGGGTTGTTCAACTCAGTTTGACATCAGAGTCCGCACCAAAGGAAGGTTGGTTTGGATAAGCTCTATAACAGTTCTAGAATTTAGAACGTTCATTAACTATATACTAGTCGAATCAGTAAGGGTTTGCTAGTCTTATAAGGTTCAAAAATAGACTGATAATCAAATCGAATAATGAATCTCAAGAGGTATACAATCAAATAAGTATTGTATAACTGAAATCATGCTTTAAAAGAATTATAACATCTCATATGAAATCTTGACTTGAATAAACAAGGATAAGAACTCGTTCGGTATGAGAACATAAGCTTAAGACTTGCTCAATGTAAAGAGTGTAATTAGAAAGCTTGCGTAATTGTAATTGAGTTAGGGTAAGGAAACTTGCCTCATGCACAAGCTACAATTATAATTACAATTCAATTCCTCAACGTCCTACACATTACATTATGTATATAATATCGATTAGTTTCATTACAACTACGTTTAGCTGTTGAACTCCTCACTTAAGTTCAACTTAACAACTTGGTTTATAATATTAACTTGTTGACTAACCACATAACAGGAATCTGAACCCACAACATGTATACCATACAAGCATAAGCTCTTGAACAATCATAATCAAGTCTTACGATAATAATATTTAAGTTAACACATAGCTTGTTAACATGAAACACCAAATTGTCTTATGCATGTCAACAATATGTTATATTATTGTGTTACATGGTCAATACATTATCAGGTTCATTAGGTTAAGTTAGTTCATCATGTTATAGCTTAAAACACATAAAACAAACACTTTTTCTCTATAACCCCTGCTGGGGCGGGGGTGTGCTCGGTAGGGGGCCCTCTGGGGCTAGGCTTAGGGCCCGTTGGGGTGGGGGTCACTACTAAGAGGAACAGTAGTTCGCGAATTTCACAGTTCGTAGCCCATATAAATCAAAATTAAACCAACACAACGATTTTTAATGTTACCCATAAAGTATAAACTTCACAGAAAAATCATACAATGATTCTAGTATACTTTTAACACTTTAGATCTCATAATCACTCAAATTAAAACACTTAAATTCACTGTTTTAGGTATTTTGCAATGTTTCGAGAGAAATCATGAAATTCAACATTACAGATTCATTATAACTCCAAATCTGTCAGTTTAAATTTTGTTTTGTTTATTTAAACATGTATAATCATACCCAACTATCAATTTTAAGTTAAATAAATAATTTAAAGCATACAATTTGTACATAAGGGCCATATACATGTTTTTCATACTCTATAACATATGAAAATTCAATTAAGGCATAATTACATGAAATTGATTGTTTTAAAACATACATAGATGATAGAAAACATGTTATGATCATATATTAACATGTATGCACACATATAATCAATAATCATTGATAACTTTAGTCACAGAGAACTCAAAATTAATTTTTCATGGTGAAAACATAAGAACGTGTAATTAAAGACTTGGGTTGAAGAATCATACCCTTGCTAACTCTGTTTGATGATGGTATGACTTTAGAATCTACAACTCTTCTTCTTAAATTCTCAATTCTCTCTCAAATTCTCTCTTTTCTTTCTAAAGTTTATCTCTGATATAAGATATATGAATATACGTACTTAACTGATATATATTATATAAGGTATAATATGTATACGTATAATATATATATATATATATATATATATATATATATATATATATATAACTGTTAGGGGTAGTGGGGAGCAGTTAATTCAAATTAACTGACACCCGCTCCCTTAAGGGCTTGTTTGGTTTGTCCTCTTTTCCTTCCTTTCCCATTATTTTAATTAAAGTGTTATTATATAGTTTAATTATCACACTTTAATTAATCAAATAATCTTATTTAATTTCAATTAAATAAAATATAGTATTCTACATTAAATCACATCATCTTATAAGTAAAATTCTCATTTATTAATTATGTCAAATCGTTAAATCTTTAATTAATTATTAAATTAATTAGAATAACATTATCCTTATTAAATAATTTATTTAATCAAATAAACTCAATTAAATTCATACTTTGAACTATAAAAATTCTCCACATTAATTGAATCAACGTAACACCTATAATTAAATTAATCTACCATAATTTCATCAAATAATTATCTAACTCAATAATTAAATTTTCAAAAATATTTATTTAATTCAATTAATATTTTAATTAAATTAAAAAATTCTCGTTCGTCACATTTTTCACCTTGGGTGACTCGTGAACAAGCTTCTTATGGCTCGAAGATGCTATATGTTGCTCTAGACACTCAAAGTATGCTAGATCTAAGCTTAAACAACACAAATATGATGAAATAGTGCAAGATCCGAGCCCTTCTCAGTCTAGAATTCCTTTCTCTCTCTAACTTCTCTCTTTTTTCTATTTATAATCTTCATGCTACTGATATAGGCCATCTAAGGCAGCCGCAGGTGTATCTACGGCTGGAGCATACACACCTAAGGCTGGGGCCCACGTGCTTGGTTATCTCAAAATACGTGCCTTAGGTCTCGGTTGGGTGAAAGTTGAGCTCGGTACCTAAAAATCCCAAAAAGTTCTTTTAAAAGGTTGCGAAATGAGGTCGATTATGATGAAATTGGATTTCGACATAATGATGCAGTAAGCTGAAAGGTATCTTTCGGTTCTCAAGGGTATGTGACGCCCCCAAATTTGAGTCCCTAGAACCTCGGACCTTGTACATTACGTTACATCATCTTCATACATATTATATAAACTAATGCGGAATATATAAACATATATTGTTTATTTAACATAATTCTATAATATTTTCCAAGGTCTATTAACCTTAACTAAATACATACCTTTAATAACTTAAAAGGTTCTCATATATGATTTACATCGGATAACTAATAGTTATAGAAGCATAATAATCTACTCTTGTAGTTTTCCTTTGCCTCTGTCTTTCTTCGAGCCTTCGTCTTAATCTGAAATTTGTTATCATGATATACTAAGGGTGAGCAACTAATTTGCCCAACAAGGTTAAATACAACAAGGATATATCATGATTGAAAGAAAGAATAAGCTTTCGCATTTTCAATAATATAATAATTGTGAAAGAGCATAAATCTGAATTTCAATAAATGAATGACTGAACCAATAATGTTTAACGTCAAGAAGGACCATGAATAACTTTAACTGAACCTTAGGGTAATGAAGGTGATCAACCTTTTATACCTGATGAACATATGCAATATGCGCTAAGTGCGAATCAATAATCATAGATGTGGAATAATCAACAATAATTATCAACTAACATGCTTGAAAGATAATAACTCGAGTTTGAGTTATGGAAACTTGCCTGATTCGTTGACTACTGCTACGCAATTTAAGTTAATATCTTTATTGAAAAGACCTATCAGTTATAAGATTGATCTTTCAATTAGTATAACATACTTTATCTCACAATACTATTAATTTATAAGTAAACTATCTAACATTTAACCACATAGTCAAATATTAGATAGTACCTTAACATCATACGTAATAACAAGTCTAAACCTAGCACACATCGAGTCTTTAATAGTATTCAGTACAGCATGCTGAGTGGTTTCCCACAAACAATAAATAAATTAATTTTCATCTCGTCTACACTATTTTCATAATCGGTTGCTAATTCGTATATACCTCTGCTCCATGAAGGAATCGTTTAGCCCAGCTATTAGACATCAACCATTAAAGAGTACGACTGCACTACCTTAGACTTAACACTTACTTGATCACTTAATAAGTTCTTAATATAACTCGATAAACTATTTACCATTTCAGCAAACCGAATACATTATTTCAGTAAGCTGAAACCAAACTGTCTTTCCGTCCTGACATTATTAGTTTCCATTCCAGCAACATGGAATGGCCAATTCAGCAAGCTGAATCCAAACTTTATTCCCTACCTAACATTTCAGTTTCCATTTCAGCATCCTGAATTGTTCAATTCAGCAAGCTGAAATACCCTTTTCACGAAAATACCAAATCAGGCTATTATTTTTCTATCCTTTGGCCAAACATATATACATATATTCCATACACAAAAAGAATTTTTCTGGAATTTTTCAACTCCCATAAGTTTTTTTCAAAAATTCATTTCTAGTTCGATCCTTAAGAAATCAGCTACATCACACTTAACATTACAAATTCCCAACTCTTGGCGGAATCTTACACGTATTAACGTGAGCTTCCAGTTTAAATTTTGTGGCAATCGGAGTTATAAAACTCCAGTTATAGCATTTTTCGTCAAAAAAACTCATATATTAAAATGACCATAACTCGGTCAATTTAAATAAGAATGAGCTCATTTTTGGACACAAGCTACTTTATCTCATATATTTGTATGTCCCAAAAGATTGGAATTTATTTCATAAATTATATTGCTAAAACTGCCCCTACCAATATTTGGCAGCCTACTTTTTTCAACTTTCAGATTTGGAATCCTTTGCTAAAAACAATCCACACGAAAATCTATAACGCCTTTTTCAATGATTCCACTTGAAAAAGTTAGAAGACTCATAGATATAACTCTAAAAATGAACCACACTCAAAAATTCGAAATAAAATGAGAGATATGGTTGTTTCAATTTAACCTTTTGTTTTCACACAAATTTGATTTTCAATACTTGGTGATTTCTAAGAAAACTTCTATATCCTCACCCATTCACCAACATAATCCATCATAATACCTTCTAATACTTCATATACTCATAGATCTAACATGATCCATGATCTATTTCATCAAACATCACCAATCACAAGATTAAACACAACCAAGGATAAGAAAAATTAGGTTTTCTAACTTTTGAAAAACCTAGTTTCCATTTCTTAGTTTAGATCCAACTATTGATCCATAAAAGGGTTAGATCTAAACTTGAAACACTATTAAACACATAGATCTAAGGTTTTAACCTCAACATCATAACTTTACAAAAATCAAAACTCAAATCAAACCCAAAAATGAAATTAGACTATATAAGTAGAAATCTTTATACCTTGGCTTGGTTCTTCTCTCTTCTTCTTCTTCCTATGCTTGATTAAGGAACTTGAGAAGCTCAAACACTCTCCCTCTCTCTCTTCTCTCTTGGCTGAATCCTCCCCTTGCTCTCACTCTCTCTCTCTCTCTCTTGCTAGCTTATGAGATGAAAGAGAAAAGAATGAAATGAAATGAAAAGTAAATGATTTACTTGATTTGTTTTGTTAGTAAAAGTGAATAGATATAAATTTTATATCTATCATAATCTCCTAAGATCTTTCTCTTCCTCTCTCTCATCATGATAGTTAATTCTTACAAGTAAAGGCAAAAGTGTTGGCCAAATAGAGATGAGACACCTAATAAAGTAGTTACCAACTAAAGCAACTATAATCATTACATCCATCACCCCTCCTCCTCCTCTCCTTTCTTGGGCCAACCAAAATGGGCCTCTCTAGCCCAAATTTATTTTCCATTGAATGCTTATTTAGCTTACTAAGTATCCAATAAGTTCTCACTCAATTGGGCCACCAATTGGGCTACTCAATTAATCTTTGGGCTTGAAATTTTAATTCTTTGGGCCATGAAATCCACATGTTTTCATACTTTTAATTTTATCTTGCCCTAATCATTTAGTTAGGGTTTCCTTTCCCCTCCGTTGTAATTAAATTCCTTACTCATGTATCTTTAATTTCATAACCCAATTAGATTTGCTTTACTTAGGTTATAAAATTAATTATTTGAGATGTATAAAAAATCTCTTAGAGTTAGTATATATTTTTAAATACTAACATTCTCTCATATTATAATCCCTTAGGTTATTTAATTAGCATACCTAATATATATATTAGGTTACATAACTTTATTCTTAATTCCCTTTATATACAAAATAAATGTATACACATCATATAATGTATATTTATTTAATCACGTACATAATCCTCATAAGTCAAAACATATTCCACTAGTGTATTAACTTAATAGCCCTAATTGACTTAATAAGTTATAAACACTCACATAATCATACAAGATAATCTAATAGGTTGAGACATATTTCACAAATCTATTAGATTAGGTCACTAGTATATAATTAAAATACTAGGACAATTAAATAAAGATAACCCTTGAGATTATTTAATTTAAATGCCTAATTTATATATTAGGTTACCAAACTTTATAGGTATCGTAGTACCTTATCCTTAATATTCCTTCAAGTACATATAAATTCATTTCTAGGGTTTAGAAATTTTTTGTAACCCATATTTTCTCTATTCTCATTCAAATAGTAAACCATATAGGTTTTACTTTAAAAATTTTAAATTATTCCTCAAATTGCCATCTAGATTTTTATTCTTTAACCTTTATTTTAATCATTTAAGATCTTATAAATTTCATGGTTGTCACAGTCGATCGGCTCGACTCGATATCATATAGTTCAATGATTACTGCGGTGACTTCTTATGGCCACTTTCTCAACTTTGCAATCCTCGTTCGATCCGCGTCGTGTCTGGGCATCGTTTGCACTTTAATTTTTCCACGGGGTCGTCTCCGGGGTGAAAAGATGCCTTTGCCATACCTCGGGGTTGTCTTCGAAGGGAAATTATGTTTTTACCCTCCTAAAAGGTTAGTCCAAGGAAAGAAAAATTATGAGTGTCTCCAGAAGCCTCTCTTTGTCATGTTTATACAATGCAATGGAATTAACACAACAAAGATTACTAGACACAAAGATACATGACAAGGTATATCTAATGATGCAATGTCATATGTAAAGTATGCAATGAAATGTTTGATTCAGAATTTAAAAGGGTTATTCCCACCTGCGGGGGGGGGAGACAAGGAATGTAAGAATGCTAACGTGCACTGCCGAACCTTCATTGGGGTATCGCCAACAGATTCTACATCGGGGTCAATCCGACGCCTTTATTGGGTTGTCACTAACGGATTCTGCATCGAGGTCAAGTCGACGCCTTCATTGGGTTGTCGCTAACAGATTTTACTTTGGGGTTAAATCGACGCCTTCATTGGGTTGTCGCCAATAGATTCTACATCGGGGTCAAGCCGACTCCTTCATTGGGGTTAATGCCGAGTGATTCTATATTAGGGTTGAGCCGATGCCGTCACCGGGGTTAATGTTGATAGATTCTATATCACAGTCGAGCTGATACCTTTATTGGGGTTAATGCCGACGAATTCTATATCAGGGTTGAGCCAATACCTTCACCGGGGTTAATGCCGATGGATTCTATATCAGGGTTGAGCCGATACCTTTAATGAGGTTAATGCAGACCAATTCTATATCAGGGTTGAGTCGATACCTTCACCGGGGTTAATGCCGATGGATTCTATATCAGGGTTGAGCCGATACATTCATCGGGGTTAATGTCGACGAATTCTATATCAAGTTTGAGCCGATACCTTCACCGGGGTTAATGTCGTTGGATTCAATATCAGGGTTAAGCCGATACCTTCACCGGGGTTAAAGTCGATGGATTTAGAGATAGATTACTAATTTTGACTGACTTTCTAATCTTTCGTTGTTCCACGGCAGGGTTGTTGATCCTCCCTAATTTTTGCCCCTTTTTTGGAGGTTTTTAGGGTTTTTGAGGCTTAAAAATGACCCGGAAGGGCACCTTTCTTCGTGACTACTTAGTTTTGGACCCGTAGTAATGTATTTTGTACTGCATTTAACCAAACAGGAAGTTGCGGGGCCTATTTAGGGCAGCCTTAGATACACTTACGAATGGAGCAGCTGTGTTTGAGGCTAAATGAGATTTGCCTTATACCCCCAGGTAGGCTCATATTCGCTCATTCGATTTGAGTTTTCTTTCATTCTCTTTATATAATCTGACCCTTCTTCTCATATCTACTCAAATCGTGCTTGATTTTAGGTATTCCACCACCGTACGTTCGTTCTACGCACTACATGTAACGTATACATCCAACTTTTTTGCGTTTTAACTAGTGTTTTACCGTTCTTTCTTCATTAAACGCAATATGTATGCGTAGATAGCTTGATGGGCATGTTATGATGCAATGCATGCTTATGTATCATCACATGGTGCAGTATATTTTGATTTGATAGTTGATCTTGACATATATTCTAATAATGTATTAGAAAAACTAATTAAATTGCTATTTAACTGCTTGGTTATGATGATGTACCCTTATAAGGTGGTTTAATGTGTGCCTACATGCACATGGATAGTCCATATTATAAAAGAGACTCTGGCAAAAAAAATTCATGAGTTAAATGACAGGATTCTATATGCAAGCTTAGTTATGCTAGGATATTTATGTCAAAATGATGAAGGCATCTATTTGAGACACATGTAGGACATGCATGATGCTATGACCCAAATTAAATTCCTAGGAGTCTAATGCCTCTAGGTTATAGCGATTAAAATGAAATGAAGATAGAGACTCACCTTATCTTATTCGGATTTCGATGAAATCAATGTCCAGGTATGGAGTAAGATGGACCTAGCAGTTCAGGTTCCCGTAGGAGTTCATCAAGGGTTCATCATTCGAAACCCGCTTCAGATATTTCTATTCCACAAATTACGCAGTAGGTTAATTGATTGATGGAGGCAATACATCGTCCTCTTAATGAGGATAGGAGTGAGATGCCTAAGGGGTACGATACCCCTGAGGATGAGGTCCGTCCTCTAGCTGCTCCCAGGTTCCTTCCTGGTATCCAGGTCTCTATCCCCGATTTATTGGGCACTAGTTTGAGCTACCATCCGTCTGCTTATTTACAGGCGAACGAGGTAATGAAGTTTTCCATATTGATTTACTTTAATTCTCCATTCTTGCCAACAATCGGGTTTTAACCTTGATGTCGTAAAGGTCCAAGAGATTACCTAGCCCAGAGGTAATTGGTTCAGCATATTCTCTTTGTATCAGTCGCTTCACCCTGAGTATCAACTTGGGTGGATTCTTGGGGTTCACATGCCTTCTTCACCATCGCCCCACGTCGTTGCCCCCGGTGCTATCTCCAAACTCTGTCCAAGAGATGGTTCCATCAAAGTTTATCCCTTTATCTGCTGCATTGCGAGGTTGTGATGATGTCGATAGATTGGCGGTATATTACTGGCTTAGAGTTTGGTATGGAGCGAGTACTTTTGGAGGCTCATATCACTGCCACTACTGTTCGCGCCCTTCTGGGTTTCTCTCCTCAGGAGCGAGCCTTCAAGGCTCGTAGTATCCGGTCTGGCTCTCTGAGCGTGGTCGCGGCTTAGGTTACTCTGCGAAAGCCCTTTCCTGATGATTTTGTGGAGAGGAATCGAATCTTACGGCGTCTATTCCTGACCATCATGAGGGGTTATTTCATTGCGAACGATTCCTCCACTGTTCCCTTTAGCTTGGTAGGGGCTGTTCGGGACGTAGGTCGCATTGGGGAATATAATTGGGGATCTTTCACATTCTCTATCTTCCTTCATGAGATGCGACTGCGCTTAGAGGGAGTGATCGATGCTTGGCTCGGCTTCTACTCGTTTCTCTTGGTAAGTCATCTTGACTAATTTATGATTCTCTGAATCTTGATTTGCCTTTTCATAACTATTATTGGGTTGTTTGAATTGACAGTTCTGGGCTTACGAAAGGCTCCCTTGCCTCCGACCTCTCACTATTCTAGGCTTAGACACCTACCCTCGGGGTCGCAGATGGCATCAATCCACATTATCAGATGTTTTAGTTTTGGTGGATTTCCCCATGCCCGCCTCCAGCTGGAGTTGTTGTCCGCATCTGACGTAGTGTGGGTCCCCTATACTATCGAACATTTTGTTGAGGGATTTGAGGATGGTGTACTGACCGGGCCAGAGTATTATCTGTCTACTCGCCGGATTCCTCTTCTGTGTATAGCGGTTGGGAGCTCTACCTTGGAGATCGTGCCTTCCAATGTATCATCGGGGAGGTTCGTCTTCCCTTCCTACCTCCACTTTAGCAATTTTAGCCTTTGACTCTGCCTTTTTTAGAGTTTCCTATGGCGGGGTATGAGGGGTTTCACCTATCAGACGGCCCCATTACTTTGGATGACTTCTCTACTTGGTGGCGCCCTCGCACTATTGGAGCTCATACTAGGGCTACCCAGTTCTTAGGAGATATGTTCCCAGGGTCCATTACGATGATCGAGTGGATAACTTACTTTCAGGAACCTTCTCAACAGTCCCAGATTGCAGCTTTGACTCATCAGGTGGAGAGGCTATTGATGTACTGCTGCCATTTAGAAGGGGATCTGTCATTAGCTGATACCTTCGATTCTCAGGGGCACAAGGCTGGACCATTAGGTATTGGTAGCTTTATGGATGGAAAGAGTCCCTATGAATATCGCCCGGGTATGCAGGAGATGTTTTATTGCTTTGGGACGTAGGATACACCTTATCGCCCAGATATGTAGGATATTCCTACTTAGGATGACTTGGCTCAGGTTTATCAATTTGATGACACCATCACTTCTGTGGATGCTATGTGTCGACGTCGGGAAGAGTTTAAGTCCTCTCTGTACCCCTTTTTGTTGAAGGAGGAGGTCTTTTCTCTTTGGGTTGGTTTTCCATCCTCTCCTATCCGGGGAAAAAGAGAGGATTGCCCATATTCCCTAATTTGATATTATTCGACCTTTCGCTTTTGCTTTGTCTTTGGGGTTCCGTTTAAAGGGTGAATTTTATAGGAAACTGGTACCGACATATGTGTCAACAATTTGAAAAGATTTATTTAATTTTGATGATTGGACCGAATGAGACAGAGTCGCCAGTTGGTATTTTGGAAATGGATGTACCAACTCATCCGAGTTTTAATAGTTTTTTCGCAAAGTGGTCCAATGCGTGACTCTAAAGATTGGTCTTGAAACCCGAGATTTGTGGAATCCGGGGGCTAGGTTAAGCGGGGGGAAGGTGTTAGGCACCCCCCGACTCCCGTGCAAGCACGGTACCGCATCTTATTGATTTTCTATACATAAAGTGTGTATGTGTATATGTGTGTGTGTGTTTTTATTTTGAAAGCTTTATTAGTCTCTTTTTCTAAGTCTTTATTTTGGGTTACTTGAAAGTAGTGTTGTACCTCTTTTGCGCCTAGGTACGAAGAATTTGATCTAATGAAAAGTTCATTTTTAACAAGATATATGAATTGAAGTGAGGTTTTGGAATGTAAGATTTTCAAATCCTTTGCCTAACTAGGAATCCAAGGACTTCGATACTTCCTTTTATTCTTTACGTTCATTATGTGATCTACCCCGAATCGCATTATTGTTCATCAAAAGCTCTTTGTGGTTTTATTAGAAATCATTTTGATGATATGCATTCAAAAGTGTTAAAAAGGATTCGGATCATCATCAGGCATGTAAGCCATCTCGATGAACCGAGCTCCCGCAATCAAGGTTTTCACTATCAAGGGATCTTGAATCCGACCTGTCGAGACTAACCCCTCAAGTTCATTTTCAAGATCTAAATATTACATGTACAACGATATTTAGGTTCTTTAAAGCATTTACATCATAAAAACCGGTCCATCGTTGGAATCAAGTCGGATCCATTCAGGGATCTCAACATCGAGATTCCTAGGCTCACATAATTTGTACAATATTACATATATATAACGTCCACGGCTTACATATTAGATGATTTCATAGATTGAAATCACCGTTTAGGCTGTTTCGGCCCCCCTTTCACCTCTAAATATAGATTTAGGGTTATACGGGTTAACCAGGACCATTAAAAATAATAAATCCATAGATATACCATGAATCTAAGCCGTTATAGCCCATGGGTTAATGCTTTATGCTTAAGAACCTCTCGGGGGGCTAGATTAGTCTTAGACTTAGGTATATCTAGCCTTCGCGGTCGATTTACAACTTAATAAGCACAATATAACCGATAGAAATGTAAAATCTATCAACTATTACATAATATGCTTAAAACACAACAAGTTTAGCTATATTCAAATAAGATATCTCATTAATCTATCATTTGAACAACAATTACAAAGAAATGAAGCTCAAAAGTGCATTATTTCACATTGGGGGACGCGTGAACAAGCGTTTTAACTCATGGGATGAACTTAGAACACTAGTGGGGCTTCAAGTATATGCTAGATGGGATGATTAAGCTTCAAGTTGGTAGTATTGAATTCCACTCGAGCCTCTCTCTCTCTAGAATAACTTTTCTCTCTCCAAAATGTATCTCTCTTTATTTTTTAAAATGAACTAATGTGGGGGATTTAAGCTGCCAAAGGCAGCCACAGCCATATATGCGGCTAGCCGCAGATATGGTCAAGGCTGGCCAAAGTGGGCCCCACAGGCTCGGTAGGTGGTCCTTCGATTTCAGTTCGGCAGAAGTTAACGTCCGTCGCTCGACCTTTCAGACAGTCTTTGAGGAATGCAGAGGGAATAAATTGATTATGACTAGATTAGGGTACAAAAAGTTGATACTCGTAGCCGAGATATATCCACCAGGTCCAGATATCAGTTAGCTAATTTATCTCTGATGGCACGTTGTTCGAGGTTCACTGAAGTAGTTTTTGACAATCACTATCTCAGCTCGTCGATCCTCGATCGGTTCATGGTATGTTTGGACGTCATTGGTCCTTTGCACCACTCCCGGGGTTGTCTCTGAGATGAACTGGCTCTTTTGCACTACCTCGGGGTTATCGTCGGAGTAGAATTATTCTTTTGCCCTTCTGCAAGGTTAGTACATAGAAAGCAAAATTTTGAGTGTCTACAGATGCCCCTCTTTATCATGTTCATGCAATGTAATGGAATGAACACGACAAAGATTAATAAACACGAAGAATGCATGACAAGGTATATCTGATGATGCAATGTCATGTATAACAGATGTGATGATATGTGAGATTTAGAGAAAGGTTACTTCCCTGGCTGGGGAAGTTAAGGATTACATTGTCAAGATCAAACCGACCTGCGCTGAATTGTAGTCAACGGATTGCACCATCAGGGTCATGCTGATGCCCACACTTGGTTGTAGCAAACGAATTACGTCATCCGGGATTTGCCGACCCTCGTAGGGTTGACGCCAACGGATTACATTATCGGAGATTTGCCGACCTGCGTAGGGTTGTTGCCCATGGATTACATCATCGGGGATTTGCCGACCTACGTTGGGTTGTAGTCAACGGATTACATCATCGGGGATTTGCCGACCTACGTAGGGTTGTTGCCAACGGATTACATCATCGTGAATTTGTCGACCTGCGTAGGGTTATCGCCAACGAATTACATCATCGGGAATTTGCTGACCTGCGTTAGGTTGTAGTCAACTGATTACATCATCGGGGATTTGCCGACCTATGTAGGGTTGTTGCCAACGGATTACATCATCGAGGATTTGCCGACCTGCGTAGGGTTATTGCTAAACATCATCGGGGATTTGCTGACCTGCGTAGGGTTGTTGCCAACGGATTACATCATCAGGGATTTGCCGACCTGCGTAGGGTTGTTGCCAACTGATTACATCATCGGGGATTTGCCGAACTATGTTGGGTTGTAGTCAACTGATTACATCATCGGGGATTTGTCGACCTGTGTAGGGTTGTTGCCAACGGATTACATCAACGGGGATTTGCCGACCTGCATTGGGTTGTAGTCAACTGTTTACATCATTCGGGATTTGCCAACCTGTATAGGGTTGTTGCCAACGGATTACATCATCGGGGATTTGCCGACCTGCGTAGGGTTGTTGCCACCGGATTACACAATCGGAGGTCGAGCCGACGCCTTTACTGATTTGTTATCGATGGATTTCATCGTCGGTGGTTGAGCCGACGCCTTCACTGGTTCGTTGTCAGTGGATTGCATCATCAGGGGATTCGTTATTGGTGGATTTCATCGTCGGGGTTCGAGCCAACGCCTTCACTGATTCATTATTGGTGGATTTCATCGTCGGGGGTTGAGCTGGCGCCTTCACTGATTCGTTGTTGGTGGATTTCATCGTCGAGGGTTGAGTCGACGCCTTTACTGGTTCGTTGCTGGCATATTCTGAGATACAGTATTGATTTTGACTGATTTCTGGCCTTCCGGCATTCGACGTCGGGATTTCTGATCTTCGCCGAACTTCTGCTATTTCGGAGGATTTTTTAGGGTCTTTCGGGGCTTAAAACTATCCCGAAAAGGTATCATCTTAAATAATGTGACAATTCTGAACCCAAAATAACACGTTTCAGACATCGCGTTACCAATTGGGAAGCTGTGGGGCCCACTTGTAGCAGCCGAATATATGGTTGTGGCTGGAGCAACCGTGCTCAAGGCTGCCCCTGATCGAGCTTATACCTTCGGGAGGCTTCATTTTCACCCATTCCATTCGAAATTCTTAGTTTTCTCTCTATAAAATTGAGCCCCACTTCATATTTACTCGATTCCGACTTGATTTGGAGCGATCCGCCATCGTACAACTCTTCTACGTACTACGTGTAATGTCTAGACTCTGTTTTTTTGTGTTTTTGTTGGCGAAAACCCGTATTTCCTTTCTTAAAGGCATTATATCTAACATGTATGCATAGACAGCTAGATAAACGTGTTTATGATGCAATGTATGCCTACAGATCATCTTATGGACCACATAGATGAGATATGTTATTATTTATCAGTTAATCTAGACATATATTATATATATGTGTTAGAGTAACAGTTTAAATTGATTTTTACATGCTTGGTTGTGATGGTATACCCTCATAGGGTGATTTAATACATGCTTCGGGCATGTGGATAGTCCATTTTATAGAGGAGACTCTGGCAAAAAAAATTCATGAGCCAGATGCAGGGTCCTAGATACATTCATGTATATACTAGGATGCGATTAAAATAATGTACACATATAATGGCACATGTAGGACATGTATGATGTGATGACCTAAATTATATTTTATGGATTTAATTTAAAATTTAAAATGAAGTAGGAATATACCTTACTTGGCTTTGATTCATGCGAACTCATTGTTCAGACATGGATTCGGTAGGACCCAGTCGTTCTACATCTCAGCGAGTTTCATCTGGAGTTCGCCGACGAAGAGCTCCTTCCGAGGTTCCTATTTCCCGGATTAGCAGATGGGTACAAAAATTGACAGATCTAGCTCATCGACCTGGTGGGGAGGACCCTGATCCCATGGATGAGGAGGATATCCCCGAGCCTGAGGTTCCTCCTCAGCCCCCTACTGCGCCATGTACTCTTCCTGGCATCGAGGTAGCTGTCCCAAATTTGCTGGGTACAGATCTGAGCCGCCATCCCTCCATTCACTTGCAGGCGAACGAGGTATGTGATTAATTTGTTTTCATTTCTCCTTTATATCACATACGGGTTTTCTTAACCTTGAGGTCATGCAGGTTCCGGAGTTTACCCAACCTAGGGGTAACTGGTTCAGTATATATGCTCTGTATCACTCGCTACATCCCGAGTACAGGGCGATCGTGGATTCTTGGGGATTTGAGGCTTTCTTCACCATTGCTCCCCGTCACTGCCCTTGGGGCTACTTGTGAGTTTTGTCCGAGTGATGGTTTCATCAGAGTTAGTCTCTCCATCTGCTGGACTGTGAGGTCGTGATGACTCCCATGGACTAGAGGTACATCACTGGTATAGAGTTTACCGGAGATAGGTAGCCCTTGGAGCCGACTATCACTCTGACTATTGTGCGCACCCTCATAGGGTTTTCTTCTCAGGAGAGAGCCTTCAAGGCTCATAGTATTTGATCGGGATGCTTGGGTGTCGATTTCGCTCGAGGCACCTTGCAGCAGTCGTTGCCTGTCGATTTGGCAGAGAGGGATCGCATCTTACAACGTCTGCTCCTGACCATCATGAGGGGTTGTTTTATTGTGAACAACTACTCCGCTATTCCCTTCAGCTTGGTAGGGGTCGTTCGAGACGTAGATTACATTGGGGACTACGATTGGGGATCGTTCACATTCGCTCTTTTCCTGCACTGGATTCGACTGCGATCTGAGGGAGTTACCGACGCTTGGGTCAGATTCTACCCATTTCTTCTGGTAAGTCCTTTTGACCGAATTTCATTTATTTGACTTTTGCTTGATTTATCATTTCCCACGACTAATGGAGGGTTCTTTTGAATTGATAGTTCTGGGCTTACGAGAGGCTTCCATATCTTCGCCCCATATCCGTCTTGGGCTTGGACACTTATCCTCGGGGAGGTAGATGGCATCAGTCTACTTTGTCGGAGGTCCCGGTTGCGAAGGGCTTTACCCATGCCCATCTTTAGTTTGAGACACTGGTAGCTCGGGACATAGTGTGGCTTCCATATTCTAGAGAGGACTTGTCCGAGGGATTTGAGGATGGTTTATCGACAGGGCCAGAGTTTCAGTTGTCCACTCGCCGGATTCCATTCCTTTTTGATGGTGGTTGGGAGCTCTACCTCAAGGAGTACGCTTTTGGATGCATCACTGGGGAGATTCGCCTTCCTTTTCTTCCTTCAGCTCTGTGTTTCTAGCCTTTATCCTCGTCGATTGCATCGATTCCCACCCTGGGGTATGATGGTTTTCACTTGTCTGATAATCCAATCACTTCTGAGGACTTTATCGCTTAGTGGGGGCCACGCACGATAGGAGCTCAGACACGTGCTACCCAATTCTTGGGAGATATGGTTCCAGGGTCCCTTATGATGAAGGACTAGATATCATGTTATAGGAGCCTTCTCATCAGGTTCAGATCGCTGATTTGAGACTTCAATTGGAGCAGCTGTCGGCCTACTGTCGCTATAATGTGTTGGACCCGTCCTTGGCTAGTACTTTTGCTTCTCAAGGTCATGAGACTGGACCGTTAAGCGATGGTGGCTCTCATGGTGCTGGACCCTCATGTTTTGGTGGCACTAATGATAGAGATGATCATTTCCCTCGTCACCCGGATATGCAGGAGTCACCATATCGCCCTGATCAGCAGGATGTGCCCACTTAAGGAAGACGGCCCCAGGTAGACTTTGCCATTTTAGAGGAGCGACGGGATGTTGCCCGAGTGGATGCTTTGGTTATGTGCCTTAGAGCCTATCTATACATGCCATTTTATACTGACCATCTGGATGTGGCGATGTCGATGTTTGTTAGAGCTCTCCGAGAGGACTTTACTATACTTCCCCTTATCCTGGCAGAGACATTGATATCAGCCTCTATCTACCATGACGTCGGGGATCAAGAGTTTAGAGGTAGCCCAGTGCTTCTATACATCTGGTTGATGACGCACCTCAGACTGATATGGGGGCTTCGTCGCCACGGGTTTTGTTTTGGACATGGCTTGTCCCAGATCTACTCATATCGCCCGATTTCTTGCATCGATGAGGCATCCTGGACTTCATTTCTGGGTGCCATGGAGGAGCCTTTTGCTATAGTCATGTATTCTGGGTATTGCTCCTTTTTGAGTTTCATCACCCATCCAGCCGATCTGGATTTCCTTCCATTGGCGGTTTTGAGGTGTGTGACGACCTATCATCCTCTGGCGGTGATGGGTCAGTTTGATCAATACCAGGAGGTCCATGCTTTTGAGGGGACTGAGGATTAACACTTCCCCGTCTGCTCAGTTATCGAGGCTGATTTGGCTCGGGTTTATGGATTCTGGTCTCATCGACAGACAGCGGAGTTCAGAGACTGCCATCCCGGTCGATCTGTAGAGTATTCAACTTGGCTTGAGTCGGATTTGGCACCAGAGACCACAGATCAGGTTGTAACAGGATCTTTATCCGATGACGATGGTTGGTCTACAGATGCTGCGGAACCGATGGATGATCCTATATCTCCGACTGAGGATGCGTTGTTTGCAGTTTTGACAGCTTCTCTAGTGAGCACTGTCCCGCGTTCGGCCTCAGTTTCCATGGAGGCGATGGATAGGCATCTTCACCTTGTGACCTTTGAGAGGGATCAGGCTCGGTCTCTGCTGTTGACTACCGTAGCTGGTCGAGATGCTGCTATCACTGAGAGAGACGCAGCCCGTGCTTCCAGAGACAAGGCCCTCATTGACAGAGATGAGGCACAGACTTTCTCAGATGGACTCATTGGGCACGTACAGGGTGTAGTGCAAAGTCGAGATGAGTTTTTTCGTATGGCAGCAGAGATGCTGAGGCGGGTTGATATGTTGGAGCACGAGTTCAGAGTTGCTCCCCCGACTACAGAGATTGCTGGATATTTGGCGATGTTGGCTCGTCTCACCACTTATTTATAGCTCTATTTTATTTTCCTGTAGAGACTTTTTTATTATCACTTATCATAGGTTAGAATCAACTTTTGTATTCTAAACAGTTGTATATATAAAAAGGAGCAAGTTCAGTTCACTTCCCTTGTTTGTGCATGTCTAGCTTCGCACACGGTTGCCATTTTTGCTTCATAATTTATTATGTTGACATACAGCTGGTCTCGTTGTAACGCCCCCAAAATTCATACAATATAATTCTCATCCTCGATCGTTAGCAATACATCTTTAATCTATCTTTACATCATTATTCGATATTAAAATTACTAAAAATGCAGAATATTTAAAACTTTTTAAACTTTATCTTTATTGCCCTGAATCGCAACTTTTACATTACATCTATTCGATTCAAATCTATATCATGAATCTTTACAACAAAACGACTATACAAGTCTTACATCATAAAGCAATATCCACTATACATCAGATAGCTCAACTTTACAACTTACCAATTACGTTACAATCAAAACATCAAATACAATTTGATATTTAACATAAGTAATATTCTTGAACATTGATTCCTATAATTCACTTAACACGTATCTTTACCTTGCATCTTGGACCTGCAAAAATGGTTATTTGCAAGAGTGAGCTCGACAGCTCAGCAAGATCTAACAGTTTTCATGCATCACATAACACATAATTAACATGCTCAATATTAAAGTAACATGGCATACATGCTTTAATCACATAACAAATATAAAGATTGAGTTCCTTACTCAATCAACATTATTAAATCAATCAATGTAGTCATAAATTGACTTTAATATTTCATTCTTGCAACATATATAACATAGCATACTCTTTGCAATACAATTAAAAACAGTTCATAATATCATCAAGTTCACATAGAAAATAGGAACCGAAAGACTTACCTGGCTCGTAGATTACCAAATACCGAAAAATAGCTTAATATAATCTGCTTCATGATCCTACATAACGTATTACCATACGCATCAATTATTAGTCACCTAGCAACGCTTATCAAACGTCTAAGTAAATACTACTTTATACTTTCAAATTCTCTTCTATTTACTCGTTTGACACTCGCTGTCAAATCATATGTATAATTAACAATATCAGTTAATTATCACATAGCTAATCCTCATCGTTAGTTAACAAATCTAGGTTAACTCATTCCTCATTAACTATTAAATTAGCAATTGATTATCACATCACATAATCATATAACTTCTCACATAATTAATCAATTAATAATTACATACTCTGTAAGAACCTGAATTTCCAAGAATCATTATTAATAAGAATTTAATGAATAAAATTCTTAGAGCATGAGATAGATTCGAATATGAACATATATATTTGTGATGGGGTTTGTAGTATTGAATTACATAGGGTGTTATGAACTATGTAATACGTGATTCTTAGTGTTTAATAAATATATATATATATATCATTATTATATATTTTTAGAGATGAATTAATAGAGGAGGTGGATAATATTTATCTATCGTTATTAAATGATTTATAGAATTATTTATCATGGTAAGATGATGACATTAAATATTTTTGATAGTCACCATTTTTCTGGAGTATATGTACGTTGTTAGAGAGAGAAAGGAAATCAATATATATCATTAAAAATGTATTGGTTAGAGAATTATTAATTAATTGAATACACAACGAGAAATGTAGATATATATCTTGAATTATGTGGATTGGTGGAAAGAGAAATAATTATTATATATTTCTAATAAAGATTATTAAAATAATTTCTTATATTATTTTAATAAAAAGGGGGAATGTTATTTTAAATAATAATAATAATAATACCTTGTATGTCTTTGACGGAGGTAATATGAATGAGAGTAGATATATGAAAACATATTTACTATATGTAATTTATTGGTATGAAATAACTTATGGTGTACATGTTGTACATCTAACTATATTATCAATACTAAGATATTATATTTAAATAATATCTTGAAGAAATGAGTAAGTTATTTTTAATGATTAATGCCTCTATTGGAGATAATATTATATAATAAAATTATTATATCATATTTTGAAGGAATGATTAAACAGGGTTAATTAATATTATTATGAGAATTATTGCTATGTGCAAGTATACATGTTATGTGAGTTAGTATCTGTGCGTATATTTGCTAGGATTAATTTCAAGGGAGTCACTAATGGTGTATTAAATTAGTAGACTAACCCTAAGCTTTATCTCAAAAGAATTGATAAGATGATTAGTAATTGAATATTCAATTACTTGAATATAGTGTAGGGGTTTAAACGTGATTGATTAATTAATATTTTGGATAATTAATCGATAACGTATGAATTTATTGTTATTACGAATAATAAAACATAAGCGTGTAAAGGATTAATCGTAATTACAGTGGATAAACGATTAACGAGTAATTAATTGATAATGTGTCAATTAACTATTATTGCGAATAATATATTAATGAGCAAACGATTAATAAATATAATGAGATTTATATTTATTTGATTAACTGTTTTATACATGCATGCGATAATTAAACCTTTAATATAAGGTAGTTACCTCTATATGGTATAAAATGCAATGTGACACATATATATTATATAGTAAAAATAATTGCATTATGTGAATCACATAATAATATTATTTATGATGAGTGTGGGTAATAGTAGTAAGCAATTGTTAAGTGATGAGTACTCCAATAAGTTATTGTAATTAAAATAATAACTGTTTTGATAATGAGTAATAATAGTACCCAATTGTATTATACTCAGTGTTAACAAAGTGTACATAGATTATATAGGTGCAATTAAATTTACTACATGGTAGTATTAATTATTTATTGGAATGACAGTGTGTACCCTCTAATTCATATATATAACCTAAAGTATATGTATATATTATAATATAAGTGTTGTGTGTAAGACATGTTGCCCATTTGCTGTGATTGGTAGCATTGTCCAATAAGGAGTGTCTCATTCCTTCCTCACGTGAACTCCCAATAGGCTACTACTCTACCTTTCCTTCTCTAACTCAGCAATAAACTAGCTAATGAGTATAAGGGAGTGGGATTCATGATGAATCCACCAACTCCTCACCAACTACTTGTTAACCTCCATATTATTGTGCAATCCGTTGGTTCAAAATTGGGGATAATTGCATTGTCTGTTTCTTCAATTTGCCTATATAATGAACTCTCTCCTTCTTCCTTACATTTGCTAATATTTCATTAAGTGTGAATTGAGAGCATATATATATATATTTGTGATAAGCATTCTTGAGTTAAAAGGAGTTAAGATAGCAGCAAGTGCAAATCCTTCAATTGCAGAGGTATAATCAAATATATTCATGTTCTTCATTTTCTGTAATTCTAGATTCTTGAATTGATCATTAATTGATTGATTAAGTGATTGGAATATGTTTATCAAGTGTTTAATGAGTTAGTAAATATGTTCGGCTTGCAATATTGTATGTTAAGAATTGAACTGCTGAACAATTTCTGAGTTGTCCTTAAGTTCTGCCGAAACAGAACTGTTTCTATCTCTGGCTGGCCACCTGCGCAGCTGCGCTAGGCCTGAACCAGAAATTTATTTTCTGTTAAGTACTGATAAATGCTAGCATGTAGTATATAAGTAGAACAAACATGTGGACGTAAATAACATGCATATATGATTACTTTGATATGACATAAGCATGCATAATCATGTTAATATGTTTCATGGAAGAAAAACTTATAGTTTTAAAAAGAAACTTATAGTTTTAAATATGAACTTCGACATATACGTGAGATGTGTACATTCTAATTTTATGAACATGATAGTATGGTTTATATTGACATAAAATGCATGTTTAAAGTGTTAAACACACTAGCATACATGATTAATAGATTCAAGAGGTTTTCAAGAAAAACTTAAAGACATTTGAAGTGAACTTGACCAAGACTTATGTCTTGTAATTTCTGACCATTTGAGTATGTGTAAATGACTTAGACATATTGACATGAACATTTTTGACTTCGTTAGTGTGCGATTTCTAAAGAAAGTTATAAAGTTTTAAAATGAGCCTTGGCACATACTATTGATGCTTATGTTCTGACTTTTTGAGCATAATTGCATGGTCTAGATAGGCATGAAATGTAAATTTAAAAGTGTTGAGTTTACCCTAGCATTTATGGTTTAAGTCATAATGGTTTCAAAAGTATGATTCGGACTTTTTACAAACTAAGTTGTGTGATCATAGTGTATTAGTGTTCTAATATGTTTGAGCATGCATGCTAGAGCTTTTAAATGTCATGTATGTGCACACACCTTACTAGACACTATGAAAGTTAGTAAGCATGAACGAGGTATGAGTTAATCTTGTTTAAAGCCATTAACAATGCTAGTTGTGCGTATATGGTAAAGGTATTTATAAGCATACGTCTTAACTAGTATGACACCTCACATATATATGTGATGAACATAGTAGCATGTTTACATTATTATTTCTGAGTTATAAAATAGAATCTTAATGATGCATTAAGTGTTGATTTGTACAATGGTTATATAAAACTCGAAAACTATAATTCCGTTAATGTTTGAGAAACGTATGAATAATAAGGATCATATAAGTTTTAAATATATGTCGAACACCTTTAGTTAAGTGTGTGATACATGTATATGAAAGATGATAGTAAGTATGTATGATTAAGGTATACCTATACGTATATGGTTATTCTAAGAATACGATGAGACAGTAAAACGAAGGTTCTAAGAACCTAGTTAGACAACAATGTGATCAATTATTATATTAAGAACGTATGGATATGTATAACTGATATGTATGAATCCATAATTGAATGATTGTATAGGAATACACGAAGTGCAAATATCTTAAGCAGTTAAGTCGTAGTTGTTAAACTACGCACCAGGCAAGTCTTTCAGTTCTTATTTGATATATGAATTCAATAACTGTTAGATGAATCTAACAGAATTATATTATGTCATGATGATGTTAACTTATATATGAACTGTATATGAGATATGTATGAGATTGAAAGTTGATCTTTGATGATATACTTGTTATGTGAGAAGTAACATGCATAGTATATATCGATTGATTATAAATGCATGAATTGGGTATGATATTATGTACTATGTGATGCATGAAAACTGTTAGAATTGCTGAGCTGTCGAGCTCACTCTTGCAAATAACCACTTTTGCAGGTTAAGGACTCACGACAAAGGTTACGTGTTACGTGATAGAGTTCAGAGATTACTGTTTATTAAATATATGCTCTTGAACCATATTTAATTTCTAGAAGATGTATACGATAGTAGATTACAATGTTTTATACATGTTGAAATTGTAAGCTGTGTTATGAAAAACACATAGGGATTTCGAAATGAGATGTATACGTTTATACGATAATTCGAACATAGTGAATCATATTTTATTCAAGGTTATGTAATTGATTCAAGATTATGAACTCAATGAAAGATTTTATTCAAGGAGATAGAAAAGTTTAAGTTATTCCGTATTTTTGTAACATCAGTTATGATGTATAGACAGGGATGGTATATGACCAAGAATTGAAAACTTATATTAAGGTTTAGGGTCATCATACAAGATCTTGGATATGAAGAGCAATTATATTTCTATATTGTAATAAGTGAAATTTATTCATTAAGTTTTGAATAAAAGATGTATAATTCCGCGATAGATGTATCGTGGCGGACTGGATCCGAGGTGTTTGAGAGACCCGAATTTGGGGTCGTCATATACTCATATTAAATTATAACTAAACAAATTATAATTTAAACATCCACTTTAATTATAACTAATCAAATTACATCTTATGTTAATCAAATTATAGTTATCAATCACTCTACATCATGCATAATTAAACAAATTACAACTTCTAATTTATCATGCATTTATTAAACTGTAATTAAATAAATTATAATTTAAATTACACATTCATCTTAATTATAATTATTCCAAATTATAATTACATATTAATCAATTAAATTATAATTACACAATTATAATTTAAGTTAAACAAATAATCCACTAACCTTTATTATAATTTAACAAGTTATAGATTAATATAAATCTTTACTCTAATTATAATTATCCAAACTATAATTGCATATCATATTCACTAAATTATAACCAAACAATTTATAGCTTAAGTTAAACCTTTAACTCGATTAAAATGAATTAACTAATAACAATTTAAGGTTTTCACCACCTTCTTCCTTTTCAATTTTGAAATCGCCAAATACATACTCATAACATCTTATTGCAAATCTTGGTTCTTGTTAACACATAACCAAATCAATTTAGATTTTAAAACTGTACAAATACTTTAAATTTTCTGCCTCTGCTCAGGTACTAGCGCAGCTGCGTCACCTTAAGCTTTGGAACCGGCACAGCTGCACTGGTGCACGATCTGGGAAACTCAGTTGGCGCAGCTGCGCCGTTTCTGCCTTTGTTACCGGCGCAGCTGCGCCGTAACACGAACAAAAACAGTGCAGACTGCTTCCTTGCTTCACTGTTCTTTCCCAATATACCTACAATTGGCAATTCTAAACTACTCAGACAGTGTAAAGCATACTTGTGCAACCATACACATGTACAACATAATTCAAATCACAAAAATCATATAAATAATCAAAGTCAAAGGTTTTAAAACCAAAATTTTCTATTTTCACAAAAACTCGTACTTTTCACAAAATAATTCATCATAAATCCAATTCTCAACCAATTAAATTCATAATTCATGTATTATCTTCGTTATTGAAACTAGTATCATGAACAACTCCCAATTTGAATTTTAACACATGATAAATCCTCAATTTTCATTCTAAAATTCAACCAAAACATATAAACCCATAAGAACACAAATTCTCCATTAGAAATTTATTTTTATAATACTTTGATTTCTGAAAAATCGTTTATAGTATACATGTAAGGGATTACAACATCTATCAATTCATTCATCATGTAATTAGCCAAATCATCCGTTACAATTCTAATTATTTAAGAAATTCAAGAATACAAGAACTAAGAACAAGAGGTGGATTACTACCTTAAATCCTTGACTGAGTTTCGTTAGATTGTGTGAATAGCTCTGATAATCCCCCTTTGATTCTCAAAATCACTGACCCTGTGACGAACAAGATTTTTGTAATTTAATGTGAATATTTATTGAATTAAATAAATATCAATGATTTAATTATTGAGTTAAATAATTAATTGATGAAATTATGGTAGATTAATTTAATTATATGTGTCACGTTAGTTAAATTAATGTGGTGAATTTTATATTCAAAGTATGTATTTAGTTGAGCTTATTTGATTAATATATTAATTAATAAGCATAATGTTATTCTAATTAATTTAATAATTAATTAGAGATTTAATGATTTGACATAATTAATAAATAAGAATTTTAATTATGTGACTATGTGAATTATTGTGGAATTATGCAATTTTATTTAATTGATTTAAATAGGATTATTGATTAATTAAAAGTGTGACATTATTAAACTATATTATAGTAAGTTAATTAAATTAATGGGAAAGGAAGAATAAAAGGGGCAAGCAAACAAAGCCTTATTGGGGGTTGGGGTCAGTTAACCCATTATGGGATTAACGGACGACCCATAACTCCACTATTATATACGTATATCATATTAGTGGTATATCATATATCATATATTACATTCATCAGTTAAGAAAGTAAAGAGAAAACACAGAGAGAAAAAGAGAGAAATTGAGAGAAAAGACTTGAGAATTAGTTAGAGAAGAGATTGAAGAATTTAGTTGCATCATCATCACTAACTAGCAAGGGTAATTCTTTCTCCTACGTTTTTAAATTCAAGTTCTTACAGTTTTCATTAACGTATTCTTAAAAAGTTCTCTGTGAATGACTAATTTGATGATTAATGCATGATATGGTTTTATATGTGTTATTATATGATCATAACATGTTTTATATCATGTATGCATGATTTAAAGTAATAAATTTCATACAATTATGCTTGATTTGATTTTATAAAAGTCACAGAGTAGAAAAGTTGTATATATGGCCATACGACCCTTATGTACAATTTTTATACTATGAATCGATGATTTAACTTTGAATTAGCACTTGCATATAATTGTACACGTTTATACGAACAAAACAGAAGTTAAACGAACGGATTCGGTGTTATAACGAATCCGTAAAGTTAAATTTCGTGATTTTCCTTCAAAACATGATAAAGTATGAAAACAGTGAACTTAGATGCCTTGGATTGTGTGATTACATGATTTAGAATGCTAAGATCATGCTAGAAATATTGTATAGTGTTTATGTGAAGTCCATATTTCATGGGTAGCAATTAAATTGTTGTGGTAGCTTTTATTCTGGGCCTGGTTCTCTGTTATTCGTGAACTGCAAATTCTGAAAATGGCGTTTGGAGCTGCAGCGCCAACTTTAAGCCTAAGAGTGGGGCTGCAGCGCCAGTGGAGCTGCAGCGCCAGATTTAAGCCTAAGAGTAGGGCTGCAGCGCCAGTGGAGCTGCAGCGCCAACTGTAAGCCTAAGAGTGGGGCTGCAGCGCCAGTGGAGCTGCAGCGCCAGACTTAAGCTTAAAGTCCGAGCTGCAGCGCCAGTGGAGCTGCAGCGCCATTTTTAGTTCAAATGGTGGAGCTGCAGCGCCACTTGGTAATTTTCCCCAAAAATGAGATTTTAATTATTCAAGTTCAGAAAATGTAATTGGAACCTAATGTAATAAACATGAAGACATGATTAAACATATAATAAGAGGTTAATAACTTATATTACGTGAGTAATTAATAAGTTAATTACTTGACTTGAATCGTTAATTGTATAGTCCAATAACGTGCTCAAGACCGATGTGTGTGATTCGATATGTATATCGAGTTATTGATTAATGTGTATTGTGAACGTATTGATATGTAGGATTTAATAAAGAACGTGAATTATAAATTGTAGCTTGTGCAAGAGGCAAGTTTCCTATCCTTAAACTTGTTTAATATTTTGCAAGTTTCCTAAACTCAAATCTTACTTTTACATTGAGCAAGTTCTTATCCTTGTTTATTCAAGTTGAGATTTTCATATGAGATATTACTATTTTTTTTAAGCATGATTCAGCTATACAATACTTATTCGATTGTATACTCTCGAGATTTACCATTCAAGTTGAATATCGATGATATTGTTGAACTTAGGACTAGTGAACCCTTATTTATTCGACTAGTCTATAGTTGATGTATGTTCTAAATTCTAGAATACTTATTGAGCTTATCCAAACCAAACTTCCTTTGGTGCGGACTCTGATGTCAAAACTGAGATGAACAACCCTTTAATAGGGGATTATTTACGCTTTAGCGTTGAGATATTGTGCACAGTATGGTACTAAGGGCTGATCCTCCTAAGTACGAGAAGTAGAGTCCATAGTCTTATGACTGTTAAAGGTTTAAAGCATAAAAATTTTACAACCTAGGACATAGTTCAAGGTCTTATGACCCTCAGACGTTCTTTTGATTCCTGTTTTTCATTCTTGAGTCAAAAGTTGAGTTTCTTTATTCAGATGTCTTTGATTCACTCGCATGTTATTATATTGTTGTCATATTATTATACTTGTGGGCAATCGTGCTCACTCTTGCGTAATAATAACATTGCAGTTAAGAACGAAAGGTCCGACGAGCCTTCTACTAGCAAAGGCAAAGGCAAAGTCAACAAGTGATGAAGACTTGTTGTTTATTTTAATTGTTATGTTTCAGACTTATATTAGAGTTGTGTAAGACTTATTTATTTGTTTATATTCTGCACAGATGTTTAAGGTTAGTATGACCTGGGATTTATTTTATTTATTACTCAGATGTTGTAACCCCATAAGGGGAGGATTTAATTCTATTTATTGCATGGTTTACATTTACTATGGGTAGATAGATAGATGATATTCGTACAGTGAACACCAAGTCCCGTGGAATTGAAGTACCCGAATTTGGGGGTATCACAGACCCCCTCTCAATTTTCTTTGTAAAAATCACAAAGTGTTTACTCTCTGTATTTCTTTCTCTTCTTCTCTAATTCTTCTCTGCTCTTTCTTTTTCTCTCTAGCAAACTAACTTTGTTTTTTCTAACTCTTGTTTTAATCTAACGTAATATACATATAATATAATACAATACTTAATTATAAGATATATAACTTCCACTACATAATGGTCTTTATTAATTATAATAAGTACCATTAATATATATAAGTTATAATTTAAATTTTAAAAGCCCTAAGGCTTGTTTGGCAAAACAACATAATTTTTAAAAATAGGTTTTTAGTAGTAAGGCCCCGTTTGGCAAAACAGATTTAAAACAATACAAGGGTCTTGTTTGGAAAAACGGTTTTAACACTTTTAATACTTTTAACATATAATCTTAATGTTAAATTTTAATTAATTAAATCTTAACATTATAATTTAATTAATTAAAAGTCTAACATCAATTAATCACATAATTATAATTACTCGCTAATTATAATTTCATGTAACACTCATCATATAACTCATCTAATTTAATTATCTCAATTAAAATAGAACTATAATATAAAATCATTACATCAATTAAATAAAATATTAAATATTTAATTAATTAATATATTACACTTAATTATATTCCTCCACAATAATCACATAATTTATTTATTTAACTTAATAAATTATTTATTTAATCATTATATATTCTCTTTACATCGATTTACATATTTCACAACATATGACACGTATACACATATTCACACTCAAAACATCTCATAAATAAGATTTTTATTTATTAAATTCTCATTTATAAATTCTTAAAAATTCGGGATGTCACATCCTTCCCTCCTTATAAGGATTCCGTCCTCGGAATCAACGAAACCTCCCTTACTCGATTTTCACAAAAAATCTCTTTCACAAATTTATTGTTGAATAACTTCAACACATTATCTGAACGACATTTATATAAACTACACATATATCTCTACTAAATTCACCTCTTCAACAGGGTTAAGGTTTTATTACTTAACCTTCAATCAAACATAATCATATATCAAATATTATATATCTTCTTTAACTCATTCATTTCCTTTCTAAGGATCATTACTATATATTCTACTTGTATAATTCATATACTACATAATTCACCATCTATAATTATTCGGGTTATCACATTCACCCATTCTTCTCAGAATTTCATCCTCGAAATTTAAGTCTATCAATCTATATATAACATTCTATCAAAATAGATTTTACGCTAGTCCCTACTCACTGGATTAAGGCGTTCAACAACTACTTCTTTCTAAAGAATATCCTTCTTACTACATTCTCCTTCAGAATAATAAGAATCTTTCACAATTGCTCAATAATTGGGAAACGATATAAATAACTCAGGAATTTAAAAGATTCCAAATTATGCTGAGTGGTCGCAAGACCTTGAACTTATTTTTAGGTTTATTAGTGCTTCACCCGCGGTACTTCACACTATAAAACCGCATCGGTACTCTAGGTGGCCAGCCTATCGTACCCCTACGTCTGACCCAAACGTAGTACATCGTAACGACTATATGCATTACATTCGGAACTATAGTCTCCGATAACATGTCCCCCTTTTATAGGGTTGTTCACCTCAGCTTCTTAACATCTGAATCCGCACCAAAATAATTTGATTTGGCATAGTTTGACCAAGAACGCTCGAATTTCATAAACATCTTTTAATATTTGTCTAGCTGAATCAAGTAGCATAGACTTCTAACAATAATTCAGACATCAATCGAAATATTTTATTGAGTTGGTTAAATATATATATATATATATATATATATATATATATATATATATATTTAACCAACTCAATAAAATAAATATATATATTTTTTTAAGGGAACTAAAAGTAAATAAATCTTTCTTTTTATAGTTTAAGGAATTAAAAATAATAAATCTTTTCATAATATCCTGATACCGTATCGTAGTACTGATACGTTGAGGATTTCGTCATTACATGACGTCGTCATACTACATCATACCATAGTGAGCTGACGATCATACGATCACATCCAACACTAGGTTTAACTGCATTGATAACTTCCTCGATTATTATTTGTACATCATATCAAATGATATATAGAAAATACATTTTGAAGAATTTAAAATTATTTTTGTCTAGCTGAAGCAATTAGCGTAAACATGTGAATAATAGCACGATTTTTTTTAAAAAAATCATTGGTTCCATCATTTGATCCAATGTTTTTCAAGAAAATAGAAGTGCAACATCAACACGAAGTCAATAATTTCGAAAATCTAGCAAAGCTAAAAGATTTAGAATATAAAACTTTCTCCATCAATTAAAATCTTTACTCCACCATTACTTAAACATTCTATCAATCTTAAACAACATCAATGCTTCATATACCAGAACCTTTCTATACCCAGTATAGTTCATCGAACTTACCACACTTTGGAAGTTCAGGAACTTGCCACAATAATATGAGTTTAAGAACTTGTCCTAGCAATACGTAGTCAAAGAACTGATCAGAGACTGTCCATATGCTTAGGGGTTCAAAACATACATACAATTATGAGTCACGAACTTACCATAAGTATGAGTTTTAAGAACTCGCTTAACCTTAAGATCATCTAATGTAATCTTAATATCATCTAATCTAATCTCTATTGACTCTAACTATCAAATATAATATGAGAAAAGAATCACCTTCTCGTCATATATATATCGATAGCGCGACACCAACCTTCCAATGATTATCAATATGATATGTCAAGTGTAAGCACAAAACCCTGCCCATACAAAGATTTGTACAACTCAGCCACCACATGAGTCCTCAGTTGAAATCCCACTTAACTCTATCTTACTTATAACTTCTCGCTCTATACTCGATACAAACTTCTGTATCTCATCATTTATAACTCCTCGTGAGTTAATCTCGTACTATAACATAGTACATTCTCGTTATAGTCTCAAACTATAACTATTCAATCATTAAAGACCAACTGTCTTTCGACTTTAAAAAAAAAATATCACACCGTGATCTTATTCTATAACCATCTCCCTTATGATTTTCATTATCGTTTTATTTTAAAAACTTCTTATCTCTACCTGTCATCATGACATATCATGATTTTATTATGCTTTTAAACTTATAGACTTCGTCTATTCCTCGTTATTCGTCAACTATATTATTATTAGAGTTAGACAACTCCTGATTTTATCTTTATATCTCTTCAAAATTCTTCATTGAATCTTTTTGTTTGTTAAACAACTCTTCCTTTAAGAATTTCTAATTCCATTCATATAGTTCAATATTTTATTCGAATTTTATTTCTCGCCATTCTAATCTTCTTCTTATAACATTTCTAGGACTTAACTCATCCTATACATCTACGTATGTGAAAAGAATCACCTTTTCGTTATACGTAACTTAAACTTAACTTTTTATTCTTTAAGGTCATAGCCTAAGGTACTCTTACCTAAGGTGTATAACCTACAGCTTTGATACCAACTATAACGCTCCCAAAATTCATACAATATAATTCTCATCCTCGATCGTTAGCAATACAACTTTAATCTATCTTTACATCATTATTCTATATTAAAATCACTAAAAATGCAGAATATTTAAAACTTTTTAAACTCTATCTTTATTGTCCTGAATCGTAACCTTTACATTACATCTATTCGATTCAAATCTATATCATGAATCTTTACAACAAAACAACTATACAAGTCTTACATCATAAAACAATATCCACTATACATCGGATAGCTCAACTTTACAACTTACCAATTACGTTACAATCAAAACATCAAATACAATTTGATATTTAACATAAGTAATATTCTTGAACATTGATTCCTATAATTCACTTAACACGTATCTTTACCTTGCATCTTGGACCTGCAAAAATGGTTATTTGCAAGAGTGAGCTCGACAGCTCAGCAAGATCTAACAGTTTTCATGCATCACATAATACATAATTAACATGCTCAACATTAAAGTAACATGGCATACATGATTTAATCACATAAGAAATATAAAGATTGAGTTCATTACTCAATCAACATTATTAAATCAATCAATGTAGTCATAAATTGACTTTAACATTTCATGCTTGCAACATATATAACATAGCATACTCTTTGCAATATAATTTAAAACAGTTCATAATATCATCAAGTTCACATAGAAAATAGGAACCGAAAGACTTGCCTGGCTCGTAGATTATCAAATACCGAAAAACAGCTTAATATAATCTGTTTCATGATCCTACATAACGTATTACCATACGGATCAATTATTAGTCACCTAGCAACGCTTATCAAACGTCCAAGTAAATACTACTTTATACTTTCTAATTCTCTTCTATTTACTCGTTTGACACTCGCCTGTCAAATCATATGTATAATTAACAATACCAGTTAATTATCACATAGCTAATCCTCATCGTTAGTTAACCAATCTAGGTTAACTCATTCCTCATTAACTGTTAAATTAATAATTAATTATCACATCACATAATCATATAACTTCTCCCAAAATTAATCAATTAATAATTGCATACTCATATTAAATTATAACTAAACAAATTATAATTTAAACATCAACTTTAATTATAACTAATCAAATTACATCTTATGTTATTCAAATTATAGTTATCAATCACTCTACATCATGCATAATTAAACAAATTACAACTTCTAATTATTCATGCATTTATTAAACTATAATTAAATAAATTACAATTTAAATTACACATTCATCTTAATTATAATTATCCCAATTTATAATTACATATTAATCAATTAAATTATAATTACACAATTATAATTTAAGTTAAACAAATAATCCACTAACCTTCATTATAATTTAACAAGTTATAGATTAATATAAATCTTTACTCTATATATAATTATCCAAACTATAATTGCATATCATATTCACTAAATTATAACCAAATAATTTACAGCTTAAGTTAAACCTTTAACTCGATTAAAACGAATTAACTAATAACAATTTAAGGTTTTCACCACCTTCTTCCTTTTCAATTTTGAAATCGCCAAATACATACTCATAACATCTTATTGCAAATCTTGGTTCATGTTAACACATAACCAAATCAATTTAGGTTTTAAAACTGTACAAATACTTTAAGTTTTCTGCCTCTGCTTAGGTACTGGAGCAGCTGTGCCATTTTAAGCTTTGGAACCGGCGCAGCTGCGCTGGTGCACGATCTGGGAAACTCTGCTGGCGCAGCTGCGCTGTTTCTACCTTTGTTACCGGCGCAGCTACGCCGTAATGCGGACAGAAACAGTGTAGACTGCTTTCTTGCTTCACTGTTCTTCCCCAATATACCAACAATTGACAATTCTAAACTACTCAGACAGTGTAAAGCATACTTGTGCCACCATGTAAACGCCCCCAAAATCGGGACTATTTTCCTTCCCGATCTTGTGTGTTAATACTACCTTGTTATAGCTTTAAAACATTATTTAATGTTAAAATAGCTAAAAATATGGAATAATTTTTTTTTTCTTTCATTGTTCCCTGAATCGCAACCTTTACGATTCTTCTTTATACAAAAATCATATTTATTATATGATTCGTATAATCTGAGTAAATTTATTAAAAACTTAAGTCTTAATACATAATATCTTTTCTATCGATGATTCACTTATTTCAGAATCATATTTGTTCTCATTTCAAAATAAACATTCTTTATCCATTCAAAATTTCAAACTATACATAACTGCCAATTACTTTTGATGAAACTATCCATCATAGATTTATACCATTTCTAATTCAAGAAAATGTATTCATTTTGCACATCGTTCAATCTTCATCATCCGTATAGCAAGTAATATCGCTTAACATCATTAACCTGCAAAAAGTTTATTTTTGCAAGATTGAGCTCGACAGCCAAGCAAATTTAACAGTCTATCATGTTTCACATAGCACATAATTTTATATGCACTACATTTCCTTTACTATGCATATCCGCATGCAACATATATTCATTACTATGCATATCCTACATACATCAATAATTCCTTACAAAGCATACATTCATGCATTATACATTTCTAATTTATCGAGTTACATTATACAACATGTGCTATCACATATCACATATAAAAATTGAGTTCCATAACCCAATTAACTTAGTTATATTTTGACTTTAACAATTCATAAAGCATGGTATGCAACTCACCACATAATCACATTTAATCCACAAACATAATAGAACTGATAAACTTGCCTCATTCAATGACCATTGATACAACCTTAGTTTAACTTCACTTCACGAATCCTACACAGTTATGTTCACAGGTACGCATACATTAGTCACACATTCATATCCCATAACCTGTATGGTTAGTAAATATTCACATAAACTATATCAACATCTGATATTCTTATTTCCAAGAAACTTCCATATTCCTTTAGAATATTTTAGGTTTCGGCTTATCATAGCTATACATTCTCAAAAAGTTCCAACACGGCTTTTAAAATGTCAATTCATTACATTTACAGTTTATAACCCTTTTATAATGCATTTACAGACTTTACACATATCTATATGTAGACTTGTTTTTCATTGGTCCATAACTATTTTAATGTAAATAACTAGATTGTAGATATAGGGGCAACTAATCGTATGTCTTCTAACTTGAATCTTTTTCATACTGTTCATGATGTACAATATCATGTCTTTGTGTCTTTTCTTAATGGTGTTAAACTATGAGTGCAGCATGTAGTTTCTGTTATTTTAACTCCTAGTATGCAAATTCATGATATCCTTTATGTGCCCTCTTTTCAATATAATTTACTTTCTGTTACTAAGCTTGTTCATGATTCTACAGTTTATATTACCTTCTCTGACACTACTTGTTCATTTCATGACCCATACCAAATGAAGGTAGTAGCATTGATAAGGTGCTTTGAGGCTTATACCACCTGACTCCTTCACATTTGTTACATTTCAAAAGCACTATTCCTGGCTTTCTTTGCGATCTTATAGCTTTTGGCTCACACATCGTATTGTGTTGATTTTTGAATATGACATACTTGGTATATGAGACTATTTTTAGAAAAATACAACCAACTATTTTGGGTTCGATGGGTGGTTCAAATAACGCGTCCGAAATGGACGTTCATAACAGTTTTCACTTCCGTTTCAGCTTTACCCTCTCTCGCTAAAACAGTCATAACGTTTTCGTTTCAAAACATTTTTGAGCGATTCTTGAGCCCACGCGAAGCTAACTTCTAGGACTACAACTTTTGTTTCTGGACCATCCTCAAATTCCAAGCACAAAATTCCAGAAAATTCGCGCAAGAGACAGGTCTGAACTTGATTTCCTGATTTTGGACAGATTCGACGCACCCACTTTGGCATGTCATAAATTGATCGTCCGAACTCGGAACGAGTCCGTTCTGGAGTCTATGGACAGCTGGTATGGCACACTACAACACCCCAGAAAACTATAATTTTCCAGCAAGTCTAATTAACCGAAATAGTTAGCCCAAAGTAGCCCGACACACTAATTTTTAACTTTTCATTTTTCGTACAAAACTCGCCCCGGCTCATTCTAGCCTGACTTTCTTCACAAATAAGTCTTATGTAGTATATTAAGACTATTTTAGAGTCTTGGTTTCGTAAATTCCAAGTTTTTAGCTAAATTAGCTTGTTTTGGCATTTTATCAAACATAACGCGTGCACCTAAATTGTGGACTGATTTCTAGAGGTTGGGGGCTACATAATCAATCCATTTTCGCCAACCTTGTTGCTCCGCACAATAACAACCATACATCGAGGGTTCTAACATCAGTTCACAAGCATCAATCATAATATCAAGCATACTTGAACACATAATTTAACAAGTTAGTTTACTAACTTCTCATTTTCCAAACTTATTTGCAATATAACTTCATAATTTTTCAAAACCCAACATCGTCACATACTATGCCAATTACCCACCCATATATCATAATCAATTCAGTATATCTATGCATACTAACAGATTTTGGAAAACTGTACACATACTAATTTTTTTTTTTTTTGAAAACAAAAATCAACTTTAAATCTCTTATAACTCATTTACAATACATTAAGCATGAAGTCTTTTATTTCCATAGCTAGTAAACATAACCCACACATATATATCTGATTCATGCTAGTTTCCTAATCACAGATGTTTGCCCAACTAATTGATACACATAAACTTAGTTCATAACTGTTAATAATTTATACTAACTGTTTTCAACAAATTAACTAACTTCATTACCTTGCCAATTCACAACCCAACACAGCAGTTTTATCATCATTCACATATGTATTTACTAACTTTATATAAATATAGCATGAACATCTGGCTTACCTTGCTTACTTAATGTTCTTGTTGAAATTCTAGCTTTGATGATCAATTATAGAAATCCTTTTATTGCTATATGCCTCAGTTCTTCTTCAAGTCAGTACAACTCTTCAATTCCTTGCTGATTTCGTTGGGTCTAGCCGAAATTGAGGGAAATTTGGTGAAGGTTTGAGAATTGTGCAAACTTAATAGTTAGAGAAAAAGAGAGATGAACTAGAACAAATTGAAGAGGGAATGAGGACTGCAGATGGTTTTTGAGTGTTTAACTCTTTCTAACTTCCTTGCTCTCCTCTCTCTTCCTCCCACTCACGGCAACAAGAAGGGAGGAGAAAGATAAATAACGCCCAACTTGGTCACCAAGCTTGCAACAGTGCAAGGGCACTTAAGAAATTAACCAATTTAGCTTAATTAACTAATTAAACCAATTATTCTTTTAATGTTTGTGTTAATTAATTTAATTACCCAACCTTAGTAACTTAATTTAATCAACTAAGTTACTACATAAATCTCCTTAATTTATTTTACCCTCTTGGAATCATATAATTTACATAACACATTTTTGATATATAAATTATATAAAATATTACATAACATACTCAAATTACATATTTATTTTATAATTGTAAAATAAATATGCTACACATAATTTTTTATGTAAATACAATTATTTACATACCCAAGATATTATAATATGATATCCTTACCTCATTATCATAAATTCAATTAAGAATTTATTTACTTTCTTAAGATATTACGATAAATATAATATCTTCTCTTTATTAAATTAATTTTATATAAGAATTTATTCTAATACTCTTGGGTAAAGAATATATAAATATTATATGCTTAACCCGCCTCTTTTTGCCTCATTACGCAAATTGTTCCCACAATTTTATTTTCCCGCGTAATAAATACATACATATATATATATATATATATATATATATAATATTTTTATTACCTTGCAAATATCCCATTTAATGCATGGGAACTCACATCACATAATAAAAATAAATAATAAATTATTCTCTCACATTATAAATTGTTTATGCCAATTTATTTACATATAGCAAATATAATTTAATATATTTACCATCTTAAATAAACATACATATCCTTCATAAATCATAAAATAATTTATATACTCATAAATTAGACTAGACATTTAATTTAATGTCTATTAAACCTATTAATATGGTTTGCTACAATCAATAAGCCTTCTTCAAATGGCTTGCCATATTTATTATTACATAATCTCTTTCAATTATTAAACCGTATAGATTTTTAAATAAATCATCTATTTTCATTCTAGGTTTTAAATTTTAACCTTTAATTTAATCATTTAAGATTTTCTAAATTTTAGGGTTGTCACACACCATACACATGTACAACATAATTCAAATCAAAAAAATCATATAAGTAATCAAAATCAAAGGTTTTAAAACCAAAATTTTCTATTTTCATAAAAACTCATACTTTTCACAAAATAATTCACTATAAATCAAATTCTAAACCAATTAAATTCATAATTAATGTATTATATTCGTTATTGAAACTAGTATCATGAACAACTCCCAATTTGAATTTTAACACATGATAAATCCTCAATTTTCATTCTAAAATTCAACCAAAACACATAAACCCATAAGAACACAAATTCTCCATTAGAAATTTATTTTTACAATACTTAGATTTCTATAAAATCGTTTATAGTATACATGTAAGGGATTACAACATCTATCAATTCATTCATCATGTAATTAGCCAAATCATCCATTACAATTCTAATTATTTAAGAAATTCAAGAACACAAGAACGAAGAACAAGAGGTAGATTACTACCTTAAATCCTTGACTGAGTTTCGTTAGATTGTGAGAATAGCTCTGATAATCCCCCTTTGATTCTCAGAATCACTGACCCCCTCTCAATTTTCTTTGTAAAAATCACAGAGTGTTTACTCTCTGTATTTCTTTCTCTTCTTCTCTAATTCTTCTCTACTCTTTCTTTTTCTCTCTAGCAAACTAACTTTATTTTTCTAACTCTTGTTTTAATCTAACATAATATACATATAATATAATACAATACATAATTATAAGATATATAACTTCCACTACATAATGGTCTTTATTAATTATAATAAGTACCATTAATATATATAAGTTATAATTTGAATTTTAAAAGCCCTAAGGCTTGTTTGGCAAAACAACATAATTTTTAAAAATAGATTTTTAGTAGTAAGGCCCCGTTTGGCAAAACAGATTTAAAACAATACAAGGGCCTTGTTTGGAAAAATAGTTTTAACACTTTTAATACTTTTAACACATAATCGTAATGTTATAGTTTAATTAATTAAATCTTAACATTATAATTTAATTAATTAAAAGTCTAACATCAATTAATCACATAATTATAATTACTCGCAAATTATAATTTCATGTAACACTCATCATATAACTCATCTAATTTAATTATCTCAATTAAATTAGAACTATAACATAAAATCATTACATCAATTAAATAAAATATTAAATGTTTAATTAATTAATATATTACACTTAATTACATTCCTCCACAATAATCACATAATTTATTTATTTAACTCAATAAATTATTTATTTAATCATTATATATTCTCTTCACATCAATTCAAATATTTCACAACATATGACACGTATACACATATTCACACTCAAAACATCTCATAAATAAGAATTTTATTTATTAAATTCTCATTTATAAATTCTTAAAAATTCGGGATGTCACACTCGTCATGTGGCATCAGATTCGGCGGGAGTGATGCTGAGATGTCGCTAGGTCTTCTTCGCATGAGCCGTCGATTGGGTGGGCTTATGGATAGGTTTTTTGTACAGGTTAGGATCTTAAATAAGATGAAAGGGTTTGGATTTTATTTGAAGGTTAGACCGCACCATACATGGTTGCCTACGTACTCCCACAGATAGGAGATGAGGTCTTTTGTAGTTCAGGCTCAGACCTGAAAAGTTTGAATAGGGGTTTATTTGGGTTTGAGTTTGATTTGATAGGATCTTGATTTGATTTTTTTTGTTTGATTTGATAGGATTTGATGTTTTCAAGGGTTAGACCGCACCATAAATGGCTGCTTACGTACTCCCACAGATAGAAGATCAGGTCTTTCCTAGTTCATGCTCAGACCTGAAAAACTAGACTTGATATTTTTTTTTTCTTTTTTTTTCTTTTTTTTATCAAGACATAGTAGTCCAGTTTGAAAGCGAAAGGGGTCTCAGACATAATACCGTTTCACCGAGTCGAAATTGATCAGTTTCGGGAATTCCTCACCGTCCATCTCTTCTAATTTCAAAGCTCCACCTGATAGGATTGCTTTGACAAGAAAAGGTCCTTCCCAATTTGGGACAAATTTTCCTTTAGCTGCATCCTGACCCGGAATGATCTTCTTCAGTACCAAATCATGCTCTTGGAATTCTCGAGGTCGCACCTTCTTGTTATAAGATTCGGACATTCGCTGTTGATAGAGTTGACCGTGAAAGATAGCAGCAGCTCTCCTCTCATCTATCAGGGACAACTGGTCGTATCGATCTTGTATCCATTAGCTTTCCTCTATCTGGGCATCTAGGATCACTCTTAGTGATTCCATCTCCACTTCGACAGGAAGTACAGCCTCTATACCATATACCAGTGAGTAGGGTGTTGCCCCAGTCGAGGTTCGAGTCGACGTCTGGTATGCGAGTAGGGCTAACGGCAATCGATCAGGCCATCCCCAGTGATTTGCTGACATCAACATCATTATCTTCTTGATGTTCTTGTTAGCCGCTTCCACCGCGCCGTTCATTTTAGGACGATAAATAACCGAATTGAGGTGTTTCATATTGAACTTACTGCATAGTTCCCCCATCATCTCATTATTTAGATTCTTCGCATTGTCTGATATGATAACCTCGGGTTGTCCATACCTACAAATGACGTTGTTTCTAATGAAACCAACGATGACCTCCTTGGTGACCCTAGGGAAAGAAGCTGCTTCCACCCACTTGGTAAAGTAGTCAATCATAGTGAAGATGAATCAATGACCGTTACTGGCTTTAGGCTCAACTGGTCTTATCACGTCCATTCCCCACATGGAAAAAGGCCATGGTGATGTCATGCAATGTAGCTAATTCGGAGGCACATGAATATTATTGACGTGGATCTGGCATTGATAGAAACGCTTGACATGATCATCGCAGTCCTCTTTGAGGGATATCCAGTAGTGTCCTGTCCTTAGAATCTTCTTGGCAAGTAGAGGTCCACTCATATGTGCTCCGCACACTCCACCATGTACTTCATTCATAAGTCGCTGGGCTTGATCTCGGTGTAGACATCTCAGAAGGCCTACACCTGGGTCTCTCTTATAGAGAGCATCTCCACTTAGGTAGAAATTCATGGCCATTTTCTGTATTCGCTTCTTCGTGGCTTGACTCATCCCTTCAAAGGTTGATTGATCTCGCAGATATTCTTTAATATGGTGGTACCAAGGTGGTCCCGCAGGTGCTATCTCTTCTGATATCTCCCCTATGTTGTTTCCATATGACGGTGTATTCTGCACAGTGAAGGTGATGACAGGCATTCCCCTTCTTGCTGATAGGTTCACCAGTGAAGCTAATGTGGCCAATGCATCAACGAAATCATTTCGGCTCTGGGGATATGCATGAAGGCAATGTCTTTAAATTCCCCTGCCAATCTGAGGACATGTCGATGATACGGCAGTAGATGCAGTTCTTTGCTGGTGTATGCCCCGGTAGACTGTCTGATGACTAGCTACGAATCTCCAAACACCACTAACCGTTTTACTCCTATGGACTGAGCCAGATTCAACCCCACAATGCACCCTTCATACTTTGCGGTATTGTTGGAGTTGTTGAAATGCAACTTGGTGGCCACGGGGTATTGATCTCCCGTGATGGATACCAGGACTGCCCCGGCTCCAGCACCTTCAGCGTTTCATGCGCTGTCAAAATATATTTTCTAAAATTGACCTTGATCCTCCTTATCGATTAGTTGAACAGTCAACACTTCCTCCTCCGAGAAATACGTTTCGAGAGGCTCAAAACCCCCTGTTGGTGCAGCCGACAGGTGATCTGAAATCCCTTGCCCTTTAATGGACTTTTGGGTGACATAGATGATGTCGAACTGTTGAAGGATTAACTGCCACTTGGATAAACGACAGTTCAAAATTGACTTGCTGGAGATGTATTTCAAAGGATCCATCCTCCAGATGAGACAAGTGGTATGGCCGTGTAGGTAATGTTGTAACCTTGTGGCTACGCAAGCTAATGCACAACAGGTTCGTTTGATCAGAGTATATTTCTGTTCTCCACTGCTGAAGCGTTTACTGAGATAATAGATTGATATTTCTTTCCCCATGTCATCCTTCTACCCCAGTAGGCACCCATAGCATTGGAGTTGACTGAGATATATATGAACAATGGAATTCCATCCCTTGGGGGTACCAAGATAGGTGCTTCAATCAACCTCTTCTGGATGATGTGGAAAGCTTTTCGGCAGTCTTCATTCCATTTTCCCGAAGAGTTCTTCCTTAATAGTTTGAAAATGGGTTCATAAGTTGCTGTCAACTGCGATATAAACCGACTAATGAAGTTTATTCTTCACAGGAAACCTTTTAAGACAGAATGGGTTTGAAAATGGGTTCATAACGTTCAATTGGTCACAGGTGTAATAGACAGAATTTAATTTTTTTTATGTGATTTTGGGGACAGAATCCTTTTAAGTTGGGAAGATTATAACGATTGAGATTTTATATTTAATTTTAAATATTTATTGAGTTAAATAAATATTTTATGTGATTTATTTATGGAGTTAAATAAATAAATTATGTGATTGTGGAAGTGATTTAATTAAGTGTTATATATTATTAAATGAAGGTTTAATATTTATTTAATTGATGTATATTAATTTATTATTATAGTTCTAATTTATTTGAGATAATTAAATTAGATGAATTATGCGATAAAGTGTTACATGAATTATAATTAGCGAGTAATTATAATTATGTAGCAATTTTATGTGATTAAATGATGTTAGATTTTAATTGATTAAATTAGATTTTAAAATACTTAATTAATTAAAAGTGTGATATTAAAATATGTGTTAGATGATTTATTAAAATAAAGAAAAGGGTTAAATAATTTTAACCAAACAAGGCCCTTACATTTGTTTTTAAACCCGTTTTACCAAACAATGTCTTAATACTAAAATCTGTTTTTATAAAGTACTCTTGCCAAACAAGCCCCAGTGGCTTTTGATTTTTAAAATTCTGTAACTGATGAATGTTTATTAGGGGAGTTAATTGTCAGTTATATATTATATGTATATCCTATATCTATTAGTATACGTTTACATGATACGTTAGTCTAAACTATGTTAGAGAGAATATCAGTGTAAGAGAGAAAAGAAAGAACAGAGAAAGAGTTAGAAAAGAAAGCAAGAAAAAGGCTTAAGGAATAATCATCATCTTCTTCAAACATCTAAGCTAAAGGGTATGTCTTAATTCCCTTATATTTTTATGTTTTCCTTATGTTCTCCTTGAGTATAAGTTCTCTGCGTATGGTTTAGCATGGGAATTATATATCTATGATGTACATATATATATTGTGTTTATAATGGTTTATATATGAAGTGTATGCCATAAACAGTGATTTTCAAAAATCAAATTGATTGTATAAACATGTTCTAATGGAGGATATGTGTTCTTATGAAATTTATATATTTAGTTGAGTTTTAGAGTAAAAGTTATGATTTAATTGTGTGTCAACATGCCTATTTGGAATATTTTCGTAATGATATCTTCAGTCATGATAATAATGCATGTATTGTAATTTAAATTGGTGGAGAATTTAATTACAGAGAATTATTTTGAGAAACTATGAGTTTTATGAAACATATCAAATTTGATTTCTAAAACTATTGATTATTGTTGTTTAGATGGTTTTTGTGTTTGGAAACATGTTATATGTGTGTATTGTCTCAAGTATGTTCTATACATTGTTCCAGTAGCTTGTAATTATCGGTTGTTGGCTTGTATGGGTTAATCGGTGAAGCAGGGTGCCGTTGTTGTATGCCTCTGTCCGTGTTCCTGCGCAACTGCATCGATAACACAGCCAGAAGCAGTGCAGCTGCGCCGGCTGCCTTTCACAGACTTAACATCTGCGCAGCTGCGCTGGTGCCAAGGTCTGTGGCTGCGCAGCCGAGGCGCTGGCCATGCAGAGGCAGTGAGTTGGTTCGATTGGATTGTGCAGTCTTATTGGATAGCCTAAATTAAGTTGGTTATGATGATGAGCATGTATTTGGTGACTATAACATGTGTTAACATAATGTTGACAATTTCATAATTTGAGAAAAAGAAGTTTTGAAAACCTGAATGTAATATTTAAATTATAAGTTATAATTGTTTAATTGTAATATGAGCTACTTAATTATAATTTGAATATTTATAATTAAGAGTAAATGTTTAAATTTAATTTATAATTTTGTTAAATTATAATGAATAGTAGTTGATTTATTTTAATCAATTAGATATTAATTTAAATTATAATTTATGTAATTGTAATTTAATAAATGCATGTTTAATTATGGATTATAAATTGATAAATACATGATTAATTATAATTTGTGTAATTATAATGCATAATGTAGTTTAATTGATTTTAAATTATAATTTGTTTATAATTTAAAAGGTAATTATAATTTAAGTAATTATAATTTGATTAAGTGTTTGAATTATAATTGTTTAATTATAATTTAGTTAAATACATAATTAATTTAAATATGTGAATATGTAAGTGATGTAATTAACTATGTGATGGTTGATTATTATTATTTATTTAATTAGAGTGAGTTAACCATGCGGGTTAACCACTTATGTGAATTAGTTATGTGTTAACTAATTTAGGTTATTATGATTGAATGTATATAGGAAGTGTTTAAGTACGTGATTGAGTTAAGTAGCTTGTGCTTAAGGCAAGTCTTCTAAACCCTTAACTCGTTTATTTATTTAAATTCAATTATTCATTGTTAAGATTGTTCGTTTATTGGACAAGTAATTATTAAAAGTTCATGATGTAATTAAAGTAACCTTGGCTTATTGTTGAAGCAAGGTCTGTATATTCTTTTCAGATGCTTTAAATTTATTTCTAAAGCATATGTTAGTTCGTAGTTCTTTCACTTACGAATTATTCTAAGTTATTGAAAGTCGATTCAACTAATCCTTAGTTGATGAACGTGAATTCTAAATTATCCTTATAAGCTTATCCAAATCAAACATTCTTTGGTGCGGACTTGTATTCAAAATACTGAGATGAACAACCCTAATTATTAGGGGAGGGTACTACGCGAAAGCGTTAAGATGTTTGTGCACAATACATGGTACGAATGGCTGATCCCCCTAAGTACGAGTTAAGGTCCATAGTCTTATTGACTGTTAAAGGTTTAAATAGAAATGTTTATAACCTAGGACAAGAGTTCAAAGGTCTTATGACCCTCAGATAAATTCCATATTCGAATTGTAATGTTGGTAGAGAATTATTATTCAATTCTTTATTGTTGAAGTAAGTTAAGTTATTCAATTCTTTTTAAAGATATCCTCTCATGTATTTATTATTGTTAAACTCCAGTGAGCTGTTGTTCGCTCACTCTTGCATTAAATAACAATTGCAGCTAAGGTTGACAATGTTGATGCCCCGTCTACGAGTAAAGGCAAGGGGAAGCAAAACAAGTGAAGACTTGTTTTCTTATTTTAAAATGATTGTAATAGACTTTAATGTTATGTTTTATTTCCGCACTTGTTTATTATGCCAAGGTTAGATTAAACCTTGGGATTGTTTTTGAAAGGCTGTAACCCTTGTTTTAAGGGAGATTTCATTATTTTAATTAAAGGTTGTAATTTATTTTTGTAAGACCCCAACTTTTATGAATAAAGATTTAATTTTCTTTATATATTATTTCGAAATAGTAAGGTGTTGATTTGATAAATATGAAAGTTATGGGTGAAATGTGCAAATATTTTTAAAATGAGCAAGTGGTTATAAAATATTCTTGTTGTCGGGGAATATTCGTTTGGTCGTGGAATATTCTTGTTGTCGGGGAATATTCGTACGACGGCGCAGCTATTTGTGGGCCCCCACAACGGAATAACTGTCGGATATAGAAAGCGACAGAAATAACTTTTTTGCAAGATAACGGCGTAGTTGTTACCGTTAGTACTGTTGAAATACCCGGTGGTTAAAATACAGTACGCGGTGTTGCGCAGTAGCACACGGTATTGCACAGTATTTCGAATTATTGAGTCTTACGTGAGAAGGAACCTACTCAATTATTGTTACAATATTTACTGTTCAATATTTTATATTATTGACTCAATAATTGCTATGTTGATATTTTATATTATTGACTCAATAATTGCTGCATTGATATTTTATTGACTCAATAATTGCTACGTTGCTATTTTTTATGATTAATTCAATAATGGCTACAGTTGATATTTTGTAGTATTGATTCAATAATTGTCGTTGCACAGTATTTCACGTTATCAACTCAATAATTCATATTATTTGAATAATATTATTAGATAGCATTATTGACAATGTCTAAGGAAGTTCTGTCTAGCAGGGGTTATTTAATTGCGCGCCAGTAAGGAGAAGTCCTTATCGGAAGGCCCCCTCTGTCCTAGGAACGACCTGGTTGTTTATATTGTAGTTCTATAATATTATTTGTGAATAATTAATTATTGATTTATATGATAAGAAAATATTTATTTTGGGGATATTAAAGAAGGAATTTGTGCTGATGTGTTTTTTATCAGTATTTTGGTGTGAAAAATCATCTGTTTATGGATTTCGGATAATTTATGTTTGGAATTTGGAAAAATTTCCTTCTACAAAGTTGTAGAGAATTAAATTTCCTATGGAAGGACGTAGAATTTGTATTTTTCTGACTAAGGGGCTATTTGTTATTAATTATTGAAGTTTCGGAAAATAAATATTTTTTTAATAAAATGGTGGGTCCCACTTTTGTTTCTTGGTTGAAAAATCCTGATTTCATAGCAGCCGGCGGCGGAAGGATTTTAGAAAAAATAATAATATTTTATTATTTTAGTCTCCTTTGGCATCCTAAGCTTTTCCTATAAATAGGGTGCTTAGGTTAGAATTGAAAATCACACCAGAATCAGAAGTTTTCTCTCTCTATAATATCTAGCGTATTTTTGTGAGTATTTCAATACTTTGAGTATTAGTATTCAGCGCAAGTTTCCTTCGGTATTATATCCGATATTCCAGCCAGAAGTGTTATTCTTTTGAGGTAAGGGATGTTATTTCTTTTGTAAATGATGTTATTCTTTTCAACATCATTATACCGAAATATTGTCATGGATTTTATGTTGAAATTCTTACTTTTTCCGTCGGGATTACTATTCACGTATACGGCACTATTCACGGGAAAATTTATTTTTCTTCTATTTGTCCAAATTGTCTGTTAAGGTTACTATCTTTGATTGTATCCAAGTTTTGAGCTCTATTCTTGAATTTTGCTCCATAATTGATTATTACGAGGTATTTTTGTATTGGATATACTAAAATACGAATCCTTGATCTTTGTCTTTTATCTCACTGGATTCGTTCTTTAAAATATTTTTCATCATCCTCAGTCCTAAAAGGTGATGTAACTGAATATCTTTGGCCTGTAGAGCAAAGATGAATGATTACCTGATGAATATCTTTGGCCTGTAGTGCAAAGATGAATATTTGATGAGATGGATATTGATTGATGTTACAGGGATAAAATATTGATGATGAACGGTTATTTTCGCTGCGAATATTGATCTAAAACATGTTGTCAATAATATTTTATCTGAACTGTTGAAGGCTAACGATAATTTATTTTCCATTATCCTAGTCATAATATTCTTTACTGAGCTAGTTGAGCTCACCCTTTTCATCTGTTGTCCTCTTCAGGAAATGAGAATGTTGCGGGGACTAGTCGGGGGACAGAGTGATGGTCCGAGTTAGAGCAGTAGTGGTCCGAGTTAGAGCAGTAGTAGTCCTCACTATTTCTGATAAATAGTGTGATAATAATTGTAATGAGGACTTAGTTTGAATCTTAATATTTTCTACATATTTGTATTGACACTCACAGATGTGTGGTCGTATTTTGCACGACCGTATGATATAAAGTTTGTATTTGAATTCTGTACCATGTATTTGGCGACTCAGAATGGGTTGGGTTGAATGGACCTATTCTGGGGGAGTCACAGTTGGTATCAGAGCTATAAGTAAAGAGCCCCGAGCCTCTATCTGGTGACTTCCTGTGTATGGGGGATGCACCGAAGCCAGACTCTCCGTAGGGGACGCCGTTCTGCGGTGGCAAACTGATAGGTGCCATTGTGAGGTGCTATCCAATGTGGGGATACGAGTCACAGTTGGTATCAGAGCTTAGGGATATGATCTCTGGCGGAGATCGGGGAATAGAACTAGGAGGGGAGAGACGAGTAAATCCTTCGCTAGTGTGTCCTACCTAAGCTTATGTGGTATTTAATTGGTCAGTCGGAGCATAGGGTTAATATGTGATACGTTGACTTGTTTAATTAACCCTTGTTTTATGGCAGTATTTGAGAATGGCAGCTGAGAACGTTAACAACGAAGTGAATGAGACTTTGGAGACACCTTTAATCGTTAACCAGGAGAACGTGCAACAAGAAGGCAATGTTCATCCTGAAAACAACGTTGGTCAGACGATAAACGATGAGATGTTTAGAAGTTTTTTGCAGTTCATGCAAAACCAGACCAGGGAGACTCGTGTGCAACATACAGGTGGAGATAATAACAACACACGAGTTGTCACTGCCAAGCAGTTCAAAGAATTGGGGCCACCAGAGTTTCTAGGAAAGCCAGATCCAATCAAGGCGGAGACGTGGATTAAACAAATTACCAAGATATTTGATGTCTTGGGATGCACGGAGGAACAGAAGGTTCCATTCGCCACATTTATGTTCCGTGGAGAGGCAGATTACTGGTGGGAGTCTGTGAAGCGCACCCAGCCTGCCGCACTTAAGATGTCTTGGGAAGTGTTCCAGAAACTGTTCAATGACAAGTACTTTCCTGAAAGTATTCGTCATATGAAGGAAGTAGAGTTTATCAGACTCGAGCAAAATAACATGACGGTATCCCAGTACGAGGCTAAGTTCGCGGAGCTGTCCAGGTTTGCACCTCATTTGGTGGAGAATGAGGAACGTATGACGCGGATGTTTCTAAGAGGTTTGAAACCCGAAATACGTCAATACCTCATTTCTCATAAATTTTCTCTATATTCAGATGTAGTGAACAGGGCCCAGTTGTTAGAACGAGATAATGATTATGTTCAACCGAGGGACCACAACCAAGGTCGTACCGGTGGCAGCAGTCATCGGAGCAATGACAACCAGCGAGGAGGAAAGTATGACAGAAGCGGTAACCACTCCGGTGGTTATCGTGGCCATGATAGTAGAAGAAGCGAATCGGGAGGAGATTTCAAAAAGAGAAGGTATAACAATGAGAACGTGAAGACGTCGACATCAGCACCAGCATCAACTGTTTCGAGGGGAGAAGAACGACCACCGGTCGTATACTATAAATGCGGGAAAGAGGGACATATCAGCCCAAACTGCCCACAACAATTCAAAGGATGCTATAACTGTGGAAAAGAAGGACATATAGCTCGAGATTGTCCTGTTGCAAAACCAAATTCAGCGGGGGTGGTGATTCTAAAGGCGGTTGCAGACAAGTCAAAGTCGGTGATTCCTGGAAGAGCGTTTGTCGTGACAGCCCAAAATGCGAGGAATCCACACGAGGTGATTACGGGTAAGCTGATCATAAACTCTTGCAAAGTTTACACCTTGTTAGATACCGGTGCTACCCATTCCTTTATTTCACCTGCTTGTGCTCAACGTTTGAACTTGACTTCTGATAAATTAGACTTTGACTTATCTGTTGAAACTCCGTTAGGAGAAACCTTTGTTACATCTACAGTTTATAAATCTTGCTTGATTCAGATTGGTACCCTTACCTTACCTGTTGATCTTATATCTTTGAAAATACTTGCATTTGACGTGATTTTAGGAATTGACTGGTTAACCACTTACCATGCCAAAATTGATTGTTTTCGTAAGGTTGTTAGTTTTTATATTCCTAATCAACCTGTTGTGCGAATCCAAATCACCAAACCACTAAAATCAGTCAATATCATTTCAAATCCCAAGGCTATTCGTTTATTGAAAAACGGATGTCAAGCTTTCTTAGCTCATGTCACTGATCTAAACCAGAATACATTAGATTTGAATGATATTTCCGTTGTTAATGAGTTTCCTGATGTATTTCCCGAAGAACTTCCCGGTCTAACCCAGAACGTGAAGTTGAATTCTTTATTGACCTTGAGCCCGGTACAAAGCCCATTTCTAAAACCCCATATCGAATGGCTCCTATTGGACTTCAGGAGTTAAAGATTCAATTACAAGAACTGTTGGACATCAGTTTTATTCGTCCTACTACGTCTCCTTGGGGTGCTCCTGTTTTATTCGTAAAGAAGAAAGACGGGAGTATGCGACTTTGCATTGACTATCGGGAGTTGAACCATGTCACCATCAAGAATAGGTATCCGTTACCTCGTATTGATGACCTGTTCGACCAGTTGCAAGGAGCGCAATTCTTTTCAAAGATCGATCTTCGTTCTGGATATCATCAGTTGAAGATTAAAACTGAGGATATTCCAAAGACTGCTTTCAGAACACGATACGGGCATTATGAGTTCTTAGTCATGTCTTTTGGATTGACTAATGCTCTTGCTGCTTTCATGGATATGATGAACCGTGTATTTAAGGAGTATTTAGATCAATTCGTTGTTGTCTTTATTGATGACATTCTCATCTATTCTAAAAGCCGTGAAGATCATGAACACCATTTGAAGTTAGTACTTCAAAAGCTTCGTGAGAACAAGCTATATGCTAAGCTGAAGAAATGCGAGTTCTGGCTTGAGGAAGTAGCATTCCTTGGGCACGTGGTATCGAAACGTGGAGTATTTGTGGACCCGGCGAAGATTGAAGTAATACAAAGCTGGGAGCAACCTAAGTCGGTGACCGAAGTACGAAGCTTTCTAGGCTTAGCTGGTTATTATCGGAGGTTCGTAGAGGGATTTTCTCGAATCGCTACTCCATTAACTCAGTTGACTCGGAAAGATACAAAATTCGTTTGGAGCGAGGAATGCGAGAAGAGCTTCCAAGAGCTCAAGAGGAGACTTATCTCGGCACCTGTTCTGACAATACCATCTGGTTCGGATGGATTTATTATTTACAGCGATGCTTCGGGCAAAGGGTTAGGATGTGTTCTCATGCAACATGGGAAAGTCATAGCCTATGCCTCGCGACAACTCAAAGAATATGAGAGGAATTATCCTACTCATGATCTAGAGTTGGCAGCAGTCGTATTCGCGTTGAAGATCTGGAGACATTACTTGTACGGAGAGAAAGTGGAGATTTATACGGATTATAAGAGACTTAAATATTTCTTCACTCAGAAGGAACTCAACATGCGGCAACGACGTTGGCTTGAGCTGTTGAAAGATTACGATCATACTATCCAATACCATCCTGGAAAAGCGAACGTGGTAGCTGACGCGTTGAGTAGAAGATCATATGTGGGAACGAGTGCGATGATGTCAAGTATGCGCGTAGAACCAGCTTTGATTGATAAAGTTAAAGCTGCTCAAGCTACGGATGCGGAGCTGATTAAGATGAAGAAGAAGGTGCAAGAAGGTGCAATTCCAGAAGCAAGAATCGATGAAGAGGGAATACTTCGAGTCAACTCCAGACTTTGTGTTCCTAACGATTTTGACATGAAGTATAGAATCATGATGGAGGCACACAACACACCGTTTGCGATCCATCCTGGGAGTACTAAAATGTATCGTGATCTTCGACATACATTTTGGTGGAGCAATATGAAGAGAGAGATCGCGGAGTTCATCTCAAGATGTTTAACTTGTCAACGTGTAAAGGCGGAGCATCAAGTGCCGAAGGGTCCATTGCAACCACTGGAGATTCTGAAATGGAAGTGGGAACACATTACGATGGATTTCGTTACGGGTCTTCCCAAGGTTTCTCAAGGCTTAGATGCGATTTGGGTTATTGTTGATAGATTAACCAAGTCTGCTCATTTCTTGCCGATACGAGAGACTTATTCCCTTGAACGTCTTGCTCATATGTACGTGAATGAGATTGTGAGATTGCATGGCATGCCAGTATCCATAGTTTCGGATCGTGATCCCAGATTTACTTCACGATTTTGGATCAGTTTGCAGAAAGCTATGGGCACGAACTTACGCTTCAGTTTGGCTTATCATCCTCAAACAGACGGACAATCAGAGAGGACTATTCAAACTCTTGAAGATCTATTGAGACTTTGTGTTCTAGACTTCAAAGGGAGTTGGGATAAGTACTTACCATTGGTGGAATTCTCCTACAACAACAGTTATCAGGCAAGTATAGGCGTAGCTCCATTCGAAGCATTGTATGGGAGAAAGTGTCGCTCTCCAGTATGTTGGAACGAGGTGGGTGAAACAACATTGTTGGGACCGGAGTTAGTACGTATGACTACGGAAAAGATCCAAATAATCCGACAACGTATACAAACAGCACAAGATCGACAAAAGAGTTATGCGGATCTTCATTGAAAGGACATGGAATTTAACGTTGGGGACCATGTATTGTTACGTATTGCTCCGTGGAAAGGAGTTACAAGGTTTGGGAAGAGAGGAAAGCTTAACCCACGATTCATTGGTCCATTTGAGATTCTTGACCGAATAGGAAATGTGGCTTATAGACTCGCTTTACCTCCAAGCATGTCTCGTGTTCATAACGTGTTTCACATATCCGTGTTACGTAAATATGTGAAGGATCCAAACCGCATTATTGAGTTAGAACCAGACGAGATAGCTGAAGATTTAACGTACGAGGAGGTACCTGTCAAGATCTTGGATAGGAAGGAGCATGTCCTATGCTCGAAAATTATACCTCAAGTTAAAGTTTTGTGGAGAAACCAGGCTATTGAGGAAATGACCTGGGAGTTGGAATCGGAAATGAAAGCGAGGTATCCTCACCTTTTCGACATACCAGGTACGTACGTCAATTTCGAGGACGAAATTTCATAAGGAGGGGAGGTTGTAAGACCCCAACTTTTATGAATAAAGATTTAATTTTCTTTATATATTATTTCGAAATAGTAAGGTGTTGATTTGATAAATATGAAAGTTATGGGTGAAATGTGCAAATATTTTTAAAATGAGCAAGTGGTTATAAAATATTCTTGTTGTCGGGGAATATTCGTTTGGTCGTGGAATATTCTTGTTGTCGGGGAATATTCGTACGACGGCGCAGCTATTTGTGGGCCCCCACAACGGAATAACTGTCGGATATAAAAAGCGACAGAAATAACTTTTTTACAAGATAACGGCGTAGTTGTTACCATTAGTACTGTTGAAATACCCGGTGGTTAAAATACAGTACGCGGTGTTGCGCAGTAGTACACGGTATTGCACAGTATTTCGAATTATTGAGTCTTACGTGAGAAGGAACCTACTCAATTATTGTTACAATATTTACTGTTCAATATTTTATATTATTGACTCAATAATTGCTATGTTGATATTTTATATTATTGACTCAATAATTGCTGCATTGATATTTTATTGACTCAATAATTGCTACGTTGCTATTTTTTATGATTAATTCAATAATGGCTACAGTTGATATTTTGTAGTATTGATTCAATAATTGTCGTTGCACAGCATTTCACGTTATCAACTCAATAATTCATATTATTTGAATAATATTATTAGATAGCATTATTGACAATGTCTAAGGAAGTTCTGTCTAGGAGGGGTTATTTAATTGCGCGCCAGTAAGGAGAAGTCCTTATCGGAAGGCCCCCTCTGTCCTGGGAACGACCTGGTTGTTAATATTGTAGTTCTATAATATTATTTGTGAATAATTAATTATTGATTTATATGATAAGAAAATATTTATTTTGGGGATATTAAAGAAGGAATTTGTGCTGATGTGTTTTTTATCAGTATTTTGGTGTGAAAAATCATCTGTTTATGGATTTCGGATAATTTATGTTTGGAATTTGGAAAGATTTCCTTCTACAAAGTTGTAGAGAATTAAATTTCCTATGGAAGGACGTAGAATTTGTATTTTTCTGACTAAGGGGCTATTTGTTATGAATTATTGAAGTTTCGGAAAATAAATATTTTTTTAATAAAATGGTGGGCCCCACTTTTATTTCTTGGTTGAAAAATCCTGATTTCATAGCAGCCGGCGGCGGAAGGATTTTAGAAAAAATAATAATATTTTATTATTTTAGTCTCCTTTGGCATCCTAAGCTTTTCCTATAAATAGGGTGCTTAGGTTAGAATTGAAAATTACACCAGAATCAGAAGTTTTCTCTCTCTATAATATCTAGCGTATTTTTGTGAGTATTTCAATACTTTGAGTATTAGTATTTAGCGCAAGTTTCCTTCGGTATTATATCCGATATTCCAGCCAGAAGTGTTATTCTTTTGAGGTAAGGGATGTTATTTCTTTCGTAAATGATGTTATTCTTTTCAACATCATTATACCGAAATATTGTCATGGATTTTATGTTGAAATTCTTACTTTTTCCGTCGGGGTTACTATTCACGTATACGGCACTATTCACGGGAAAATTTATTTTTCTTCTATTTGTCCAAATTGTCTGTTAAGGTTACTATCTTTGATTGTATCCAAGTTTTGAGCTCTATTCTTGAATTTTTCTCCATAATTGATTATTACGAGGTATTTTTGTATTGGATATACTAAAATACGAATCCTTGATCTTTGTCTTTTATCTCACTGGATTCGTTCTTTAAAATATTTTTCATCATCCTCAGTCCTAAAAGGTGATGTAACTAAATATCTTTGGCCTGTAGAGCAAAGATGAATGATTACCTGATGAATATCTTTGGCCGTAGCGCAAAGATGACAGGTGTTGAGATGAAGATGACCACTGATGATACAAGTGAATATCTTTGGCCTGTAGTGCAAAGATGAATATTTGATGAGATGGATATTGATTGATGTTACAGGGATAAAATATTGATGATGAACGGTTATTTTCGCTGCGAATATTGATCTAAAACATGTTGTCAATAATATTTTATCTGAACTGTTGAAGGCTAACGATAATTTATTTTCCATTATCCTAGTCATAATATTCTTTACTGAGCTAGTTGAGCTCACCCTTTTCATCTGTTGTCCTCTTCAGGAAATGAGAATGTTGCGGGGACTAGTCGGGGGACAGAGTGATGGTCCGAGTTAGAGCAGTAGTAGTCCTCACTATTTCTGATAAATAGTGTGATAATAATTGTAATTAGGACTTAGTTTGAATCTTAATATTTTCTACATATTTGTATTGACACTCACAGATATGTGGTCGTATTTTGCACGACCGTATGATATAAAGTTTGTATTTGAATTCTGTACCATGTATTTGGCGACTCAGAATGGGTTGGGTTGAATGGACCTATTCCGGGGGCGTCACAATTTTGATATTATATTGGGTAGATGTTGTTATAGTTATAAAGTGAACACCAAATCATGTGGAAACAAAGTACCCGAATTTGGGGTTGTCACAACAGGACTCAGGTATAATCTTATACCCATCAGTCAACTATGTGATAGTGGCTTTAAAATAACATTCAGTCCTCATAACTATTCTATATATGACCAAACTAGAAAATTAATTCTACTTTGTCCTAGAAGTCAAAATGTGTACACGTGTGATTTAGATACATACTCAGACATGGACAATGTGTGTCTTGTATATGCAAATGGCGATCCTTGGCTTTGGCATCGTAGATTAGGACACATTAACATGAAATTAATTAGCAACATATCTTCTAAAGAACATGTTCGTGGTCTTCCTAAACTTAAATTTCTTAAAGACTATATTTGTGAAGCCTGTGAATTAAGGAAACAAATTCATGCATCTCATAAACCTAAACTCACAGTTTCAACCTCTCGACCACTTGAACTCTTGCATATGGACTTAGTTTGACCTATCCCTAAACATAGTATGGGTGGTGCCGTCTATATTTTAGTCCTAGTTGATGATTATTCAAGATTCACTTGGGTTGATTTTCTAAAATTCAAAAATGAAGCGATAAACTCCTTCTCTGCTCTATGTAAGAAAATTCAGAATCAACAGAGAAGCTCTATTGTTTATATTCGGTCTGATCACGGAAGAGAATTTGACAATTCTGATTTCATAATGTTCTGTGATGAGCACGGTATAAGTCATAACGTTTCTGCACCTTACACACCTTAATCAACCGGTGTTGTTGAAAGGAAAAATCGTACTCGAAAAGAAATGGCCAATACTATGCTTAATGAATATCGACTTCCTAAATATTTTTGGGCCGAAGCAATTGCAACTTCTTGTTATATTTTAAATCGTGTCTTGCTAAGGCCAATTCTTCTCAAAACTCCCTATGAACTTTTTTTTATCAAAAAACTCCAAAAATAAACTACTTTCGTGTCTTTGGGAGTAAATGCTTTATTCTAAATACTAAAGATCTAGTGAAATTTGATCCCAAATCTAATGAAGGAATATTCCTGGGATATTCACTAAATAGTAAAGCATATAGAGTCTTTAATAAAAGAACTCTAGTCGTGGAAGAGTCAATGAATGTAACCTTTGATGAATCTAAACCTTCTCCAAAATATAAAGAACTGGCAGAAAATGATACAGTTATTGAAGATATTCTCAGAAATATCGAAGAATTAAAAATTGATGATATTTCTCCTTCTTTCAATATTAATCCTCTTGAAAATCCTAATTCTCAGCTAAATGACTTGCCCAAGGAATCACATGCTATAAGAAATCATCCAATAGAAAATGTCATTAATGATATCGATAAAGGGATTCTTACAAGATCACAAGCACAAAATATGGCTACTCATCTATCCTTTCTGTCACAAATTGAGCCTAAAAATATAAAAGATGCTTTGATTAATGAAGACTGGATAATAGCTATGCAAGAAGAACTTGAACAGTTCACAAGAAACAAAGTCTGGAAATTAGTTTCAACTCCCTAAGAGACCTCCATTATTGGTACTCGATGGGTGTTTCGTAACAAATTAGATGAAAATGGAACTGTTATATGTAATAAGGCACGATTAGTGCACAAGGGTATAATCAACTTGAAGGAATTGACTATGATGAAACATATGCTCCTGTTGCTAGAATTGAGTCTATACGTATGTTATTAGCTTTTGCATGCCACAAAGATTTTAAATTATTTCAAATGGATGTGAAATCTGCATTTCTAAAAGGTGTTATTGAAGAAGAAGTCTATGTTAAACAACCCCCTGGCTTTGAAGACTTTTATCATCCTAATTATGTGTATAAACTACACAAAGCTTTATACGGTCTTGAACAAGCTCCCAGAGCATGGTATGAAAGACTAAGTAATTTTTTATTAGAAAATGGTTATAAAAGAGGCACAGTAGATACTACTCTTTTTACAAAATATAAAAATGATGATATTCTTATTACAAATATATGTTGATGACATTATTTTTGGATCTACTAACATGACTATGTGTAATGAGTTTTCTGAAAGCATGAGTAAGGAATTTGAAATGAGCATGATGGAAGAATTGAATTTCTTCCTAGGACTACAAATCAAGTAAGGAGAAAAAGGTATTCACATCTCTCAATCCAAATATTGCAAAGAAATGATTAAGAAATTTGGTTTAGAGTCTGTAAAACCACTTAATACTCCTATGTCAACTACTAATAAACCAACTGCTGATGAAAATGGAAAAAGTGTTGACACAAAGAAGTATCGAGGAATGATTGGCAGTCTCCTTTACATCACAGCTAGTCGACCTTATATTATGTTCAGTGTTTGTAAATGTGCCAGATTCCAAGAAAATCCTAAAGAATCTCACTTGGTTGCAATAAAAAGAATATTTCGATATCATAAAGGAACTACAGACTTAGGTCTATAGTATCCTAAAGGTCAACCATTCGACCTTGTGTGTTTCTCTAACTCTGACTATGTCGGTCATCATGTTGATCAAAAAAGCACAAGTGGCACTTGCCAGTTCTTAGGCGGATGTTTAGTTTCTTGATTTTCTAAGAAACAAAACTCGGTATCTATTTTAACCACCGAAGCCGAATATATAGCTATACACGATGTTGTGCACAGATATTGTGGATGAAACAGACCCTTGCCGATTATAATATAAAATTTAACTGTGTCAATCTTATGTGATAATACGAGCACTATTAACTTAAGTAAAAATACCGTATTACATGCTAGATCAAAACACATTGATGTTAGACATCATTTCTTACGGGATCATGTAAACAATTGTATTATTAAACTAGAACATATTGACACAAAATTAAATATTGCCGACATATTTACTAAACCACTAAATTCTGATAGATTTTGTAAATTACATCTTGACTTAAGAATGTTAGATATTGTCTCATAAAATATTAAAATTTTCTCTTATTTAAAATCTATTTTTTTGTAATATATAAATATATTTTTTTTGTCAAAATTATTAATATTATTAGTTTATAATTATTTATTAATATATATATATATATATATATATATATATATATAAATATACTCATAATTATACATATAAATTATTTGTTTCTTTTATATGTTAATATACTTATGTTATTTAGTTAAGAATATGTTTTTATATATAAGATTTTATATTTATAACCTTCTCAATTACACTTATATACTAATATAAATATTATTAGTTTTATTTATTATTAATACTAATTTAAATATATAAACTCATAATTAGACATATGAATATATATATATATATATATATATATATATGTATATATATATAATTTATTTATATATGCTAATATATTTAAATATGCATTTTATACATTAAAATTTCATATTTATACTCTCTCTTAATTATGAGAAAATTATATTATTATAAAAAAAAATTATTAAAAATTTACATATATTCATAAAAATGAAAATTATTAATTTACTGATTTTAATATAAATATTTTAGCATTTTTTATTATTAATTATATCAAAAATTACATGCTTTTAACAATTATTATATAATTATATATCTGATCTGATCTGAGACGTTGATCCAAGAAATCATCTAACGGCCAACTACAAGCCCAATCCACGTCTATTAAGATCCAACCAATCATAGGCCATCCTACCAAAGCACACAGATCACGCTCACTAACCGTTCGATCAACACATGAAACGCACAAATCAATCACAACTGTCTGATTGAAGTCAAACGGTCAGCTGAACAGATTCTAAACGCGCGTCTCACCTCAACCGTTGATCAAATCTGAGGTTTGCCTCCAGCCACACGATCACTCAGATTAACCTAAATATAAAAACCTAAAATCTATTTTTATTTCATTTTCTTACTCTCTTTCTCTCTCTTCCTGCTGGCTCTCTCCTTTCTCTCTCTCTCTCTCTTTAACCCAAACGCTCCCTTCTCTCTCCTCCCAACTCTCTCAAACCCTAACCCTTACCAGCCAAAATCAAGTGTTACAAGTTAGTTTTCTGCCTCTTCTTTCCATTAAAATGAATTTTCTTTGTCTCGTTAATACTTCTATCAATTTTTTTTTGTGTTTATCTACCAAAAAAAATTCAAGTTTTTTTTTTGTTTGGAGTTCATATATGTATATATTTTGTTTCTAGGTTCAATTCTGTCTCTTAAAAGAGAATTTTTTTGTGTTCTTAAAATTTTTAAAACCGTAGATCCATATTTTTTTTGGTCTTTTCTGTTTTCCTCTTCTTCTTCTGTTCATCTTCTCTGACAAATTTTTTTTACGAAACCCTAGATCCATACAAAATTTATTTTTCGATAAAATTTCTTAAGGGTTCGTGTATATATATATATACATATATATATATTTAATGTGTTTCGACTGTTAAAAATTTATGTATATTTTAAAAAAAATTATATAAGGGAACTTTCTAGTTTCCGATAAATTTTTGTTCATATATATTTCTTACATATATATATACCAAAATTATATATATATAAATATTTTTCAAACCTATATATATACATATGTGTATGAAATACTGAACTTTTTCATTTAATTTTTTTATACTTGTCGATGTGTTTAAACCCTATTCTTTTTACTTTCTGTCAAAAATCTATGTTTACAAATGTGTTTGTGTCAAACCCTAATTTCTGTCAAAACCAAATTTTTGTAAACAATTTTTTTTTTCATATAATTTTCAAAACCCTAAATGTTTCTGTGTAAATTTTGTTTAAAAATTTTATCAAACCATAATTTTCTTTTTCAATTTTTTTTGTAAAACCCTAATTTCTGTTATCAAATTCATTTTACATATATATATATATATATATATATATATAAGTTTCAAAACCATACATGTTTCTTACTAAATATATATAATATATGCTGTATACATATATACCTAGATTGTGTGAGTGAAATTTCTGATATATGTGTATGTGAGTATAGCTTCTTTACCAACTGATACACTTATTCTGGATCAACTTGAAAGCTGCTAAGTTTGTGAATAGTTGTGCTAAGGTAATCCCTTCACTCTCTTTAATTAACTGTGAATATAATTGATATATGTGGCTGTCTGAGCGCCACTAGCTGTATATGTGTTTGTCTATGTGAATATAGGCATTAAATGAACATGATAACTTCCATGTCTGGATTATGCAATCTTATTGTCTATCTGAAATTGGATAACTTTGATAAAAATAAGTTTCATGTTTATGTTCTGCATGTGTGGCTATCTAAAAGCCACTGGTTGTATATGAGACTGTCTATGTGAGTATAAATATTGGGTGAAAATAAATTTTAATGTCTAAATTCTGTAATTTTGATGTCTATTTAAATATAGACATTAGATGATGAAAATAATTACCATGTCATGTAATTATATGCTACTACTGTTATATGCTAACATGTATAATAGAGATCATATGCTATATCAGTTTTATAAAACACTGACTTGTTGTATTAATGTGTTGACAGACTATATCTTTATATGGGCATCTAACAATGACAACATGTTAGTGTTGTGTAACATTGACTGGTTGTATATTTGTGTTGATTTGTAACAGTTTGATGTGGGCATATCTGTGATATCTGTGATAACTTATCTATGTTGATTTGCTACAGTATGATATGAGCAATAATAAAGACATATCTACATGTTGAATCTTCTGATATGGGCCAATAAGTAATGATAGCATGTATCTTTGTTTGATATTAGATCACACATGTTATATGTCAATAACCTGCATATTTCTGATATTTGGCTGTGTCTTCTAATTGGATTTCTTAACAAATTTTTCAAAAAGGGAAAATCTGACAAAAGATTTAAATCTGCTAACAATACTACACATGTATGTCCATTACTGTTCACATTGCACAGTCATCACTTGAGAACTGTTTAGTTTTTGACACTCAGGACATGCCATATTAATTAAACTAATTTTTTAATTGTACTTTTTCTATAAAAGGATAGTTTTTCAAACCTATCCTACTATGTCTGCAGTTTTACTTTTACTTCAAACCTCTTCTACTACTTGTCTGCAGTTTTGTTTATCCACTTACTTTCAAAACATGAAACCTGTTCATTCTTCAAAAAGAAAAAGGTCTGAGATTTTTACTGACCCACACCCTGATTTATACATTCCATTGTTGGTCACACCTACTGCCAAAACCAAATATGAACACATAAAACATAACTTGCTTCCTGGGGTAGGAACTTCTTTCAATAGCTTTCCAGGTCTGTTAGAAAAGATAACAAGTATAGGATGGGACTGTCTTATCTCTTTTACAAGTAGAGATAGATATCCTAGCTTGATTGTTGAATTCTATGCTCATATGTCTTTTGTCATGATTCAACTAGTTTTCTGACTTGTATTAAGACCTGTATACAAGGTCAAGACTATGTGATAGATGAAATTCTTCTTTTGCATGCTCTTAATCTCAGAAAAGAATTCCTAGATTATCCCAAGATTAATGAATATACCTTTCCCATAGGAATTACTACTGCTGAGTGCCTTACTTTTAAATACAACCTTGCACTCACCACTGATCAACTTGTGCCTGCCAATTAATTTGAATATCCATGCAAAGTGCATATTGATTACTTCATTGCTGAGTGTCAATTTTTAGGAAAAATTCTGAGACATAACTTCATGCCTGTCAGAAATGACAAACTGTTAAGTCCATTTGACTTAGAACTTATAAAATGTGTTCTAACTGAATGCATGCCATATAGTCTGCCATTTTTTCTCTTGACATCCTTTGAATTCTGTCATTCTAATAACTGTATGGGGTATGGACTTTTGTTAACTAGAATCTTTATACACTTGGGTGTTCCTGTTCATCTTCATAAGGTTCAAATGATTCACAATAGCAATATTGTGTCACATTTAAATCTTCCTTCTAAGCCTTTAATTATCTTTCAACCTAATGACACTGACCACATAGAGACACATTTAAATCTACTGTACCAAATTGATTCTTTAAACAGCATGAGTCAACTATCTTTGAAGAATCAGTCTGAAATTATGAGTCAGTCAGAGGCTTTACAATTGTATATACAACACTTACAAGATATGATGAGTATATTGATGGAGCACCACAAGGTGTCAATCCCCCCTACAACTTTACTGCCACTACCAGCTCTGCCCAGCCTGACCATTTTGGTCAGACCCCCCTGATCTGCATTTCACAAACATGGGTATGAATTTCTCCCCTCTCAACTTTGATGAACTCTGAGAAAGAATGTAAACTAACTACTAACTATTCTGGATGACTGTAATAATCACTAACAAACTGATAATTAGGATTATTATTATATGTTTAATTATTATACTAACTTGCAGGTAATTACTGAAACTAACAGTTTCTGCAGGTGATTTGGTATTTTCCTTAAAACCCCTCCATTCTTGTTAATGACAAAGGAGGAGAAGAAAAATATCAGATAAAAAGAAAAATATCATATTATTACATAGTAAATAATAAGTAATAATGTGACGCCCCCAAAATAGGTTCAATACTCAACCCATTTTGAGTCGCCAAATACACTCAACAAAACTCAAATACAATCTTTCATATCACACGGTCATGCAAAATACGACCACACAACCGTGAGTGTCAATACAGACATGTAAAAAATATTAACATTCAAACTAAGTCCTCATTATATTTATTATCACACTATTTAAAAAAAATAGTAAGGACTTCTACAGCTCTAACTTGGACCATCACTCCATTCCCCGACTAGTACCTGCGATATTCTCATTTCCTGAAGAGAACAATGGAAGAAAAGGGTGAGCTCAACTATCCCAGTAAAGAATATTATGACTAAGATAATGAAAAAAATTATCATTAGCCTTCAATAAATCAGATAAAATATTATAGACAACAAGTTTTAGATCAATATTCGCAGCGGAAATAACAATTCATTAGAAGAGTTAAGTAGAGAATGATGTTTACTATCTTCTTTGATTTAAAAGTCCATCATCAATATTTTATCTCTGTAACATCAATCAATATACATCTCGAATCAAATATCCATCTTTGCACTACGGGCCAAAGATATTCATTTATATCATCAGTTACTCATGTTCATCTCAACTCTATTCATCTTTGCACTACGGACCAAAGATATTCATCAGGTAATCATTCATCTTTGCACTATAGGCCAAAGATATTCATCACGTAATTATTCATCTTTGCACTACAGGCCAAAGATATTCAGTTATATCACCATTTAGAACTAAAGATGATGAAAAATAATACGAATAACGAATCCAGTGAGATAAAGGAGAAATATTAGAGAATTTATCCAGAGTTTAAGAATAAAGACCAAAACCTGGATCCAATAAATGACGATTTGGAAGGAAAAAAATAATTTTTTTTACCGTGAATAGTACCCTGTGAATAATAACTCGTGAATAGTAACTCGACATAAAAAGATAAAAATTTCACAAGAAAGTTCAGACCAATATTCCAGTGAAATAATATTAGATGAAGCACAAAACTCAAGTAATATAAGATTATTTCAGGAATTATAGAAGCAATACTTACCGTAGTAAGTTTAGAGTTAGGAATCTGAAATGAAACAATATACAAAACTGCAATTGAATTTTCACCAGTCTAGCGGTAGTCCGCTCAGACAGATTATTTTCACAATTTAATAACAGCTGAATACGAAGGGTTATTCACCAGGCATGCGGTAGTCCGCGCAGACAGGTTATTCCCACAGAATAATAAAGAATGGAATAACAACAGGATTTTACCATGCATGAGGTAGTTCGAGTAAACAGGCTATTCCAACAGAATAATAAAGAATGGAATAACAATTTTTACGAGAATTGAAAGAAAATAGCTCTCTTCATGAATACGAAAGAAATAATGCCCCTTACCTTAAAATTTGGTGACTGCAATAGCGTAATAGCAGAATACTCTTCTTCTTTCTCTCTTATTCTCCCTATACTTTCTCTCTCTATAGCTTTAGTGAATTGGTGAGAAATAATGAAGAAATGAGCTTCTATTTATAGGCTCGGCAGAGTAATGGTAAAATAGTCTTTTTGCCATAATTTATGACATCATCGCGTACATCATCGATCTATGACATCATTGCTTATCTCATCGCTCCGATGACATCATTGCTTACCTCATCGCTCTGATGACATCATTGTTTGCATCATAAGAGTTCAAATTTAATTTGCACTCTTCCACCGCGTTTAACTTTTATACCATGAATTTACTATAATAATGTTACCATTCAAATTATAAAAATCATACTATTATATAATCACATCATACTACTATAATGTAATATTATAATAATATATTTGAATGAATTATTTTATCAGACAAGATAAAATACTAACTTTCAACAAATGTCACATGTTAAAAATTTCTCCGTTTAAATTCACATTGAATAAATATTTCCTTATCATTTATATCAAAAATTAATTATTCACAATAATATTACAGAACTACAATATTGACAATCAGGTCGTTCCCAGGAAAGAGGGGGTCTTCCGATAAGGATTTCTCCTTACTGGCGCGCAATTAATCAACCCCTTTCCTAGACAGAACTTCCTTAGACATTGCCAATAATGCTATCTAATAATATTATTCAAATAATATGAATTATTGATTTGATAATTTGAAATAATGTGCAATGACAATTATTGAATCAATAATATAAAATAGCAAAGTAGCACTTATTGATATAAAATATCAACGTATAAAATATTGAACCAATAAAATATTATGCAATTATTGAATCAATAATATAAAATATTGAATAGTAATTACTGTAACAATAATTGAGTAAGTGCCTTCCTACGTAAGAATCAATAATTTAAAATACTGTGCAATACCGTGTGCTACCGTGCAACACCGCGTATTACTATATTTTCACCACCGAGTATTTCAACAGTACTAACGGTAACAGTTTTGTCGTTATTTTTATAAAAAGATTATTTCTGTCGCTTTCTACATCTGACATTCATTCCGTTGTGGGGTCCACCAATGACTGCGCCGTCGTACGAATATTCTCCGACAAAAAGAATATTCCTCGACCAAACGAATATTCCCCGACACAACGAATATTTTATAACCACTTGCTTACTTTGTAAACTTTGCACATTTCACCCATAACTTATCACATTTATCAAATCAACACCTTACTATTTCAAAATAATATATAAAGAAAAATTAAATCTTATTCATAAAATATGGGGTCTTACAACCTCCCCTCCTTATGAAATTTCGTCCTCGAAATTGACGTACGTACCTGGTATGTCGAAAAGGTGAGGATACCTCGTTTTTATTTCCGATTCTAACTCCCAGGTCATTTCCTCGATATCATGGTTCCTCCACAAAACTTTAACTTGAGATATAACCTTTGAGCGTAGGACATGTTCCTTCCTATCCAAGATCTTAACAAGTACCTCCTCGTATGTTAAATCTTTAGCAATCTCGTCTGGTTCTAACTCAATAATGTGGTTTGGATCTTTCACGTATTTACGAAGCACATATATGTGAAAAACGTTATGAACACGAGACATAATTGGAGGTAAGGCGAGTCTATAGGCCACATTTCCTACTCGGTCAAGGATTTCAAATGGACCAATGAATCATGGATTGAGCTTTCCTCTCTTCCAGAATCTTGTAACTCCTTTCCACAGAGCAACACGTAACAATACATGATCCCCAACTTTAAATTCCACGTCCTTTCGATGAAGATCAGCATAACTCTTTTGTCGATCTTGTGCAGTTTGTATACGTTGCCGGATCATTTGAATCTTTTTCGTAGTCATACGTACTAACTCCGGTCCCAACAATGTTTCTTCACCCACCTCGTCCCAACATACTGGAGAACGATATTTTCGTCCATACAACGCCTCGAATGGAGCCATGCCTATACTTGCCTGATAACTGTTGCTGTAGGAGAATTCCACCAATGGTAGATACTTATCCCAACTCCCTTTGAAGTCTAGAACACAAAGTCTCAATAGATCTTCAAGAGTTTGGATAGTCCTTTCCGATTGCACTTCCGTTTGTGGATGATATGCCGAACTGAATTGTAAATTCGTGCCCATAGCTTTCTGCAGGCTGACCCAAAATCATGAAGTAAATCTTGGGTCACGATCCGAAACTATGGATACTCGCATGCCATGCAATCTCACAATCTCATTCACGTACATACGAGCAAGACATTCAAGGGAATAAGTCTCTCGTATCGGCAAGAAATGAGCAGACTTGGTTAATCTATCAACAATAACCCAAATTGCATCTATACCTCAAGAAACCTTAAGAAGACCCGTAATGAAATCCATGGTAATGTGTTCCCACTTCCACTTTGGAATCTCAAGTGGTTGCAATGGACTCTTTGGCATTTGATGCTCCGCCTTGACACGTTGACACGTTAAACATCTCGAGATGAACTCCACGATCTCTCTCTTCATATTGCTCCACCAAAATGTATGTCGAAGATCACGATACATTTTGGTACTTCCAGGATGGATTGCAAATGGTGTGTTGTGTGCCTCCATCATGATTCTATACTTCAAATCAGAATCGTCAGGAACACAAAGTCTGGAGTTGACCCGAAGTATTCCTTCTTCATCAATCCTTGCTTCTGGAATAGCACCTTCTTGCACCTTCTTCCTCATATTCATCAGCTTCGGGTCTGTAGCTTGATCAGCTTTAACTTTATCAATTAAAGTTGGTTCTATGCGTATACTTGATATCATTGCATGGGTCCCCGGAGTCTTGAACTCTATCTCCATCTTTTGTAAATCACACAAAATAGGCCTTGAAAGCATCGCATTCGTTCCTGCATATGATCTTCTACTCAACGCGTCAGCAACCACGTTCACTTTTCCAGGATGGTATTGGATGGTATAATCGTAATCTTTCAACAGCTCAAGCTAACGTCGTTGTCGCATGTTGAGTTCCTTCTGGGTGAAGAAATACTTGAGGCTCTTATGATCCGTATAGATCTCCACTTTCTCCCCATACAGGTAGTGTCTCCAGATCTTCAACGGGAAAACGAATGCTGCTAACTCTAGATCATGAGTAGGATAATTCCTCTCATATTCCTTGTGTTGTCGTGAGGCATAGGCTATGACTTTCCCATGCTGCATGAGAACACATCCTAACCCTTTGCCCGAAGCATCGCTGTAAATGACAAATCCATCCGAACCAGATGGTATCGTTAGAACAGGTGCTAAAATGAGTCTCCTCTTGAGCTCTTGAAAGCTCTTCTCGCATTCCTCGTTCCATACGAATTTTGTATCTTTCCGAGTCAGCTGAGTTAATGGAGTAGCGATTCAAGAAAATCCTTCCACGAATCTCCGATAATAACCAGCTAAGCCCAGAAAGCTACGTACTTCCGTCACCGACTTCGGTTGCTCCCAACTTTGTATTGCTTCAATCTTCGTCGGGTCCACAGATACCCCACGTTTTGATACTACGTGCCCAAGGAATGCTACCTCCTCAAGCCAAAACTCGTATTTCTTTAGCTTGGCATATAGCTTGTTTTCACGAAGCCTTTGAAGTACCAGCTTCAAGTGGTGCTCATGATCTTCACGGCTTTTGGAATAGATGAGGATGTCATCAATAAAGACAACCACGAACTGATCCAAATATTCTGTGAATACATGGTTCAACATATCCATAAAAGCAGCAGGAGCATTAGTCAATCCAAAAGACATGACTAAGAATTCATAATGCCCGTATCGAGTTCTGAAAGCAGTCTTCGGAATATTCTCAGTTTTAATCTTCAGCTGATGATATCCAGAACGAAGATCGATCTTTGGTAAGAATTGTGCACCTTGCAACTGGTCGAACAGGTCATCAATACGAGGTAACGGATACCTATTTTTGATGGTGACATGGTTCAACTCCTGATAGTCAATACAAAGTCGCATACTCCCGTCTTTCTTCTTTACGAATAAAACAGGAGCACCCCAAGGAGATGTACTAAGACGTATAAAACTGATGTCTAACAACTCCTGTAGTTGGACCTTTAACTCCTGAAGTTCTATAGGAGCCATTCGATATGGGGTTTTAGAAATGGGTTTTGTACCGGGTTCAAGGTCAATAAAGAATTCAACTTCATGTTCCGGGGGTAGACCAGGAAGTTCTTCAGAAATACATCAGGAAAATCATTAACAACAGAAATATCATTCAAACTTAATGTATTCTGGTTTAGATCAGTGACATGGGCTTAAGAAAGCTTGACATCCATTTTTCAATAAACGAATAGCTTTATGACTTGAAATAACATTGATTGATTTTAGTGGTTTGGTTGTTTGAATTTGCACAATAGGTTGGTTAGGAATATGAAAACTAACAACCTTATGAAAATAATCAATTTTGACATGATAAGTGGTCAACCAGACAATTCCTAAAATTACATCAAATGCAAGTATTTTCAACGATATAAAATCAACAAGTAGGGTGAGGTTACCAATTTGAATCGAGCAAGATTTGTAAACTGTAGATGTAATGAAGGCTTTTCCCAACGGAGTTTCAACAGATAAGTCAAAGTCTAATTTCTCAGGTGTCAAGTTCAAATGTTGAGCACAAGAAGGTGAAATAAAAGAATGGGTAGCACCAGTATCTAATAAAGTGTAAACTTCACAAGAGTTTATTATCAGCTTACCCGTAATAACCTTGTTCGGGTTCCTCGCTTGTTGGGCAGTCGCGACAAATGCTCTTCCAGGAACCACTGACTTTGACTTGTCAGGGATAGCCTTTGGAGTCACCATCCCTACTGGACTTGGTTTCGCTACAGGACACACTCAAGCTATGTGCCCTTCCTTTCCACAGTTATAACACAACTTGGATTGTTGTGTGAAGTTGGGGCTGATGTGTCCCTCTTGCCCGCATTTATAGAATACGATTGGCGGTCGTTCTCCTCCCCTAGAAATAGTTGATGTTGGTGCTGCTGTCGATGCTTACACATTCTCATTGTTGTACCTTCTCTTCTTGAAATCTCCCCCCCACTCACTTCTTCTATTATCATGGCCACGATTACCACCGAAGTGGTTACCGCTTCTGGCATGATACTTTCCTCCCTACTGGTTGTCATTGTTCGGATGACTGCTGCCACCGGTACGGCCTTGGTTGTTATCCCTTGGTTGAACATAATCATTATCTCATTCTAATAACTGTGCCCTGTTCACTACATCCGAATATAGAGAAAATTTGTGAGAAATGAGGTATTGACGAATCTCGGGTTTCAAACCTCTCAGAAACATCCGCGTCATACGTTCCTCATTCTGCACTAAATGAGGTGCAAACCGGGATAACTCTGCGAATTTAGCCTCGTACTGGGACACAGTCATGTTGTTCTATTCCAGTTTGATGAACTCTACCTCTTTCATGTGACGAATACTTTCTGGAAAGTACTTGTCATTGAACAGTTTCTGGAATGCCCTCCAAGTCATCTTGAGTGCGGCATGCTGGGTACGTTTCATAGATTCCCACCAGTAATCTGCTTCTCCACGGAACATAAAGGTGGCAAATGGAACCTTCTGTTCCTCCGTGCATCCCAAGACATCAAATATCTTGGTAATTTGCTTAATCCAATTTTTTGCCTTGATTGGATCTGGCTTTCCCTGAAACTCTGGTGGTCCTAACTCTTTAAATTGCTTGGCAGTGACAAGCCGTGAGTTGTTATTTCCACCAGTATTATGAACACGAGTCTCCCTCGTCTGGTTTTGCATGAACTGCAAAAAGCTTCTAAACATCCCGTCTTTTATCATTTCTTCGGTAGGATTGTTTACAGGAGGAATATAGCCTTCCTGTTGCACGTTCTCCTCATTGGTGATTAAAGGTGTCTCAACGGTCTCATTCACTCCATTGTTTAGATTTTCAGCTGCCATTCTCAAACACTGCCACAAAACAAGGGTTAATCAAACAAATTAACATATCACATATTAACCCTATATTCCAACCGACCAATTAAATAATAATTAAGCTTAGGTAGGACACACTAGCGAAGGTTTTACTCATCTCTCCCCTCCTAGTTCTATTCCCAGATCTCCGTCAGAGATCATATCCCTAAGCTCTGATACCAACTGTGACGCTCCCAAAATAGGATCAATACTCAACCCATTTTGAGTCGCCAAATACATTCAAACTAAGTCCTCATTACATTTATTATCACACTATTTTAAAAAAAATAGCGAGGACTTCTACAGCTCTAACTCGGACCATCACTCCATTCCCCGACTAGTACCCTCGATATTCTCATTTCCTGAAGAGAACAATGGAAGAAAAGGGTGAGCTCAACTAGCCCAGTAAATAATATTATGACTAAGATAATGAAAATAAATTATCGTTAGCCTTCAATAAATCAGATAAAATATTTTGGACAACAAATTTTAGAGCAATATTAGCAGCGGAAATAACAATTCATTAGAAGAGTTAAGTAGAGAATGATATCTACTATCTTCTTTGATTTAAAAGTCCATCATCAATATTTTATTCCTGTAACATCAATCAATATACATCTCGAATCAAATATCCATCTTTGCACTACGGGCCAAAGATATTCATTTGTATCATCAGTTGGTCATGTTCATCTCAACACCTGTTCATCTTTGCACTACGGACCAAAGATCTTCATCAGGTAATCATTCATCTTTGCACTACAGGCCAAAGATATTCATCACGTAATTATTCATCTTTGCACTACAGGCCAAAGATATTTAGTTATATCACCATTTAGAACTGAGGATGATGAAAAATAATACGAATATCGAATCCAGTGAGATAAAGGACAAATATTAGAGAATTTATCCAGAGTTTAAGAATGAATATCAAAACCTGGATCCAATCAAAGATAATTTGAAAGGAAAAAAATACTTTTTTTTACCGTAAATAGTACTCCGTGAATAGTAACTCATGAATAGTAACTCGACATGAAAAGATAAAAATTTCACAAGAAAGTTCAGACCAATATTCCAGTGAAATAATATTAAATGAAGCGCAAAACTCAAGTAATATCTGATCATTTCAGGAATTATAGAAGCAATACTTACCGTAGTAAGTTTCGAGTTAGGAATCTGAAATGAAACAATATACGAAACTGCAATTGAATTTTCACCCGTCTGGCGGTAGTCCACTCAGACAGATTATTTCCACAATTTAATAACAGCTGAATACGAAGGGCTATTCACCAGGCATGCGGTAGTCCACGTAGACAGTTTATTCCCACAGAATAATAAAGAATGGAATAACAACAGGATTTCACCATGCATGCGGTAGTCCGCGTAGACAGGCTATTCCAACAGAATAATAAAGAATGGAATAACAATCCTTATGAGAATTGAAAGAAAATAACTCTCTTCATGAATACAAAAGAAATAATACCCCTTACCTTAAAATTTGGAGACTGCACTAGCGTAATAGCAGAATACTCTTCTTCTTTCTCTCTTATTCTCCCTATACTTTCTCTCTCTATAGCTTTAGTGAATTGCTAAGAAATTATGAAGAAATGAGCTTCTATTTATTGGCTCGGCAGAGTAAGGGTAAAATAGTCTTTTCGTCATAATTTATGATATCATCGCGTACATCATCGATCTATGACATCATTGGTTACCTCATCGCTCCGATGACATCATTGCTTACCTCATCGCTCCGATGACATCATTGTTTGCATCATAAGAGTTCAAATTTAATTTGTACTCTTCTACCTCGTTTTACTTTTATACCATGAATTTACTATAAATAATGTTACCATTCAAATTATAAAACTCATACTATTATATAATCACATCATACTACTATAATGTAATATTATAATAATATATTTAAATGAATTATTTTATCGGACAAGATAAAATACCAACTTTCAACAAATGTCACATGTTAAAAAAATTTTCGTTTAAATCCATATTGAATTAATATTTCCTTATCATATATATCAAAATTTAATTATTCACAAATAATATTACAGAACTACAATATAGACAACCAGGTCGTTCTCAGGAAAGAGGGGGCCTTCCGATAACGATTTCTCCTTACTGGCGCGCAATTAATCAATCCCTTTCCTAGACAGAACTTCCTTAGACATTGCCAATAATGCTATCTAATAATATTATTCAAATAATATGAATTATTGATTTGATAATTTGAAATAATGTGCAATGACAATTATTGAATCAATAATATAAAATAGCAAAGTAGCACTTATTGATATAAAATATCAACGTATAAAATATTGAACCAATAAAATATTATGAAATTATTGAATAAATAATATAAAATATTGAACAGTAATTACTATAACAATAATTGAGAAAGTGTCTTCCTACGTAAGAATCAATAATTCAAAATACTGTGCAAGACCGTGTGCTACCGTGCAACACCGCATATTACTGTATTTTCACCACCGGGTATTTCAACAGTACTAACGGTAACAGTTTTGCCGTTATTTTTATAAAAAGATTATTTCTGTCGCTTTCTATATCCGACATTCATTCCGTTGTTGGGTCCACCAATGACTGCGCCGTCGTATGAATACTCTCCGACAAAAAGAATATTCCTCGACCAAACGAATATTCCCCGACACAACGAATATTTTATAACCACTTGCTTACTTTGTAAACTTTGCATATTTCACCTATAACTTATCACATTTATCAAATCAACACCTTACTATTTCAAAATAATATATAAAGAAAATTAAATCTTATTCATAAAATTTGGGGTCTTACAAATAATCTGATAAGTGAGCAGAATGGATTCTGCTGGATATAATTGTTATAATCTGCATGAATGGTTTGGATGGTATGCATGAGATTAACAGGAACTGCTATACTGGATATAACTGCTATAACTGTATGTCTAGACAAGATGGATGGTTTGTATGTTGAATGGTTTGCATATCAGATACAATTGTTATACAACTGCCTGGATGGTTATAACTGCATGATTGGTTGGTATGTCCGTCTGATAGTTTTTCAAAATTTTAAAATTCTTTTAAAAACCCGATTCATGATCTCAAGCGGAGCCTCATAAATTAAGGAGGAGTTCTGAAAAACACATATTTTTACTTGTTGTCATCATCAAAAAGGGGGAAATTGATAGGTCTCCAAATCTGAGTATTTAATTTTGATGATAACAAATTAGGTTAAAAGATCAAAAGGGTAGAATCATCTCCATAGGATTAAAATCGTAAAATTGATTTATTAATTACCTCTAATATTTTGACCAAATATATTTATTTTCTAAAAACTTCATTTAAATTTATTTTATGACCTTGATAATTTAATATCAAGTGTTAATAAAATGAGTTCATATAGTAACATTTCCTAAGGAAAGGAGATTCCTATTTCTTTTTCAAAATGATTTTAAAATTCTTTATGGGCAAAAACTATTTCTAAATTATATATATATATATATATATATGTTTAAGTATATTATATATGTAAAAAAATATAATATATATATATAAAAAAAACCGTGCATGTGTGTGTATGGTGTGTGTGTACCGAATTTAAGAGGTGTGTGCATGTGTTGGTGGGTGTGTGTGTGCCGAACACTTGTGTGTGTTTGCATGGAAGTATGTGCTTAATTTATAAGTGGTGCATATGTGTGTGCCGAGAATTGTGTGCTTGTATGCTGGTAACTTATAAGGCTTATGCCTTTGTTGAAAAGAATGGGCACAATTTTAATGATTGCATGTAGTGACTCATTTGTGCTTAACAAAAAATTTGGGCCATTTCAATTTCATATCCGGCTAAACCAATTTAATCTGAGCCCCTCATTTTTCCATCATGCAATCCGGACCTTCTAATTTAAAAATAGATTTCCATAATTACGATTTTGCCCTAACCTCAAAAATTCTATAAATAGGAAGCTTTTCTATTCATTTCAATTAACCAATTTCAAAAACTGAAAAGCTTACTCTCCTTGCCTACATTCTGTCAAAATAAGCTTTTGCTCTCTTCTCCCAATCAAAGTTATAATTCTATTGGAAGAGAAAAATTGGTACAAGTATTTGAGATAAGTTATTAAATTATAACTGTTCATATCATCTCATACTTTCTCATACATATAGATATTCTATTATAAATTGCTATATACATTCATATATCTATATATCTATATTAGTAAAGAGTTAGTACTTCGACACCGGTATAATTTGGATGTTATTTCTTTGAAATTCTCCAAATGATCTTTAAAATCCCAAGTGGCCCTTTACTGGTATAATCAATATATAGATTTAGATAATCATATATAACCTGCGATACACATTTATATATATATATCTATATTTCATCTATCATATCTAGTAAAGAGTCAGTACTTGGATACCGATATACAATTTGGATGTTATTTATTTGAAATTCTCCAAACGGTCTTTAAAATCCCAATTGGCCCTTTACTAATATAAATAATCTATATAAATATTCTTTAATATTCTATATACGATTATCAACTTGTGAATCAAAAAATTTAGTTAGTACTTGGATACCGATATACAATTCGGATGTTATTTCCTTGAAATACTCTGGACGGTCTTTAAAATCCCAAGTGGCCAAATTATTCGCAATGTAGATCAAATATAATATAATATATATATATATGGGTGAAACAAGTTTTGTTCAAGTATTATCTAAAGTGAATCTTATTATTATACTTGATAAACTATCATCAAATTTATTGCTCATATAATTGTTCATAAATTATTGTTGCATTATACAAGTTTGTGTGGTTATTTAAATTCAAAGTTATATTTATTTAAAGCCAAAGAAACACACTCTTTATAAAGAAAAATCTTTTTCTTAATCCATAGAAAAATATTCTTTAAAGAAAAAGAAAATCTTTATTACAAGTGCTTAAATCTTTTATCTGCTTTCACAGAAGCATATCACATAAAAGTTTTTGAACTTTTATCATATACTTAAATTATATATCTGCTTATCTGAGAAGTATCTGTTCTACAATTTTATCTACTTATTATTAGAAGCAAATATTCAAACAAACTTTTTGTAAAATGAAAAGGTTGAGTTAATTTATTTTATATTTGTGAGAAAGACAAGAATTCTTTGACCAAGACCAGAGTCTGAGAGAGGTCAACTGGGAGTTGGGTCTCTAGTGTACTTGTGAGGTAAGGAAGAAATTGTTGTTTCAAGACCAAAGTGTAAAATAGTACTAAGCTCAAAAAGAAGATTCAACTAAGGTTTAGGAAGGAGCTGGGAGTTCGCTGTCCAAGATAGTTAGTTGTGGATAGTTGTAAGTTTGTCTTTAAAATATTGTATAGGCTTCTCCGCCTATTGAAGGAGTATTTATTATAGGGAGTAATAGGATCTCAAGTCCTGGAGAGGAGCTTGAGACTGGACGTAGCAACATACCCGAGCTGTATATTGTGAACTAGCTAAATATTTGTGCATTGTGTGATTGAATTTTAAACTGCTTATTAATTTCATAAAATTAATCCACTATAATTCAAAAAGGCCAAAGATAATTTTTAAACAGTAATAATCTATTCAACCTCCCCTTCTAGATTATTATTGGACTTTCAGTCGCGCTACTGGAGTCGCCGTCTTCTAATATGGTCATAACAGGTTTGAACCTGGTCCCTGGATCCTTATTCGGGATGTTTACATTTCTCCAGTTAAGGACCAGGAGGATAGGTTGATCACTTGACAACTCAGCCCCGCTGGACTTCTTCAGGTCCTCTTCAGAAAGGCAAAAAGTGCTCATGAATTGCAACTGAATTTCTTCCAAAAACTTCTGGTCTTTGGCCTTCTGGGCCGCATCCTTGAGAGGCTTTTCATTCTCATCCTGCCGAGGTCCGCTCTGATTGACTTTAGGAATCAGAAGGTTAGAGATAACGAGGGGGATCTTCTTTAATAGTTCTTTAAATCCGGTTTCACTGAGGTTTGGCTTGAGGTGAATCAGATGATTAGCTGGTTTGTGCTTGTGAGGATTCTGATGTCGGGATCCACCAGAATATCCGAGACCAGCCTTTCCCAACTGCGTGGGTATACGGATTGGGTTCCTGATTCCTTGGCCATTTTTTCCCAATCCTCGGCGTAGTCAATGTCCTCGGGACAGCATCTCTTGGACAACCGCCATTACTTCAGGAGATATCCGGGGGATTAAGACCGGTGCCCCCACAAGGTTATATCGCGGATTACTTATCTCCAAGGCTTGAAAACTAGCGGGCTCGACACCTTCATTCACGCCGATAAGAGGCATGTCTCCCAGATCATGGACAGGATAATCAGGTTCTGGATTGACAGTAACTAGATTGTCGTTGACGATATAGTTTAGTTGTTGATGAAGAGTTGAAGGAACCGCGCCAGCCATATGGATCCATGGTCGTCCTAACAACAAATTATACCCGGTAGTGATCTTTAGGATTTGAAAAGGTCTGTTGAAAGTGAAAGGGCCAATTTCCATAGGAAGTTCAATCTCCCCCACGGTATCCCTTCTTGATCCGTCGAAAGCTCGCACCACCACATGGCTTTCCCGAATCCGGTTTGGGTTGATCTTCATCTTTTCTAGAGTATCCTGTGGACAGATGTTTAAGGACGATCCTCCGTTGATTAGCATGCCACCTACCACATATCCTGATGAAACGATAGCGATATGTAATGGTTTGTGATTCCCAGTTCCTTCGGTTGGTATTTCGTTGTCAGTGAAGGATATCACATTACTGTCCAGTACATGGCTGATCAGGTGCCGGAATTTCTTAGTATCGATAGTCTTGGGTAAGTGTGCTTCCTCCAATACTTGGATTAGGATTTGACGATGGTCGTCAGAATCTAATTCCAAATCTAGGATGGAAATTTGATGTGGTTCTACTTCCAATTGCTTCACTGTCCTGGCTTCACCGTGCCCCATCTTATGGAGGAATTCTGTGATTTTTCCAGTTGATACCTTCCCCAATACCTTGGTTGTCGATTTTAACACACGCCCTGGGATGTAAAAAGGATTCTCCTTAGGTACAATGGCTATGCAATCGGGTGCCAACTTGATGCCTTCTCCGTAATTCCACGGTACCTTCTTCAGGCTAAAAATTGGGAGTTGTGGCCAAGGAGCCAACATCAGGGGTTTTGGCGCTGGTATCTCGAGAGTGGCCTTGTTTCTCTGCTCAGATATTCCTTTGATGGTTATGGGTCCGCTGGATGTTCCTTCCAAGCAAAGGATAACGGCTATCATATCCTCTAAATTCCTCGATCCTCAAAAGTAGTTTATCTCTTCCTCGCAGAAGATCTCAGCTTTGTTCATCAATTCCAGTTCCCCTGATTCAATCAAGTTCTGGACTAGATGTCGCAGGGCCCAATATTCCTCCGTCGCATGTCCAGGAGCATTCGAATGGTAAAGGAAGGATCTGGAAGGATCGAAACACCTCGATCTGGTATCTGGGGGTGGCAAAAATTCTTTAATCTTCCCCTCCTCGATCAAGGTGCAGAGAATCTCCTCCCTAGACTTCCTTAACGGGGCAAATTTCTGTTTGGTGACAAATTCTCACCGGTTCTGCAATCTAGCTTCTCGGGCCATCTTTTCGGTCCATTTGTTCTGCTCTTGGTAGCGAATCCGATCCCTTCGGGAGGTTGAAACATCTTGGATAGATATGGGGTCAGTTGGCTTTAGTAGGACCTGGTCTATTAGCTGTCGGGTCAACTAGTGGTGGTATACAACCAATTCTGCCAGCTGATCAACTTGCGCCTTTATTGAAGCCAAGTCTTGTTCTACCCCATGCTTCCCCAAATTGCAGGGTCATGTACAGAGGGTAACTCTCCCATCTTCCTTAGGTATTTAAGGTTTTCCCTACTTCCGACACTGATCATATTGACTCCTTCCTCCGTATGCTGAGGTAGAGGGTTGTTGTTGACATTCGACTGCTCGGGCGCTTTGACGATAATCTCCCCACTATCAATCAAGTTTTGAATTTTATGCTTCAGAGTCCAACACTCCTGAGTATCATGCCCAGGCGAGTTAGAATGGTAGGCGCATTTCTTGCTGGAATCGAATTGCCTTCCATTTGGATTGAAAGGTGGAGCAAGCTCAACGATCTTCTTTTGGGCGATCAGTAGGGCTAATATGTTCTCCAAGAAGTCTCCCAAAGGAGTGAATATCCTTCTTCACTTGTTTTCCCTAACTTTTACTGCTGTAGGATTTCAAAAATTCGCTGGATGAGGGTTCTGCCTCTAGATAGGCGAGTTAGGGCTCTTGCTGGCAGATTATCTCTGCAATATTAAAGAGACATCTTCTTCCTTCCTCTTCGATCCTCTTTTGGGAGCACTGGAATAATTTCCCGACTGTATGTGCTCAGCGACGGCTTACAAAGCAGTGAGGTCTTTGATTTTTCCAGACTGCAAACCCATTTTTGCCATTTCCCCATGTTTGATCATTTCGGAGAAGGATTTTTTTAACCCGGCGAGAACTCTCTCATAGAAAGGGGCTTCTTGTATATCAATGAAGGTTGTCACCATCTCACCCTCATCCACTGGTGGGTTGACTTGGGTAGCCATTTGCCACCACCGCTGCACGTATTCTCTAAACGATTCATTGCATAGCTTTTTGACTTTGGTAACCTGGTAGCGATCAGGTGCTATCTGGGATTGGAAACTGTATTGGTTGAGGAAAGCATGGGCCAAATCTTCCCAACCTTTGACTTTGGAATTGTCTATCCGTGCGTACCACATCCGAGCTTCACCGGTAAGGCTCTTCTGAAACAGTTGCATCCGGAGGTTCTCATCCTCGGCATAAGTTCTAAGTTCATCTATGTAGACTTTTAAGTGAGTGTATGGATCTCCCAGTCCGTTATATTTCTCAAACTCGGGGACTTGAAACTTATCGGGGTATCTCGCCTTTGGGAAAATACACAAATCCGAGTAATTCACGCTCCCGTGGGATCCTGTCCCTTTCATAAACCGGATAGCGTCCTCCATCTGTCTGACTTTCTTCCTAATGTCTCCCGTGTCTCTGTACTCTCGGAGGTCTATGATTTCCCGTGTCGTCTTCTGGATTGGGGCCTCCTTGGGTACTTCAACATCGAGGGGAGAGATAGGTGTGGACGTATGGGTATCACCTTCCTTCTCGGGTACTTTCATGTCTCCTTGCACAGAGGATTCAGTCGGACTCTTGTGCTTAGATTCCTGAGATACTTTACACTATTCTTTTAACAGGGTCGTCATCTCGGTCATCTGTTTCTTAAACTCCTCGAATTCATCTCGAGATACCGGGGTATGTTCAGATGAACTTCCTTCAGCCATCTTGAACTGTGATGAACGTGCCTTCTTGGCTCGAGATCGGGTTTTAGGACCAATCTGCAGAAAACTGATATCTAGTTTAGACTGGATATTGGTGGATAGGGATGCATGATATGCTATGCATCAGTTTAATGATTTTTTAATCTTGTCCTGCAACACAACATGTTAGTTAAATTGATGACAAGATGTGAAAGATGTATGTATAACAGTTCAAGATGATGGTCATTTGTATACACGGAAGATTAAATAGGGCATGAAGAAGCACACTGCGCGTTTGGTTTATCAGAGGCTGACCTATCTTAGGGTTACTCTCATGGGCTGTTTGAAATTGGTTCCCAGATCTTCACAATTTACTTGATGAAAACATCCCTATTTCAATTGGAGCGGATCTGAGTGGTGCCTTTCTTGAGCCTCACAATGGACACACCCAAAGGAGTCCAGTAATAAACAACCGACGGGATTGCCTCCTAATGGAGGTACCACACAACATACATTGACATACATTCATGTCCTCACCGCATGTAATATGATGATATTGTGAAAAGCACTAATATATTGTGCGAGGCACTAATACAAAATGCTAAAAGATTGATACACACATAGATCATTCACACAAAATGCATATACAGAATGAAAATCAAAAAGTTTGATCGCGGCTTAAACCCTCTTCTATCCCCAGTAGAGTCACCACCTATCGACGCCGGGAAGAGTTTAAGTCCTCTCTGTTCCCCTTTTTGTTGAAGGAGGAGGTCTTTTCTCTTTGGGTTGGTTTTCCATCCTCTCCTATCTGGGGGAAAAAGAGAGGATTGCCCATATTCCCTAATTTGATATTATTCGACCTTCGCTTTTGCTTTGTCTTTGGGGTTCCGTTTAAAGGGTGAATTTTGTAGGAAACTGGTACTGACATATGTATCGACGATTTGAAAAGATTTATTTAATTTTGATGATTGCACCGAATGAGACAGAGTCGCTAGTTGGTAATTTAGAAATAGATGTACCAACTCATCCGAGTTTTAATAGTTTTTTTACAAAGTGGTCCAATGTGTGACTCTAAAGATTGGTCTTATAACCTGAGATTCGTGGAATCCGGGGGCTAGGTTAAGCGGGGGGGGGGGGGGGAGGTATTAGGCACCCCCCGACTCTTGTGCAAGCACGGTACCGCATCTTATTGATTTTCTATGCATAAAGTGTGTATGTGTATGTGTGTGTGTGTGTTTTATTTTGAAAGCTTTATTAGTCTCTTTTTCTAAGTCTTTATTTTGGGTGACTTGAAAGTAGTGTTGTACATCTTTTACGCCTAGGTACGAAGGATTTGATTTAATGAAAAGTTCATTTTTAACAAGATATATGAATTGAAGTGAGGTTTTGGAAAGTAAGATTTTCAAATCCTTTGCCCGACTAGGAATCCAAAGACTTTGATAGTTCATTTTATTCTTTACGTTCATTATGTGATCTACCCTGAATCGCTTTATTGTTCATCAAAAGCTCTTTGTGGTTTTATTAGAAATCATTTTGATGATATGTATGCAAAAGCGTTAAAAAGGATTCGGATCATCATCGGGCATGTAAGCCATCTTGATGAACCGAGCTCCCGCAATCAAGGTTTTCACTATCACGGGATCTTGAATCCGACCTCTCGAGACTAACCCCTCAAGTTCATTTTCAAGATCCAAATATTACATGTACAACGATATTTACGTTATTTAAAGCATTTACATCATAAAAATCGGTCCATCGTGGGAATCAAGTCGGATCCATTCGGGGATCTCAACATTGGGATTCCTAGGCTCACATGATTTGTACAATATTACATATATATAACGTCCACGGCTTTGATATTAGATGATTTCATCGATTGAAATCACCGTTTCAGCCGTTTCGACCCCCTTTCACCTCTAAATCTAGATTTACGGTTATACGGGTTAATCGGGACCGTTAAAAGTAATAAATCCATAGATATACCATGAATCTAAGATGTTATAGCCCACGAGTTAAAGCTTTATACTTAATAACCTCTCGGGGGCTAGATTAGGCTTAAACTTAGGTATATCTAGCCTTCGCAGTCGATTTACAACGTAATAAGCACAATATAACCGATAGAAATGTAAAATCTATCAACTGTTACACAATATGCTTAAAATACAACAAGTTTAGCTATATTCAAATAAGATATCTCATTAATCTATCATTTGAACAACATTTACAAAGAAACGAAGCTCGAAAGTGCGTTATTTCACCTTGGGGGACGCGTGAACAAGCGTTTTAACTCCCGGGATGAACTTAGAACACTAGTGGGGCTTCGAGTATATGCTAGATGGGATGATTAAGCATCCAGTTAGTTGTATTGAGTTCCACTCGAGCCTTTCTCTCTAGAAATACTTTTCTCTCTCTAAAATGTATCTCTCTTCTTTTTTAAAATGAACTAATGTGGGGGATTTAAGCTGTTAAAGGCAGCCACAACCATATATGCGTCTAGCCACAGATATGGTCAAGGCTGGCCCAAGTGGGCCCCACATGCTCGGTAGGTGGTCCTTCGGTCTCAGTTCGACAGAAGTTGACGTCCGCCGCTCGACCTTTCGAACAGTCTTTGAGGAATGCAGAGGGAATAAATTGATTCTGATTGGATTAGAGTTAGGAAATTCGATACTCGTAGCCGAGATATATCAACCAAGTCCAGATATCAGTTAGCTAACTCGTCTCTGATGGCACATCGTTCGAGGTTTACTGAAGTGGTTTTTAGCGATCATTGTCTCAGCTCGTCGATCCTCGATCGGTTCGCGGAATGTTCGTACGTCATTGGTCCTTTGCATCACTCCCGGAGTTGTCTCCGAGATGAACTGACTCTTTTGCACTACCTCGGGGTTGTCGCCTGAGTAAACTTACGCTTTTCCCCTTCTACAAGGTTAGTACAAAGAAAGTAAAATTTCGAGTGTCTACAATATGGGGACCCCTCTATAGGCCCTTTGTTAGTCACTGGGCGCATGTGCCCCATTATCCTGTAAATTTTATTTTTAGTTTTTCACATATATCATTGGTATGACATTGATGTATATATAAAACTGATGTATTTCATTTTGATATATATCATGTTGTCTTTTTTCATTTATTTATTCCATCTGCTATATTATCGCTCATTACGATACATGCTATGTGACGCCCCAAAATTCGAATCGCCACATCGCCTCGAATTCGGTTAGTCATGTAACATACATTCAAACACTTCAATCAAACACACACATGTAACACACACACACACACATGTAAACCGTGTTGTGTACCTTAGGAAAGTAACACACACACACATGTAACATACTCACATAACACTTCAATCAAACTTAAACACATCAAAAACATGTTAACTTATTATATATTTCACTTTCCAAGTCATAGAAGTAAGTTAGCTAAACAAACGGGGCATGAAAACTCAAAACCAAAAACCAAAATTTTTTGAACAGCCTACTAACCCGCTGGGGTGGGTCACCCCCTGGTGAGGGTCCTGGCTAGCGAACTGGTGGAGAAATAAGCCAATTTGGCTGATTCCTTCACACCGAATTTGATTTTTCCCAACATGATAAACATGAAACTTGATACAAATAATATTTTAAACTTATTAACATGTATATAACATTTAAAATCCATATAACACATAATCAAAATCAAGATTTCATGATTTTCAAAGAAAAACACAATTTTAAACGTTCTTGACGAAAATTGCTACTACGAACTCGTTTTTCAATCAATTCAAGTAATTCCAATTGTAGTAACTTCTATTCTTAATATACTAACATAACACATGATCAATTTTAACAATAACTCATAATCAAACATCAATTTGATAGTTTCAAAGGCCATTTTTCAGAAATTGCTTCAAAGAAAATCACTATGAACACAATTCCTATTGTTTATCAAAAATTCATGGTTTGAATTGCTAACACAACCATATAACTCATATATAATCATGTTATATCACATATTACACATATCTCATGCTCACATCAAGGATTTAAAAATAATTTTCAACATCACTTCATAAAAGAGTACTATGAACATGAATTCATAGTGTTCATCATATACTTGTGAATTGAAACTCTTAAACAACTATAAAAATCATATGTAAACACGCACACACACACATATATATATATATATACATACATATATATGTACACATCTCATACATATATCAAACTCAAGAACTTTCACAAAGAGACTTCCATATAGAATTCTACAATCATAAAAACATAGAAGAACATGCTTTGAAAACTTATTTTTACAACAATTGTATTTTGAAAACCCTTTCATAGCATACAATTACATATGAAAAACATATGTATACCATATATACATATAACTTCATGATTATGAAACCTAATTTGATAAAGAAGAAATACAACACATAAGAATTGAGTGCAAGGGTTAGGGTTATAACCTTACTAGTTTTGGATTAAGAGATAGAGATGGAGATGATGATGATGGGGCTTGCTTTGTCTTCTCAAAGCTTTTCATTCTTCTTCTTCTTCCTCGTCTTCTTCTTTCTCTTCTTCTTCTCTGATAACTCTCTCTAACTCTCTTCTTCTTTCTTTCTTTGTTTAGACTTAGGCTTTTAGAAAAACTAACGTATCTTTTAACTTAACATATATTATACAATATACATATACATATACATATATAATATATATGTAACTTATATTATTAATATAGCTAATAAGTAATATACTAATTGCTATACTAACTACTTATTACATAGGTTACAAAATTTGAAAAGCCCAAGGCCATGTTTGGCAAACTCTTAGTTAAAAAATAGGTTTTAGTGTTAAGGCTTTGTTTGGGTAAAATAAGATTAAACAAGTACAAGGGCCTTGTTTGGTAAAACACTTGAAAATCTTTTTCTAGCCTTTTAATAACTCTTTAAATCCATAGATTAAATATTACACTTATTTAATTAAATTACCACATTCTAATTCAATTAAATAAAAGCTAACATTCATTAATTGATAAAACACATATTATCAAATTGTTACACAATTGTAATTCCTTCATTAAACATAATTCATGTAACAATTATTCTTAACACTTAGCATATAATATTAAATTTAATTGAATTATTCTCTACTAAATTAGAATTTTGCTACACAATTGCTAACATATCAATTTAATTAAATATATGGCACTTAATTAAATTATCCACAGCAATCACATAATTTATTTATTTATTTCCACAAAAAAATTCAATAAAATATTTATTTAATTCAATAAATATTCACAATTAATATATAAAATTCTCAATCGTTACACTTCCTCCTGTACTTTCAGTTAGTGATAACCTGTCCGTAGGTCGATCTTCGAGAAACACTTTGCTCCTTTCAGTTGATCAAATAGGTCGTCTATCCTCGGTAGCGGATATCTGTTCTTGATCGTTACTCTGTTTAATTCTTGATAATCGATAAAGAGCCTCATCGATCCGTCCTTTTTTTTAATGAACAACACTGGTGCTCCCCAAGGAGACACACTTGGTCGTATATAACCTTTATCTAATAACTCTTGCAGTTATATCATCAATTCTTTCATTTCTACTGGCGCCATACGGTATGGAGCTTTTGAAATCGGTGCAGTTCCCGGTGCTAAGTCTATTACGAAATTGATTTCTCTGTCTGGCGGAAGACCAGGCAGATCGTTTGGAAATACATCTTGGAATTCATTCACTCAGATATATCCTTAATTTTTACTCCCATTTTCTGAGTATCTACAATGTAAGATAAGTAACCTACACATCCTTTCCTTAACAATTTCTTGGCCTGCATCATCGTAGGACAACACGACTGCTTAAGTGATGAGCTTCCATAAAACACTACCTTAGACTTACTCGGAGTCTGAAGGTTTACACATTTATTCTGACAGTCAATTATTGCAGCGTCGTTATACAACCAATCCATTCCTAGTATTACGTCAAATTCTCCCAATCTAATTGGAATTAAGTCTACACTTAGTTCATAATCTCTAATGTTTGCGCGATAATTTTGGTAAACGTATTCTACAGGGATTACTTCCTTATTCACAACTTCTATGTTCAAGGGATTTTTTAATCGTTCTCGGGGTGTATTTAATCTACTAGCAAATTCTTCAGATACAAAAGAACAGGTGGCAACCGAATTAAATAATACATAGTCATTTATATCATTGATTGGGATTATACCTGACAACACGTCCTTCGCAGCTACTGCGTCCTGGACAGTCATGTTAAAGGTCCTAGCGGTTAGGCAGTTGGATTGTGCCGGTCCGCTGATCATTAACTTATTTCCCCCTTATTGGCTGCTACCTCAGCCACTTCCCTTTTTTGGGCAGTCCTTAATCCAGTGCTCCGTCGAGCCACATGCAAAACATCCTTGTATATTTTTCGGTTTTGAGTAATTGGGCAAAATGTGTCCCTCCTGGTCGCAGTTGTAGCAAGTGTTGCGTCCCTTCCAGCACTCGCCCTAATGATTCTTTCCACATTTTGGGCATCCCTCTGCCCTCTTTTTAAAACCTCCACGAAAATTCCTTGATTAATTGTTGTTGTTGTTCTTGTTGTTGTTGTTGTTCTCCCACTTTCTTTTTCCTAAATTTCTTCCTCCACTACTGCTACCTCCTCCATGGTTTTCTCCTCCCGTATTCTTTCCTTTCTTCTCCTTGTTATAAAGACTTAAGGCTTCACTGCCACCTTCCGCAATGATCGCCTTCTCCAGAAATGTCGCAAAAGAATCAATTCGAAGACCTGAAACCTTATTAAACAGCCAGGGCTTCAGTCCTTGTTCAAAACGTCTCTCCTTCCTCTCTTCGTCTCCCACTTGGTGTTCTGCAAATCGCGCTAGTTCATTAAACTTAGCCGCGTACTGCGCCACCGTCATGTCACCTTGTTTAAGTTCCAAAAACTTAACCTCCATCCTATTCTTCATACTCTTTCGGAAATAGTTCTCAAAGAACAGTGTCTTAAATATCGCCCAAGCTATCTTTCCTTCTTCAGCTCTCTGTTGATTAGCATCCCACCAGTAGTTTGCTTCGCTTCTCATCATGTACGTAGAAAATATCGTCTTCTGGTATTCACCCACGCGAGCGATGGTGAAAGCCTTCTCGATCTCTTTTATCCAAGTTTGCGCAATGATCGGGTCGATAGTACCCTCAAACTCTAGGGGTTCTACACTCCTAAAGTTATTAAAATTTATCACTGGAACAGCTTAAGGGTTGGGGCGAATGGGTTCGTTGTTCCTTCCCCTTAGAGGTTCTCCTAACAAGTCTACTAACTTCTAGATCGGGTTTACTTGTTCCCTCTCATTGTTAACTGATTCCTCAGGTGCAGTTAATTTACGTCTGGGCGGCATTTTCTGCATCACAAAAATTTCACTTTATTAATACTCAATTTATATTATTTAAGTATTTCTTTAATACTAAAGGCATAAAATCTTATAACACGTTTTTGAAATAAGCTTCATTTATATTCATATGCCAAATCGTTTCATTACATGATTTTTCCTAGCATATTTCTATAAATGTTATCACATATCCCCTGATATCACAAAAGACGGGGAACGCTAACATACTACCCCTCTAACAAAAGCTTACTTGGGGTTTACATATCTATCCCACACTTTACACAAAAAGTTGGGATTACAACAAAGTATATACATCACATAAGGTAAATACTACTAATACTACGGCTAGACTGACTAAGGGTCTCATCCCATCATCCCACGCTCCACGGCGCTCTTGTACTCGATCTGTGCTATGTACGCCACCAATTCTTAGCTCACAGTATGTAGAGTCTGTCCTTGCTCAGCTGGGTAGTAGTATACACCATCAATCACCCTCTCGAAAGCTAAACGGAACACATACCCCATCTTGTTCATCTTCCTCTTCTTGCATCTGACCTCATCCTCTAGGTCGTCAGTTCTCTCGTTAGCCGCTTCCCACTTCTCCTCGAAGTGGATCCTATCCATAACCTCCAACTCTAGCTGAGTACGGAGTGCCTCTTTCTCGATCTTCTCACTCAGATCCCTCTGTTCTACCTCTTCTAGCTTTCTTGCCAGATCCACGTTCCTATCCACCGACCTGTGAAACAAGTTCACATCTGGATCCCTGCCTCCCTGCGATATGCAATCACCACCTCTAACTCCTACATCGCTAGCTTTCTTTGATGGTCCTCATCCCTCAGCTTCTGGAACTCGGACTCTCTCTCATGGGCCTCAGCCTCCAGCTCCTGTACTCTGCAATCCAACTCTAGAATACGCTCCTCATACTCTCCCAGCATATGCTCCTCCAAGTTAGGCTCGTAGGAGTCCTCCATGGGCTCCTCCTCTGTAGGCTCGTTCTCAACAGGATCGCCCTCCTCTAGATCCAACTCCACCTCGATCTCATCCTCATCGTCAGACTCGGATGGTGCAATTGCCTGCACTGGCACAACCTCTAAAGGTGCCTCATATACTACGTGTATATCTCTGGGCTCCTCCTCGACCACTCTACTAGGTACTCATGTGTCTGCCATCCTACAGTCATAAACACAAGACCAACAAACAGCAACTCCATTAAAATGTTAAATAAAACATAAGTTCATTGTATAGAATAAAGTTATATTTCATAACACACTAAGTCTCTCAAGAAAAACTCTATATGAGTTTTATCTCCTTCCTAACTTCTAAGTTCTCCTAAGTTATAATCTAAGGACACTTGCTCCTAAGGTTTATAACTACCGCTTTGATACCAACCTGTGACGCCCCCAAATTTGAATCGCCACATCGTCTCGAATTCGGTTAGTCACGTACTACCATCTAACACCTTAATAATAATAATACGACTAAATGTCGCATTGCACTGCGGAATAACACGAAATACTACTACCGAATAGATTACATTTAATTAATATAATTTATTCACGTCCCAAGGTCTCATAACTTAAACATCGATTACATAGCTTAAGCATACCTTAAGCATATATAAAGCTAACTAATACATAACAACATAAGTTCTTATTACAATCATAAGGTTCTACATAATATTAAGCTACTCTGCAGCTTTTCCCTTGCTCTTATCGGCTCCCGAAGGTCCACCCTGCTCTGCCTTAACTGAAAATATTTTTATGGAAAGCAAGAATGAGCAATAAGTTTGCTCAGCAAGTAATATAACAATAAGGGTGAGTAATATAGTTCTCGAATCCCAAAAAGGTATAGCAAGGTGTGATAGTTCAAGATAACAAGAAATATCAACAGTTCTTAATAACAGTCGCTAAGGACAGAATAATATCAATATGATTCAACGCTAAATCAATTTAAGATTTTAAGATAATTGAATACTGAGCAGTCACTAAGGACTATGAAATTCTACTAGAATTAACAGAATTATACTGATAATCCAATCAAAACAACTACAACAGGTGATCAGCCTAAAGTACCCTATATTATACATAACATTCAATCGTACTCACGTGAGCACGTCGGTCTTGCGATAATATATTTTCCCTTCAAAGAAGATTGTTCATCTCAGTCAATGTAAGAATTCTGCACCATTCAATTGGTTTGGACAGCTTTCTAATAATGATATAAGTCTAGCCGAATCAAATGGCATAGACCACTCTTTCAAGGTATATAAGAGCAATCATAAGTTCAAACTCAAGATTTAAAGTTCGAAGAATATAAATCGACTTTTATCTTACCCATGAAGTATATAGTTATAATACATGAATCGCAATTCCAAAAGTTTACTTGTATGACAATAATAGCACAAGCTTAATGAACGCTCAACAAAGAGTAGGGTGAGGAACTTGCTTTGAGCATAGTCTATCCACATAAAGTTATTCAACACTTTCGAATCCTATTTATAATATATTACATGTATAGGATGTTCATTAGCTAAGCACGTTCAGTACGCAAGCTTGATACTTAAGTTAAATATACACATATGATTCTACCTTAGTCATATAACTCTATACGTATGTCATTACGTACTTATACACTTATGGTACGAAATCAGATTATAATTTTCCATGAAGTCAAGTAACACTCGTATAGCATTATGTCATATTGCTCTAATTGATTAGATTCTCATTATCTATGGAATTCCTTTTCTCAATTGAAACATCTTCATAGTATGCCACTATTATATATCAGTTAACAGCTAGACTTTTTTAGCAGCTTAAAGTAGTACTATGAATAAATTATTAACATCAGGACTAAGCAGAATTTGTCCAACTTAAAATCCAGACTGGCGCAGCTGCGCCATGGTCAAGCCTAGAGGCGGCGCAGCTGCGCTGCCCCTTGGCCAGGCCAAGGTGGGGCTGCTGCCTGCAGTTTCTGTCCAAGCATCAACATACGATATCACATAGCATATAAACATGTCAAAGGGTTCTTCCATGCTTGTACAACCTCTCCACGTTCAATCTTACATGATATAGGTTCTAAGTTAATACCTTTAATAACTTAAGGCCATTCAAGGTCATAAAACTACATAGTCTATCATGCTTGTCATTTAAACACATAAAGTGGTTACATAACTTGTTTTAGGCATGCTCACAAGTATTTATATCATATACGTACCACTAGCATCGTTACAAACTTAATTCATGCCTCATTTGTGCTTAACTTGTTTTCATGGCATTTATCATGTTATGTATACATGTATGACATATTTAGTGAAATTAAGAGCACTATCAAACATGTCGGAAATATCATGTTATGTAATGTTCACTAATGAGTTCAACATGTTCACGCTACATTACGAAATATATATACACAAGTCAACATGTTCTTCATGCATTTCTAAACCATATAATTATGCTTACAAATTCATAATATCAACATGGCATGTATATTTAAAAGTGCATTTATAAAACTCAAAGTTTAATTTCAAACTATAAGTTCCCATTAATAATGTATACTATCATAGCGAAGCATGCTCATGCTATACCAATGTATTCATATATACATGTTAGTCATGCTTGCATGCTTTGTCTAAGTCAAAATAACAAATTTACACCTAACAAATCTTAGCAGAATTAGAAAACTAATTTCAGAACAGCTGCGCTTCAGTACAAAACTGGCGCAGCTGCGCCGTGTCTAGTCTACACCAGAGAGCTTCTTGCTTCGACAGTTTCAAATCCCAACATCAAAATTTCTCAATGACTTTTCTTCCAATCAATCACATTATAGTTTAAACATGTTTGTAAGTCTATATAACAACTAAACAAGCATTTCTCACTTCAATTGTCATCAAATTTCACAAAATCAATAATCTAAGAAATTTACAGAAAACTTGAAATGAAGAACATGGAATGTAGATTATACCTTTGTTAACTAATTGAGCTTGCTGAAATCTCCAAACTCACAATGCTGCTATATCACTAATGCAATCTTACTCTCTATACGCTCTCAATATCTCAGCAAATGAATTTGAAGGAGAAGAGGCCATATTTATAGAGTTTACAATACTCAGACAATGTAATTGTTCTTCAAATTAAACCAATGGAAGAATGAATTGCATGGTGTTTATGGGGAAGTTGGTAATTGGTTGTTGATTTACATTATTGAGGCCACTCCCTTTGTAATGATTTCCTTCTAAGTTGCTGAGTTTGAGGTTATACGGAGTAGACTAGCTCTTGAGTATTCACGTGAAGGAGAGAGTGACTCTCTTTGTGGGACCAACAATGAACTTCAGCATTTTGCAAATGAAGAATAGTAATACTAAGGCTTTGTACAATTTCATGCAATATATACATAAGTTATAATTAAATGTCACAACGTAATTTTGATAAATAATATGACAATGTTGCACACATATAATCCATGTATATTTCGTTAACACCGAATGTACTTCAATTAGATATTATCACATTATACTATCCCAATTCTATTATTTCAATCGTATTAAATATTGAAATATCATCAATTAGCAATTGTTTATTATATATTCAAGAGATACTAATTTAATGTCCACACACTTATATTGTCACATAGTCTCATGATGTATTCATATACTTATTTAATTAGTCATAACATATAGTTTTTATATATAGTACAGTCACATTAATGCGTCAGATTGCACTATATAATATAGAGGTGACTACTATTATATGCTTAATTATCGCATATCATTGCACCACACAATTAATTGGGTGAATATAATCTTAATAATTTACTCTTTTATGTTTTATTATTCACAATGTCAATTAATTAATTACTCATCTTATCAATTGATTAACAATAATATTAATTAATCCATCCCTCATTAACGTACCCTTAACAACAATTATTAACATTATTATACTATTACTGGCTATAATAATAAATTAATATACTATTATTATATTTCTCATAATAACAATTAACAATTAATATATATTAATTGTTCACTTAATAATTCCTTCATCCTCTAATTAATTAACTCATCATCGTTTCTATTCCTATGCCACACGAGGCATTCTTCGAGCTTATCATAAACTCCACATTTTTCTCAATTATTATATATTCAATTTGAAATAATTGAGTTAACTTATCTCATAACATATAATCAATTATATTCAAATAAATATTCATTTCCATTAATTTAATCATTTATAATATTCAAAAATTCTCGGGTATTACATGCTATCTATTGAAATGCTTGGATAGAGATTAACTCCTGTATGGTCTTTTTGACACAGTTTTTACAGATGGCTTCCTCTTTTGTTGCTCGCTTGGATCACCTTCCTCCTAGTCGGATAGCAGCCAATTTGAGTGCTTGGCATGATAGTCTGCCGGATTCTGACCGCATTACAGTTGGTTGCATGCTGGGCCACTCCCTATCTCTGTTATCCTTCTAGGTTCCAAAGGGATTAGTTGACGGGATGCTCACCCACTGAATTCCTGAGTGCCATGTCTTAAGGTTTGGCTCTGATGAGTTGACTCCCACTTTGGAGGAGTACGGTCGTATCTCCAGTTTGTCAATAGATGGGCCCTGCGCCAGAGTGGTAGTGGGACATATGCGCCGTTATTTCATGACTTTTACCAGTTTGAGGAGGGCGGTTATCTTAGCTGAGGTTGGTGGTAGCCACATCATCTCGATTGACTTCATGATAGACCATTTTGCCTCTACTGATAGCTTCATTATCCACCGGGAAGATTTTGCTATTTTTGAGGATCGATGGCAGACTGCACGGGTAGATGACATGATCATGTGCATCTTATCTTACTTGTACATGCCCTTTTATACCGATCATATGGACGTATGGATGTCGATGGTCGTCAGGGCCCTCAGAGATGACTTTACCATCCTTCCCCTTATCCTAGAGGAGACTATCATATTGGCATCCTTCTGTCGGACTGTTGGTGATCAGGAGTTCCGTGGTAGCTTCGTCCTTTTGTATATCTGGTTTATGACTCACTTGAGACCTATTGGTAGGCTCCGTCGTCATGGATTCTGTTTCGGCCATGGCATGTCTTTAACCTACTCTTTCGGCCCATCTTCATATGTGGATGTGACATCTTGGATCGCATTTTTAGATGTCATGGAGGAGCCATTTGAGATTATCATATACTCTGACTATTGCTCCCTTCTGAGTTTCATCACTCATGTGGCTGATCTAGACTTCCTCTCGATGGCCAGTTTGAGGGGTGTGGCCACATACCATCCTCTGGCGGTGATGGGTCAGTTTTATCAGCATCAAGACGTTCATGCATCCGAGGGGACTAAGGATTACTGATTTCCCATTTGCTCAGCCATCGAGGCAGGCTCAATTTTACGGGTTTTGGTCCCATCAGCGGACTAAAAAGTTTAGAGACAGTCATCTCGGTCGATCTGCAGAGTATTCAACTTGGTTAGAGTCGGATCTGGCTCCGGTTGTAGCAGATCAGGCCGCGATACGGGATTGGTCGACTAATGATGAGGAACCGATGGAGGACCCTGTATCTCCTAGTGAGGAGGATTTGTTTACAGGTTTGACAGCGGCTTTAGTTAGCATAACTACTAGTTTTTCTTCATCCTCTAGGGAGGAGTTGGATCGTTATGTACGTCTCTTGACTTTTGAGAGGGATCGGGCTCGGGCTCTGATGTTAACCGCTGTGGTAGGTAGGGATGCAGCCATTGCTGAGAGAGATGCCGCCATTATTACTCGAGATGAGGCTATAGCAGACAGAGACACAGTCCGATCTTTTGCGGTTGAGCTCACTAATCATGCTCGAGAGGTTATCCAGAGTCAGGCGGGTATGTTTAGGTAAACGATAGAGCTGCTGAGACGGGTTGACACACTAGATCAGGAGATCAGGGCTGGTCCTGTGACTGCAGATATAGATGGGTACTTGGATATGTTGTCTTGCTTGACCACAGATTTATAGTCCTATTTTATTTTCTAGCACAGACTATGTTATTATCTTTTGTCCCATGTTAGAATAGATTTTGTATTCTAAACAGTTGTATATATAAAAAGCAACAAGTTTAGCCCACTTCCCTCGTTTGAGTATGTATAGACCTGTATGCAAATTGTCGTTTCTGCTTCATAATTTGTTATTTTGATATAGAGCGGCTCTTATCATCCTTGTGCAAAATTGGATAGAGCGATGTCGTGATACCGGAAGATTCTTTCAGTATGGGCAGTCAACTTTGAGAGTTTTATCTAGCTAATTTTAGTTTTTTGATAGGTTTAAGGTTTGGGTTTTATATGAGGTAAAAGGGTTGATTTTTATTTTTTGAGGGTTATACCGCACTATAAATCGCTGCCTACGTACTCCCGTGGATGAGGGAAGATCATGTCTTTCGTAGTTCAAGCTTAGCCTGAAAACTTGACTTGGTATATTTTTTTTCTTTTTTTCTTTTTTTCTTTTTTCTTTTTTTTCTCTTTTTATCAAGATAAAGTATTCTAGATATAGTAAAAAGAGGTCTCAGACATAATACCATTTTATAAAATTGGAATTGATCAATTGCGGGAATTCTTCACCGTCCATCTCTTCCAACCTTATGGCTCTGCCTGACAAGATTGCTTTGACAATGAAATGTCCTTCTCAATTTGGGGAAAATTTTATTCTAGCTGCATCCTAGCCTGGAATGATCTTCTTCAGTACCAAATCATGCTCTTTGAATGCCCGGGGTCTTACTTTCTTGTTATAGGACCAAGACATTCGCTGCTCGTATAGTTGACCGTGAAAGATAGTTGCGGCTCTCTTTTCATCAATAAGAGATAGCTGATCGTATCGATCTTGTATCCATTGGCCCTCCTCTATTTGGAAGTCTAGAATTACTCTTAGCGATTCTAGTGCAACTTCTACGGGGAGTACCGCCTCCATTCCATAGAACAATAAGTAGGGTGATGCCCCGATCGAGGTTCGGTAGGCGAGCAATGTAAAAGGTAACAAATCTAGCCATCCTCGGTGGTTTGCCGACATCTTCATCATTATCTTCTTGATATTCTTATTGGCAGCTTCCATTGCGCCATTCATCTTTGGGCAATATATAACGGAGTTGAGGTGCTTGATATTGAACTTACTGCACAATTCCCCTCATTATTCAGATTTTTGACGTTGTCTGACACAATAACCTCAGGTTGTCCGTACAGACAGATGACATTATTTCTGATGAAATCAACGATAACCTCCTTGGTAACTTTGGGGAAAGAGGTCTCTTCCACCCACTTGGTAAAGTATTCAATCATAGTGAAGATGAATCTGTAACCGTTACTGGATTTAGGCTCAACGAGTCCGATCAAGTCCATTCCCCACATAAAAAATGGTCATGGTGATGTCATGCAATGGAGCTGGTTAGGCAATGCATGGATCACGTTAGCATGGATTTGACATTAATAGTAGCACCTGACGTCATCATCACAATCTGCTTTGAGGGACATCCAGTAATGACTCGTCCTTGATATCTTCTTGGCAAGAAGGGGCCCACTTAATAGTGCTCCACATACTCCATCGTGTACTTCATCCATGAGTCTTTAAGCTTGATCCTTGTCAAGGCATCTTAGAAGGCCTACACCCGGATCTCTCTTATAGAGGGCATCTCCGCTTAGGTAGAACTTCATTGCCATCCTCCGTACTCGCTTCTTTTTAGCTTGGGTCATTCCCTCGGGGATGAATCTATCTCGTAAATATTCTTTAATATCTTCATACCATGGTAGTCCTCTAAGAGATAATTTATTGGATATTTCCCCAATGATGTTCCCATAAGCTGGTGCATCTTGCGCAGTGAGGGTGATAACAGGCAGGCCTTTTCTCGACGACATATTGATCAATGAGGCTAATATGGCCAATGCATCGGCAAAGTCATTCCTATTCTGAGGGATATGCATAAAGGCGATATCTTCAAACTCTCCTACCAACTTGACAATATAATGGTGGTATGGCAATAGATGTAACTCCTTGGTACTGTAGGCCCATGTGGATTGCATGATGACTAGCTCTGAATCTCCAAATACTGCCAACCTTTTGACTCCCATGGATTAAGCCAATTTTAACCCAAGGAGGCATCCTTCATATTCTGCCATGTTGTTGGAGTTGTTGAATAGTAACTTAGTTGCCACGGGGTAATGCTTCCCAGTGATAGATACAAGAACTGCCCCTGCCCCGGCTCCTTCTGTGTTGGCAGTGCCATCAAAATATAACTTCCAGAATTGTCCCATGTCTTCCTTATGGGCTTGCTGGATTGACATCACCTCATCGTCAGGGAAGTATGTCTCAAGAGGCTCATAACCTCGTGCTAGTGATGCCGATAGATGGTCTACAATTCCCTATCCCTTAATGGACTTTTGGGTCACATAGACGATATCGAACTGCTAAAGGATTAGCTGCCATTTGGATAATCGACAGTTCAATATCGGTTTACTGAAAATATACCTCAAAGGATCCATGCGGGATATGAGATGGGTGGTATGGTCGTGCAAGTAATGCTATAATTTCATAGCGGCACAAGCCAATGCGCAACAGGTCCTTTCTATTAGCGTGTATTTCTGTTCTCCACTACTGAATCGCTTACTGAGGTAATAAATGACCCTTTCCTTGCCCATATCATCCTTCTGCCCCTGTAAATAGCCCATAGTGTTGGAGTTGACTGATATGTATATGAACAACGGGACTCCCTTCCTTAGAGGCACCAGAATGGGTTCTTCAATCAACCTATTCTGGATGATGTGAAAAGCCTTTCGACAGTCTTTATTCCATTTCCCGGAGGAGTTCTTTCTTAACAACTTGAAAATGGGTTCATATGTGGCTGTCAGTTGCGAGATGAATCAGCTGATAAAGTTTATCCTTCCAAGGAAACCTCTGATTTCTTTCTCGGTTCTCAGCTCAGGAATCTCAATAATGGATTTTATGTTGGCTGAGTCCAATTCGATACCTCAATTGCTTACAAAGAATCCCAGAAGTTTACCAGATTTTACACCAAAGGCACACTTTGCTGGGTTCAGCTTGAAATTATATTTACGAAGTCGCTCGAACAACTTCGAAAGATGGGTACAATGGTCATCTGCCTCCTTGGACTTTACGATGATATCATCCACATAAACTTCTATCTCTTTGTGCATCATATCATGGAATAACACCATCATGGCTCTCTTATATGTAGCACCGCCATTAGTGAGGCCAAAAGCCAATCTTCTATAGCAGAAAGTGCCCCAGGGGGTGATGAAGGGGGTCTTTTCCCGGTCTTCTTCAGCAACAATAATCTGGTGGTATCCGACGAAGCAATCGGCGAAGGAGTACATCTTGTACTACGCCATGTTATCTATCAACACCTGGATTAATGGTACTAGGAAGTCATCTTTAAGGCTGACCTTGTAGAGATCTCGATAATCTACACAGACTAGCACTTTTCCCCCAAACTTCGGTACTGGGACCACATTAGATAACCATTTTGGGTAGGTTGATACCATAATGATACCCGCATTGAACTGTTTGATAATTTCTTCTTTGACCTACAAACTCCATTTTGTTTTCAATTGTCTTAGCTTCTGCTTAACTGGTTTGAATCCCTCTTTAACCGGTAACCGATGGATGACTATGTCTGTTGACAAACCTATCATGTATTTATGAGACCAGGCAAAAACATCCTAGAATTGGGTTAGGAGGTTAATTTAGTCTTTTTCTTGGCTATAAGGAAGGTTGGTTCCAATCTGTAGCTCTTTAGGGTGGTTAGGGTTTTCGATGTTTATGGTGGTGGTGTACTCAAGGTTGGGTTTGGGTCTGTCTTCAACCCATCCTTTAATTTCCTCAGGTACCTCATCATCATCTACCGCTTCTTTCTCAATCTCCATCAAATCAAAGTCCAATTCTATATCAAAATCGTAGTCACTACTCGAATTTGACAAGTTGTTGTCCCCGACTGGGTATGACAATTACGCGCAAGTATACGCGGTCAACAAGTAATAAAAAGTAAGTACAGATATCGTTCCACGGAGAATTAACAGATAAAAAAGTATCCAAAGCACTAGTCCATAATCATTTCGGTCTTATTTAAACGAGCGGTAAAGAGTTTTAATTAAAAACTAAATTAACTAGGCAAGTAATTAAACTTAAACTAATTGATTCTAGAGTTAAAATCAGATAATGAAGACAAGAGATTCCAATTTCCCCTAATAATTCATCTAAGTCAATAAACTTCCATTTAGGTCAATTTAATCGTCAAGTTTATTAGCCGAAAACACGATAGTGAGAGACGGCCATCTTTCGATGCTACGAATCCATATCACATGCAATCCACAGAAGATAGACCACACATGAACACCCACATTACCTCAACCACTATATGTCTATGTGATTTACAAATAATTAGGGTTTAAGGTCAAGTTCTCAATTGACTACGGGCGGCGCTTCGGTATATGTCTATCCTAAGCACAAATCATACATTCAACGCCATGTAAATATACAATCGCCCACTACTACGATTAGATCTAAACCTACATTTCGTCTTTCAAGTCCACATAGGTTATCACAGATCAATTAAGCAATGAAAGCATAAACCACAATAGACAATCATATAGCAATCAAATAAGACCAACATGAAAGGAAATCAAATTAAACTACTCATTAGGTTCCATTGAAACCTCAAAATAGATTTAAGATATCATAATGAAGCACATCTATCATCCTCAAGTTGAATACACATCATGAGATTACAAAATAGAAAGCAAAGAGAGTTTAAAGATAGGAAATACAAATCTGAGTCTCCAAGTATTCAATATTGAATCTTCAATAACAACCACTTATTTCAATCTTCTTCTCTAAACAAAACTCTAGAAACTAACCAACTAATTAACTTTAACCTAATCTACTTCTAATCTAGACATGGAATTGAAAGAGAAGGAAAATGGAAAACTAGGGCTTAAGGCCAATGTGAGCTCCCTAGTGGAGATCTCCCAACAAAATGAGCAGCCAGCCCTTATATCTAGCCTTCTCCCTTTCAATCGAAGTAAAAGTCAAAGCTGGAAAAAATTAGGATTGGCGCGGCCGCGCGTGGTTTTGCCTTGGAGAGGGCGCGGCCGCGCGGCTGTGCAGATTTTGTTGATGGCTTGATTTTGCTCTGCTGCACTTAGCTTCGGTCCGTGCTTGCCTTCTTTCTTTCTTGCAGCCTCGTAGCATCACACTCTATAGCTTCTTCACCCATGCCATCCTTATGCTTTAAGCTCATATCTGTGCTTTGCCCCATTTTGGCGTTCTTTTGCCCTTTTTAGCTCAATGTGCACTAAAGGAGTTCCTAAACCTGAAAAACACAAAACAAGGGACAAACACATGAAAAGCATTAGACTACTTGAGTTTAAGCAACAAAATAAGCTGGTTACTATCCGAATAAGTGGTCATAAAAACCACTTATCAAATACCCCCAAACTTAAACGTTGCTTGCCCACAAGCAACCAAAACAAAACTAAACAAAAGATGCAATGCAATAGCTACAATGTATGCAACCTACACTATCATGAATGCAAATCCAAGTTCCAGTCAATATTGAAATTCATAAGCATTGCCTCAAAAAAATCACAAGAAAATCAAATAGAGAAGCTACCCAAGACAAGATTAAAAGCATGTCCTTGCAAATCCAAATTTGTCAGCACTGATGTATTGTGCGTTGTGTGCCTAGCAACCATTAGACATGCTTTGGAACAAATAAGCCACATACTATACTTCTTAGGGGAAAAATAAGTTTCAACTTAAGAAAAGCAGTAAATTAGATAATTTCTAACTAAGACCGTGCATTACTCAAGCTAAGAGTCAACAGGGGGTTTATTACTCTTTTTATTAACTCACGAGGGCTTTTTCGCACTTTCTCATGTACACAATCGACTGTGCAATGCCTAGTCCTCTTAGGTTTTTCAATGATACCCAAGTAGCGAGCTTTCGACCAACGACTCCCAGACCAGACGGCCTTAGGGCGCTGGGTGTAAAGACACCCCGAGGGCTTACTTGCTCGAATATCAAAGACCACAGAACTCGACGTAGTCGAAGTGTTTATTATATTTTTTTTCAATGCATTTTCTTTTCTTTTTCATAGGGGAGTGCGTCTTACGCTCCATCTCCCCACATAGCATGCATACCCCCTGTTTCCCCCAAATTTAAGCATTTTACAGTATAGTTATTATCATATGAGAACTAAAACTCCTTTATTAAAACATAGATTTCCCACCAGAAGACAAGTATGTAAAAATTTAAACTAAGCATATCATGATGGTTACTCTATCATGCTAACTGGTTACACAGTATCTGACAGATAAGGATTTACATATATGACCATACTATCAAGCTTAAGTCTCAAATCAGTTCAAAAATCAAGTGAATTCAGTTTCCTCATAGGCCAAATACATAACAAACCAACTTCAACCTGGATTCATGTAGTATGCTCTAACACAGATAACTAAAACAAAAGAAAAAAAATAAAATTTTGACAAATTTTAACAACATACGATCTACATGCACTAAATGAACTAACACAGTATGCCAAATGACATGAACTAACAACATGCAAAAATAAGATGAACTAACTACAGTATGCAAAATGACATTAACTAACTACATGCAAAAACAAAACCAATACCCCCAAACTTAAAATATTCAATGTCCTCATTGAAGGTAAAGGTAAAAAGGAACTCCCCTATTCGGCTTCGTCGTCGCCCTCGTCCTGTTCGTCCTCCTCATCATCTTGTTCTGGTGGTGAGTCTGGAGGTGGATAAGTAGCGGCGCATACATATGTCGGGAACTGCACTGATAAGGATAAAATATGTTATGTTTTATTCCCTTAATACTTAATCTTTTATATCTTTTTTGTACCTAAGTATATTCATTTATCTTATATTTGTTATTTTAGGTGCAATTGATTCAAGGAGGCAAAATGGCCTCAAAAGGAACAAACAAGGCCATGATTTATAACAGCCACTTCGTTTTGGAAATTAAAGAGAAGCCCACAAATTTATTATGCAAAGAATCCCACAAAATTAATGCTTGCAAGGTGGGCCACACACACGAATTGGATTGAGCAGCTTACGGTCCAGTAAGTTCATTCACAAATTGGAGAAAGGAATTAACTAAAGTGGGCCACAAAATTGGTTACTAATCCTAGTAGCACACTTAAGCAGCATGCAATTCATTTGCAATTAGTAAATGATAAGCAGCTCATGTTGATTGCAAAGATTGGTTTTGGAATAATCAATTGGGCCGAGTACATGCAATCATTATTTTGTTCACCAACTAACATGTGGGCTACGGTTTCACATGGGCCCATGTTGGTGAGGCATAAGCAGCTCACGGTCAGCACCCCGGCTTGCTAATGGATTTAATTTATGGATGACCCACGTGCATGTAAGGTAACAAGCAGCTCTCGAATTCCAAGCACCTCACGTGCCATGTAGCTCCAAAAGGGAGGAATTGGGCAGCATCACTTCTCCTTGTCCTATTCGGGATTGGATGGAATTAAAGGAGAGAACAACATATATATTATATCTTGTGGGCCCACGGTCTCATGTATTCTAAAACTAGTAATTGTTTGTGCCTGAAGGTACGGCGTAACGAAAAATTAGATTAAAATTTAAAAAATACTACATTACTTACAGACTTTTTGCAACCTAAAATAACTTATTATTAGACATAACCATTATCAACACATATCCAACCACCAAAACATAAAGCTAGTTGCTTATTTCGGCAGAGTTTCCTTTAAAAATAGATATCCAGAAAAATCTAAACCTGTCTACAAAACTTACAATTATCAATATATATCCAAATCGCCAAAACAACCATCATTCCATACTCAAAATCATCATAACCATGCATAATTAATTAACTTTACAAAAGACGGAACATGTGTTCTTATGTGTTAAGCCAAAATTTTCAAGTAACTATTTAAAAGAACTTAATCCTCAACTACTCAAAACATTTCTTAAGAATATTAGTATCTCAGAAAGGAATTTCTTACCGTAGAAAATAGAAAATCAAACAACTTTGCCCAACATTCTAGGAGAACGAAGCAGGAAAAAAGCTAGATATAATTGATTGGGACTTTATATCACATCATGTAAAATCGTGACCTGCCTTTTTCCTTACCATCCCACTTTAAAATTCTTTTGGAGCATATTCTAAAAACACGTAATTATAATCCATGAAATTAAGCCTGACTATCAACTCGCATGTGACACCCCCAAATTCCAGGACCGTCACGGGGTCTCTCGAATTCGGTTCGTCACGTGCTCATGGTAATACATCACAAATATAATGCGACTAAATGTCGCATCGCACAGCGGAATAATACACAACTAATACCAAATAAATTACATTTAAATAATATAATTATTCACGTCCCAAGGTCTCGTAACTTAAACAGTGATTACAGAGCTTAGACATATCTTAAGCAAAAATAACCTTAACTAGTACATAATATCATAAGTTCTTTATTACAATCATAAAGTCCTACATAAACAAAGCTACTCAGTAGCCTTTCCATTGCCCTTATCTATGCCCGAAGGTCCGCACTGCTCTGCCTTAACTGAAATGTTTTAGAAAAAGAAAGAATGAGCACAAATTGCTCAGCAAGTAATATACAATAAGGGTTTGTAATATAATTCTCAATTCTCGAAAGGGTATAGCAAGGTTTGATAGTTCAAGGATAACAAGAATATCAACAGCTTTCAATAATAGTCGCTAAGGACAGAATAATATCAATGTGATTCAATAATAAATCAATTCAAGATTTCAAGATAACTGAATACTGAGCAGTCACTAAGGACTGTGAACTTCCACAGGAATTGACAGTAATAAACTAAAAATCCAACAAAAATAAGTACAACAGGTGATCAGCCTAAAGTACCCTATGTTATGCATAACACTCAATCATACTAATGTGCGCGCGTCGGTTCTCCAACAGTTATAGTTTGTTCTTCTCAGTCAAATACAAGATCTCGCACCAATCAATTAGTTTAGGTCGCTTTTTAATAATATAAGTCTAGCCGAATCAAATGACATAGACACTTTAACAATATTCAAGAACAATACCAAGTTCAACATGAATAATAGCTTTAATGAAATAAGAGTTCAAGTATGCTAATTCAATTCAAACGATTAAGTAAAGAAACTAGTTCGCAATATACAAGGATAGACTACTTGCACCGTAAAAGAGTATAAGTTAGGAAACTTGCCTTATGCGTAGTCTATCCACGTAAAGTAATTCAACACTTTCGAATCCTATTTATAGTGTATTATAAGTATAGGATGTTCATTAGTCACTTATGCTCACATATGATATGTAATTTTAAACGCACCCATAAACGTTTAACTTAGTCGTATACTATACACATACTTCATCATATACTTTTGCGTACATATAGCACAGTTCAGTTTACAAGACATTATGAAGTCATCATATAGTTTCTAATCGTTGCTTTATAGTTCACAAACACCTTTTGGACTTATCCTTGGGAAGTTTATAATCAAACGTTCAATTTTATCACTTAGCATACCTCTTAACACATTGCTTAGCATACTGGTCATATATTACAAGTTAAAGTAATCATTAAAGCTAACTGTCAAAAAATCAGATCAACAACTGACTCAATTCTGATTCCAGACCAGCGCAGCTGCGCCATGGCTAAGCCTAGGGCCGGCGCAGCTGCGCAGCCCTCTGGCTAAGCCAAGGCTGAGATGTGCCATGTGGTTTCTGTCCGGTCATGCAAGCTAACATTCACACCAGGTATACTAACATGTTAAAGGTCCGTTCGTGTTTTCCCAAGGCAATCTAGGTTCCACTTTCCATGACATGGTTCTAGACTTACATCTTAAACAATTCAAGTCCTTACAACATCATGAAATCATGTAAGCTATCATGCTTGTTAATTTTAAACATACGAGGTGATCATATAACTTGATTTAGGCATGCTCATGAGTACTCGTATCGCATATATGTAGCTAGCATTGTTATTATCTTGAAAACATGCTTCGTTTACGCTAAACTTGAATCACGACAACTAATCATGGTATATATACATGCATGACACATGAATGAGTCTAAGAGTACTATCACATGTGTCCATAAATTATCAGATTCTAACTCTAGTCATAACATACCAAAGTTCACGTTCAAAGCTTATACTTTGTTAGCATAGTTTACTAATAAGGTCTATCATGTCCATGCTTCCTTATGAAACCTATATATGCAAGTTAACATGTATTACATGTGATTCTAGGTCATGTAAACATGTTTGAAAAATCAATACCTCAATGTGTCACACACACGTCAAAGTTTGTTTTTTAAAACTTCCATTTTCGTTCGAAATGTTTACTAATCGAGGTTTAGCATGCTCACGTCGTACTATGAAACATGTATACACAAGTCAACATTCATTTCATGTGTTTCTAGGCCATACTAACAAGCATCAAAAGTCAGAATATAGTCATGATACATACGTGTCAAAGTTTACTTTAAGAACCATAAATTCAAATTCAAACTACAAGTCCTTTATTTAATCATTCATGCGAACATAACGAAACATGCTCATTTTAGTTCTATGTACCTATATATGTAGGTTATTCATACTATCATGCTTTGTCTAAGTTGCCCTAACATCCTAGCATTAACAGTTTATAGCAGAATTTAGTAGTCTATCTGCAAAGGCTGGCGCAGCTGCGCTGTGCCTGGGTATAAACCCGGCGCAGCTACGCCGTGTTCGGTCAACTCCAGTGATCCTCCTGCTTCAGCAGAAGTTTAGGCCAAATACCAATTTTCACAATAATTTCGACTGTAACCAAGCTGCATTATAGTTCTAACATACTAGCAAGCCAATATAATAACTATCAAACAATACCCAATCATAAGGTAATGAATTTCAACAAAAAATCAAGAATTAGAATTTGACAGAAAATGAAAATGAAGAACATGAGAGGTATATTATACCTCTGCTATATGTATAATAAACTTGCTGCTACTCACTTCCTTCTCAACTGATATGTATGGTCACTCTCTACTTCTTCTTACTCGGAATTTCTCAGCAAATGGAATAGGAAGATTATAGCTCAATTTATAGAAAATATATTAACCAGACAATGTTTTTCCCTCTCAAACTAAACCAACGGAAATGTGGATTGTATGGAGGATAAGGAGAGGTTGGTGAGTAGTTGGTGATGAACACTATTGAGGCCACTCCCCATGCCATGATTGCTAGCTATATTGCTGAGAATTGGGAGAAGAAGGGATAGGCTAGCCATTGAGCGTTTCACGTGTACAAGGATTGTGACTCTCACATTGGGAGAAGGCATATTTAGCTCAGCATTACCAATTTGTAAACAAACTAATGTTAATACTTAGGCTATATATATATACACACATATATTATACACTTAGGTCTTTAATTGAAGTGTCACAATATAATTCACATAATGTAGTAAGTGTGACTTGCAGTCATATAATCCATGTACATTTTACCATGCCGACATAATTTAATCGGATACTATCACATTTATTATTCAATTATATATTGAAGTAATCACCAATTATAATCGTTTACTATATATATTCATGATGTATTATTTTAATGTACACCCACATGTCACATAGGCATTATCATGTAGCTCTCACAATTCAATAAACTTTACTATATAGTTTATATATACATCATAGTCACATTGCACTTTACACTTTGTATAATATATAGTTAGCTACTATACGTTATACTTTTAATTCGCATGCTCGCACATATAAATTAATAATATTCATTATCTTATTAATTAACAATAATATTAATTAATCCATTTCTCATTAATCAATGCAATTATTAATATCCACAATATTTGATTAACACTTACATGATTAAATACCACATGAATAAATGTAAATCTTATTATATTTATAAACATGTAGATTATTATTATTATAAATTTCACACTGATAATAATCACATATTATTAATTAATCACCATTAATATATTATAACAATTAATTAATATTCTATAATAACAATTAACAATTTATATAGATTAATTGTTCACTTAATAATTCCTTCGTTAATTAATATCATCATTAATATTCTCATCACTGTGCCACACAAGGCTTTCAATGAGTTTATCACAAACTCCACATATTCTCAATTATTATAATTATTTAATTTAATATAATTGAGTTAACTAATCTCATAACATCATTCATTTATATTCAAATAAATATTCATTCTTTATTAATATATTTATTTAATAATATATGAAATTTCTCGGGTATTACATCGCATCCCCCATTACAGTTTCATAATACCCATTGCATGCAACCAAATAATAATGAACTGTAAAGATCAAATTTTTAGTTTGTTACACATGGTGAACTGTAACCCAATAGAGTAGCACAAATTAACAATAATCCAATCTAATTACATGTGTTTTCTCCTTCGAAGCAGTATTTGCAGCAATTGAAACCTGAACAACCAACCAGTATCATAATCCAAGATGTAACAATATTAACATAATCCAAAATAAAAATGGTGTTACAGTTATGTGTGTGTTTGTGCATGTATTATGTGTGTTGTGTGTCTGCATGAGAAGTAAATAAATATAGTCTTAGTAAGAATGACTTTCACACTTAGACAATTGTTTGGTCAGTGGTGGGTTAGTCATCATCAAAGGTGGACAGGTCAGTACTGGATTGCATATCATTGAACTCCCTTAAATGTCTTCTTCATCCCTTTAAACCTTCTCTTCATCACTATACTTAATGTCTTCGTATCAATACGAACACATTTTGCCCAATGAGGAGAATGCACAACCACCTAAATTATTCACATAAACAACCTGAGACAAATTATTACACAGAAGATAGTATTGATGTATATTAAATCAAATTCTAGCACTTTTTAAATAATAACCCCAAATTATTTCATCTTAAATTCACTTTACCTTAGATGCAACCTATATGAAATTTTCAAATCACGGGTTTTTCCCTTCGGCCAGAAGAGTTTTACAACAAAATATATGATCCAGGTTTTAATTCAATCACATGTTTTACCTTTCCCTTCCTCCAAATAAATTTTCTGTTAAATTATTTGATTCTAGTTTTCTAGAAAACATAGTAAACAATTTGGATAACATATCCTCTTTCTATTTTAAGGTTATAACTGAAAACAGTTATTTTAAAAATGATAGTCAATACCCATTTTCAAAAACTAAAACTAGAGAACAACAATACGATAACAAAAGCAAAAAATTGAAACAATATCCACAGGCACTACCACTTCCTCATTCCCACTACATCCCATCATCTAATTAATTTTTGCTTGATTATCAGATTCATTACCAAGTTGTTGCACTAATTGCTAGATTTCTGCAGTTATTGCCAAAACCTCGGCTTGATTATTAGATTCCATTTCTATTCTCATCACCATTGATCAGTTATATCATTACAAATGTGAGTCAAACTAAAATATAATACTCTTTCTTTTGTCATATATTAAGTCCCAAGTTCACACTATTCAATAATTTCAACCGTTTATGTCAAGCCTGGAGCATAAGAAGTTCCTTCCACATATCAGCCTGATAGGAAGTAATAATACCTTACAGTACTTCAAATAATGATCAGAATATCAGCGTTGCTGAATAGTTTGCACTAGTGGTTATAAACTGCAGGAAATTTATTGTATTTTATCACGTGGGGTAGGTTTTTAGTAGTGATTTTTATTTATCTCCTACTCTAATATTTTCATATTAGAATGCTTCAACTATTAGGGTCTAACAAACATTTCAACTTCCAACTCCTTCTCCATATAACAGATTTTGGGATGTTTCCCTTGCTCCCAAAACAATGAAGACTCCAAAAATGTTTACTTATCCAATTGTAGTTCATTTCTAAACTTGGCAACAAAGTGTAGACATTGAATAAAAACATTCTCTTTCAAACCCAAAAAAAGAGAAAACTAAAAAAGAGGAAACTGAACAATCTCTTATTTGTGATAGCAGTTACAACTTCAAGGCACCCTGGCAATGTGTGGCTCATTGAGCCTACTTTCACTATTTTTATTAAGTTGAACTTGCTAAAAAACATACTATCTCCCATAATCAACAATTGCAAGCACTCAACTGCTCTTCAAGTGAATCATTCATAGCCAAATTTACATAAACCAAAGTGCACCTTAACTTATTCACAGTTTTCGTAAGAAAAAAACAAACGCATGAACAGGATCTTCAATTAATACATAAATACACTTGGCCTTGAAAAATTTTGAAGTTCAAAATTTAGGTGCCTTTGGCATTTTCCTTCAAAATTTGCTAGTGTTGTGAAGCATACCGAGTAAATTTGCTAGCGGTTTTAAAAGATATGGAAGAACAGAAGCTGAAAATATCAGTGAAAGTTCAAAATGTGATGCTCAATTGTAGAGGTTGAATTGGAGAGGACAGTATGCCATTTCATCTGTACACTACTCCGTAGCTTCATGGAAGATACAGGGGCTATGCAACATTAACAGCTTCCAGTTTGCTCTCAACTGCTGCATATGTAACTTTAGTTGCTAGTTTATCCTTTGATTTTCTTCAGTAGCTGTATTTACTATTTACACTACACTATTGAGTCAATATGTAAATACGCTATTGTCTATTCATCAATTTCTTTTATAGTCAAACTAAAATATTCTACTATATACACCTCAAAAATATATTGGCAAAAAAAGAGAGGTTAAGAACTTTGATTAGAATGTGACTTGAACATGTTTGTCTGCTTGAGCTTACCCACAATTTATTTATTTTTTATATTTTGTTGTGTTTGTTTATTTTTAGTTTATTATTCCCAGAAGGTATTTTCTTGGTTGCTACTACCAATTTCTGGGATTTGTTTGTTCTACTTTGATGGTTTTATTCTAATATTTAATTGATGGGTTGTGTTTGTTCTTAATTAGGTATAAAACCCATAGTTATAAGAGGAATTTATCGAACCGGGTGTATGCATCTTATATATTTAATAGCATATGTATAATTTAAATCTCTTTAAAGTCCTAAGAGATGGTATAAACATGCAAACATTTATAAAGAACTACATCCCATGCGATTTTACATATGCAAAGTCATAATAAAAAGGTTTATTGAGTTCACATGTAAATATACAATCAATGTTTAGCAGATAAATTTTTATGTAGCTTGATCTAGCCACCGAAGAAGCTATATGTATACCAAATTCCAATCCCTCCTAAAATAGCACAATTAAAGCAAAAAACCACCAACCGAATGATAATAGCATGAAATTAATGCCAAGTGTGTGAAAGCATCATTCTATTTCTATCAAGAAAATGAAGTTTTTGCATAAACAAATCTAAACTCAATTGTAAAGAAAAGATATACACATATAAACAACATTCTCTTTATGAAGAAGGCAGATAGGTCGGAGAAACGCAACCATTTCGTTGCTTTCATAAGAAATTTTACTAATATGCTCAAATCATGAGCGGAACATTCATGATAGATCAAATATTGTTCACATATGTAATCAGAGTTTGAACATAAAATTAGAATTATGAAACAAATGCATTTTAGAGGGACATCTAAAGTATTTCTTGGATAATTACCTCAGCGTTGACAGTTTTTCCTGGCTGGACAATCTTCGATGTCCCTAGAATTGGAAAAAATGTTAATTGGCTTGAGTATTAGTTATAGGTTTTTTTTAAATAAATTATTATATGAAGATGTTTGTTCTCTATTTGCCTTCAAAGCTTTTATCCAGACTGCCAGTTATTTTGAAGAGTTGATCAAAGTGTGGCCTGCAGTACAAAACACCCTCAAAGGAATTGTAATTGCCAAGCTGCAATGGAAACAATGTCAATAGGACTGTGTGTATATATATATATATATAAGTATCATCATGTTAATTAAGTATATATTCAATTGGACCTTTGGTTTGTGGATTTGATGAGGGAAAGAAAGCAATAAAGGTCAATTATTTTACTTCTTGCAAGATATAAAATAAAAGTATCAGTAAATGAAATAAAAAATCAATAAGTTGTGTACCCACTTTTCTACCCCCTTTTAACATTTATTTTTCGTCTTCCATGCCAGCCAAACATCAGAACAGATCTGGGTTCAACACCTACTAAATGTTTCACAGAACAGGCCTAACAAACTATGCCCAGATCGCACACACAGAAAGCTATTTGTAATAATAGATTAATTGAGATCCATTTCGACCTGTTTGTAATCAAGATCCACTTCTTTTTCTTGGACTGAACTTGAGAAAATGTACTCCTTACTCTATCTGAAAAATTAAGAGAAATTCCCGGACTCTTTCTACAAAACAGAGAAAGCAAAACCATTTCCATTGCGTGTTGTTGAACTGGATAGGCCCTTCATGATAAAATAAGAACAATTTCTACCAAAACTTACAATTGTTTAGTTTTTAACATAACATGAGTGTACAGGAAATTCATGCCAAGATTTCAAATCATATAAAAAAGAATTCTTAGATAGTTTATCCCACACTTCATAACAGATTTTGTTTTCGCGCTTGTTATATTATGGCAAAATGAGGATTATTTTTGGGTCTACCGTATTTCATTAATTTCTTGGGGCAGTTTACTATAGGTGCTCCCTAAGAGCTTTTTGGTTTCGTGAATAGGGGCTTTCTGTGGTGCTGCATTTTCTTTTATCCGACTGCTTTTGTATATAGTTTATACCGAGATGGTACCCCTTTTGGAGCCTTCTAAATATATAGTTTTCAAGAACTAAAGATCTCAAATTTTAATAACAAACAATTTATAAGAGAATAGAAGCAACCTTAATGGAAATTATAAACTTCTAAAGACTTGTACCAGGAAAGCAATGGTGCCGTAAGGATTTGCTTACCTTCACCAAGACCTTAGCCTTTCCCATTACTTTGACAACTTCACCAACATATGATCCAGGCTCCTGAAGCAACTGTAGTTCTTCTTTAAGCATCCTCACTAATATACAATCATCAAGCAAGTAAGTTTTTAAAAAGAGAGTATTTAAAAGTTAAACCAAAAAATAAGTTATATTTTGCAAGTAAGTTTTAACTGTAAGAAATACTAATATGGCAATATAAATATTTAGCATTACATTGGGAAAATATGTATACATTAGGATGTGGGAATACATATTTAGCTTCGGTGTAGCATTCAGTTCTGCTATCTGGGTTCATGTAGTAGAGGGATGTGGGGTTGAGTAATTATAAATCAAAACAAAATTGAGAGGTGATGAGTGTGTTAAAATAAGAGACATCATCTTCGTTGCTATCTTACATGGAGACACCACCGAAGTAATATGTCGCGGAACTGAATGCTACACCGAAGCTAAGGAATAAAGAAAAGCAGATAATGAAATTGTTACCTCTGATCAGCAATTAAAATCCAACCTGGCTGCTTGTTGATGACCCAAAATCTGTAACTTTTAATCCAACCTTTGATCGGGGTATTGATTTTGGGAAATCGGGAAGAGAAAGAGAGTGAGGTAGAGTTGGGGTCGGATTAGGGAAAAGGAAGTTGATTTGGAAGGGACTGATGAATAGGAGATAGATTTGCTTTCTATGGCATATTAAGATATCTCTAAATTCTCTCCCACTCATTCTCTCTATCTCTAAATTTGCTTTCTATGGCATAGAATACTGATACTCCTCTTTCCTGATACTCCTCATTCAAAATCTAAGGTACCAAATTTAGTATAATCATTGTGGGGGCAGGAAGGAGTAGAAAGGGGAACTGACTAAGGAAAGAAAGGGGAAAGAGGGATAGAGAAAGAGATCTGTGAGTAGATCGACGGAAAATCGACCGAAGGATTTTTTGAGAGGTTGTACTGGTTCAAACTGACTTTCTCTCTCTACTTTTTCTTTGGGTTTAGTGAAATGGAGTGTTGATTTGGGCGGGATGTGTCTTTGTGAGATAATTTGTGAGCCATTAGATTAAAATTGAAACCATCTGAACCATTCTTGTGGTTTCTCAATTTGTAGATTCAAAAAGGGTCCTGTTTTATTAATATAGATAGAAGCAAGCATTCCAAGTAGCTTATGGATTTAAGCAAGCAGCTCACGTGCAAGCAGTTAAAGGAATGATAAGTAAGTCACGTTAGCAGCTCATGAAGAAGGAGTGCTGGACAGTAAAAACTCTCGCTCCAGCAGGGGCTTTACACATGGAGACCCGCCCCAGCTGGGAGGCACGGGTCGGCAGCAGCTTTCCATTCGCGACTCGGATATTGGGCAATAATAAGGCAAATATTAGGGCTGCCAGTATAAGAATATATAAGGGACTTGGGGTAGCAATAAAGGGGATCCATTCTCTCTTGTATTTCATATTTCTTATTTCTTTCATATTAAATTTAGATTTGTTTGGAGTTATGATCTAATTCATTCAATTCAGTTCGGAAGGGATGTTGAACCTTATTCATAATTAACGGTTTGATCAAGTTTATTTTATTTATTCCTTCTTGCAAGAGATTTATTCTGATAATCTACTTTAACTTCTTGTATGCTATTCAATTTATTAATGTGATTCTGCAGGATTAAATTTGTGAATTGATATCATCTGCTAGATTAAGATTGGTATTACGTGTAATTGATATATGTCTTCATCACAAGTAGCAAATTAGTGATACTAATTGTGGACAAACTTTTGTGTATTGCTAAGGTTATCAGGAAGCAAGTTAAACAATCCGAGCTTATGTGTTTGTTGCTTGGAATAGTCTAATTCCCTAGTTATTAATGTTGCTGTTATATTAAATCTAGAGAGCTTGTTCTAGGTTATATAATGGTTAGAATCTTGTGAAGAGCTTGTTTCATTGAGTGACATTCTAAGGGGAGTTTCGGGTAGCAGATCTTGTTGTTACCTAGGGCTATTAGTTTCATTGAAGGGTAAATAATGTTACACTTAATTAATCTATTGTTGTGAAAAGGTGATACTGAACTGAAGAACTGACGCTTTTTATTCATTGTTAATTCTTATTACTTTATTCTTGTTAATTTAGTTAATCAATTCAAAACCCCGTTTTCATTAGAAATCATAGCATAAATATAAAACGAATCACTCTCTGTGGGATTGATCCTTGCTTACTACTGTGCTAATTGTTTGAATTTGTAAAGTAAAAGTGAGGTTAATTTAGGAGTGTAAACGACAGCTCACAAATTTTGGCGTCGTTGCCGGGGAGTGTTATTTATTTTTGTTTATTCTTTATTTTCATTTATTTTTATTATTTTCTTTTTTTATTTGTATTTTATGACTCAATCCTCTCACTCTATTAACTTAAATTTTGATCAAGAGATAGAGAAACCTGCAGATACAAAAGAAACTCTTGTTCCAACACTTAAAAAGGAAAAGATGGTGGTGCCGAACAATAACCGAACTTTGAAACAACTGTCTATCCCTGATCTTGATCAACAATCCTTGTGTATTGAATATCCTCCCTTAGATATTGCTTTTTGAACTTAACTACGGACTAATTCGCTTTTCGCCTATTTTTCGTGGTCTTACAGGTGAAAATCCATATACGCATCTAAAGGAGTTCCATGTGGTGTGTTCCACGATGAAATCACAAGGAGTGCCAGAGGAGCAGATCAAGCTTAGACTTTTTCCTTTCTTATTAGCAGATTTGGCTAAAGACTAGTTATACTATCTTCCTTCAGGACCGATACGATCATGGACTGATATGCAAAGGCTATTCTTGGAGAAGTATTTTCCTGCATCAAGAGTTACCGATACAAGGAAGGAGATATGTGGAATCAGGCAGTTCAATGGAGAAACTCTCTACGAGTATTGGGAAAGGTTCAAGAAGTTGTGTTCCAGCTGTCCACCTTACGTGATTGATGATCATCACTTGATCCAGTACTTCTATGAGGGGTTGCTACCAACGAATAGAAGCATTATTGATGCAGCAAGTAGAGGAGCGCTGGTAGACAAGACTCCAGAAGCTGCAAGAAATCTGATTGCAAACATGGCTGCTAACTCACAACAATACGAACCAAGGAATTATCATGCTCCACAAAGGGTAAGTGAGGTAAGCACGAGTGAATTGGTACAACAGATTTCTAACTTAACTGCTGTGGTGCAACAATTAACAACAGGAAACGTGCCGGTTGCGAAGGCTTGCGAAATATGTTCAAAATCAGGGCATGCGACAAAGGATTGTCCCATAGTGCAAGAGGATGTAAATGTTCATCAAGTTAATGCTGTGGGGACACTCTCCGGACGAAATCCACATCAATGTGATCCTTGGGCAGACACTCATAATTTTGGATGGAGAGATCATCCCGACTTGAGCTATAAAGGTACTAGGCCACCAATGCAACCTGTTGTTTCAAGTATGCAGCAAGATTTTCAGCAAACTCAACCTCAGTACCGCACATATACCGAAGAAGTATTTACCAATTCTGGACCATCTCTTGAGGATATGTTCAAAGCATTTATGAGCCAGACACAACAGTTCTAGCAGGAGATAAGAACTTTTGTTCAAGGTCTGAGGGATCAAGTTGGTCAGCTTGCAGCCACAATAGGGAGGTTGGAATCTCAAGGCTTAAAGAGGTCACCCTCTCAAGCTATTGAGAACGTAAGTGCAATTACCCTGGGATGTGAAGATGAGGAGTTCACTAGTGGAAATCAGTTGGAAGTACTTGAGGCTACTACTAAATTTGAAGAAGAAATCAGGTATTCAAAGTCTGACAAGGATAAACAAGAGAAAGTGGAGAACAATTTGATAAGTTCTGCAGATTATTACAAAGAGGATATAGATGATACATTGGTGCAAACAACAAAAACACTACATGATACATACCATGGGACCTTAATTATGGAATTGGATGAGGCACATGTCCAGTTCAGCATATATGAAGTTAAAAGGTATCTTGGTAATATTAAGTCTGTTTCTTCTACTGATGTTGTTGACTCTAAAGTGCAGGAATCTCTTGAGCAAATAAATAATGAGGATTTGAGGGCTGGAATGGAGCAAAATCAGGATCTAAAGGATGCTCCTAATGAATTGAAATTGTTACTAGTCCACTTGAAATTCACAAGTCCAATTACATAGAATGAGAGGGAAAATGTCGACCCAACGACCATAAACAAAGGCGCTGCATGGGAGGCAACCCATAGGGGAGTATCTCTCTACTTTTCTTTGCATTTTAGTTTACATTGGGGACAATGTAAGTTTTAAGTGTGGGGGAAGCATTTAGATATTTTTTAAATTTTTTATTTTTTTATTTTAAATTTTGTGGGTATATTCACTGCAAACCCTCACGAGACAAAACTCGTCCACTTGGGGTAACCTTGGGGTTTATAGGCTTATTGCACATGCTAAGTGTAATCATGTTTCCTACGAAAATGGAGAGGTTTTAGGATGTCTCCCTTGAGCAATAAGTTAATTTTGACTTTGATCTTTGACCAATGATAAAATCTTAATTTCTTTGTGATAACTTCTAGGAGAATTGATAGACATTGGGTAATCTAAATTTGGTTTTCTTTGTTGATCACTACTTTATTTGAGACCCTTCACTATTAAGCACATATCCATTTGTTCGAACCAGTTTTGACTTGAAAGAAATTTATCTAATTAAAGGTCTAGGGAAGAAACTTTGAACTCTCTTAATTGTTTGATCACCACTTGAAGTTGATATGAGGTATTATTTAAGAAAAGGAAAATGATTTAGGCAAAGTTTGCGAGATTGAAAGAAAAAAAATCAAAAGAGAAAAGAAATGATTCATGTGGTGCGATGAGATGGAGCGTAAAACGCACTCACTCATAAACATGTGGCATGCGAGATGGAGCGTAAAACGCACTCGCTGGTAAGATGGAGCATAAAATGCACTTACCAAAGAAGAAAAGAAAGGAAAAAATGAGACAGAAAGAAAAGCCTTTTGATCCTTTGATGATTATCTGCTGGTGTTAAATGAGATTGGTGGGAAAACAAGTGGTGGAGTTTATCTTTCTCCTTTAAGGCGTCGATTTTATAAATTTTTCTGTGGTCTGATTAGTTTGATATAGGTGGATACACACACACACAAGGGATTGAGAGCAAAGTAAGATTGTTAGAGAAATTTGGGTTTCAGATGATGCATTGTTTTGAAGTTTCCCAGAATTATTGTTTTGAATCTTTGAGGTCAATGTTGTAGTTCGTATTGACTCGTGGATCAAGTTTGGCATATGTAGTTGGTTGAATTTTTGTGGTACAAGTTTATTTTTATTTTGCACGAGGACGAGCAAAAGATAACTGTGGGGGAATTTGATAAGGATAAAATATGTTATGTTTTATTCCCTTAATACTTAATCTTTTATATCCCTTTTGTACCTAAGTATATTCATTTATCTTATATTTGTTATTTTAGGTGCAATTGATCCAAGGAGGCAAAATGGGCTAAAAGGAACAAACAAGGCCATGATTTATAACAGCCACTTCGGTTTGGGAATTAAAGAGAAGCCCATGAATTTATTATGCAAAGAAGCCCACGAAATTGATGCTTGCAAGGTGCGCCACACACACGAATTGGATTGAGCAGCTTGGTAACAAATTGAGCAGCTTACGGTCCAGCAAGTTCATTCACGAATTGGAGAAAGGAATTAACTAAAGTGGGCCACGAAATTGGTTACTAATCCTAGTAGCACACTTAAGTAGCATGCAATTCATTTGAAATTAGTAAACGATAAGCAGCTCATGTTGATTGCAAAGATTGGTTTTGGAATAATCAATTGGGCCTAGTACATGCAATCATTATTGTGTTCACCAACTAACATGTGGGCTACGGTTTCACATGGGCCCATGTTGGTGAGGCACAAGTAGCTCACGGTCAGCAGCCCAGCTTGCTAATGGATTTAATTCATGGGTGACCCACGTGCATGTAAGGTACAAGCAGCTCTCGAATTCCAAGCACCTCATGTGCCATATAGCTGCAAAAGGGAGGAATTGGGCAGCATCACTTCTCCTTGTCCTATTCTGGATTGGATGGAATTAAAGGAGAGAACAACATATATATTATATCATGTGGGCCCACGATCTCATGTATTCTAAAATAGAAGCAAGCATTCCAAGTAGCTTATGGATTTAAACAAGCAGCTCACGTGCAAGCAGTTAAAGAAATGATAAGTAAGTCACATTAGCAGCTCATAAAGAAGGAGTGCTGGACAGTAAAGACTCTCGCTCTAGCAGGGGCTTTACACTTGGAGACCCGCCCCAGCTGGGAGGCGCAGGTCGGCAGCAGCTTTCTATTCGCCACTCGGATTTTGGGCAATAATATAGCACATATTAGGGCTGCCAGTATAAGAATATATAAGGGACTTGGGGTAGCAATAAAGGTGATTCATTCTCTTTTGTATTTCATATTTCTTATTTCTTTCATATTAAATTTAGATTTGTTTGAAGTTATGATCTAATTCTTTCAATTCAGTTCGGAAGGGATGTTGAACCTTATAAATAATTAACGGTTTGTTCAAGTTTATTTTATTTATTCCTTCTTGCATGAGATTTATTCTGATAATCTACTTTAACTTCTTGTATGCTATTCAATTTATTAAAGTGATTCTGCAGGATTAAATTAGTGAATTGATATTATCTGCTAAATTAAGATTGGTACTACGTGTAATTGATATATGTCTTCATCACAAGTAGCAAATTAGTGATACTAATTGTGGACAAGCTTTTGTGTATTGCTAAGGTTATCAGGAAGCATGTTAAACAATCCGAGCTTATGTGTTTGTTGCTTGGAATAGTCTAATTCCCTAGTTATTAATGATGCTGTTATATTAAATCTAGAGAGCTTGTTCTAGGTTATATAATGGTTAGAATATTGTGAAGAGCTTGTTTCATTGAGTGACAATCGAAGGGGAGTTTCGGGTAGTAGAGCTTGTTGTTACCTAGGGCTATTAGTTTCATTGAATGGTAAATAATGTTACACTTGATTAATCTATTGTTGTGAAAAGGTGATACTGAACTGAAGAACTGACGCTTTTTATTCATTGTTAATTCTTATTACTTTATTCTTGTTAATTTAGTTAATCAATTCAAAACCCCCTTTTCATTAGAAATCATAGCATAAATATAAAATGAATCACTCTCTGTGGGATCGATCTTTGCTTACTACTGTGCTATTTGTTTGAATTTGTAAAGTGAAAGTGAGGTTAATTTAGGAGTGTAAACGACAGCTCTCAAATTTTGGCGTCGTTGCCGGGGAGTGTTATTTGTTTTTGTTTATTCTTTGTTTTCATTTATTTTTATTATTTTCTTTTTTTATTTTTATTTTATGACTCAATCCCCTCACTCTATTTACTTAAATTTTGATCAAGAGATAGAGAAACCTGCAGATACAAAATAAACTCTTGTTCCAACACTTAAAAAGGAAAAGATGGCGATGCCGAACAACAACCAGACTTTGAAACAACTGGCTATCCCTGATAGAACTGTTAATCACGTATCCCAAGTCAATCCTTTTGCCCTTAATGATCCTATACAGCAAAATAGCCCGGTCCTTAGTGACCTCATTCTGGTGCTGTGTCGGCATCAGATTTGCGCAAATAAAGCTATACCACGCCTTCCCATATCTACTCAAGGCGGCTTGGGGGAAATGCAGCTTCTGATCCGTTCCCTGCTTTAGCTTCCAAGAAGTGCCTGGCTTGCGCAGATAATCACAAATCGAATCCAACTCTGATCCCCACTTCGTGGCATAAAGAGACTCAGGCGCATCCAATGCAATATTTGGTAAACTGAATAGCTCGTTGATGCTCTCTTTTGCAACTGACACTTCACATCCCCGCACAAAGATCTTGTTGGACTTGGTGAATTTATCATTGGCGTAGAATTCCTGTACTACAGAGATGGGCGCTGTCATAGGTTCCTCACAGAAAAGATTCCAGCCACTCCCTCTGATCATAGCTGCCATATGCCAGTCCAATTTCCTATCAGACGCTAATCCTCGCTCTGGTACAAATGTCCTGCCTACCAAAGCGTCATGGAAGAATTTTTGAGCCTTCAGACTTATGAACTTGTGGTCATCATAATCGATGCCACCTCCCCCGTGCTCGAAATCGCTGCCCATAGATGTAGACTCTCTCCTACTACGCTTAGCGGCCATTGGGATTGAGAATAGAAGCTTTAATTTTTGACCAATCCTCCTCAATTGCACCCACTAACTTGTTTGCTGCCAAAGCCTACCCTAATTTGTTGCAATCTTCTCTCACACAAGCAATTAGGGTTTGTGATGGGATTGTGTATGAATTTCAATTGGAGAGGATGGGTGATGGTGAATGGATGTTGGAATTGTTGCTCTTGGTTGAGGAGTGCTTAGGTGGGTAGATAGTGACTGAAGGTTAGGGTTTAGTGATTGTGTAGGAGGATGAAGGAGATGGAAGATGGGAGAATACGAGAATTATAGCTTGATGTCTTGTAGTGTAAAGGAGATGGAAGATGGGAGAAAAGGAATTCGAGGGCTTGAAACTAGATAGAACTGGAGGCTAAGCGTCTGAACGTTGAAATGAAATGGAACCCCAAAAATCTGTCGAAATTGACTTAAGTCTAAACCCTTCTGCCCGACGCACAGCCGCGCGCCCTCTCAAGCATATCCAGGCGCGGCCGTGCGCCTTCTGCCAGTTTTTAATTTCTGCAGCCATTAGACATGCATTTAGGCCAAGGCATTTGAACTTTGCATTCCAAGCAGCCTTCACCTGAAATAAACATATAACATTTATTAAACCCTCTTAAACTATCAAAAGTAAATATTTGCTATTTACATCTAAGAGAATTAACAAAGGAGGATATATGCATGTGATTCCCAAAAATTTCTCTATGTGCGTATACGCAATGTGCAAATGCATCACAATATGTTCAATAAGCTTCTTATGTCTCAAAAATTATAGGCAACATGCAAGTGCATCGAAGATATGTCCATTACTTTGTATTCCCAAAAATTATACGCACTAATGCATAAACTTAAAAATGTAGGCAATGAACTTTTAAAACCAAAAATGAGGGAAAATTTACAACTACGAATTACACTACAAAGAATTAAACATGGGGAAGGGAAATAAAGATAAACAATTAGAATTAAACAGGTAGGGAGAGAGAGAAATGATGGGGCGCCTCTCATCGAGCGCTGAGTTTATAGTCCGTTAGCTGGACTGTGTCTGCCACTACTATCCGATCCCCCGAAGATATTTGAGAAACCCTCCATCCATTAGAACTGTCGTGTGAGCTTGGAGGCTTCCCAACAGAAGAGGCTTCGAATTTAAACTACCTAGCATATGATGTATATAAGAATTCCCCGTTCTGAAGGTCGGGGAGCTAGGCACCGCTTCCGTTGTGTGTGTAAAATGATCGGGGCACTGAGGCATAGACCACACAATGGGCTCTTCTTCAATTCTCTTTTCTTCAGACCACCATGGTTTCCAGAATACGGACTCTCTCATAACATTAAGATCCATATCTGTGATGTGGCTACCAAGGGGACACGATTGTGCAAACTTCACTGGATTGTTTAACTTTGGCAGAGAAGGCACCTGGGGTGTTGTCACGATTGGTTCATACTTTTCCACGTCCCCAATTGTCTCCTTTATATCCATTGCCTTCATCTCATCTAGTTGCAAGTGCACTTCCGGTTCTTCATCAGTTTCAACATCCATATCATAGCACCACGTATTCCGAGGGTCATTACTCACGGCTTCAATCATTGGAGGTACTTGATTATAAAGATTTTGCGTCTCTTGCTCAAGCACTTCCTCCTTCCTTAAAGCCATGCTAATTTGCTCCACCCAATTCTGAAGATTCTTAATCGATTTTCACTTGCTCAATCAAGATCTCCTTTGTTGATGCTATGGAATTGACCCACAAACTTTCCAATCTTGCCTTTTCTGTTTCAGTCTCGGAATCCATGTATTGAGTCTCACTGGTTGGAGTGTTAATGATTAGGGCCATCTGATTTTGAAAATTCTGGTTTGATAGTTCTTGGCTCCTAAGCATCTCTTCATAGTTCGCTAAACTCCTATATAGGACTTCCTTTAGAGACTATTTTTCTTGTAAACACGGGGATTGATATATGGGGTCTGGTGCATACATTGGACTTTGCTCACAATATTGGTCTTGATAGCTCGCTGAAGAGTTTGGGTGATACCCCCAATCTTGCTGATAATTGGGATAAACCTCATTGTATGAGTAATCACCCCCATACTGCTCTTGTCCATAACTAATGGGATCCTGATGGCTCATATAGCTTCCAGCACCATAGTCATAAGTCACTGCTGTCTCTCAACTCTGCTGGGCTGTAACAGTATTCAACTTCCTCGAAAGAACCTTTAACTGTGCTGAAAGTGTAGCAATTGGGTCGACCCCATCATTCCCTATGTCCCTTGTTTGCTCTTTCCTTGTGTAACACCATGGATAAAAATTAAGATCCATTGTACCTGAAAAGAGAATTAAGCAAAATAAAAAAAATGTTTAAATTAAGACTAATTTGATTGAAACTAGTGTTGGCAAACAGTTATCCAATTAAATCTCCGGCAACGGCGCCAAAAAATTGTTGTCCCTGACTGGGTATGACAATTACGCGCAAGTATACGCAGTCAACAAGTAATAATAAGTAATTACAGATATCGTTCCCACGGAGAATTAACAGATAAAAAGTCTCCAAAGAACTAGTCCATAATCATTTCGGTCTTATTTAAACGAGCGGTAAAGAGTTTTAATTGAAAACTAAATTAACTAGGCAAGTAATTAAACTTAAACTAATTGATTCTAGAGTTAAAATCAGATAATGAAGACAAGATATTCCAATTTCTTCTAATGATTCATCTAAGTTAATAAACTTCCATTTAGGTCAATTTAATCATCAAGTTTGTTAGCCGAGAACACGATAGTGAGAGACGGCCATCTTTCGATGCGCCGAATCCATATCACATGCAATCCACAGAAGATAGACCGCACATGAACACCCACGTTACCTAAACCACTATATGTCTATGTGATTTACAAATAATTAGGGTTTAAGGTCAAGTTCTCAATTGACTATGGGCGGCGCTTCGGTATATGTTTATCCTAAGCACAAATCATACATTCAACGCCATGTGAATATATAATCGCCCGCTACTACAATTAGATCTAAACCTACATTTCGCCTTTCAAGTCCACATAGGTTATCATAGATCAATTAAACAATGACAGCATAAACCGCAATAGACAATCACATAGCAATCAAATAAGACCAACATGGAAGGAAATCAAATTAAATTACTCATTAGGTTCCATTGAAACCTCAAAATAGATTTAAGATATCATAATGAAGCACATCTATCATCCTCAAGTTCAATACACATCATGAGATTACAAAATAGAAAGCAAAGAGAGTTTAAAGATAGGAAATGCAAATCTGAGTCTCCAAGCATCCAATATTGAATCTTCAATAACATCCACTTGTTTCAATCTTCTTCTCTAAACAAAACTCTAGAAACTAACTAACTAATTAACCTTAACCTAATCTACTCCTAATTTAGACAAGGAATTGAAAGAGAAGGAAAATGGAAAACTAGGGCTTAAGGCCAATGTGAGCTCCCTAGTGGAGATCTCCCAATAAAATGAGCAGCCAGCCCTTATATCTAGCCTTCTCCCATTCAATCCAAGTAAAAGTCAAAGCTGGAAAAAATTAGGACTGGCGCGGCCGGGCGTGGTTTTGCCTTGGAGAGGGCGCGGTCGCACGGCTGTGCAGCTTTTATTGATGGCTTGATTTTTCTCTGCTGCACTTGGCTTCGGTCTGTGCTTGCCTTCTTGCTTTCTTGCAGCTTTGTAGCATCACGCTCTATAGCCTCTTCACCCATGTCATCCTTATGCTTTAAGCTCATATATGTGCTTTGCCCCATTTTGGCATTCTTTTTCCTTTTTTAGCTCAATGTGCACTAAAGGAGTTCCTAAACCTGAAAAACACAAAACAAGGGGAAAACACATGAAAAGCACGAGACTACTTGAGTTTAAGCAACAAAATAAGCTGGTTACTATCCGAATAAGTGGTCATAAAAACCACTTATCACAAGTCAAGGATAGGGCTAGAAATACTCAAATTTTGAAACAGAGAAGAAAACTTGATTGCTTAATATATATATAAAATAGTTGTCAATTACAAAAGGGTTCAGCAGTTAATATGACAAAAGGCAATAACAAGCTGCAGACATAATAAAATAGGCTAAAATATAAAGGATAGTCTCCCCGTTAACTGGTCACTTTCTGTTTTGACCCTTTTCGGACAATCTGAGGAGTGATCGTCTAATTACTGGTAGTCAGCTCTTCAAGGATGGCTAAGATGGTGGTGTCGTCGTGGTCACTGCTGTCTCTGAGGATGACCATGACTGATTCTGAACTAGACCCAGGATCATCCTTTGGGATGTAAACACTCTTCCAGTTAATGACCAGGACATTGGGATGATCGTCTATTGGACCCTTCCCTGATGAATCCTTAGAAGCACCTTCGACGAGGATAAAATTGCATAGAAATCGTAGCTGGATCTCCTCTATAAACTTCTTATTTCTGGCTTCTCTAGACTCCATAACCTCATCTTCAATAGGTCCTTCCTTATAGGATTTCTCATCTCCACTTTAATTCTCTTGGGGAATTAAGAGATTCGAGACATTGATGGGGATCTTCTTCAACGGTTCCTTGTTGCTCTGATTGACCTTGGGTATCAGGAGGTTTAAGATATTAGTGGGCACTTTCCTCAATGGCTATTTGAATCCTGCTTCAGTGAGGTTCGGTTTGAGGAGAATCATTATGTGGATAAACATATGCTTGTGAGAATTACGATGTTTGGAACCATCGAGATAGCCCAGTTCAACTACGCCTAACTGCGTTGGTATATGAATGGGAGTCCTAATCCCCTGACCTTTACGCCCTAGCCCTTGGCCTAGTTGATGCCCTTTGGAAAGCATCTCTTGACCAACTGCCATCACTTCGGGTGATATCCGAGGTTTCAATGCTGGCGAGCCCAAAGATTGGTATTACGGTGTGCTCACTTCGAAGGCTTGAAAACTTGCAGGTTCAATATCTGGGTTTAGGCCGACCACGAGCATATCTTCCAGAGTATGAATCGAATATTCATGTTCAGCAGGTGACCAAGTTGCCGTTGATGATGTATTTTAATTACTAATAAAGAGTGGACGAAATGGCACCAGCCATATGAATTCATGTCTCCCCAGCAATAGGTTATACCTGGTGGTGATATTCAATATTTGGAAGGATATGTTGAAAATAAATGGGCTGATCTCCATAGGAAGTTCAATTTCCCCCATTGTATCCCTCCGTGATCCATCGAAAGCTCGGATTACCACATGGCTATATCGAATCCGATTTGGATTGATATTCATCCTTTCCATGGTATTCTGAGGCCAGATATTCAAGGATGAGCCTGCATCGATAAGTACGCCTTCTATCACATACCCGGATGATATAACTGCGATATGTAGTGGCCTACAATGGCCATTTCCTTTGGCTGGTATATCATCATTGGTGAAAGATATCACGTTGCTCTCTAGCACGTGGCTAATCAGATGCTGGAACTTTTCAGTATCGATGTTTTTAGGTAAGTGAGCTTCCTCCAACACTTGGATTAGAATTTGACGGTGGTCCTGTAATAGATGAGATTTTTTTTATGTGTGATTCTTGGGACAGAATCCTTTTAAGGAGGGAAGATTATAACGATTGAGATTTTATATTTAATTTTAAATATTTATTGAATTAAATAAATATTTATGTGAATTATTTATTGAGTAAATAAATAGATTAAGTAAATTATGGTAATGATTTAATTAAGTTTTATATATTAAATTAATGAATGTTATTTAATTGATATGTATATATATTAATGTTATATTATAGTTCTAATTTAATTGAGATAATTGAATTAGATGAATTATGTGATGAAGTGTTACATGAATTATAATTAGCGAGTAATTATAATTATGTGGCAAATTTTATATGATTAATGGATGTTAGATTTTAATTGATTAAATTAGATGATTAATATTTAATTGATTAAAATATGACATTAAAGTATGTGTCAAAATGATTTATTAAAATAAAAGAAAAAGAATTTTTAAATGATTTTTTACCAAACAAGGCCCTTGTATTTGTTTTAAACCTATTTCTACCAAACAGGGCCCTAACTATCAAAAAGCTGTTTTAAATAAACTGTTTACCAAACATGGCCTTAGCATTAATAATCAATTTTTGAAAATAACCTTGTTTTGCAAAACAAGGCATTGTGGTTTTTGAATTTTGTAACTTATATAATAAATGTATTTATTATATATATTAAGTAATTAGCAGTTACATATATATTATTAGTATACGTATATTATATCAGTTATAATATATCTATACTACGTTAGATTAGAAGTTAGTTTGTAAAGCTAAGAACAAAAAGAGAAAAGAAGAGAAGAGAAGTTAGAGAAGAGAAGGAAGAAGAAACTTGTGAAGGCTAGAATTAGTCATTGTATTCTTCTCCAATCATCAAAAAGGTAATTAATATCTTATAGTTTTAAAGAATTGTGATCAGTTGTTCTTCATTGTTTTGAGTTTCTGTAAATTTAGTTTTCTGTGAATTTCATGAAATTATGTAATCATGAATTTTATATATGTATTGTATCCATGTGTTGATTGTGGTAATTGTATGACATAAGAGGATTTTAAAAAATTAAATTACTGTAGAAATATATTTTTAACAGAAAATTCATGTTTATATGAGTTCATATAGAATTTCATGAGTGTGGTTAATGTTAATTGAGAAATTCATGCAATTGGTATGTGTTAATAAACTTATTAAGTAATTTCTGGATGCTATCTTCAACTTAGTATGTAATGCATGTATATAAGTTCGAATTGATGGAGAAAAATAGTTACAGTAGATTATTTTTGAGAAAATATGAGTTTTCATGAAAATGGCCAAATTGGATTTTTAAAACTTGTGATTATCATTGTTTAAATGATTTTGTGTTTGGAAGCATGCTTTATATATGTGTAATAGCGTATATATGTTTTACAGAGTCTATAGTACTGTATTTTTGGCGTTGTTGGCTTGTATGGGTTAATCGGTGAAGCAGAGTAACGTGGCTGTCTGCGTCTGGCCGAGTTGCTGTGCAGCTGCGCCGGCAGCAAGGCCAGGATCAGCGCAGCTGCGCTGCTTGTCTTTTCCAAATTCTTACCCTGCGCAGCTGCGCCGGTTTCAAGGCAGCTGGCTGCGCAGCTGCGCCAGGCTCTGTTCAGAGGCAGTGAATGCTAGTCATTTGTGCGGTGTTGTTTCTAACCTAGTTTAATTATGCTATAACAGTGAGCATGTATCTAGTCGTTATAATATGTTGTTAACATAAATTTGACAAATTTATATTTAGAAAAGAAAAGAGGTTTGAAAACCTTAATGTATGATTTGAATTATTATTTAAATGTGATATATGATTTAAATAATTATAATCAAAAGTAAATGTTTATTTTAAATTATAATTTGGTTAAATTATAATGAATAAAGGTTGATTTATTAAATGTTAATTTAAATGTTAAATTTATGTAATTATAATTTAATAAATGCATGTTTAATTGTGGATTAAATTGATAATTACATGATTAATTATAAATTGTGTAATTATAATGCATGTTATAGTTTAATTAATTATTGATTATAATTGATAAATACATGATTAATTATAAATGCATGAATGTGGTTTAATTGATTTTAAATTATAAATTATTTATAATTTAAAAGGTAATGATAATTTAAGTAATTATAATTTGATTAAGTGTTTGAATTATAATTGTTTAATTATAATTGAGTTAAATACATAATTATGTGAGTATATGTGTGATGTGATTAACTATGTGATAGTTAATTATTATTGTTTATTTAATCAGAATGTGAGTTAACAATGAGGGTTAACCACTTATGTGAATTAGTTACGTGTTAACTAATTTAGGTTATTGTGATTGAATATATATGTAGGAAGTATTAAAGTACGTGAATTGAATTAAGTAGCTTGCGCTTGAGGCAAGTCTTCTAAACCCTAAACTCGTTAATTTTACGCAAGTTTTCTAAACCCTAATCTTGTATTGATTTTATATGATCTCTTGAATTCATATATTCATTGTTGAGAATGTCCTTTCCATTTCAGTATTGGACAATTGTTTATTTAATTGAAATGGTCGTAACTTATTGTTCAAGTAAGATCCAATTATTATTTTAAATGCTTTAAGTTGATTCTAAAGCATATGTTAATTCATAATTCTTTTATTTTGAATTATTGGAAGTCGATTCAATTAATCCTTAGTTGATGAACGTGAATTCTAAATTATCCTTGTAAGCTTATCCAAACCAAACTTTCTTTGGTGCTGACTTGAATTCAAATTACTGAGTTGAACAACCCTATTTATTAGGGGAGGTTACTACGCATAGCGTTAAGATGTTGGTGCACAATACATGGTACGAAAGGCTGATCCCCCTAAGTACAAGTTAAGGTCCATAGTCTTATTGACTGTTAAAGGTTTAAATAGAAATATTTATAACCTAGGACAAGAGTTCAAAGGTCTTATGACCCTCAGATAAATTCTATATCCAAATTTTAATATTGATAGAGAATTATTATTCAATTCTTTATTATTGAAGCAAGCTAAGTTGTTCAGATTTTCTTAAAGATATTCTTTCATGTCTATATTATTGTTAAACTCCAGTGAGCTGTGGTTTGCTCACTCTTGCATTAAATAACAATTTCAGTTAAGGTTGATAACGCTGATGCTCCGTCTACAAGTAAGGGCAAGGGAAAGCAAAGCAAGTGAAGACTTATTTTTTTTATTTAATTGAGAATGATTGTAATAATTAAATGTTATGTTTTATTTCCGCACTTTATTATATTCATGTCAAGGTTAGAGTAACCCTGGGATTGATTTTGAGAAGGTTGTAATCCTTGTTTTAAGGGAGATTTAGTTAATTTAATTTAAGTTGTAGTTTATTGTGCATTATTCATTGGGTAGATATATGTTATATTAGAAAGTGAACACCAAATCATGTGGAAACGAGGTACCCGGATTTGGGGGTGTCACAGGTCCTTAGAGTCTAACCAAGTCAAGGATGGAGGTTTGGGGTGGTGCCTCCTTCAGCTGTTTTACCATTCGCGCCTCATTGTGTCCTACTTTGTTAAGAAAATCCACAATCTTCTCTGACAGTATGTTTCCCATGGTTTTAGCTATTAGCTTCATTACCCTCCCTGGGAGGTACAATGGGTTAGCCCTTGGCAGGATCGCAATATATTCGATCTCTGACCTTATATCTTCTCCATAGTTCCAAGGAACCTTTTTTAGATTAAAAATAGAGATATGCGGTCGAGGGGTCAACATCATCGGGATTGGCGCATCTATTTCCAATAGAGTTTCCTCTCCCCTATTGGACGATCCTCGGATAATGAGAGGCAGGGTGGAAGTTTCTATTATGCTAGTGATAACTGTCACCATTTCTTCTGAACCTCGCACCCTTTGATGATATACTATCTCTTCATCAAGGAAAATCTCAGCATCCCTTATCATCTCCAGCTCTCCTGATTCAATCAGATTCTGAATTCGATGGCTTAGGGCCCAACACTCCTCAATGGCATGTCCAGGGGCATTTGAATGATATAGGCAGGTTTTACTGGGGTCAAAATATTTTGATCGAGGATCTGGGGATGGTGAGAACTCTATGATCTTCCCCTCGTCAATCAACATTCGCAGGATTTCTTTCCTAGACTGCCCCAGTGGGGTAAATTTTTGCTTAGCCACAAATTCCCGCCGAGAGTGAAATCTAGCCTCCCTGGCAACTTTCTCCGTCCATTGGCTCCGTACTTGGAGACGAGTCTGATCCCTCTTTGAAAATGGGACAACTTAAGGAGGTGGAATATTAATCTTCCCTCGCAGGACTTGATCGATCAACTGGCGAGTCATCTGATGTTGGTATACAACTAGCTCCGCTAATTGGTCTACTTGCACCTTGATTGAGGTCAAGCTCTACTCCATCGCACACTTTTCTTCAGGATGACCCCATATGGAAGGTTCAGTCATGGCGGGCGCTTCTCCCATTTTCCTCAAATACTTGGGTTCTCCCGACTTTCTGCACTGATCATATTGACTCCCTCTACATTATGCCGAGGTAATGGATTGTTATTAACATTGTGTTGCTCTAGCACTTTTACCATAATCTCTCCACTGTCAATCATATTCTGAATCTTATGCTTCAAGGTCCAAAGATTCTGAGTGTCATATCTCGGTGCTCCAGAATGATATGCACATTTCTTACTGGGATCCAACTGCCTTCCTTTAGGATCAGCTGATAAGGATGAAATATGTTATATTTTATCCCCTTAATACTTAATCTTTTATATCACTTTTGTACCTAAGTACATTCATTTATCTTATATTTATATTTTAGGTACAATTGAGCTAAGGAAGCAAAATGGATGAAAAAGGAATAAGTTTGTGGGCTTTTAAACCCAATTGGGAAATTACATGCAAATGTGGGAGAAACTCAAAACAAGGCCACGAAATCAGCTTGCAAATGGGCCAAGCAGCTTATGTCCAATTTAAATTAGCTAAAGGAATGAGTGGGCCACGCTAGCAATTAAATTACATGACCAACTCTTTAAAGGCTAAGCACCTCACAAATTGAAGTGGACAAAGACTTCCTAGCATTATTAAAGTCGGCAGCTTGCTAGGAGAAAGAGTACTAGCAATCAAAATGGGCCACGAATAGGAGCAGCTCATTATCATGCAACTCATCATTCATGGACATGCAGCAAGATGTTTATTAAAGTGGGCCACGCATCATGCAAAGGAAGTGGAGCAGCTTGGATTAAATGTAACATGGTCCCACGGATTTAATAGTCCAATGGAAAAAGGAATGTTAAATTCGGTTAGCCTTTGAATGCAAAGCATTAGCAGCTCACATGTAATAGTAGTGTGCATACAAGCCAATCATGTATAATGATAAAGCACGTACTTTGTAAACAATCTTATTTATTTATTAATGAAATATTCATTTATTAAAGGCATTTAATTATCTACATGTTGCTGTTTTTATAATATGTAAAATAACCCATAGTTTTAAGCAATGCTTTTAGAATCATGATGATGATCATGCTAATGAGATCTAAATTCTTAGAAAGTTTTAAAACTTAAATAGTTCCCAATCGTGGGATTACTAAAAAGGGGATTAGTAAATCCGGATAGATTGGTACATATGTTGCTTGCTCATTGGATGAGGATGATTGATCTCATGATCATTTGTGTGGAGACACTAAAGCAAGTATGTAGGTGCTTATTAGAGAATAAGTTCACTGAACGTGATTCGCTATGGAATACCTAATGGAGTTTTACTCGCATGTCAATAGGAATTCCTAATGTGATAGTAGTACAAGTGATCCTTGGACTTGAGATCATCATAGTATCTTGTATGTAATAAATTATACTTTGACTTATTCCTTAAGGCCTTTTAAGGCATATATAGGGTATGCTTGGGTATAATGAGTTACATATGGAGATAATGAATGATCAATAAAGAATCTACCACCTCTAGTAAAAGAGGAGATATGTCCTATGTGATTCGTTATATGACAACCCAGGAATCCTTGGCCAAGGTGAAATGAAATTAGAAAGGAGTTTTTAATTTGCATTATTTGGAGTTGTGCATTTTCTAATCGAAATACATATAATTAAATAAAATAAGACTTGACAGTAAATCCATGTCTTATATTTAATTGGGACATTGTATGGTGGAAGGATTGAATTGTATGGTAACTATTAACTCACAGGTTCTTTTATGATTAATGTTGAAATCTATATTATCTGGAAAGTCGTTGATCGCTAGGGAGGCTTATCCCTATTGTAGAATAAATATTATTTATTTAAATAGATTATTAGTTTAATTTATTTATTTAAATAAGATTAAAATTGTTTTAATTGATTTATTCACAACCGGTTTAATATGGAGAACCTAAAGGGTCACACCATAAAAGGAAGAATAATTATTTAAGAAGGTAATGGCATAATCGTAATAATGCATTAAGTATAATTAATTTAATCTATGGTGATAGAATAAATTAAATAGCTTAATGTTTATTATTTAATATTTTAGAAATATTAAATATAAATTAATAAGAGGAGTCTTATTAATATTATTATAATTATTATTATTTTAATTTCTAAAGGAGTTTAATAATTAATTTAATATTTAGTACTCTCATTTATTCCTAATAAGATTAGGAGACAAATTAATTAAATGAATTTAATTAATTATTCCCATGTGGTGGGAAGCCTAAATTAATTAAAGGAGTTTAATTAATTAAAAGAAATCCCATGTCTAATAGGATTAGAAGGGTTGACTAATATCTATATAAGAGGAGTCTTATAATAGATATTAGATGATGCAATTCCAATTGTTAGAGAGTACTCCTTTTCTATAGAGGATAGAAAACTAAGCCAACCACCCTCCTTCTTGATAATTCATCTTCCTTGGTGGATCACCTCTAGAGGCCAAACACTTGGGTGGCTAACGTTGATCAAAGAAAGGAATCTAACCCGGAAATTCAAGGAGATCACGAAGAACAAGGAGTTGAACTAGTACCTGTGGAAGCTTCGTTGTACAAGGGTATGATTCCATAACTTCTTATTTATCGTTTTATATTTAAAATAATTTGCATAAAGGATGATCCGGGTAATGGTTTTGTAGAAATTTTTTAAACTCTGATATAACATGCTTCCGCTACTTTTTGCAATTTGATTGCGTCACGATTTCGTACAAACCCAACAGTGGCATCAGAGCCAAACCTTTATGCAATTATTAATTTATTTTTGATTTCATATACATATGGGTATATATTTAAAATAATTTATTGGGCATAATTTTATTATATAAAATTATTATTTTTTAAGAAAAAAAATGTCGTTTTTTTTTTTTGGGACGAATCAGAATTTTTTTTTTTGGGTGCTAATCTTGAATTCTGCAAAGAAAAGGTGTTGTCTCTTTCTTACTCCAAAAAGAAGATGACCCATCAATAAAGGACTCTTTTAATAAACCTGCAAGACTCTTTTAATAAAAGAAGGTGACTTCTTTTTAAAAAATAAATGTGAATTTATATTATATATATATATATATATATATATATATGATATATTTATATATTATATTCTAAATAATTTTATAATTAAAATAAAGAGTTTATTTTAATCTTGAAATTGGATTTCATGCAATTTAAAATTGCCCATTAAATGATACTCATATATATTTGGAATGTTTTAATTCATGAGATGAATATTTATTTATTGATATATATGGTGATATGTATGATAATAAATGGGGATTGATTATGGACTATTTGACCAATGTGATTGGATTTTATTTTAGTTAAATGCTTGAATGAATGGGTTTTATTAAATGGGGTCTGTGTACCTCGTCTTCTCTAATTTTTTTTTCTTGATGTAAAATTCTATCTCCCTCCTATGTACTTCCCCTTGACTGCTGATCAAGGTTTCTATTTAAATTAAATAGTTTAATGTAATAGAAATAGTTAGAATTATCTTGAAGAAATTGGAGACCAAGGAGCAAGGAGCGCGTGAAGACCCGTTTGTATGGAGCCCGGTTTAAATGTAATAGTTATATTTAAATTTAAATTCTTGCACTCCTAGGTTTGAGCTTTTGGTTCACTTAGTGGCTCTAGTGAACCAAACTAGAATAAAAGTCCATAATCAATCCGGGTAGAATATAATATTCTATATTTCATGCTAAATATTATATATATTATATTTTATGCAAACATGCTTCGCATGTTTAATAAAATGACGCGTATTTTATATATATATGTGCATGTGCGCTAAACAAGATGAGACAAATAATAACAAATCCCTCAAAGAAATAATATTAAGTCCGAAGCGTTCAAATGATATTTGAAATATCGAACGTCGCCTTCTAGCATGCTAAATTAATAGATTATTAAATATTTAATATGAGCTTGTTGTGCTATCCACAAGGCGAGTATTGTGTATTTAAGATGTTAATTAATCACATTTGATGCTTATCAAGAAAATTGAACGATCTAGTCTTGTTGTGCTATCCACAAGGACGAAAATTTTTCTTTTTTGAATTTATAGAAGTGCTAGGCTGGACTTAACTTAAATCATTTTAGTTCGGATGTGCACACACTTGACCATTATGATTTAAGAGGCAAAATAAAAGGAGTTATATAGTGATGTAATTGACAAGAATTGTCTACCTATTTATTTGTATATCGCTTGTTGTGCTATCCACAAGGTTATATACATTTGAAATGAGATCCTTATTCTCACTAGCAAATCTTTAATTAGATGTTGCCGAACTATATAAGTGAGGGTAATATAGTTTGATAAAAATAGTGGGAGATACCAATTTAAAATAAAGACCTAAATTTATTTTGGTATGCAAAATTAATAAAATGAATGTTTGCTAAAATGCTGTTTTTCACATGCAGAATTTTAAAAAATGTCAAAATCACTAATTTCACTGCGAAGCATACTTGATGCTAATAAGCTTACCGGGCCGAATTATACGGACTGGCTAAGAAATCGGAGAATAGTTCTCACTGCTGAAAAGATTTCTTATGTCCTAAACTCACCTGTCCCTAGAACTGTTCTAGAAACAGCCTCTGAGGAAGAGATTGCCACCATTGTAAAGTGGCAAGATGATGCATCTGTGGCTCAATGCATCATGCTCGCATCTATGAATAACGAGCTTCAGCGTCAGCACGAAAACATGGATGCTCCTACTATGTTGATTCACCTCAAGGAGTTGTATGGTGAACAAAGTAGGACTGCTAGATATGAGATATCTAAGGAGCTCTTCCGATCTCGGATGACCAAGGGCAAAGTGAACATAAAGGAACAAAAGAAATCTGATCCAGCTAGCAAAGGACTGTGCTTCCATTGCAACGAGCCGGGTCATTGGAAGAGGAACTGCAAAAAGTTTCTGGCAAAGAAGAAGCTTGGAGAAGCTTCGACTTCCAATCAAGGTTTGTTCATGATTGAAATTAATTTTTCAGAAAGTCAAAATTCTACTTGGGTATTGGATACCGGCTGTGGTTCTCATATATGTAATAATGTGAAGGGACTGGTCAGAAGTAGAAAGCTGAACAATGATGAGGTGATCCTACGAGTAGGGAATGGAGCAAAGGTTGCTGCATTAGCTGTAGGAACTTATTATTTAGCAATGCCTTCGGGCAAGTCCATTTATCTTAATAATTGTTATTATGTTCCGAATATTATTAAAAATATTATTTCAATTTCTATATTGGATATGGAAGGATTTAACGTTGTTATAAAGAACAATAGTTGTTCTATTTATAAAGACGATGTTTTATATGGTATTGGATATTTGCGAAATGGACTTTATACACTTGACTTACAAGAAAATATATTTCAAATTGAACAAACTAAGAAAAGGAAAAGAGATGATATTAATTATACCTACATGTGGCACTGTAGACTTGGTCATATCAATGAAACAAGATTATCCAAGTTGCATAAAGATGGGCTCCTCGAGCTATCCGATTATGAATCATATCCAACTTGTGAATCTTGTCTCATGGGTAAAATGACTAAATCTCCTTTTAGTGGAAGAGGAGAAAGAGTTACAGAGTTGTTGGCATTGATTCACACAGACGTTTGTGGGCCTATGACAACAAGTGCACGGGGTGTGTATTCTTATTTTATTACTTTCACTGATGATCACTCAAGATTTGGATATGTGTATTTAATGAAATACAAGTCAGAATCATTTGAAAAGTTCAAAGAGTTCAGAAGTGAAGTAGAGAAACAAACGGGCAAGAGTATAAAGATACTTGGATCAGATCGAGGCGGAGAATACTTAAGCGGTGAGTTTCTCAATTGTCTCAAAGAAAATGGTATAATCTCACAATGGACTCCTCCAGGTACACCACAGTTAAATGGAGTATCTGAAAGGAGAAATCGAACACTGTTAGACATGGTTCGATCCATGATGAGTTTTACCGACCTTCCAATTTCCTTCTGGGGATATGCCCTAGAAATGGCTGCATACCTACTTAACAAGGTACCTACCAAATCCGCCCCAAAGACTCCATATGAGATGTGGAAGGGGAGGAAACCAAATCTTAAGCATGTTAAGACTTGGGTTGTCCAGCTTATGTCAAAAAGTTTGAACATGATAAGCTACAGACTAAATCCGAAAAGTGTAGATTTGTGGGATACCCTAAAGAAACTGTAGGGTATTATTTCTATCATCTAACTGATCAAAAGGTGTTTGTTGCGAAACATGCTGCCTTCTTGGAAAAGGAGTTTATCCATGAAGGGGTCAGTGGGAGTAAGATATATCTTGAAGAAGTTCAAGAACCACAAATTACCACGGATCAAAGTCAGGTACCTGACCAAGTAGAAGAACCTACTATGCCACACCCTGTTCGTAAATCTAGGAGAGTACCGAAGATACCTGAGAGGTATGGATTCGTTATAGAGGATGACGATGAGGTACACATCATGAATGATGATGATCCAGTGAATTACGAACAGGCCATGAGTAATAAAGACTCAGGGAAATGGCTTGAAGCCATGAAATCCGAAATGGACTCCATGTATGAAAACAAAGTATGGACTTTGGTTTCACCACCTGAAGGCATTAAGCCTATTGGGTGTAAATGGGTCTTTAAAAGAAAGACTGGAGCGGACGGCAAGGTGGAGACCTATAAGGCCCGACTGGTTGCAAAAGGTTTCAAACAAAGACAAGGAGTTGATTATGATGAAACCTTTTCACCAGTAGCTATGCTCAAGTCCATTCGGATTTTGCTTGCGATTGCAGCTTATAACGACTATGAGATCTGGCAGATGGACGTGAAAACGGCCTTCCTCAATGGGAAACTTGAGGAGGATATGTATATGACACAGCCAGAGGGATTTGTTTCAAAGGTTGGAATAAATCAAGTTTGTAAGCTGCAACGATCCATTTATGGATTGAAGCAAGCTTCTCGTAGATGGAACATTCATTTTGATGAGACAATCAAAGAGTTTGATTTTATCAAAAATGATGATGAACCATGTGTGTACAAGAAGGTTAGTGGGAGCGCAGTTTCATTCCTTGTATTATATGTTGATGATATATTACTGATAGGGAATAACATTCTTATGCTACAATCGATTAAAATCTGGTTATCTAAACACTTCTCCATGAAGGACTTGGGAGAAGCATCCTCTATTTTGGAGATAAAGATCTATAGAGATAGATCTAAAAGGATGCTTGGTTTATCCCAAGGAACGTACATTGATGCAATGCTAAAGAGATTTAGCATGGAAGATTCCAAAAGAGGTCTCATGCCGATGAGCCATGGAATACATCTCTCCAAGAAACAGGCCCCAAAGACACCTGAGGAGAGAGACCGTATGAGTAAGATCCCTTATGCTTCTGCAATAGGATCTATCATGTACGGTATGATATGTACTAGACCGGATGTTGCTCATTCACTTAGTGTAACGAGCAGATACCAGTCGAATCCAGGAGAAGAGCACTGGAAGGCAGTGAAGAATATCCTAAAATACTTGAGAAGGACTAAGGATATTTTTCTTGTCTACGGTGGGTCTGAATTAAAACTCGAGGGCTTCACAGACTCAAGTTTTCAAAAGGACCAAGATGACAGTAAATCTGTTTCGGGGTATGTTTTTACCTTGAACGGAGGCGCATTGAGTTGGAAGAGTTCCAAGCAGCAAACAGTTGCTGATTCAGTGACAGAGGCAGAGTATATAGCTGCAAGTGAAGCTGCAAAGGAAGCTGTTTGGATGAAGAAGTTCATAACTGAACTTGGTGTGGTTCCTAGCATTGGAGAAGCAGTTCCCATTTACTGTGACAACACAGGAGCAGTTGCACAGGCTAAGGAACCGAGGTCTCATCAGAAATCTAAACACGTGTTGCGGCGATTTCATTTGATCAGGGAGATCATTGAAAGAGGAGACGTCACCTTGGAGCGTGTAGACTCTCAAGACAACATTGCAGATCCATTTACTAAAGCTTTAACACAACAGCAGTTTGATCGTCACTTAGAGAAGATGGGTATGAGATACCATGGCGATTGGCTTTAGTGCAAGTGGGAGATTGATAGTAGTGTGCATACAAGCCAATCATGTATAATGATAAAGCACGTACTTTGTAAACAATCTTATTAATTTATTAATGAAATATTCATTTATTAAAGACATTTAATTATCTACATGTTGCTATTTTTATAATATGTAAATAACCCATAGTTTTAAGCAATGCTTTTAGAATCATGATGATGATCATGCTAATGAGATCTAAATTCTTAGAAAGTTTTAAAACTTAAATAGTTCCCAATCGTGGGATTACTAAAAAGGGGATTAGTAAATCCGGATAGATTGGTACATATGTTGCTTGCTCATTGGATGAGAATGATTGATCTCATGATCATTTGTGTGGAGACACTAAAGCAAGTATGTAGGTGCTTATTAGAGAATAAGTTCATTGAACGTGATTCGCTATGGAATACCTAATGGAGTTTTCCTCGCAAGTCAATAGGAATTTCTAATGTGATAGTAGTACAAGTGATCCTTGGACTTGAGATCATCATAGTATCTTGTATGTAACAAATTATACTTTGACTTATTCCTTAAGACCTTTTAAGGCATATATAGGGTATGCTTGGGTATAATGAGTTGCATATGGAGATAATGAATGATCAATAAAGAATCTACCACCTCTAGTAAAAGAGAAGATATGTCCTATGTGATTCGTTAAATGACAACCCAGGAATCCTTGGCCAAGGTGAAATGAAATTAGAAAGGAGTTTTTAATTTGCATTATTTGGAGTTGTGCATTTTCTAATCGAAATACATATAATTAAATAAAATAAGACTTGACAGTAAATCCATGTCTTATATTTAATTGGGACATTGTATGGTGGAAGGATTGAATTGTATGCTAACTATTAACTCACAGGTTCTTTTATGATTAATGTTGAAATCTATATTATCTGGAAAGTCGTTGATCGCTAGGGAGGCTTATCCCTATTGTAGAATAAATATTATTTATTTAAATAGATTATTAGTTTAATTTATTTATTTAAATAAGATTAAAATTGTTTTAATTGATTTATTCACAACCGGTTTAATATGGAGAACCTAAAGGGTCACACCATAAAAGGAAGAATAATTATTTAAGAAGGTAATGGCATAATCGTAATAATGCATTAAGTATAATTAATTTAATCTATGGTGATAGAATAAATTAAATAGCTTAATGTTTATTATTTAATATTTTAGAAATATTAAATATAAATTAATAAGAGGAGTCTTATTAATATTATTACAATTATTATTATTTTAATTTCTAAAGGAGTTTAATAATTAATTTAATATTTAGTACTCTCATTTATTCCTAATAAGATTAGGAGACAAATTAATTAAATGAATTTAATTAATTATTCCCATGTGGTGGGAAGCCTAAATTAATTAAAGGAGTTTAATTAATTAAAAGAAATCCCATGTCTAATAGGATTAGAAGGGTTGACTAATATCTATATAAGAGGAGTCTTATAATAGATATTAGATGATGCAATTCTAATTGTTAGAGAGTACTCCTTTTCTATAGCGGATAGAAAACTAAGCCAACCACCCTCCTTCTTGATAATTCATCTTCCTTGGTGGATCACCTCTAGAGGCCAAACACTTGGGTGGCTAACGTTGATCAAAGAAAGGAATCTAACCCGGAAATTCAAGGAGATCACGAAGAACAAGGAGTTGAACTAGTACCTGTGGAAGCTTCGTTCTACAAGGGTATGATTCCATAACTTCTTATTTATCGTTTTATATTTAAAATAATTTGCATAAAGGATGATCCGGGTAATGGTTTTGTAGAAATTTTTTAAACTCTGATATACCATGCTTCCACTACTTTTTGCAATTTGACTGCGTCACGATTTCGTACAAACCCAACAACATGCTCGACTAAATACGAATTCAACCGGCTGGACAGTGTGTTATCCCGCCCCAGCGGCGTGGACAGCAAACAACATTCCGCCCCAGCGGGGAGGCGGAAATCAGTTGCATTTTTCCTTTTGCGAAGTGGATTTGGAAGCAAGCTAGAGTATAATTAGGGTTGCTATTTGACAATATAAATAGGGACTTAAGCAAACATGAGGACGCATCTTGTAATCTTATATTGATTCAATAAAATATACTTTCTCTCTATATAGTTTCTTGGTGATCCTATGGCTACGTGTAGCTAAACTCTTGTTCTTGGATTAAGGAGACGAAAGCCTTAGAATATTACACTGCGAGATCTAATTGATTATAATTGTTCAATTATTATTATGAGTATTGTTTATTCTTCTATGCTTGAATTATATGATTAATTTGTTTAATTGCTAGGTGCACACTAGTTTATTATTCATTGAAATCTACTGCTAAATTAGATATCGAATTCGTAATTGTTTGGTCACTCTAATTTGCGAAGCAACTAAGATTAATAATTAACTGCAGATCACGAGATTATTATATCTTAGGAAGAATATTCAACTAAATTAAATGCAACAGCTTGTGCTTGTGTTATTTAGCTTCATCGATTTTTTTAATTCTTAAAGCTTCTACTAGATTAAACTTTTAGCGCTTTTTTGAAGTTGTTTAGTAGTTAGGGTTATCTAGATCGCTTGTTTCTATCTAACTAAAATTAAGGAAAGACACGGAATAATTCTAATTGGTGAATTAATTCTAACGATGAATATTCAAAGTATTAATTGTGTATGCTTGAGTCAATGATCAGTGTATGTTCTAAGGTAGAAGTTGACTTAACCCAAGGTTTGTTCTCCTAATTTAGTTCGTTACAGTATTTTACACATTAGTTATTTTAATTAACAATATTCAAAAAACCCCTCTTTTGGACTACAAAGTATATAAAAATAGATTAATCAGTCTCTGTGAGATCGACTCTTACTTGCACTACTACATAATTATCATTCGCAGTAAGGCTTATTTTTGGTTGTCTGCGACAGCACACCAAATTATGGAGCCGTTGCCGAGGACTGATTTTAGTTTATTTTTATATTTTTGTAATCCTTCTTTTAATTGATTTTTGTTTTTAATTTTATTTTTTTTAGTTAATTTGACTTCCTTTGATTGTTTATGCCCAAAACTCGATCTATTAATCAAGGTGATTTAAAGTGTGATCCAGAGATAGAGAGAACTAGTCGCAAATTAAGGAAGGAAGCTCGAAAAATTCGTGCAGAAAAGGAAGTCATGGCAGCAAATCGAACCTTGAAAGAGCTTTCAGCTCCTAATTTGAACCAACAACCCTTATGCATAACTTTCCCTAATCTTGATACTAACACTCATTTTGAATTAAAATATGGACTGATACATCTTCTACCTTCTTTTCATGGTTTGGCAGGTGAAGATCCCCACAAGCACTTGAAGGAATTTCATGTGGTATGCACAAGTATGAAACCTACCGGAGTAACCGAAGAACAGATCAAGCTAAGAGCCTTCCCCTTTTCTCTTAAAGATTTAGCTAAGGATTGGCTTTACTATCTACCCTCCGAAAGTATCACCACATGGGAAGAGATCAAAAGACTCTTTTTAGAGAAATATTTTCCAGCTTCAAGGGCGGCCAACATTAGGAAGTCAATTTGTGGTGTGAGGCAGAACTCCAGAGAATCCCTACATGAGTATTGGGAACGTTTCAAGAGATTGTGTGCTAGCTGCCCTCATCATTAAATCAGTGATCAACTTCTCATCCAATATTTTTATGAAGGTCTTAATTGTACCGATAGAAGCATGATTGATGCTGCTAGTGGCGGAGCGTTGGTGGATAAGACTCCCGAGGCTACAAGAAACTTAATTGCGAATATGGCAGCCAACTCTCAACAATTTGGCACTAGACTTAATTCTGCATATAGGAATGCTAGTGAGGTACAAATTTCTTCTATTAAACAACAAATTGCGACTTTAACTTCTCTTGTTCGTCAACTTGGTGCAGGTAACACACAACATGTAAAAGCTTGCGGGATTTGTGCGATAGTAGGACATCCGACAGATGCATGCCCAACTCTTCAAGAGGAATCCGTTGAACATGCAAATTCAGCAGGAGGATTTCCTGGGCAACCACAAAGGAAGTATGATCCCTTTTCGAATACATTTAATCCTGGATGGAGGGATCATCCTAACTTAAGCTACGGGAATCCACAAGCAACTCAACCCGCAACTTAGACTTTTCCAAATTAGCAGCAGTACAAACCATCGTATCCTAATAGACAACAACAGGGCCAATCTTCTAACCCTAGTATGCCTTTAGAAGAAATTATTAAAACACTTTCCACTAACACTTTAAATTTTTAACAGGAAACAAGGGTAAGTATTCAGAATTTGGGTACGTAAGTGGGACAAATGGCAACTTCAATCAGTCGATTGGAAATGCAAAGCTATGGAAAATTACCTTCTCAAACAGAGGTAAATCCAAAAGAAAATGTAAGTGCAATCACTTTGAGGAATGGTAAAGAGAGAGCAATTCCAGAAAAAACAGTGTCTGCACCACAAGATCAAGACAAAGCAGATGAGAAAAGTAAAAGAAGCAGACAGCAGTGCTCCAAATGACAAAGATGAACCTAAGCGTAAATTTCCCCCTCTCTCTGAATATAAACCGGTACCTCCTTTCCCTCTTGCTTTAACAGAAAATAGAAAATACGAGAAAAAATCATATTTGTATGAAACTTTTCGTAAATGCGAGGTAAATATTCCATTGCTAGATGCTATTAAACAAGTACCTCGTTATGCTAAATTTTTGAAAGAACTGTGTACACACAAGAGGAAATAGGAAATGAAAAAATATAAAAAGGTAAGGGTTGGGGAAAATATTTCAGCAGTCATTCAAAGAAAGATACCTACTAAGTGCCAAGATCCGGGTATGTTCACTATTCCGTGCACAATAGGTAGCAATAAAATTGAAAAAGCCATATTAGACTTAGGAGCCTCGATAAATGTCATGCCATATTCTATATATGCTAATCTATCACTTGAACCTTTGAATAAAACTGGTATTGTAATACAGCTGGCTGACAGATCTAATGTTTATTCCAAAGGGGTAGTTGAGGATGTCCTTGTGCAAGTCAATAATTTGATCTTTCCTACTGATTTTTATGTGCTTGATATGGAAAACGGTGATCAAAATGCTCCTATTTTGTTAGGAAGACCATTTTTAAAGACATCAAAGACTAAAATAGATGTTCATAGTGGTACACTTTCAATGGAATTTAATGGCGAGATTGTTAAGTTTAATATTTATGATGCCATGTAATATCCCACTGATGATAAGTCTGTTTATTCAATTGATATGTTTGACTCTTTAGAACAGGAAGTCTTTGAGCTTGATGGTAAGGATGACTTGGAAAGTGCACTTAGTAAGAACAGTGATGAAGCAAGTGCGAATTTGACCTTGAGCACCGAGTTGCAAGCAACTGCACCAATTCTCGTTTTGAAGCATCTTCCTAGGTGACTACATATTTTTATGAGGGTTTCCATGAGAAGAAAATGGAGAATATGGACCTTGAAGGATCCGATCTACACGAATTTACTCAAAAGAGATATTTGGGTCGAGCCAACGACCATAAACAAAGGCGCTGCATAGGAGGCAACCCATAGGGGAGTATCTCTTTACTTTTCTTTGCATTTTAGTTTACATTGGGGACAATCTAAGTTTTAAGTGTGGGGGGAGGATTTAGGATACTTATTATTATTATTATTATTAATTTTTTTTGTTATTTTGTTTATTTTAAATTTTGTGGGTATATTCACTGCAAACCCTCACGAGACAAAACTCGTCCACTTGGGGTAACCTTGGGGTTTAAAGGCTTGTTGCACACGCTAAGTGCAATTGTGTTTCCTACGAAAATGGGTAGTGTTAGTATGTCTCACTTGAGCAATAAGTCAATTTTGATTTTGATTCTTGACCAATGATAAAATTTTGATTTCTTTGTGATAACTTCTGGGAGGACTGATAAATATTGGGTAATCTAAATTTGGTTTTCTTTGTTGATCACTACTTTATTTGAGACCCTTCACTATTGAACACATATCCATTCGAACCAGTTGTGACTTGGAAGAAATTTATCTGATTGAATGTCTAGGGAAGAAACATTGAACTATATCATTTGTTTGATCATTACTTGAAGTTGATATGAGGTATTATTTCAGAAAGGGGAAATGATTTAGGCAAAGTGTGCAAGATTGAAAGAAAAAAAAATTAAAAGAGAAAAGAAATGATTCATGTGGTGGGATGAGATGGAGCGTAAAACTCACTCACTCATAAGTGACATGCTAGATGGAGCGTAAAATGCACTCGCTAGTAAGATAGAGCATAAAATGCACTTACCAAAGAAAAGAAAGAAAAGCCTTTTGATCCTTTGATGTTATCTACTGGTGTTAACTAACATTTATCGAAAAACAAGTGGTTGAGATTATCTTTCTCTTTTAAGGCTTCGGTTTCATAAATTTTTCTGTAGTCTGATTGGTTTGATACAGGTGGTTTCACACGCGCAGAAGGGGTTGAGAATAAAGTAAGATTGATAGAGAAATTTGGGTTTCAGATGATACATTATTTTGGAGTTTCCCAATAGTTATTGTTTTGAATCTTTGAGGTCTATGTTGAAGTTCATATTAACTCGTGGCTCAAGTTTGTCAAGTGTGTTTAGTTAAATTATTTTTGTGTTACAGTTTATCTTTATTTTGCCCGAGGACGAGCAAAAGATAAGTGTGGGGAAATTTGATAAGGATGAAATATGTTATATTTTATCCCTGTAGACACTCGAAATTTTTCTTACCCCAATACGAACACTGTGGGAGGACAAAACCGTCAATCAAGCCTATCCCGATACTGATACCAGGCTTCCAATTCAAATCTGGCCATAAATACTAGTCATTCAGTTGAAATAAGGCCACACGTGTCGATAAACCTAAATCCGGCCACCAATGCCGATAATCTCAAATCAGATCACCAATATCGGTACTCCAGCCAAATTCGATCACCAATGTCGGTACTCTAGTCAAATTCGATATCCAATCGGACTGTCAATCCAGCTCTGATCTCTAATCGGACAGTCAATCCAGCTCTGATCTCCAATCGGACCTTCTATCCAACTCTGATCTCTAATCGGTCCGTTTATCTAGTTTTGATCTCCAATCGGACCTTCCATCCAGCTCTGATCGCCAATCAGACAGTCAATCCAGCTCCGATCTCCAATCAAACAGTCAATCCAGCTCTGATCTCTAATCGGACCGTCTATCTAGCTCTGATCTCCAATCGAACCGTCTATCCAGCTCCGATCTCTAATTGGACAGCCCATCCAGCTCCGATCTCCAATCGGACCGTCTCTCCAGCTTTGATCTCCAATCAAACCGTCTATCCAGCTCCGATCTCCAATCAGACAATCTATCCAGCTCCGATCTCAAATCAGACCGTCTATCCAGCTTTGATCTCTAATCAGACCGTCTATCCAGCTCTGATCTCCAATCGAACCATCAATCCAGCTCCGATCTCTAATCGGACCGTCTATCCAGTTCTGATCTCCAATCGGACCTTCTATCCAGCTCCGATCTCCAATCGAATCGCCTATCCAGCTCTGATCTCCAATCGGACTGTCTATCCAGCTCCAATCTCTAAACGGACCATCTATCCAGCTCTGGTCTTTAATCAGATCGTCTATCAAGCTCCGATCTCCAATCAGAATGTGCATCCAGCTTCGATCGCCATTCGGACTGTCAATCCAGCTTCGATCTCCAATCGAACAGTCAGTCCAGCTCCGATCTCCAATTGGACCGTCTATCCAACTCTAATCTCCAATAGGACACTCCATCCAACTCTGATCTCTAATCGGACCTTCTATCCAGCTCCGATCTCCAATCAGACCGTCAATCTAGTTCCGATCTCCAATCAGACCGTCTATCTAACTTCGATCTCCAATCAAACCTTCTATCCAGCTCTGATCTCTAACCGAACCATATATCCAGCTCCGATCTCCAATCGGTTAGTCTAACCAGCTCCGATCTCAAATCAGACCGTCCATCTAGCTCTGATCGCCAATCGGACCGTCAATCCAACTCCGATCTCCAATCGAATAGTCAATCCAGCTCCGATCTCTAATTGGACCGTCTATCCAGCTCCGATCACTAATTGGACCATCAATCTAGCTCCAATCTCCAATCGGACTGTCTATCCAGCTCCGATCTCCAATTAGACTGTCTATCCAGCTCCGATCTCCAATCGAACTGTCCATCCAGCTCCGATCTCCAATCGGACAGTCCATCCAGCTCCGATCTCTAATTGAACGATCAATCCAGCTCCGATCTCTAATCAGGCCATCTATCTAGCTCTGATCTCCAATCGGACCTTCTATCCAGCTCCGATCTCTAATCGGACCATCAATCGGACCATCTATCCAGCTCCGATCACCAATCGAACCGTCAATCCAGCTTTGATCTCCAATCGGACCATTTATCCAGCTCCGATCTCCAATTGGACCGTCCATCCAGCTCCAATCTCCAATCAGACCGTCCATCCAGCTCCGATCTCCAATCGGACCGTCAATCTAGCTCCGATCTCCAATTGGACCGTCAATCCAGGTTCGATCTCCAATCGAACCGTCAATCCAGCTCCGATCTCTAATTGAACTGACTATCCATCTCCGATCTCCAATCGGATCGTCTATCTAGCTTCGATCGTCAATCGGACCGTCAATTCAAACCCCGATCTCAATATCGGGCCTTCAAATCAGCCTCGGCGCCAATCCTAGAGGTACAAGTTAGCCCCAGCATCAACCCGGGAGGTACCGATCAACCCCGATCTCAATATCGAGTCGTCAAGTCAGATCCGGCATCAACTTGGGAGGTACAGGTCAACCTTGACATCAACCTAAGATGTGTCAAGTCATCCCCGGTCTCAGCCCGAGAAGTACAGATCAGCCCCGACATCAGTCTGAGAAGTGCAGTTCAGCCCCAGAGATAACCCTGGGAAGCCAAATCCACCAAGGACCACCCCGGGAGGGGCATAACAGCCATTTTATCAACTCTCAATCAATTCGGTCAAAATCAAGCCAAATTGATGCCAACGAAGTCAGAACGAACCATAACGACGATCTCGAGTGCAAACGATGCAAAACAGCTCAACGGACAAACTGCGGAGAATAGAAGACCTGGTTATGAACCCGTCTTCTAGGACCCTGAAATGTTTTATCCCATGTCATTGCGACACTCTTGGCGAGGGCTTTCCAAAAAGGTATCGCACGCCTCAAATGGTAGCTCCGATCAAAAGTTAGAAAGTTTCGACTTTGACTGCGCGTTGTCCAGAGTGCACGTACTTCGAGACAATGGAACCCGGCACCACGGGCCCCACCAGGGGAGCCGCACCTCTACCTGCGGCAACAGTAGGTAGAGTGGAGGCTCACTGGTCTATAAACATGAGGCCACCCCAAATCATTTTCAAGAATCCAGAAATGCAGCGAAGCTCTAGCAGTTCAATTTTTTGACTTTTACACCTCTTTCAAACCCAAATATTTTCACTCTAACACGTAGATATACCCATATACTACCATATATCAAAAAATAACCGGTACATTTGGACGTATTGAGAACAAAGTAAGATTGATAGAGAAATTTGGGTTTCAGATGATACATTATTTTGGAGTTTCCCAATAGTTATTGTTTTGAATCTTTGAGGTCTATGTTGAAGTTCATATTAACTCGTGGCTCAAGTTTGTCAAGTGTGTTTAGTTAAATTGTTTTTGTGTTATAGTTTATCTTTATTTTGATCGAGGACGAGCAAAAGAAAAGTGTGGGGGAATTTAATAAGGATGAAATATGTTATATTTTACCCCTGTAGACACTCGAAATTTTCCTTACCCCAATACGAACACTATGAGAAGACACAACCGTCAATCAAGCCAATCCCGGTACCAATACCAGGCTTCCAATCCAAATTCGGCAACTAATGCTAGTCATTCAGTTGAAATCCGGCCACCAATGCCGGTAAACCTAAATCTGGCCACCAATTCCGGTAAACTCAAATCCGGCCACCAATGCCGGTAAACCTAAATCCGGCCACCAATGCCGGTAAACTCAAATCCAATCACCAATATCGGTACTCTAGTCAAATTCGATCACCAATATCGGTACTCCAGTCAAATTCGATCACCAATATCGGTACTCCAGTTAAATCCGATCACCAATATCAGTACTCTAGTCAAATCCGATATCCAATCGGACAGTCAATCCCGCTCCGATCTCTAATTGGACTGTCAATCCAGCTCCGATCTCCAATCGGACCGTCTATCCAACTCTGATCTCCAATCAGACCAACTATCCAGTTCTGATCTCCAATCGGACCTTCTATCCAGCTCCGATCTCTAATCGGACCATCAATCCAACTTCGATCTCTAATCGGACCTTCTATCCAGCTCTGATCTCCAATCAGACCGTCTATCCTGCTCTGATCTCCAATCAGACCGTCTATCCAGCTCTGATCTCCAATCGGACTGTCTATCCAGCTCTGATCTCTAATCGGACAGTCCATCCAGCTCCGATCTATAATCTGACCTTCTATCCAGCTTTGATCTCCAATCGAACATTCTATCCAGCTCTGATCTCCAATCAGACAATCCATCCAGCTTCGATCTCCAATCGGACTATCTATCCAGCTCCGATCTCCAATCGGATAGTCTTTTCAGCTTCGATCACTAATCAGACCGTCAATCCAACTCCGATCTCTAATCGGACAGTTTATCCAGCTCCGATCTCCAATCGAACCGTCCATCCAGCTCCGATCTCAAATCGGAGCATCTATCCAGCTCCGATCTCCAATCGGACCGTCCATCCAGCTCCGATCACCAATCGGACCGTCAATCCAGCTCCGATCTATAATCAGACCATCAATCCAGCTCCGATCTCCAATCAGACCGTTTATCCAGCTTCGATCTCCAATCAGACAGTCCATCCAGCTTCGATCTCCAATCGAACGGTCTATTCAGCTTCGATCTCTAATCGGACCGTCTATCCAGCTCCGATCTCCAATCGGATAGTCTTTTCAGCTTCGATCACTAATCAGACCGTCAATCCAACTCCGATCTCTAATCGGACAGTTTATCCAGCTCCGATCTCCAATCGAACCGTCCATCCAGCTCCGATCTCAAATCGGAGCATCTATCCAGCTCCGATCTCCAATCGGACCGTCCATCCAGCTCTGATCACCAATCGGACCGTCAATCCAGCTCCGATCTATAATCAGACCATCAATCCAGCTCCGATCTCCAATCAGACCGTTTATCCAGCTTCGATCTCCAATCAGACAGTCCATCCAGCTTCGATCTCCAATCGAACGGTCTATTCAGCTTCGATCTCTAATCGGACCGTCTATCCAGCTCCGATCTCCAATCGGACCGTCTATCCAGCTCCGATCTCTAATCGGACCGTCTCTCTAGCTCTGATCTCCAATCGGACCGTCTATTTAGCTCCGATCTCCAATCGGACAGTCTTTCGCACACCTCAAACGGACGCTCTGATCAAAAGTTAGAAAGTTTTGACTTCGACTGCGCGTTGGCCGAAGTGCACGTACTTCGAGATGATGGAACTCGGCACCTCAGGCCCCACCAGGGGAGCCACACCTCTACCTACGGCAGCAGCAAGTAGAGTGGAGGCTCCCTGGTCTATAAATATGAGGCCACCCCCCCCCCCTCATTTTTAAGAATCCAGAAACGCATCGAAGCTCTAGAAGTTCAATTTTCTGACTTTTACACCTCTTCCAAACCCAAATATTTTCACTCTAACACGTAGATATACTCATATACTAACACATATCAGAAAATAACCGGTAGATTTGGACATATAGAGCCTATAATTCGGCAAAAAGCCCGTGTAGCAGTCCATTGTAAGTATTTTTACAATCAAAAAGTGAATATTAGTTCTTCGTACTTTCATACACTTGCACGTTAAGTTCTGTTTTCTAAAAATGCCCAGAACTTAGTTCCGTGGCCGTTTTCGTCAAAATTTGGTACATTTTTGTACAAAAACTGATTTTCTAGCATTTCTACAACTCGGATTGACGATCCGTCAACTCCAGCAGCTTCAATGCACTAGCGCACACGTTCTGGAAACTTTGCCGGACTGGGTTATCTTCTCAGTCCGGGTTTGGCCTTTTTTTGTATATATTTAACTGTATATATACTAACATTTCAATTCTGTCAAGCCCAGATGTCAAATTCGAGGTAGATTACCGCTTTTATATATATATATATACGCATATATGAGCAATTTTCACCATCACTGGTCCTCGTATCAGTCTTTGTTGATGACATTTCTGTCAATATATATATATATATATATATATATATATATATATATATATATATTTCAATTCAGTCCGGGCACCGACGTGAAAACCCGTAGCCCTTTATACTGTTTTTGCATACTTTGCCATACTGGGTGATCTCCCCAGTCACTAGTTGACTACTTTTCTGCAATTTATATTCCAGTTTGGCCTGGATTATTTCGTGGCCTTTATACTATTTTTTTCACACTTCGCCGTACTAGGTGATCTCCCCAGTCAATGGTTGACTACTTTTCTGTACATTTACATTCAAGTTCGGCCTGAATTATTCTGTGGCCTTTTTACTACTTTTATATATATTCATGCATATATAAGCAGCATTCACCATCACTGGTCCTCTTTTCAGTCTTGGTTGACTACGTTTCTATCAATATATATATATATATATATATATATATATATATATATTTCAATTCCAGTTCGGGCACCGACGTGAAAACCCATCGCCCTTTACAACTTTTATATATATTTGTATATATATATATACATATATATATATATATATATATATATATTGCTTTACTCGCTTTCTATTCAACTGCTGCTGTAAATATTCATCTTATATGAATTGACACTGATATATATCTGCAGGCGAACTAGATTTATTTAAATCTCGCCAATTCTAGTTTTCAAACTGTTCAAAACCTTCAGATTGGACTGGGAAGCTAGAATGGCTGAGATATCCTTAAATCTAGCTTTCTTTCTAGTTTCAGCTTCCAAAGCAACCTCGCATCCCTTAGATCGCTATCTAGTTGGAACGAGACGCTTTGGCAGTGCGGACCGGGATTTACTGAATAAATCCTCGGTTCTAGCAATTTTGGGATATTTATTTATTTCTGTACAAATTTGAACTGTAGAGGTTTTGGCTATTTATCTGTGAGCCTAGGAATTGTGGGATTCACGATCAAAACGATTGGAATCTGATTCCCACGATGGACAAACTCTGATTTACAAATGTACCCTGCCAGTTTTTCTATAGAAATGTACATGTAAACAGACCTTAAAATGGTTATTCGAATTTAAGGTCTCCTGATAATGAAAAAATATCGATTGTCGTGTCAGCATCCCTCCGATGGTTTTCATACCCATGGGGAGACCGACACTTGTATATTCTGTGGTTGACGATGCTTTGTAGCCCGAAAAATCACCATTCACATGCAGCCTTAAGGCTATAAAGATAAAATTAGAAGTATCAACAGGCTTCAATTCCTATGGCAGCGTATGATAGTAGTGTGCATATAAGCCAATCATGTATGATGATAAAGCACATACTTTGTAAATAATCTTATTTATTTATTAATAAAATATTTATTTAAGACATTTAATTATCTACATGGTGCTGTTTTTATAATATGTAAATAACCCATAGTTTTAAGCAATGCTTTTAGAATCATGATGTTGATCATGCTAATGAGATCTAAATTTTTAAAAAGCTTAAAAACTAAAATAGTTCCTAATCATGGGATTACTAAAAAGGGGATTAGTAAATTCGAATAGATTAGTACATATGTTGCTTGTTCATTGGATGCGGATGATTGTTCTCATGATCATTTGTGTGGGGACACTAAAGCAAGTATGTAGGTGCTTATTAGAGAATAAGTTCACTGAACGTGACTCGCTATGGAATACCTAATGGAGTTTTACTCGCCTGTCAATAGGAATTCCTAATGTGATAGTAGTACAAGTGATCCTTGGACTTGAGATTATCATAGTATCTTGTATGTAATGAATTATACTTTAACTTATTCCTTAAAGCCCTTTAGGTATATAAAAGGGTATGCTTGGGTATAACGAGTTACATATGGAGATAATGAATGATCAATAAAGAATCTATCACCTCTAGTAAAAGAGGAGACATGTCCTATGTGATTCGTTAAATGACAACCCAGGAATCCTTGGCCAAGGTGGAATGGAATTAGAAAAGAGTTTTTAATTTGCATTATTTGGAGTTGTGCATTTTCTAATCGAAATACATTTAATTAAATAAAATAAGATTATCCCTAGGGAGGCTTATCCCTATTGTAGAATAAATATTATTTATTTAAATAGATTATTAGTTTAATTTATTTATTTAAATAAGATTATAATTGTTCAAATTAATTTATTCACAACCGGTTTAATATGGAGAACTTAAATGGTCATACCATAAAAGGAAGAATAATTATTTAAGAAAGTAATGACATAATCGTAATAATGCATTAAGTGTAATTAATTTAATCTATGGTGATAGAATAAATTAAATAGCCTAATGTTTATTATTTAATATTTTAAAAATATTAAATATAAATTAATAAGAGGAGTCTTATTAATATTATTACAATTATTATTATTTTAATTTTTAAAGGAGTTTAGTAATTAATTTAATATTAGTACTCTCATTTATTTCTAATAAGATTAGGAGAAAAATTAATTAAATAAATTTAATTAATTATTTCTAATGTGGTGGGAAGCCTAAATTAATTAAAGGAGTTTAATTAATTAAATAAAATCCCATATCTAATAGGATTAGAAGGGTTGACCAATATCTATATAAGAGGAGGCTTATAATAGATATTAGTTGATGCAATTTCAATTGTTGGAGAGTACTCCTTTTCTATAGAGGATAGAAAACTAAGCCAACCACCCTCCTTCTTGATAATTCATCTTCCTTGGTGGATCACCTCTAGAGGCCAAACACTTGGGTGGCTAACGTTGATCAAATGAATGAATCTAACCCGAAAATTCAAGGAGATCACGAAGAACAAGGAGTTAAACTCGTACATGTGGAAGTTTCGTTCTACAAGGGTATGATTCCCTAACTTCTTATTTATCGTTTTAAATTAATAATTTGCATAAAGGATGATCCGGGTAATAGTTTTGTAGAAATTTTTTAAACTCTGATATATCATGCTTCCGCTAATTTTTGCAATTTGATTGCGTCACGATTTCGTACAAACCTAACAGTGGCATCAGAGCCAAACCTTTATGGAATTATTAATTATTTTGATTTCATATACATATGGGTATGTATTTAGAATAATTTATTGGGCATAATTAGTTGTAAAAAATTATTTTTTTATGGGAGAAAGAAAAAAAAATTAAAGGAAACAAATTTTTTTTCTTCTTGGTTCGCTGTGTCTGCGAATTGATCACAAAATGGTGACTTTCAATTTTTTTAAAAAGGGAACCTGCCGAATTTGTTTTTAAAAGCTGACTCACGTTGCCTTAGAAAAGGATATTAAATGTTTTAAATGAAAAGTTATTCAATTCAAAACAAAAAGGTTTCTGCAAGCTTTTTGAAACGTGCAGGAAGTTTTAAAAGAAAGGTAACCCCAAGATTACATTAATATATTATATAATATATATATATATATATATATATATAATATTCTTAATAATTTTATAATTAAAATAAAGAGTTTATTTTAATCTTGAAATTGAATTTCATGCAAATTAAAATTGTCCATTAAATGATACTCATATATATATGGAATGTTTTAATTCATGAGATGGATATTTATTTATTGATATATATGGTGATATGTATGATAATAAATAGGAATTGATTATGGACTATTTGACCAATGTGATTGGATTTTATTTTAGTTGAATGCTTGAATGAATGAATTTTATTAAATGGGGTCTGCGTACCTCGTCTTCTCTAGTTTTTTCTTGATGTAAAATTCTATCTCCCTCCTGTGTACTTTCCCTTGACTTCTGATCAATGTTTCTATTTAAATTAAATAGTTTAATGTAATAGAAATAGTTAGAATTATCTTGAAGAAATTGGAGACCAATGAGCAAGGAGCGCGTGAAGACCCATTTGTATGGAGCCTGGGATTTAAATATAATAGTTATATTTAAATTTAATTCTTGCACTCGTAGGTTTGACCTTTTGGTTCACTTAGTGGCTCTAGTGAACCAAACTAGAATAAAAGTCCATAATCAATCTAGGTAGAATATAGTATTCTATATGTGCATGCTTAGTATTATATATATTATATTTTATACAAACATGCTTCGCATGTTTAATAAAATGACGCGTATGTTATATATATATATATATATATATATATATATATATATATATATATATATATGTGTGTGTGTGTGTGTGTGTGTGTGTGTGTGTGTGCATGCACGCTAAACAAGATGAGACAAATAATAACAAACCCCTCAAATAAATTATATTAAGTCCGAAGCGTTCAATGATATTTGGAATATCGAACGTCGCCTTCTAGCATGATAAATTAATAGAGTATTAAATATTTAATATGAGTTTGTTGTGCTATCCACAAGGCGAGTATTGCATATTTAAGATATTAATTAATCACATTTGATGCTTATCAAGAAAATTGAACAATATAGTCTTGTTGTGCTATCTACAAGGACGAACATTTTTCTTTTTTGAATTTATGGAAGTGCTAGGCTGGACTTAACTTAAATCATTTTAGTTCGGATGTGCACACAGTTAACCATTATGATTTAAGAGGCAAAATAAAAGGAGTTACATGTTGATGTAATTGACAAGAGTTGTCTATCTATTTTTTTATATATCGTTTGTTGTGCTATCCACAAGGCTATATAGATTTGAAATGAGATCCTTAATCTCACTAGCAAATCTTTAATTAGATGTTGCCGAACTATAGAATTGAGGGTAATATAGTTTGACAAAAATAGTGGGAGATACCAATTTAAAATAAAGACCTAAATTTATTTTGGTATGCAAAAATTAATAAAAATGAATGTTTGCTAAAATGTTGTCTTTTCACATGCAGAATTTTAAAAATGTCAAAATCACTAATTTCACTGTGAAGCATACTTGATGCTAATAAGCTTACTGGGCCGAATTATAAGGACTGGCTAAGAAATCTGAGAATAGTTCTCACTGCTGAAAAGATTTCTTATGTCCTAAATTCACCTGTCCCTGAAACTATTCCAGAAACAACCTCTGAGGAAGAGATTGCCATCATTGTAAAGTGGCAAGATGATGCATTTGTGACTCAATGTTTCATGCTCGCATCCATGAATAACGAGCTTCAGCGTCAGCACGAAAACATAGATACTCCTACTATACAGCTTCACCTCAAGGAGTTGTATGGTGAACAAAGTAGGACTGCTAGATATGAGATATCTAAGGAACTCTTCCGATCTCGGATGACCAAGGGCAAGGTGAACATAAAGGAACAAAAGAAACTTGATCCAGCTAGCAAAGGAATGTGCTTCCATTGCAATGAGTCGGGTCATTGAAAAAGGAACTGCAAGAAGTTTCTGGCAGAGAAGAAGCTTGGAGAAGCTTCGACTTCCAATCAAGGTTTGTTCATGATTGAAATTAATTTTTTGGAAAGTTAAAATTCTACTTGGGTATAGGATACCCGCTGTGGTTCTCACATATGTAATACTGTGAAGGGACTAGTTAGAAGTAGATAGCTAAACAAGGATGAGGTTGCCCTACGAGTGGGAAATGAAGCAAAGGTTGTTGCATTAGCTGTAGGCACTTATTATTTAGCACAGCCTACGGGCAAGTCCATTTATTTAAATAATTGTTATTTTATTCTGAATATCATTAGAAACATTATTTCAAATTCTGTATTAGATATGGATGGATTTGAAATTACAATAAAGAACAACAGTTGTTCAATTTATAAAAATAATATTTTATATGATATTGAAAATCTGCGAAATGGACTTTATATGTTTGACTTGCATGAAAATATACTTCAAATAGAACAAACTAAGAAAAGAAAAGAGATGATATTAATTATACCTATATGTGGCACTGTAGACTCGGTCATATCAATGAAACGAGATTATCCAAGTTGTGTAAGGATGGGCTCTTAGAGCTATCTGATTATGAATTATATCCAACTTGTGAATCTTGTCTTATAGGTAAAATGACTAAATCTCCTTTTAGTGGAAAAGGAGAATAAGTTACAGAGTTGTTAGCGTTGGTTCACACAGACGTTTGTGGACCTATGACAACGATTTCACGGGGTGGGTATTCTTATTTTATTACTTTTTATTACTTTCACTGATGATCACTCAAGATTTGGATATGTGTATTTAATGAAATACAAATCAAAATCATTTGAAAAGTTCAAAGACTTCAGAAGTGAAGTAGAAAAACAAACGAGAAAGAGTATTAAGACTCTTCGATCAAATCGAGGTGGAGAATACTTAAGCGGTGAGTTTCTCAATTATCTCAAAGAAAATTGTATAATCTCACAATGGACTCCACCAGGTACACTACAGTTAAATGGAGTATCTGAAAGGAGAAATCAAACATTATTAGATATGGTTCGATCCATGATGAGTTTTACCGATCTTTCAATTTCATTCTTGGGTCATGCCCTAGAAACGGCTCATATCTACTAAATAAGGTCCCCTCGAAATCTGTCCCCAAGACTCCATATGAGATGTGGACAGGGAGAAAATCTGGTCTTAAGCATGTTAAGATCTGGGGATGTCCAGCCTATGTGAAAAAGTTTCAAAATGATAAGCTAAGGACAAGATCTGATAAGTGCACGTTTGTGGGATATCCTAAAGAAAGTTTGGGATACTATTTCTACAATCCTACTGAGCAAAAGGTGTTTGTTGCAAAACACACTGCCTTCTTGGAAAAGGAGTTTATCCTTGAAGGGGCTAGTGGGAGAAAAACAGATCTTAAAGAAATTCAAGAACCACAAACCACTACAGATCAAGTGGATGAACCTGTCCAAGTAGAGACACCTACTGTACAACACCCTATTCGTAAATCTAGAAAAGTACCGAAGATACCTAAACGGTATGGTTTCGTCATAGAGGATGACGATGAGGTAAACATCATGGATGATGATAATCCATTGAATTACGAACAGACTATGAGTAATAAAGACATAGAGAAATGGTAGATGACCATAAAATCTAAAATGGATTTTGAAGCTATGCTCAAGTCCATTTGGATTTTTCTTGCGATTGCAGCTTATTTTTACTTAATCTGGCAAAATGGACGTAGAGACGCCCTTCCTTAATTATACATTATTAGAGGAGAATGTATGTATGATACAGCCAGATGATTTTTTATTTTAATGGTTGAAGCAAATCATGTATATGAGCTACAAGAATCCATTCATGGATTGAAGCAAGATTCTCGTAGATGGAACATTCATTTTGATGAGACAATCAAAGAGTTCAATTTTATCAAAAACGAGGATAAACCATGTGTTTACAAGAAGGTTAGTGGGAGCGCTGTTTCATTCCATGTATTATATGTTGATGATATATTACTGATAGGGAATGAAATTCCTATACTAAAATCGATCAAAATAAAGTTGTCTAGACATTCCTCCATGAATGATTTGGGTAGAACATCCCACATTGGGGATATAAATCTGTATTAATAGATTTAAAAGGATGTTCGGCTTAACCCATGGAAACGTATATTCATTAGATGCTAAAGGCGTTTAGCATGGCGAACTCCAAAAGGTGCCTCATGATGATGAGCCATGGAGTGTATCTCTCTAAAATTATCCTCAGTAAAAGAGAGATCGCATGAGTTACTATCATATATGCAATGAAATATACGAGAGTTGATGTTGATCAGTCATATTCTAGAGAAGATCACTGTGAGACAGTGATAAACATCTCAAAGTAATTAACTGACACTAAGGATGTCATCATGACACATGATGGGTCTGAATTAAACTAGAGGACTAAACAGACTCAAGTTTTCAGACTGACCAAGACGATAGTAAAATCTACTTTAGGGTAATTCGTTACCTTAAAAGATGGTGCAGTGAATTGGAAAGGTTCCAAACAATAAAAGGTTGTTGGTTTGGTGACAAAGACAAAGTATATAACTGTAAGTGAAGCTGCAAAGGAAGCTGTTTGGATGAAAGTTCATAACAGAACTTGGTGTGGTTCCTAGCATTGGAGAAGCAGTCCCCGTATAATGTGACAACACAGGAACAGTTGCACAGGCTAAGGAACCCAGGTCTCATCAAAAATCTAAACACGTGTTGCGGCGATTTCACTTGATCAGGGAGATCATTGAAAGAGGAGACGTCACCTTGGAGCGTGTAGACTCTCAAGACAACATTGCAGATCTATTTACTAAAGCTTTAACACAACAGCAGTTTGATCGTCACTTAGAGAAGATGGGTATGAGATACCATGGTGATTGGCTTTAGTACAAGTGGGAGATTGATAGTAGTGTGCCTACAAGCCAATCATGTATGATGATAAAGCACATACTTTGTAAACAATATTATTTATTTATTAATAAAATATTCATTTAAGACATTTAATTATCTACATGGTGCTGTTTTTATAATATGTAAATAACCCATAGTTTTAAGCAATGCTTTTAGAATCATGATGTTGATCATGCTAATGAGATCTAAATTCTTAGAAAGCTTAACAACTAAAATAGTTCCTAATCATGGGATTACTAAAAAGGGGATTAGTAAATTCGGATAGATTAGTACATATGTTGCTTGCTCATTGGATGAGGATGATTGATCTCATGATCATTTGTGTGAAGACACTAAAGCAAGTATGTATGTGCTTATTGGAGAATAAGTTCACTGAACGTGACTCGCTATGGAATACTTAATGGAGTTTTACTCGCCTGTCGATAGAAATTCCTAATGTGATAGTAGTACAAGTGATCCTTGGACTTGAGATCATCATAGTATCTTATATATAATGAATTATACTTTAACTTATTCCTTAAAGCCTTTTAAGGTATATAAAAGGGTATACTTGGGTATAATGAGTTACATATGGAGATAATGAATGCTCAATAAAGAATCTATCACCTCTAGTAAAAGAGGAGATATGTCCTATGTAATTCGTTAAATGACAACCTAGGAATCCTTGGCCAAGGTGGAATGAAAATAGAAAGGAGTTTCTAATTTGCATTATTTGGAGTTGTGCATTTTCTAATCGAAATACATATAATTAAATAAAATAAGACTTGACAGTAAATCCATGTCTTATATTTAATTGGGACATTGTATGGTGGAAGGATTGAATTGTACGGTACCTATTTACTCACAGGTTCTTTTATGATTAATGTTGAAATCCATAATATCTGAAAAGTCGTTGATCGCTTGGGAGGCTTATCCTTATTGTAGAATAAATATTATTTATTTAAATAGATTATTAGTTTAATTTATTTATTTAAATAAGATTAGAATTGTTCTAATTGATTTATTTATAACCGGTTTAATATGGAGAACCTAAAGGGTCACACAATAAAAGAAAGAATAATTATTTAAGAAGGTAATGACATAATCGTAATAATGCATTAAGTGTAATTAATTTAATCTATGGTGATAGAATAAATTAAATAGCTTATTGTTTATTATTTAATATTTTGAAAATATTAAATATAAATTAATAAGAGTAGTCTTATTAATATTATTACAATTATTATTATTTTAATTTCTAAAGGAGTTTAGTAATTAATTTAATATTAATACTCTCATTTATTCCTAATAAGATTAGGAGACAAATTAATTAAATAAATTTAATTAATTATTCCCAATGTAGTGGGAAGCCTAAACTAATTAAAGTAGTTTAATTAATTAAATGAAATTTCATGTCTAATAGGATTAGAAGGGTTGACCAATATCTATATAAGAGGAGTCTTATAATAGATATCTGTTGATGCAATTTTAATTGTTGGAGAGTACTACTTTTTTATAGAGGATAGAAAACTAAGCCAACCACCATCCTTCTTGATAATTCATCTTTCTTAGTGGATCACCTCTAGAGGCCAAACACTTGGGTGGCTAACGTTGATCAAAGGAATGAATCTAACCCGGAAATTCAATGAGATCACAAAGAATAAGGAGTTGAACTCGTACATGTGGAAGTTTCGTTCTACAAGGGTATGATTCCATAACTTCTTATTTATCGTTTTAAATTAATAATTTGCATAAAGGATGATCCGGGTAATGGTTTTGTAGAAATTTTTTGAACTCTAATATACCATGCTTCAGCTAATTTTTGCAATTTGATTGCGTCACGATTTCGTACAAACCCAACAGCGTTAGAGTTTGATAAACCAGCTTTCAAAACAACATTTTCAAATCAATCAAAAGAAAAGTGTTTCGAGAGAATTAAATTAAATGCTTTTTCAAATCAAACCAAAGACTGATTTTTAAATCAAATTAAACCCTTCGTATATAGGTTCAACGAAGCAAAGCACTATTTTCAATCAATCAAATCAATAGTCCCAATTTTCAAATAGCATTCACTCACGCATTCCAGTTTTAAAAGGAAATATTGAAAAGATGTGGTACCGTGTTTACACGGGAGTCGTGGGGTGCCTAACATCTTCCCCACACTTATCCAAGCCCCCGAGCTCAAAACTTTGTTTTCAAAGATCAAGTTTCTATAGTGTCCAGCAATTGGGCCCCTTTCAAACAAAACTCGATTGAGTTGTTACAATCATTTCAAATCTACCAACTGGAGACTCTGTAAAACGTTCAAATCGTCGACATGATACATGTTTACTTTTCTCCTAAAAAACCCTTCAAAACCTTTTTCCTAAATAAAAAGAGTGAGGGTAGAGAGAACTTAGGAAAAGGGATTAAAAGATCTGGGTTGTGACCCGACCCGTGAATTTTTTAAACCAACGTCAACAGGTGGCGACTCTGCTAGGGATAGTAGAGGACTTAGGCATCTTTCAAATCTTTTCAAACATTTCCCTTTCAAAACTATTGAATGTGTGAAATTCTTCGTCTCCACAGTCAATAAATGAGTGAATGCTGCATCTTTACATTGAATGAATGTGAATGAATGCTTTCCTGCTTTTTAGTGCTTCGCACCCATATTTAGTGCTTCTAACCCATGTCATTATATGCACAACGGTAAGGCACGATGCATGTGAATGTATGTTGTGTGTCCCTCTCACAAGGAGGAAAACCTAGTCGGTGATAAGTAATGTCTCTGGGGAAGGCTAAGTCTCTGGGGCTCATGAAAATGCACCACCCAGATTCATTCCAGTTGAACGATCGGATTAATTTCCCCTTTAGTAGATTGCGATGATCTGAGAACCTTCATGCTGAAACAAAAGCCGCGAGAGTAACCTAGGATAGGTCAGCCTCTGATTAACCAAATTCAAAGAGAATCTTCTTCATGCCTTCCTCTTTCAATTCCATGTTAAGCCTCCAATTATCAAGGAGCACAATGTAAATATCATAATGAAAGATTTACTTTCCCTGTCAAAATACCATGTCATCCTGCCATCAAAACAACTAACCTCGGTTTTGCAGGATCAAATCTAAATAACACATCATGCATCATGTCCTTACCTACATAAAGAAATTGATACGCCTACGTTTTGTTGTAGGTAAAACTTGGTCCTGTCACTAGGTCTAAATCTAAAGCACCCAGTCCATCCACGGACATGGCTTCTAGTGCTCAAGCAGAATTCGCCCCAGTATCCCGGGAAGAGTTCGAAGGACTGAAAAATCAGATAACCGAGTTAACCGATTTTCTACGAGAATAAAGCAAGTCCCTTAGAGGGAAACAATTTCAAGCTCACATAGAACCAGGAGCATCTGGTGGTAGTGCTGGCGGTCAAGAGACTGACAAAGCCGAAACTCAGATTCCTGGACCATAAAAATAGGACACGATCAACAAAACCCCTGAAATCACCCCCCCTCGTCAAAGAACAGGAAGCTGGTGACATTATGAAGAAAGTACAACAAATAGTGGAAGCTCTCCGATCAATTAAAGGGATTGAGGCATTCGGTAGTGTCAAGTACTCCGACCTCTGTATATTCCCCGGGGCTCGTTATCTCAAAACATTTAAGACTCCTGACTTCGAGAAGTATGATTGAACGGGAGATCCTTACACACACTTAAAAGTATTCATTGGAGAACTCGGATCCTATGCAGAGGACAAGAAGCTTTGAATGTAGCTATTTCAGAAGAGGCTAACTGGAGAGGCAAGAGCATGGTACGCCCGTCTGGACAACTCCAAAATCCACAGTTGGAAAGAACTGGCCCATGCTTTCCTCGGTCAATACAGTTTCCAATCTCAGCTGGCTCTAGATAGATACCAAATTACCAAGATCAAGAAGAATAAAACTGAATCATTCAGAGAATATGCCCAGCGATGGAGATGGGTTGCAGCACAAGTCACCCTAGCTATGACTGAATCTTAAATAGTCATGACCTTCATCGACATTCAAGAAGCACTTTATTATGAGAGGGTCCTAGCAGGCATAGGAAAACCATTCTCTGAAATGATCAAACATGGCAAAATGGCCGAATTGGGGCTCAAATCCCGGAAGATAAAAGATCTAACCGCCCTCGAAGCTATCGCTGAGCATATCCAGTCCAAAAATTACTGGAGTAATCCCCAGAGGGTGCACAAAAAGAAAGACGAGGAAGTGTCCTTAGTCTTACAAGGACAAAATCCAAGGGGCGAGTGAAACAGTATGCCCATTCAAAGGAGGAATTATACCCCTTTTCAAAATCCAGCATAGCCTTCAAACCCTCCACTCCAGAAAAATATGGAGGTTAGGCGTCGAAGAACCTTCACCCCTATGGGGGATTCACTTGAGAACGTATTCAAACTTCTGACAGCCCAGAAGAAGATTGTCCAACTCCTTCCACCAACCAACATTAATGGTCAGAATTTTGACCCAAGCAAGAAGTGTGCTTATCACTCTGGATCTCCAGGCCCTGACACCCAAGACTGTTGGTCTCTCAAGCATAAAATACTAGACTTGATTGACAGCGGAGAGATTATGGTCACAAAGCCTGAGCAACCCCATGTGCAGGACAATCCTCTGCCACAGCATAAAGAGGAGAATGTCAACATGATCAGCGCCACAAATGGAGAAGGATCCAATTACCTCCGTTATGTGGGAGAATCAATTCAATCCAACAACACTAGCCCATATAGTTGGGAAGTTTTTGAAAGACGATTCCTGATAGAGCAGGAGATCAAGTCTATCAAGGAGCAGATTGAGCAGTTAGCAGAACTGGTTGTTTACAAGCATCAGCTCACCATGAATATGGTGAAATAAATCAACCAGTCCATTGACGATCATCCTCCCACACCAGAAATCACTTCCCCGAGAAGTCAATACCAGTCTAATAAGAATGATCTTTGGGCCAACAGGGTGGCCGAAGAAGAGAATCTCCAATCAGATGGGAAATTCCTATTCCAAAGGAACTTCACCAACCTAAATCAATCAATGGAAGAAATCCTTCAAATGCTAATCAACGAAGGAATGGTTGCAGACTTGTTACCTCTATTGAACCCTCGAGCCAGAAAATTCAAACCTGACCAAATATGTCAGTACCATTCAAATTCACCCGGCCATGATACCGAAGATTGTTGGGCACTTCGTAACTTGATTCAAGACATGATTGAAAATGGGAACCTGATAAGGGGAAATCAAATCCTCAATCTCCCAGACAATGACACTCTCTAGATCCCCACTGTATAGAACCAGAACACAGTAGCTATTATATCCTGCGATGGGGAGTCGACTCTCAAACCCTTAGTACTGACCGAGAAAGGGGTTCAAGAACTACCAGATCCTATGAAGGTGGCTGCACCTCAGCCTCTAATCTTTCCCTTCAGACCTAAGTATCCAATCATCAGTCTGAAGTGTGTCCCATAGAACTACGGGGACAATGAAGTCTCCACTTCAAACAACGTTACCGTTGTGCCGAAGGACAATCCCTTATACTTACCTCAGCGGGTAATCAAATCAGTCATCAAAGCAAAAGAGAAGGTGGCTGAAGAGAAAATCAAAGAGTTCCTCAACAAAATGGGACACAAGAAAATCAAAATAGTGCAAATCTTGGAAGACGCGCCTAAACAAATGTCCATCCTCGACTTGGTCCTATCAACAGAGGATCATCGTAACACTCTAGTGAAAGTACTAGAAGAAGCTCATTTGCCACATACAGTGGACACCGAGAAATTCCGTCACGTGATAGAGCACATCTTCAACAGCAATGTGATATCTTTCACTGACGATGATATCCCGGTAGAGGGAACGGGCAACCACAAGTCCCTGCACATAGCGGTAATGTCCTCCAGATATGTGATCGGAGGTGTGCTCATCGATGGAGGATCATCCCTCAACATCTGTCCATACGATACTTTAGAAAGGATGAAGATCAATCCGAACCGAATCAAAACCAATCATATGGTCATCCGGGCCTTTGATGGATCTTGCCGACAGGCTATGGCAAAAATAGAGCTACCTCTAGAGATTGGCACACACATCTTTCTACGTATCTTTCCAGGTGCTCAACATTGCCACCGTATACAACTTATTACTGGGCACACCCTGGATCCACATGGCAGGGGCAGTGCCATCCACCCTCCATCAACAACTTAAGTACATTATCAACGGCAGCCTCATCACAGTGAATGCCGAACCAGAATACCCTACCTACATACATGCGGATATGCTAGTGATTAGCCTGGATGCGGGGATTGAACCTGCCAGTTTTCACGCTCTAGAGGTGAGCGATACTCAGTATCTACCTATCGGGGCACCAGCCCTAAAACCTAAAGTCTCCACCGAAGTAATGACAGTGGGACAAGAAATGGTATCTTCGGGCTTCCAACCTGAAGAAGCATTGGGAAAGGATAAGCAAGGTATCAAGATGCCAGTCCAAATCCCAAGTCAGACTGGGAGAGCATGATTGGGATATTCATCCGGGTCAAGCCATCGGAACCCACATAAACATCCCAAGGCTCATGCCTCCATAATTTTGATGCCAAACATCACAAATGCCGGATGGATGAAACCTACGAGGAAAATCCTGACTGTGGTATCAGCCATGCTATTCCCTCCAATCATACCAGTCCATGAAAGAAAAACCCTCAAGCCTGAGGCAGACAGCGAAAAGGAAAAAAAAAGATCCTATATGAAGGACAAGACCCATTTGCTAATATGAGGGTCATTATCAACTACGAGGGCATGAATGACGAACTCCTAGACAGTGACGACAAGGATCAAGTTCAAATTCCTCGCATTAAGAAGGGAAAAGGGAACAGTTCAAAGAAGATCCCTGGCCCTATTATAAAGGATGTCTCAGTCATCATTCAAGACGAGACAGATAATCACAAATCCTTGATCCTCTCGGTTCATTAGGATCTTACCTTGGACAACTGGAGCTGTAAGAACCGTGAATTTCATGAATAATTTTTTTATTGATATAATGAGAAAATGAATACTTATTGGAACATAAATGTTTATGAGTTATAAGAGAAGTAATTCGATTATATTAAATTGAATTTATGATATTGAGGAAATATGGAAAATTTTGACAAACTCGTAGAATGCCTTGTGTGGCATGAGAATGGAAATAATAATTAAAGAGGGAAATCAATAAGTGAAAGATTAATTAATATTACATTATTAATTAATTTTGTTATTAGTTATAGCCTATTAATGAGTAATTATTAATAATATGTTATTGTGAGTAACAAAATATTTACGAGTAAGTAATTGATGAATATAATAAGAGTTTTATTTATTTGATTATTTGTTGAGTGAAATACAAGTGATAGTATAATAATAAGTAAATTGTTTATAAATATAATAAGATTGTATTTATTAAACTATTGAGGAATGTGATTATTTCTCGCATAATAATAATTGATAAGGGTAAATTAAGGAAAGAATTACTACGCGAACAATTATTCTATATTAATTGTTAATTATTATTATGAAAAATAAAATATTAATTGTTATAGGATATTAATGGTGATTAATTATTAATTATTATTATTGCAAGTATTATAATAATAATAAATGACTTGGTTATAAGTATAATAAAATTTGTATTTATTGAATGTGGTAATTAATCCTATAAGTAATAATGGATTATTATAGAGATTAATAATTACATTGATTGATGAGGAATGGATCAATTAATATCATTATTAATTGATAATATAAGTAATTAATTAATTACCATTGAGAATAATAATATATATAAACAAGTAGATTATTAATATGATTATAATCGCTCGAGTTATTGTTATAATAATTAAACATATAAGGTATGGTGGCTACAACTATATTATATAGTGTAGTGTGACGATAAATGTGACTATACTATATAGAAAGCATGTTTTAAGGTTGATTAAATTATATAGGCTACATGATTTATGCATGTATGAATATATGTGTATGAGTGAACATTTAATTAGTACATCATGAATATATTGCAAATAATTATTAAGTGATGACTACTTTAATAATTTAATATAAGAATGGGACAATGAAGGTAATAATATCTGATTAAATTATACTAATAAGATAAAATGTACATGGATTATATGATATGAATACATATATAATCCCTAAACCTTCCATTTGTGGTAATAATATACATCAGAATTACATTTTTGGGAATTTAAGGAACCAAACTAATCAAGTTACTGAGATATAAAACTCATCAGTTGCTCCAACAGTAACCTATAACCTATTTACATAACTTCCAAGCTGTGATCATTGGCTATGGGAATGGCTGATGGTGGGTGGTTGAGCAACTCACTGAAAACCAATGTGTTCTCCTTCTACACTTTGTTTTCAACTTCCATGTAAAACCTTTAGCCAGTCCACCATTCCTCTATAAATTGGCAGCTATGTTACTAAATTCACGTTGCTGTGTTTTGTCTGTTAAAACTCTGAGAATTTAAGTTTGAAAGTGTTGTGAGTTTGTTAGTAAGATAGTCACACACAGAGAGAGAGAGAGAGAGACTTCAATTTACAGCAAGCTCAATCTACATTACAGAGGTATAATCCCTCTTCCTTGTTCTTCATTTTCATTCTCTGTCAAAACTTCCTATTCTTGAATTTTAATTTCTTGATTATGTTAAATTGGATTGTAATTGGGTTATAGAACACTTATATAGTTGTTATATGAACTTATATGTATGTTGGGATTACAATATGGCTACTTAAAACTATTGTTGTGAAGGAATTTTGAGGTTTGGCCTAAGTCCTGCCGAAGCAGGGAGTTCACTGTCATGGACTGGACACAGTGCAGCTGCGCTGGGTTTATACCCAGGCGCAGCGCAGCTGCGCTAGCCTCTGCAAACAGACTGTAATTTCTGCTATAAACTGTGAATGTTAGGGTGTTAAAAGTGACTTAGATAAAGCATGCTAGTGGGAGTAACCTACATATATAGATACTTAGAACTAAAATAAGCATGTTTCATTATGTTGCATGGATGATTGACGAAAAGACTTGTAGTTTGGGATTGAACTTATAAGTTCTTAAAGTAAACTTTAATATGTATGCATGCTATGTTAGTATTCTGACTTTTGAGACACGTTAGTATGACGTAAAGATGCATGAAAGACATTAATTTATGTATATGGATTTCATAATGTACCATGATCATGTGGAACTTAATAGTAAATGTTACTAACGAAAACACAAGCCTTGAACATGGACTTTAACATGTTATATTAGGATTCTAAATTCTGATATTTTTAGCATATTATATGGCCTAGAAATGCATGTCAGACATGTTAACATATGTATATAGATAACATGCACATGTTAGACTAACATTACTAAACAAAATACGAACTTTGAACGTGGACGTTAACATGCTACTTTGAGATTTGAATTCTGAAATTTATGGACATATGTGATAGCACTCTTAGACTCACTCATGTATCATACATGTATATACACCATGATTAAGTGTCGTGATTCAAGTTAAGTATAAATGAAGCATATTTTCAAACCAAAACGATGCTAGTTGCATGTATACGATATGAATATTCATGAGTATACCTAATACAAGTTATATGAATACCTTTTGTGTTTAAAAAGCAAGCTTGTTATACTTTGTGATTTTCATAACCTTGAATAACCGTAAGTTGTCAAAAGTGTTAACTTAGAACTATATCATGAAAGATAGAACTTAAATGGACTTGGGAAGCATGAAGGCATCCTTTAATATGCATACATACTATGTGATATCATATGTTGATACTTGAATCCGATCTTGATGGTTAACTTATAGCAATGCCATAACTTGCTAAATAAAGTATGTTTGGTACTAGTTGTGGTCTTATGTGATAGTAATAATATATGAGGATGTTTTACTTATAAAAGGAACTCTAGAGATAATAAAGACATAACCAATTTAGTGTTATGATTTACTACAATGCCATACATGATATAACTATGTTACTTGATTTCATGATAATCTGATGTCGTACGACATGTGTGTAAGTAAATAATAACATACTATGAAGATGTTTAACTTGAGAGAAGGAATTCCCTAGATAATAATGACCTAATCGGTTAAGCGTTATGATTTAATACAATGCTATATATGTTATAATTGTGTAGTAAGGATAAGACCTAACTTATGTGTTGATCGTATATCCAAGGTATGATATGATATGACTAATGGATATCATATATATATACGTAACTATATTACGATAGGGATTCAAAAGTGTTAATTTACTTTACGTGGATAGACTACGTTTAAGGCAAGTATCCGAACCCTACTTTTATTATGTTGCAAGTATCCTATCCTTGTGGTTACTTTATTCGAGGAACGTTGTAAGGAAGTTCTCTAACTTACACTCTTTTACGGTGCAAGTTTCCTTGAACCCGTTCTTATATTATTGATTTCAAGTATCTAAATCTTATATCTTTAATGCAAGTTCTTACCCCATTTTTATCGAGCAAGGTTCCTAACTTCATTTGATTTATATATTGAATGCAAGTATCTGACTACTCTTTTTATTGAGCAAGTATTTGATTCATACTCTTTGTTGAACACATATTGGAGCTTGTACTATTATTGATCGTACGAGTAAATAGGTGCTAGAATAATTCTTTCCTTAGAAACTTATATTTCATAGCTTGATTTAAATCACGATTATATTCTTTGAATTATTGTTGCGAGTATTGAACTCATAAATTGTTCTTATATACATTGTTGAAATTGTCTACGCCATTTAATTCGGCTAGACCAATATCATGAATTGGAAAGTGACCCACACCAATTACCTTGGTGCGGACTCTTATAAATTGACTGAGTTGAACAACCCTCGTAAAAAGGGGAACTATATAGTCGTGGTGCCGACAATAGCGTGATAGGTTATGCATAACACCAAGTACGGTAGGCTGATCCCCTATTTGTACTTGTTTGGGTTACCAGAAATATATTTGGTGATTCTAGTAGAAGTTCGTGGTCCTTAGTGACTACTCAGTATCTAATATCTATCAACTTGAAACTTGGAATTCATTGGATTCTCTTATTAATCCTTAGTCTACAGCGACACTCAGTGATATCTATTCATTCACTTGAAATTGATGAAACTTTTGAAACCTTTAATAACTTCTCGACCTGTAGTGGTCCTTATTCAACTTCGCAGAAATGATTTGGAAGTCATTGCTATTTATTTTGTTCACAACATTCTTATTTGAATTCCTGAGCGATTAATTACCATTTTACCCTTGAGATTTAGAACCTTATATATTCCTGTTCACATTTATTGGCATTTTACTTGCTGAGCAAATTTATTGCTCACTTTTGCTTCCCATAAACATTTCAGTTAGGGCAGGGCAAGGTGGAATCCCAAGACAACACAAGTGCGAAGATAAGGCTATGAAGTTGCAGTGCTTTTCTATATTAGGATGTTTCCTTTATGTTGTATTAAGACTTACTTAATGTTATGTATTAAGATATGTGGTATTAAGTTATGAAGTGTATTAGAAATAGTTTCGAGACTTGGGACGAGAATATTTATGTTATATCAATGTAAATTATTCTATTATTCCATTGTTTAAGATTTTAGTTGTTATTAGAATTAGTAGATAATGAACCGAATTCGAGATCAGTGACGGTTCGAATTTGGGGGCGTCACAGGAGCAGTGTCCTTTGCCTCGGTCGAAAAGGGTAAAGGGGCAGAGAGTCAATCTGCCCTTAATCATGCTTTCATTTACTACTTACTTTTGCTTGCACAGCCATAGCAGTAACTTTTGTCATACTTTACAAATGCTCTGTATGTTTAAGCAGTTGTATATATTAATGAAAGCATTTTTGTTTTTAGGACCCAAGCATTGGATGTGTGTGTCTCTGCTGATGAGATGCCAACCTGTCAAAATGACTACGACTTTGATGTAGAAATGAACTTCGACTTGATGGATATTGATCAAGAGGAGGAAGATGACTATGAGGTGCCCAAGGAGATCAAAGAATGGGTCAAAGACAAACCCAAACCAAACCTCGAACAAACCATCACCATCAACATAGGAACCTCCGAAAACATCAAAGAAATCCAAATAGGTTCAGACCTCACACCCAATCAAAAAGCCGACCTGATCGAACTCCTAAAATAGTACCAGGATGTATTTGCATGGTCAGATGAAGACATGATTGACTTATCCACTGATATTGTCATCCATCGAATGCCCATCAAAGATGGATTCAAACCAGTCAAGCAAAAGCTCAGGCGATTGAAACCTGAATGGAGTCTAAAAGTCAAAGAAGAAATTGTTAAACAATTCAAAGCCGGAATCATCATGGTATCAACATACCCAGAATGGCTGTCAAATATAGTTCCCGTGCCTAAACCCGGAGGGAAGGTACGAGTCTGCATCGATTATCGAGATTTGAACAAAGCCTTACTCAAGGACAATTTCCCGGTACCTTTCATCCACATCCTGATTGACAATACTGCGCAGTATGGCATGTATTCTTTCATGGATTTCTTTGCTGGTTATCATTAAATCATGGTTACTGAAGAGGACCTAGAGAAAATATTTTTTATTACTCCCTGGGGAACCTTCTGCTATAGACGACTATCCTTTGGCCTTATCAATGCCGGAGCCACTTATCAGCGAGCCATGATAGCCCTTTTTCGTGACATAATGTACAAAGAGATCGCAGTTTATGTGGATGAAATCATTATCAAATCCCGGAGGGAGGATGAACACATTAACCATCTCGGGAAGCTGTTCAACAGGTTACGTAAGTATAACCTCAAGCTCAATCCCGCCAAATGTGCTTTTGACGTCAAAGCAGGCAAGCTGCTAGGATTTTTGGTGAGCAATCGGGGCATCGAACTCGACCCTGCCAAGATCAAAGCCATTACTGAAATGCCCGTACCTCATACAGAGAAGGAGATACGGGGATTCCTAGGAAGGATCAACTTTATAAGCCGATTCATTTCATAGCTCGCAGCAACCTGTGAACCTATCTTCAAGTTGTTAAGGAAGAATTCCTCCACCAAATGGAATGAGGAGTGTCAACAAGCCTTCCTTGCTGTCAAGAAGTAGCTGACTGAAGCACCTATTTTGGTACCCCCAAGGGATGGAGTTCCCTTATTCATGTACCTGTCCGTCAATAACAACGTAATGGGCTGCATGATAGGATAGAAGGATGATAGTAGTAAAGAAAGAGCTATCTACTACATCAGCAAAAGATTCAGCAGTGGTGAACAGAAGTACACCCTGATCGAAAAGACATGCTGTGCGTTAGCATGGGCTGCCATGAGGTTGCAACACTATTTGCATGGGCATACGACCTACTTCATATCCCGCATGGATCCACTCAAGTACGTATTCAATAAACCAATGTTGAATTGCCGACTGTCCAAATGGCAGTTGATCCTACAGCAGTTCAACATTGTCTACATAACTCAGAAGTCAATCAAGGGTCAAGGCATTGCAGATCAATTAGCTAAAGCACCTTCAGGAGGGTTCGAGCCCTTGGAGACATATTTCCCAAATGATGGGATTATGACAATTTAACAACTTCGGTCAGAGAATACAGTCTAACCATGGAAAGTGTATTTCGACGGAGCGGTAAACATGGAAGGTGCCGGAGCTGGGGCAGTCCTCATCTTTGGTGCAGGAAAGAAGTATCCTCTAGCTACCAAACTTCAATTTGGCAACACCAACAACACAGCCGAGTATGAAGGCTGTATAATGGGGTTGAAGCTAGCCCAATCCATGTCTATCAAACACCTACTCGTCTTCAAAGATTCTGAGCTGGTCATCAAACAAACCACCGGCTCGTATCTCACCAAAGAACTGCATTTGCTGCCCTATCATCAGCAGGTCCTCAAAATATCCAGGGAATTTGAAGACATAACCTTCGTTTATATTCCTCGGGGTCGGAATGACTTCACTGATGCATTGGCAACGTTGGCTTCATTAATCCACAAATCCGATAAGAGTGGATTGCCCAACATCAAGTTCACAATTCAGAAAGCCCTGACATATGGGAATTACATTGGAGAAGTATCAGATGAAATACCTCCTGTCAAGCAGCCTTGGTATCAAGATATCAAGGAATATCTTCGTGATGGGTCCACACCCACTGGGGTAAGTCAATCAGAGCGAAAGTGAATTCACAAAATGTCTATGAAGTTGAGCGGAGATGCACTTTACTAAACGGATGTTGGAATAGGCCTGTTGAGATGCCTCGACAAAGAGCAAGCCCAAAGACTTATGGATGAAATTCATAGTGGAGTCTATGGTCCACACATGAGCGGTCATCTGCTGGCCAAGAAGATAATCAGAACAGACCATTATTAGATCTCTCTTAAGGCTGACTGTGATGATCACGTTAAGAGATGTTTTCAATGCCAAACACATTGAAATGCCATCCACACTCCTTCGAATAAGCTACACAACATGAGTTCACCATGGCCTTTCTCCATGTGGGGAATGGATGTGATAGGCCCAGTGGAACCAAAAGCTAGCAATGGTCATCGATTTAATTTCACCATGATCGATTACTTCACCAAATGGATTGAAGCAGCCTCTTTGCCTAGAGTCACAAAAGAGGTCATCATTAGTTTCATCAGAAATAATGTCGTCTGTCGATATGGACAACCGGAGGTGATCATATCAGACAACGCCAAGAACCTGAACAATCAAATGATGAAAGAATTGTGCAATAAGTTCCACATCAAGCATCTTAATTCTGTTATCTATCGACCCAAGATGAACGGCGCTGTCGAAGCGGCCAATAAAAACATCAAGAAAATCATGCAAAAAATGTCCGCCAATCACAAGGAAAGGCCTGACCTGCTGTCTCTTACCCTGTTAGCATACATGACGTCAATGCACACCTCTACTGGGGTTACCCCCTATTCATTGGTCTATGGCATGGAGGCAATCCTTCCTATAGAGGTAGAGATGGAATCCTTGCGAGTATTGATTGATGCTCAGATAGACGATGACCAGTGGTTGCAAGACCGGTATCATCAATTGTCCCTGATAGATGAAAAAAGGGCTACAGCCATTTTCCACGGACAGTTATACCAGCAAAGGGTCGCCAGATCATACAACAAAAAGGTCTAAATCTGCCAATTCAAAGAAAATTACTTAGTGCTAAAGAAAGTCCTGGCCAATCAGGATGAAGCCAAAGGAAAGTTTGCCCCAAATTGGGAAGGCCCTTTCATTGTCAAGGAGGTGTTGACAGGGGGAGCTATCAGACTACAAGAAATGGATGGGAATGAATTTCCCCAACTCATCAATTCAAACACCTTAAAAAGGTGCTACGTCTGAGACACATGCATACCCGCATCCAGGTCCTATAAATTAAATCTGGTTCGATTTTTCACTAGAAAGCCTGAACTACGAATGACCTGATCTCCCTCAACACGGGAGTACGTAGGCAGCCATTTACTATGCGATCTGAGATTCAAGAAAAAATGAAAAAAATCAAAGACCAGTTCTAAGACACCAAAGACAAATAGAAGCCAAATTCTATTAAGCTACCCTGGTCAAACAGGCCCATCTGAGATACTCCCTGACATCTCAATTGTCAGTCCATCAAGGAGAAGCTCAAGATACATCTCCAACTGTGAGTCATGAAAGAAGTGGTAATCACTCAGCAATGAAAGTACATATCCAATCAAGGAAGTGAATCAAAACTATATTCTCTGATAAATAACACTGTTTAATATATACATAGTGCCCTGTACATGACAAAAATGGCTGATCTAGTCTGTGCAAAAAAAATAAAGCTAGTCTATTGACCCAAGGACAAGCGGGTCATCAATACCAGCATGGCATCTCTCTCTGAAGATGGGGGAGCAGCTGTAAGTGCCATCCACTCAGCCTCCATACGGCTCAATACCTCCACAGTCATCTGCAAGGTGGCACTGTGGTCATCAATGTATGCACTCATCTCGGTGACCAAACCATGAGGGTAAGATCGAAGAGCAGTACTATTAACAATATGAAAATCACGGGAAGCTATAGCCTCATCCCTCTCTGCAAAAGCTGCATCTCGAGCAATCAAAGTCTCCTCGATCTCAACATATTCTGCATCTCTAGCTGAACGGATCTCGTCTCGCTCCACAACCACTGCGTCTCTAGTAGATCGGAGCTCCTCCCGCTCAATCAATCCAGCATCCAAAGAGGCCCTGAGTCCATCTCTCTCAGCAAAAGCTAAGTCTCTGCCAGACAAGGCAGCTAACATCTGTGCTCTAGTTGAATCACGCTCAAAGGTCATCCTGAATAGTGAGTCCGCTAAAGCGGGATCCGTCTCTACAGGAATAATCGACGGATCACTCACTAGAGCCGCTGTCAAACCCGTGAATAGCTCATCCTCGATAAGAGAATCCAGATCCTCCATAGGCTCCTCCTCGTCGGAGTCCACAATCAGAGATAAATGAGGCTCTGCTGCTGCAACTGCAGTCTCTGCCTCCAACCATGCAGAATACTCCAGAGAATGACCCGGATGGCTGCCAGAGAAATCAGCTCTCTCTCGATGATTCCAACACTCATATACTCTAACCAAGTCGGTGGACGACATAGAAGAAGCCGACGTCCTCTGATCAGCAGACCCCTCAAAATGGTGTAGACTCTGCAGCTGATCGAACTGACATATGACTGCCAGAGGATGATAGGTAGTCACTCCCCTCAAACCCGATAGGGGCAAATAATCTAGGCTAGAAGCATGGGTGATAAAGATATATGGGGACGCTAGCCCTGAGCATGGCAAGATCGAGAATGGATGCTCAATATCTGACAGAAATTCAAACCATGACTCTGCATTAATGCACTTCGCAGGCTGAAAAGAGTAAATTATGGATGTCTTATGAGTGAAGCAAAAGCCCCGAGGCCTGAAGAATCCAATCGGTCGTATATGGGACATCAGCCATATATACATCAAGACCGAACTGCCCCTAAAAAACCCCTCTAGATGGGTACTACAATGTGTGGTAGATCTAAATGTCTCAGCCAATATCATCGGGACGATGGTGCTACCCTGTTTAAGGGCCAGAACCACAAATACCAATCCCACATCTAGATGATCCAAGCAAAGCGGCATATAGACGTATGCCACAATACACATCAGCAGAATGTCTACTCTGGCCAAATGTCATGCCTTTGCTGAAATAATAAAATCTCCGACATGGCGATCATAGTTGTCGAGCTCGCCAAATCGATCGATCAGGAAATTAATCGAGATCACGTGTCCAGATACAATCTCGTTCCTGATCACACTCTGACGGAGACCGGACATACGGGTAAACGGTCTCCTCATATCACTAATAGCCTTACGAGCACAAGGCAAATCCAGTAAATCGCTCGTACTCCTCGAGAGTCGGCGCCAACTCATGCCGCCTGAAGCGAAACACTTGTCTTTCAAGTATCCAGAAGGGTAGAATACCATCAACAAATACAGATGGCACCCAAAAAATCTGTGAGGGCCAACGAATGCCCCAGTTTGTGGTCCACTGTCCCGCTGACTGGGTAGGGCAGGCTCTCATACCATGACCTCAATGATGTGGCCACCTCAGACGGTGGTGAATGCTCAATACGGCTGACCGCAGACGACGTCATCTGTAGCACCGTACCATAAGACCATCCAGAGGTCAAATCAAGTCGCAGCTGTCTGAATGCATACAGATGATATAATATATGCATGATGATAAATATAAACATGATGCGATAGATAGAGAAGGTCATGAATATCTACAACAAACTATTTACTGCAGGACATCATCCTTGTATGATAATACAAAGCAGAAAGGGAAATATAGAGAAATGGGGCACCACCACCCAACTAATACAGTGGTCTATCAAAATGATGGCACAACCGCCTAATAGCCAAAACAGTGGCTGACCAAAAATATAGCTCTAATAGCTATCAGAGGAAGTCGAAGACATCAGTGTCAAAGCAATCGACCTGCTCCATCACCTCACTGGATACAAAACCGCTGCTATCAGGCATGTCTGGGCGGTATAATGGAGGATCTGCCCCTGCATAGCTGCTGCTAAATGGACCAGAAGAGGGACCCGATCCAGAGATGGATGGGTCAAAAGAAGATGCCTCTGATGGATCTCGGCCAAGGTGCCTGATAAAGAAACGAGCTCTCTCCAACTACCTGGTCAGATCTGCTATCTGGTCTACATGAGTGGGCTCCCTAAGGCAAGCTATCCAGTCCATCATCATCACGGACCCTGGCACCATGTCTACCATCAACTGGGTGGCAGGAGTCTGAGCTCCAATAGTGCGAGGACTCCACCAATCTATGAGGCGTCCGAGCTGGACGAGGCTGGGGAACATCAGAAGCCCTCCTCCGTCTGATACTTGAGGATACCCTACCGGAACTGCTGGGTCTCTCGCGATCCATCGCATACACCAATACTCCAAATAACCTCAGAAAGGGTGAGGTACGCCTAAAACATGTGACTTATCATTTTTAATCAGTCCAGCATATATCTCTAGGTCTTAACACATGCATGGGTCAGTCAAAAATACCCAGAAAAGTTAGAACTGCATGTTTTCAAAACCTAGAAGCTAAAAACCTGCATGGGTCAGTCAAAAATCCCCAGTAGAGTCAAAAATGCATGTTTTTCAATGCCTAAGATTTTGGAAAAAAATTTCCAGAGTCTCCTTTGTAAAATGGACTGTCCACATGCACACAGGCATGTCTAGGTGGCCATTCAGTAGCACACCTACCCAAAAACAAAAACAGTTCTTATTTATAAAAAAAAAATAAAAGTCAACCACACATGGTAGGCAAATTACTATAGACATTTTTAGTTGAAAATCTAGGCGCACTAGGCCTCAAAAAGGATGACTAAACTGGTCAAAAGTGCAAAATATCAATGTCTCAGAACCTGAATTTTCTTACATCCAAACGTGCATTACAATAAGATATGCATACATATGTAGTCAAAAAAATTTTAGCAGGTCATATAGGCATACATTTTTCATACATTACGTCTGAAAGGCCCCTAAGTGGTTCGCATGCTTTTAATGGTCAAAACTTGCGAAAAAAGGACGTAAAAGTTACCTGCACTGCACTGCACTGCACGTCGCGTAGGAACTGACGGATTCAGAGAATAGTTGTCCAAGCTCCGTAGATCTGAAAAAGAAATCGAAATCCGTTTGGAACTCAAAATTAAAACTTGAAAAATGAAAATCCCGCAGCCCATTAAATAGCCCAGGTGGAAGTGGGCCCACCTGAGGCTGCCACACCTCCACCTGTGGTAGCCTAAGGTGGGTGCCACTCCCCCGGGCTCAGTTCAGTTCGGGTCAAAACGGAGTTCTTATGTGCTGCCAAGTCAAATCTTAAGAGAAATTGCTACGCGATTAAGCGGTTTGTTCTGAAATCCTTCGTTTAAGCAGTGTAATACTGACAGAAAGGGAAGCCCCACAGAAACCCTTGGTATTCATCCCAGAGTCATATCCTAAGATCAACAGAGCAAACTATAAAAAAAACTGCATAGAAACTGCGTAAAATAGCCAAAAACTGCCACTTTCGGAGCGTCGGGTACAGACCAAAGTCTAGTTCAACCGTTGGTTCCATTCCAACAAAGTTCAGGTACAGATCGAAGCCAGTTCAACCGTTGGTTCCATTCCAGCAAAGTTCAGGTACAGACCGAAGCAAGTTCAACCGTTGGTTCAACCCCAGCGAAGTTCGGGTACAGACCGAAGCCAGTTCAATCGTTGGTTCAACCCCAGCGAAGTTATGTGGTCGAGGATGCTTCGCAGCCCGAAAAATCACCATTCACATGCAGCCTTAAGGCTATAAAGATAAAATTAGAAGTATCAACAGGCTTCAATTCCTATAGCAGCGTAAGGGTTTGATAAACCAACTTTCAAAACATCATTTTCAAATCAATCAAAAGAAAAGCGTTTCAAGAAAATCAAATTAAATGCTTTTGCAAATCAAACCAAATACTGATTTTCAAATCAAATCAAACCCTTCGTATATAGGTTCAATGAAGCAAAGCACTACTTTCAATCAATCAAATCAATAGGCCCAATTTTCAAACAGCATTCACTCACGCATTCCAGTTTTAAAGGGAAATATTGAAAAGATGTGGTACCGTGTTTACACGGGAGTCGTGGGGTACCTAACACCTTCCCCACACTTAACCAAGCCCCCGAGCTCAAAATTTTGTTTTCAAAGATCAAGTTTTGACAGTGTCCAACAATTGGACCTCTTTCAAATAAAACTCGGTTGAGTTGGTACAACCATTTCAAATCTACTAACTGGCGACTCTGTAAAACTTTCAAATCATCGACATGATACATGTTGGCCTTTTTTCTAAAAAACCCTTCAAAACCTTTTTTCTAAATAAAAAGAGTGAGGGTAGAGAGAACTTAAGAAAAAAGATTAAAAGATCTGGGTTGTGACCCGACCCGCGGATTTTTTAAACCAACATCGACAATCCCCTTAATACTTAATCTTTTATATCTCTTTTTTACCTAAGTACATTCATTTATCTTATATTTATATTTTAGGTACAATTGAGCTCAGGAAGCAAAATGAATGAAAAATGAATAAGTTTATGGGCTTTTAAATCCAATTGGGAAATTGCATGCAAATATGGGACAAACTCAAAACAAGGCCACGAAATCAGCTTGCAAATGGGCCAAGCAACTTATATCCAATTTAAATTAGCTAAAGGAATGAGTGGGCCACGCTAGAAATTAAATTACATGACCAACTCTTTAAAGGCTAAGCACCTCACGAATTGAAGTGGACAAAGACTTCCTAGCATTATTAAAGTCAGCAGCTTGCAAGGAGAAAGAGTACTAGCAATCAAAATGGGCCACGAATAGGAGCAGCTCATTATCATGCAATTCATCATTCATGGACATGCTGCAAGATGTTTATTAAAATGGGTCACGCATCATGCAAAGGAAGTGGAGCAGCTTGGATTAAATGTAACATTGGCTCACGAATTTAATAGTCCAATGGAGAAAGGAATGTTAAATTCGGTCAGCCTTTGAATGCAAAGCATTAGCAGCTCACTTGCTTGACTAAATACAAATTCAACCAGCTAGACAGTGTGTTATCCCGCCCCAGCGGCGTGGACAGCAAACAACATTCCGCCCCAGCGGGGAGGCGGAAATCAGTTGCACTTTTCCTTTTGCGAAGTGGATTTGGAAGCAAGCTAGGGCATAATTAGGGTTGCTATTTGATAATATAAATAGGGACTTAAGCAAACATGAGGATGCATCTTGTAATCTTGTATTGATTCAATAAAATATACTTTCTCTCAATATAGTTTCTTGGTGATCCTATGGCTACGCGTAACTAAACTCTTGTTCTTGGATTAAGAAGACGGAAGCCTTAGAATATTACACTGCGAGATCTAATTGATTATAATTGTTCAATTATTATTATGAGTATTGTTTATTCTTCTGTGCTTGAATTATATGATTGATTTGTTTAATTGTTAGGTGCACACTAGTTTATTATTCATTAAAATCTGCTGCTAAATTAGATATCGAATCCGTAATTGTTTGGTCACTCTAATTTGTGAAGCAACTAAGATTAATAATTGACTGCAAATCACGAGATTATTATATCTTAGGAAGAATATTCAACTAAATTAAATGCAACCGCTTGTGCTTGTGTTGTTTAGCTTCATCGATTTTTCTAATTCTTAAAGCTTCTACTAGATTAAATTTTTAGCGCTTGTCTGAAGTTGTTTAGTAGTTAGGGTTATTTAGATCGCTTGTTTCTATCTAACTAAAATTAAGGAAAGACACGGAATAATTCTAATTGGTAAATTAATTCTAACGATGAATATTCAAAGTATTAATTGTGTATACTTGAGTCAATGATCAGTGTATGTTCTAAGGTAGAAGCTGACTTAACCCAAGGTTCGTTCTCCTGATTCAGTTCGTTACAGTATTTTACACATTAGTTTATTTTAATTAACAATATTCAAAAAAACCCCTCTTTTGGACTACAAAGTATATAAAAATAGATTAATCAGTCTCTGTGGGATAGACTCTTACTTGCGCTACTACATAATTATCATTCGCAGTAAGGTTTATTTTTGGTTGTCTGCGACAGCACACCATCGGCCGGTGGTGCAAGCTCAGTAATCTTCTTCTGGGCAACCAGTAGTGCCAATATATTCTCCAATGAATCCCCTAATGGAGTGAATATCCTTCTATGCCTGTTCTCCCCGACCCTCAGTGCCGTACGATTTCAGGCATTTGTAGCTGACTGGAATGCAGTGTAATTGCCTTACATCTGTATAAGTGGACTATTGCTCTTGCTCATTGATTGCCCTTTCAATATTAAAGAGACATCCTCCTCTTTCCTTTTAGATACCCTCTTAGGAGTGCTCGAGTAATTACCCGATTGTATATGCTCCGCCACTGCCTCCAAGGCTATAAGGTCCATGATTTTATCGAATTTTAAACCCAGTTCTGCCATTTTCCCATGCTTTATCATTTCAGAAAATGGTTTGCCTATTCCTACCATGACTCTCTCGTATTATAGGGCTTCTCGGATGTCAATAAAAGTTATCATCATCTCACCTTCATCAATTGGGGGGCCAACTTGGGCGGCCATTCAACTCTATCTTTGTGCATACTCCCTAAATGATTCATGGCTCAGTTTCTTGACTTTGGTTACTTGGTAACGGTCAGGTGCCATCTAAGATTGGAAGTTATACTAGTTGAGGAACGCGTGGGCCAAATCTTCCCAACCCTGGACTTTGGAGTTGTCAATCCGGGCATACCAAGTTCGGGCATCACTGGTAAGGCTCTTCTAGAATAGCTGCATTCAGAGGCTCTCATCCTCTGCATAAGATCCAAGTTCACCTATGTAGACTTTCAAATGGGTGCAAAGATCGCCCAATCCATTGTACTTCTCGAATTCTGGGACTTGAAACTTATCTGGGTATCTTTCTTTTGGGAAAATATATAGATCCGAATAATTCACGCTCCCGTGGGATCCTGTCCCTTTCATAGACCCGATAGCGTCTTTCGTTTGTCTAACTTTCTTTCTGATATCTCCAGTTTCTCTGTCTTCTCGGAGGTCTACTATTTCCCTTGTCCTCTTTTGGACCAGGGCCTCTTTGGCTACTCCGACATTGAGGGGGGAGATAGGCTTGGACATCTGAGTATCACTGTCTTTTTCTGGTATTTTCATATCTCTTTGCACAGAGGGTTCAGTCTGATTCTTCTGCTTGGGTTCTTGAGATACTTTACACTATTCTCTCAACAAGGTAGTCATCTCGGCAATTTGCTTCTTAAACACCTCGAATTCATCTCGAGATACAGGAATAGATTCTGATGAACTTCCTTTAGCCATTTTGATTGGTGGTGAATGGGCCTTTTTGGCTCAGAATCAAGTTCTAGGACCAATCTGCATAAAACCGGTATCTAGTTTAGCCTAGATATTGGTAGATGATATGATATGCATCGATTTACGGGTTTTTTAATCTTTTCCTGCAAAACAAGGGGTTAGTCGACTTGATGACAGGATAAGAAAGATGTACAAATGACAGTTTAAGATGGATAACATTTGTAAATTTTGAAAGCAACAGGGCATGAAGAGGCATCCTGCGCGTTTGGTTTATCAGAGGTTGACCTATCTTAGGTTACTCTCACGGGCTTTTTGAAATTGGTTCCTAGATCTTCGCAATTTACTTGATGAAAACAATCATCTTTCAATTGGAGCGGATCTGAGTGGTGCCTATCCTGAGCCTCCCAAGAGAACACTCTTTAGAGTCCAGTAATAAATAGCCTACGGGTTTGCGTCCTAATGGAGGTACCACACAACATTCATTCGTGCAATCATCGTCCTCACCGGATGCAATATGATGACATTGTTCATAGTAGTGTGCATACAAACCAATCATGTATGATGATAAAGCACATACTTTGTAAACAATCTTATTTATCTATTGATAAAATATTAATTTAAGGCATTTAAATATCTACATGGTGCTGTTTTTATAATATGTAAATAACCCATAGTTTTAAGCAATGCTTTTAGAATCATGATGAGATCATGCTAATGAGATCTAAATTCTTAAAAAGCTTAAAAACTAAAATAGTTCTCAATCGTGGGATTTCTAAAATGGGGATTAGTAAATTCTGATAGATTGGTACATATATTGCTTGCTCATTGGATGAGGATGACTGATCTCATGGTCATTTGTGTGGAGACACTAAAGCAAGTATGTAGGTGCTTATTGGAGAATAAGTTCACTGAACGTGACTCGCTATGGAATACCTAATGGAGTTTTACTTGTCTGTCAATAGGAATTCCTAATGTGATAGTAGTACAAGTGATCCTTGGACTTGAGATCATCATAGTATCTTGTATGTAACCAATTATACTTTGACTTATTCCTTAAGGCCTTTTAAAGCATATATAAGGTATGCTTGGGTATAATAAGTTGTATATGGAGATAATGTATGATCAATAAAGAATCTACCACCTCTAGTAAAAGAGGAGATATGTCCTATGTGATTCGTTAAATGACAACTCAGGAATCCTTGGCCAAGGTAGAATGAAATTAGAAAGAGGTTTCTAATTTGCATTATTTGGAGTTGTGCATTTTCTAATCGAAATACATATAATTAAATAAATTAAGACTTGACAGTAAATCCATGTCTTATATTTAATTGGGACATTGTATGGTGGAAAGATTGAATTTTACGGTAACTATTAACTCACATGTTCTTTTATGATTAATGTTAAAATCTATATTATCTGAAAAGTCGTTGATCGCTAGGGAGGCTTATCCCTATTGTAGAATAATTTTTTTTATTTAAATAGATTATTAGTTTAATTTATTTATTTAAATAAGATTAGAATTGTTCTAATTGATTTATTCACAACCGGTTTAATACGGAGAACCTAAAGGGTCACACCATAAAAGGAAAAAGAATTATTTAAGAAGAAAATGGCATGATAGTAATAATGCATTAAGTGTAATTAATTTAATCTATGGTGATAGAATAAATTAAATAGCTTAATGTTTATTATTTAATATTTTAGAAATATTAAACATAAATTAATAAGAAGAGTCTTATTAATATTATTATTATTATTATTATTATTATTATTATTATTATTATTATTATTATTATTATTATTATTTTAATTCTAAAGGAGTTTATGAATTAATATAATATCAGTACTCTCTCTCAATCCTAATAAGATTAGGATATAAATTAATTAAAAGTGTTTAATTAATTAATTAAATAAAACCCTATTCTAATTGGATTAGGAGGGTTAACCTAATATCTATATAATAGTGTCTTATATCAGAAATAAGGTACGTGAATTTTTCCAAAGGTTGGGAGTACACATATTCTATAGAGATAGAAACAAGGATTAAGCCAATAACTCATCTTTCTGAGTTCTTCATCTTCCTTGGTGGATCACCGTTAGAAGCCAAACATTTGGGTGGTTGACATTGATCAAGGGAAGAAGCCACTACAGAGGAATCAAAGGAATTAAAGGAGTAGAACTCGTACCTGAGGAAGCTTGGATCTTCAAAGGTATAATTTTATGTTCTCTTTTTTCTGTTATTGATAACTAACATAAAGCTTGATCATGGTTATGGGTTTGTATAAATTTTTGAAAACCTATGTTTCGCGCTTTCGCCCTATTTATGTGATTTGATTACATGATTGCCTTACGTACAAACCCAACAGTGGTATCAGAGCCTAATTTTGTGCTAATTATCAATTTTATAATTCCATGTATGAATTGATGTGAGAATTGGATCGAATTTTTTGGACAAAATTTTTTCTGCAAGTTTCTGCGAAGAACGGCCGGTCTGCAAAAACTAGCGTTTAATGATACCTGCGCAGCTGCGCAGCATCCCAGTTCATTCTGGGCGCAGCTGCGCCTATTTCTAAATAGGCCCTAAAATTTGATTTTTATTAATTAAGTAAACTGTTTATTTAATTAATAAAGTTTTAAAATAAAGATGTTTATTTTATCTGAAATATGATTTCAGATTGCTAAAATTAAAGGAGTTTAATTTGAATTTATTTTGATTAAAATAAAAGAGTTTATTTTGTTTCAAAATAAAAATTTAGCAAAACTTTTGTCCATTAAATGACATCGATCTATACATGGAATAGCTTTATAATTTATGAGATGAATGGAAATTTATTGATACGTATGATGATATGTATGTTAATAAAAGGGATTGATTATGGACTATGACCAATGTGATTGGATTTTATTTTGGATGAATACTTAAATGTATGGGTTTTATAAAATGGGGTCTGCGTACCTCGTCTTCTCTGGTTTTATTCTCGGTGTAAATTCTATCTCCCTCCTATGTACTTCCCCTTGACTAATGATCAAGGTTTCTATTTAATTGTAAATAATTTATGTAATAGAGATAGTTAGAATTATCTTGAAGAAATTGGAGACCAAGGAGCAAGGAGCCCGTGAAGACCCGTTTGTATGGAGCCCGAGTTAAAATGTAATAGTTACATTAAAAATTTAAATTCTTGCACTCTTAGATTTGACCTTTTGGTTCACTTGGTGGCTCTAATGAACCAAACTAGAATAAAAGTCCATAATCAATCCGGGTAGAATATAGTATTCTATATTGCATGCTATATATTATATATTTTATATTTTATGCAAACATGCTTCGCATGTTTAATAAAATAACGCGTATTATATATATATATATATATGTGCATGCGCGCTAAACAAGATGAGACAAATAATAACAAACCCCTCAAAGAAATAATATTAAGTCTAAAGCGTTCAAATGATATTTGGAATATCGAACGTCGCCTTCTAGCATGATTAATTAATAGAGTATTAAATATTTAATACGAGTTTGTTGTGCTATCCACAAGGTGAGTATTGAGTATTTAAGATGTTAATTAATCACATTTGATGCTTATCAAGAAAATTGAACGATCTAGTCTTGTTGTGCTATCCACAAGGACGAACATTTTTCTTTTTTGAATTTATGGAAGTGCTAGGCTGGACTTAACTTAAATCATTTTAGTTCGGATGTGCACACACATGACCATTATGATTTGAGAGGCAAAATAAAAGGAGTTACATGGTGATGTAATTGACAAGAGTTGTCTACCTATTTATTTGTATATCGCTTGTTGTGCTATCCACAAGTTTATATACATTTGAAATGGGATCCTTAATCTCACTAGCAAATCTTTAATTAGATGTTGCCGAACTATATAAGTGAGGGTAATATAGTTTGATGAAAATAGTGGGAGATACCAATTTAAAATAAAGACCTAAATTTATTTTGGTATGCAAAGTTAATAAAATGAATGTTTGCTAAAAATATTATCTTTTCACATGCAGAATTTTAAAAATGTCAAAATCACTAATCTCACTATGAAGCATACTTGATGCAAATAAGCTTACCGGGCCGAATTATGAGAACTGGTTAAGAAATTTAAGAATTGTTCTCACTGCTGAAAAAAAAAATTATGTCCTAAATTCAACTATCCCTGAATCTATTTCGAAAACAGCCTATGAGGAAGAGATTGCCACTTTCAATAAGTGGCAAGATGATGCATCTGTGGCTCAATGCATCATGCTCGCATCCATGAATAACGAGCTTCAGCGTCAGCACGTAAATATGGATGCTCCTGCTATGCTGCTTCACCTCAAGGAGTTGTATGGTGAACAGAGTAGGACTGCTAGATATGAGATATCTAAGAAGCTCTTCTGATCTCGGATGACCGAGGGCACTGCCGTCGAGACTCATGTTCTGAAGGTAATCAATTTGATTGAACGCCTTGGACAGCTTTGGTTCGTCATGGATGGGGAGTTGAGTCAAGACTTGGTCTTGCAGTCACTCCCTGAGACCTTCTCGCAGTTTGTGGTTAATTTTCACATGAATAAGCTAGATGTTAGCTTGCCTGAGCTGCTTAACATGCTAAAAACTGCAGAAGGTCACTTCTCATCCAAGAAGAACCACGTCTTGATGGTGGATTCTTCCAATAAAAGGAAGAGGCTCAAGGTGTCTTCTGAAAAGAAGAAATCCAAGAAGGCTAAGCGAAAGGGGAAAGAAAAGGAACAAAAGAAACCTGAACCAGCTAAAGGAATGTGCTTTCATTGCAACGAGCCGGGACATTGGAAGAGGAACTGCAAGAAGTTTCTAGCAGAGAAGAAGCTTCGACTTCCAATCAAGGTTTGTTTATAATTAAAATTAATTTTTCTAAAAGTCATAATTCTACTTGGGTATTGGATACCGGCTGCGGGTCTCACATATGTAACACTGTGCAGGGACTGGTCAGAAGTAGAAAGCTGAACAATGAAGACGTGATCCTACGAGTGGGGAATGGAGCAAAGGTTGCTGCATTAGCCGTAGAAACTTATTGTTTAGCAATGCCTTCGAGCAAGTCCATTTATCTTAATAACTGTTATTATGTTCCGAATATTATTAAAAATATTATTTCAATTTCTGTATTGGATATGGAAGGTTTTGACGTTATTATAAAGAACAATGGTTGTTCCATTTATAAAGACGATGTTTTATATGGTATTGGAAATTTGTGAAATGGGCTTTATATACTTGACTTGCAAGAAAATATATTTCAAATAGAACAAACTAAGAAAAGGAAAAGAGATGATATTAATTATACCTACATGTGACACTGTAGACTCGGTTATATCAATGAAACGGGATTATCCAAGTTGCATAAAGATGGGCTCCTAGAGCTATCCGATTATGAATCATATCCAGCTTGTGAATCTTGTCTCATGGGTAAAATGACTAAATCTCCTTTTAGTGGAAAAGGAGAAAGATTTACAGAGTTGTTGGCATTGATTCGCACAGACGTTTGTGGACCTATGACAACAAGTGCACGGGGTGGGTATTCTTATTTTATTACTTTCACTGATGATCACTCAAGATTTGGATATATGTATTTAATGAAATACAAATTAGAATCATTTGAAAAGTTCAAAGAGTTCAGAAGTGAAGTAGAGAAACAAACGGGCAAGAGTATTAAGATACTTTGATCAGATCGAGGTGGAGAATACTTAAGCGGTGAGTTTCTCAATTATCTCAAAGAAAATGGTATAATTTCACAATGGAATCCTCCAGGTACACCACAGTTAAATGGAGTATCTGAAAGGAGAAATCGAACACTGTTGGACATGGTTAGATCCATAATGAGTTTTACCGACCTTCCAATTTCCTTCTGGGGTTATGCCCTAGAAATGGTTGCATACCTACTTAACAAGGTACCTACTAAATCCGCCCCAAAGACTCCATATGAGATGTGGAAAGGGAGAAAACCAAATCTTAAGCATGTTAAGACTTGGGGTTGTCCAGCTTATGTCAAAAAGTTTGAAAATGATAAGCTATAGACTAAATCCGATAAGTGTAGATTTGTGGGATACCCTAAAGAAACCGTAGGGTATTATTTCTATCATCCTACTGATCAAAAGGTGTTTGTTGCGAAACATGCTACCTTCTTGGAGAAAGAGTTTATCCATGAAGGGGTCAGTGGGAGTAAGATATATCTTGAAGAAGTTCAAGAACCACAAATTACCACGGATCAAAGTCAGGCACCTAACCAAGTAGAAGAACCTACTGTAGCACACCCTGTTCGTAAATCTGGAAGAGTACCGAAGATACCTGAGAGGTATGGATTCGTTATAGAGGATGACGATGAGGTACACATTATGAATGATGATGATCCATTGAATTACGAACAGGCTATGAGTAATAAAAACTCAGGGAAATTGCTTGAAGCCATGAAATCCGAAATGGACTCCATGTATGAAAACAAAGTATAGACTTTGGTTTCACCACCTAAAGGTATTAAGCCTATTGGGTGTAAATGGGTTTTTAAGAGAAAGACTAGAGCAGACGGAAAGGTAGAGACCTATAAGGCCCGACTGGTTGCAAAAGGTTTCAAACAAAGACAAGGAGTTGACTATGATGAAACCTTCTCACCAGTAGCCATGCTCAAGTCCATTTGGATTTTGCTTGCGATTGCAGCTTATAACGACTATGAGATCTAGCAGATGGACGTGAAAACGGCCTTCCTCAATGAAAAACTTGAGGAGGATGTGTATATGACACAGCCAGAGGGATTTATTTTAAAAGTTGGAACAAATCAAGTCTGTAAGCTACAAAGATCCATTTATAGGTTGAAGCAAGCTTCTCATAGATGGAACATTCGTTTTGATGAGACAATCAAAGAGTTTGATTTTATCAAAAATGAGGATGAACCATGTGTATACAAGAAGGTTAGTGGGAGCGCAATATCATTCCTTGTATTATATGTTGATGATATATTACTGATAGGGAATGACATTCCTATGTTACAATCAATTAAAATCTGGTTATCTAAAAACTTCTCCATGAAGGACTTGGGTGAAGCATCCTATATTTTGAGGATAAAGATCTATAGAGATAGATCTAAAAGGATGCTCGGCTTATCCCAAGGAATGTACATTGATACGATGCTAAAGAGGTTTAGCATGGAAGATTCCAAAAGAGGTCTCATGCCGATGAGCCATGGAATACATCTCTCCAAGAAACAGGCCACAAGAACACCTGAGGAGAGTGACCGTATGAGTAAGATCCCTTATGCTTCTGCAATAGGATCTATCATGTACGGTATGATATGTACTAGACCGGATGTTGCTCACGCACTTAGTGTAACGAGCAGATACTAGTCGAATCCAGGAGAAGAGCACTGGAAGGCAGTGAAGAATATCCTAAAGTACTTGAGAAGGACTAAAGATATTTTTCTTGTCTACGGTGGGTCTGAATTAAAACTCGAGGGATTTACGGACTCAAATTTTCAAACAGACCAAGATGATAGTAAGTCTGTTTCAGGGTATGTGTTTACCTTGAACGGAGACGCAGTGAGTTGGAAGAGTTCCAAGCAGCAAACAGTTGCTAATTCTGTGACAGAGGCAGAGTATATAGCTGGAAGTGAAGCTGCAAAAGAAGCTGTTTGGATAAAGATGTTTATAACTGAACTTGGTGTGGTTCCTAGCATTGGAGAAGTAGTTCCCGTATACTGTGACAACACCAGAGCGGTTGCACAGGCTAAGGAACCCAGGTCTCATCAGAAATCCAAACACGTGTTGCGGCGATTTCACTTGATCAAGGAGATCATTGAAAGAGGAGACGTCACCTTGGAGCGTGTGGACTCTCAAGACAACATTGAAGATCTATTTACTAGAGCTCTAACACAACAGCAGTTTGATCGTCACTTAGAGAAGATGGGTATGAGATACCATGGCGATTGGCTTTAGTGCAAGTGGGAGATTGATAGTAGGTGTGCATACAAGCCAATCATGTATGATGATAAAGCACATACTTTGTAAACAATCTTATTTATCTATTAATAAAATATTAATTTAAGGCATTTAAATATCTACATGGTGCTGTTTTTATAATATGTAAATAACCCATAGTTTTAAGCAATGCTTTTAGAATCATGATGAGATCATGCTAATGAGATCTAAATTCTTAGAAAGCTTAAAAACTAAAATAGTTCTCAATCGTGGGATTTCTAAAATGGGGATTAGTAAATTCGGATAGATAGGTACATATGTTGCTTGCTCATTGGATGAGGATGACTGATCTCATGGTCATTTGTGTGGAGACACTAAAGCAAGTATGTAGGTGCTTATTGGAGAATAAGTTCACAGAACGTGACTCGCTATGGAATACCTAATGGAGTTTTACTCGCCTGTCAATAGGAATTCCTAATGTGATAGTAGTACAAGTGATCCTTGGACTTGAGATCATCATAGTATCTTGTATGTAACAAATTATACTTTGACTTATTCCTTAAAGCCTTTTAAGGCATATATAAGGTATGCTTGGGTATAATGAGTTGCATATGGAGATAATGTATGATCAATAAAAAATCTACCACCTCTAGTAAAAGAGGAGATATGTCCTATGTGATTCGTTAAATGACAACCCAGGAATCCTTGGCCAAGGTATAATGAAATTAGAAAAAGATTTCTAATTTGCATTATTTGGAGTTGTGCATTTTCTAATCAAAATACATATGATTAAATAAATTAAGACTTGACAGTAAATCCATGTCTTATATTTAATTGGGACATTGTATGGTGGAATAATTGAATTGTACGGTAACTATTAACTCACATGTTCTTTTATGATTAATGTTGAAATCTATATTATCTGAAAAGTCATTGATCGCTAGGGAGGCTTATCCCTATTGTAGAATAAATGTTATTTATTTAAATAGATTATTAGTTTAATTTATTTATTTAAATAAGATTAGGATTGTTGTAATTGATTTATTCACAACTGATTTAATATGGAGAACCTAAAGGGTCACACCATAAAAGAAAAAAGAATTATTTAAGAAGAAAATGGCATGATAGTAATAATGCATTAAGTGTAATTAATTTAATCTATAGTGATAGAATAAATTAAATAGCTTAATATTTATTATTTAATATTTTAGAAATATTAAATATAAATTAATAAAAGGAGTCTTATTAATATTATTATTATTATTATTATTATTATTTTAATTCTAAAGGAGTTTAAGAATTAATATAATATCAGTACTCTCTCTCAATCCTAATAAGATTAGGATATAAATTAATTAAAAGTGTTTAATTAATTAATTAAATAAAACCATATTCTAATTGGATTAGGAGGGTTAACCTAATATCTATATAAGAGAGTCTTATATCAGAAATAAGGTACGTGAAATTTTCCAAAGGTTGGGAGTACACATATTCTATAGAGATAGAAATAAGGGTTAAGCCAATAACCCATCTTCTTGAGTTCTTCATCTTCCTTGGTGGATCACCGTTAGAGGCCAAACATTTGGGTGGCTGACATTGATCAAGGGAAGGAGCCACTACAGAGGAATCAAAGGAATCAAAGGAGTAGAACTCATACCTGAGGAAGCTTCGATCTTCAAAGGTATAATTTTATGTTCTCTCTTTTCTGTTATTGATAACTAACACAAAGCATGATCATGGTTATGGGTTTGTATAATTTTTTAAAAACCTATGTTTCGCGCTTCCGCCCTATTTATGTGATTTGATTGCATGATTGCATTACGTACAAACTCAACAATTGTGCGAGACACTAATATATTATGCAAGGCACTAACATAAAGTACTTCAAAGATTAGAGACTTTTATCACACAAAAAGATCATTCACACATAAATGCACATGCAAAATGGAAACCAAAAAGATTAAACGCAGCTTAATCCCTCTATCTTCCCCAGCAGAGTCGCTACCTGTCGACACCGGTAAAATGATCGAGTCTTATTGGTTTATTTTGATTCTTTCTTTCTTTTGATTATTTTTCCTTGTTTTCCTTCTTTCTACCCTTTATCTTTTGATATGTCGATTGATTCATCTGAAGGTGAATTTGTGAGGAAAAGAACGACATTAGTCGACTTATTTTATAAAGTTTGATTTTATTGATTAATTTTGATGATTAGACCTAATGAGACAGAGCCGGCAGTTGGTATGATTTAAATGGATGTACCAACTCATTCGAATTTTGAATGTTTTTGCAATATGGTCCAATATGTGACTCCGTAGCATTGGTCTGAAACCGATATTCTTAGAATTCGGGGCTAGTTTAAGCGAGGGGAAGGTGTTAGGCACCCCCTGACTTTCGTGAAAACACGGTTACCACATCTTATTGATTTCATATGCATAAAGTGTGTGTGTGTGTGTGTGTGAGTGTGTGTGTGTGTGTGTTTGATTTTGAAAGTTTATTCTAAGCCTTATTGAGAATTATTTGGAAGTAGTGTCGTTCCTCTTTTGCACCTATATACGAAGGGTTGGATTTTGCAAAAGTTTATTTTTAGACAAAATATACATTTCATATGATATTTTGGGAAAAATATAGGGTTTCAAATCCTTCGCCCGAATAGTAATCACCTTTGATACTTCTATTATTAATTCTTAAGTCTATGTAATTATTACGAAAGTAGTGTTGTACCTCTTTAACCCTATGCACAAAGGATTTAATTTATATAAAAGTTTATTTTTAGAACACAATATATATCAATGATGTTTTGAAAACAAAGTTTTCAAATCCTTCGTCAAATAGGAATCGAGGTCTTTTGATACTTCCATTTGTTGTCTAAATGTCTATCCCCAAATTGCTTTATTGTTATTATGAAATTTCTTTGCTATTTTGATTTGGAAATCGTTTTTGGTGAAAATGCATGCTAGAAAGCGCCAAAAAGGGTCGGATCATTATCGGGCATGTAAGCCATCTCGATGAATCCGAGCACCCACAATCAAAGTTTTCACTATCACGGGATCTTGAATCCAACTTCTCGGAACTAACCCCTCGAGTTGGTCTTCAAGATCCAAACATTACATATACAATGATTTTACATTTTTTAAACATTACATTAAAAAAGAAACGTCCGTCGTGGGAACTCAGTCAAGATCCGATCATTAGATCTCAACATAGGGATTCCTAGGCTCATATTATTAAACATAAATATGTATGTACAACATATCCTAGACCCGATAATAGATGATTCCATCAGTTGAAATCTCCATTATGAGCTACTAGGACCCCCTCACCTCTAGATACAGATCTAGGGCTCTACGAAGAGACCGAGACTGACCAAAAGTTGTAAACACATAGATTTACCATGGATCTAAACCGATCTAGCATACGGGTTAAAGCTTCATGCTTAATAACCACTCAAAAGGTAGATCTAGCCTCCGGACTTGATTTACAACAACATATGCACAAAATAACCGATGGGATTTATAGATCTACCACCTACACCATAATATATGTATAAAACAACAAGATCTAGCTAGATTCAAGCAATATATGACACAAATCTAGTATATTGAACAATATTTACAAAGAAAGTGGCTAAAATAAGCGTTTTTCACCTTGGGTAACGCGTGAACAAGCTTTTTATGGCTTGGGGTTGCTATATGTTGCTCTAGACACTCAAAGTATGCTAGATATAAGTTTAAACAACACAAATATGATGAAATAGTGTAAGATTCGAGCCCTTATCTCTGTAGAACTCCTTTTTCTCTCTCTAACTTCTCTCTTTTTTCTACTTATGAGCTTCATACTACTGATATAAACCATCTAAGGCAATCGCAAGTGTATCTGCAAGTGGAATAGATACACCTGAGGCTGAGACCCACGTGCCCGGTTGCCTCAAAGTACATGCCTTAGGTCTCGGTTTGGTGAAAGTTGAGTTTGGTACCCAAAAATCCCAAAAAGTCCTTACGGAAGGCTGCGAAATGAGGTCGATTCTGACAAAATCAGATTTCAAAAAGATGATACAGTAAGCTGAAAGGTATCTTCCAGTTCCCGAGGGTCGTCGATCGGCTCGTCTTGATAGCACGCAGTTCAATGATTATTGCGGTGACTTTTTATGGCCATTTTCTCAACTTTGAGATCCTCGTTCGGTCCGCGTCATGTCTTGGAGTCGTTGGCACTTTGATTCTTCCACGGGTTATCTCCGGGGTGAAAAGATGCCTTTGCCCTACCTCAATATTGTCTTCGAAGGGAAATTACACTTTTACCCTCCTGAAAGGTTAGTCCAAGAAAAACAAAATTTTGAGTGTCTACCTTATTACTCCGAAAGAGACATGCTCCACCAATTCATGCTTCTCTATCAAAACTAAATAGAAATGAAATGAAAGTTCGAGTTTACGTGTTTTTACCTTCGTATTCTTCGCGTTCTTGCTTACGGCTTGCTTAATTAGCTTTTCCTTCCTTTGATTTCTTGTTAAAGCTCTTTTCTCTCTCTCTCTCAATATAGGTGGTCAAAGTTTGTAAACAAACTAATGAAAACCTAGGCTAGCTTTTATAGGAAATTCAAAGTGAGGGCAAAATGGTCATTAAGCCATCAAACCTCCTTTCTCCACCTCCTTAAGCAAACCTCATTTGCTTGGCTTCTCCAAGAAGCCAAGCCCTACTTGGCCGGCCCACATGCCCCATGAGGGACCCATATGGGTTGGGTTTTACCCACCTGTTGACCCATCGATTTGACCCACGGGTTCGGTTTTTGGTTCGAGCTTATAATTAATTCATATACAGCCTAACTTTGGGCTTGATTTAATTATTACTTGGGCCATGATATAATTCAGCATTGGGCCTCATTCATTGGTCCAATTGGGCTTGACAACTGTCTAAGTCCAATAGATAAAGTCCATTAAGACTTATTCATATTCTTACCGTATAATTCTCGTATTCTCTTCGTATATACTTCGTACGATATTCATATTATACGTCATATTAATCTTCTTATTATTCTCGTATAATACCTAGTATTATACTCGTATTTCTCACGTATAATAATCCTTTTTATTACACTTAAGCTTTTCTTTCTTAGATTTCACTTTCCCTAACCCTTAGGGTTTTAAGTTCTCAGGCGAAAACTTCATTTGCCATAACTGAAATATTATTGGATATTCCATCACGTCTCAGAATTCTATCATTACGCGTTTCTCAAAAATTCAAAAATAATTCCAAAGCAGAAATAAATGAATAGTGTTTTTACAAAAATTTCTCGAAAAACTTTAATTTTCATCTTGGAAATTCAAATCATTTAATCCTATCACACAACCAGAATCCTAACCACGTTCACACATTCTAAGTCATAGAACGACCGTTAAATAGCTTACTCACTTTAATAAACATATAATTTCATTTAATTCATATAATCAAATAAAAATTAAATTCACATAATAATCCAATTTTCTCGGGCGTTACAATTCAACTTCTTTTTTTGTGCCTGATTGTTAGAACTGCTTCCTGCCCTGTTATCTCCTCCATTCTTCCTCTTCTTTTGCCCTTGATTGTATTTGGTTAGTGCATCGCTTCCACCTTCCGTAATAATCGCCTTCTCCAGCACTGCCGCAAAATAATTTAGCTAAAACATTAAAACTCGACTAGAGAGCCAGGGTTTTAATCCCTGCTCAAATCTCCTCACTTTTCTTTCATCTGTATTAACCTAGTATGATGAAAATCTTGCCAACTCATTAAATTTTGCAGCGTACTCTGGTACTGTCATTGTTCCTTGCTTGAGTTCTAAAAATTGCACTTCCATCTGATTTTGCATACTTGGAGGAAAACATTTTTCGAAAAACATTTCTTTAAATATGTCCCATGGAATCACTCCTTGTCCACCCCTACATTTGCTTGCCTACCACCAATAACTAGCTTCTGCTTTTAACATAAAGGTTGCAAAAGTAGTTTTCTGATCTTCTGACACCTTAGCAACTTTGAATACCTTCTCCATTTCCATTATCCATGTTTGTGCTTCAATTGGATTGGTAGTACCTCTGAATTCTGGAGGTCCTACTTCTTTAAAGTCCTTAAAGGTAGTGGCGGGGGTTACTTGAGGATTCATTAATGCTCCTACCAATAAATTCAAAAATTATTTTATTGGGTTGGCATCCGCTTCCCCATTTCTATTAGTAGACCCCTCAAGGTTATTTCGAGCTTGAGGATTTCTTCTTGGTGGCATCTTGCTATTTAACACTGTATTATTAGATCCTTTCACATATTCTTAGAGACAAATAATAATTCTTTAACATTAGCTGACGCAAGACATATATAAACATTCTTATATATTCATATCATAGGATGCCTTTTTACATTGCTCATAAAAAACATCCGGTATTCAAACCACATATCTCACTCATTATATCAAACTCGAGATTACATCAGTTCATTCTACTATTTACATTCAAAAGATATATTATATTTAAATATATATGTCATCACATTCATCTACTTCTACCTAAGGAAGCATTCCTCGACGCACTCCATCTTCGTACTCTTGATCCATAATATGAGTCATCAATTCTCGATCTAACATGAACCAGTGATAATTAACATATATCGGATAACGATATACTCTGTCTTTAGCTCTTCCAAATGCAGTCTAGAAGGCATACGCCATTTCATCTATCTTAGCCTTTTTATTCCTAACGTCTTACTCTACATTGTCAACCCTTTTGGCAGCTCTAACCCAGGCTTCTTCCATCCTTGCTCGCTCTGTCGACTCCTCCCTCAATTGGTCTTGCATGATCTCATTCTTAGCCACTAACTCTCCCTTTTTGATACTCTGAATGTGCCAGCTTATACTCAAGCTCTGCGGTTCGTGCAGTAAGATCTTGAACTGATGTTTCTTTTTGTGATAGAGCAATTTGATGCTCCGTGACTTGCTCCTTTAAATCTTCAACTCTATGTTGTAATTCCAAGTTACTATTATACACTACATCAAACAATTAAGCTCCGAATGAGGTAGGTGGTACCCCGTCCGAATCTCCCTTTGCTTTATTTTCTTCCTCAATTTCTTTAAAATCTTCTTCAGGATTTGATTCCGGTTCAAACTCTCGGCCTACTATGATAATCAATGAAGACGGCTCCACTGGTGCCAACTGCTCTCAAAATGTATGAATGTCTTGAGGCTTCTCATTCCCAGTCTGGCTGAGTTCCCCTATCTCAAGGATATTGTCACCAAAATTTTTAATTTTAATTACTACTTGCAAAAACATAAGTCTATTAACAACAAGTAAGCACATAAATCATTTAACAGTTATATTTAATGAATTTCCACAATTCATTTCCTAAAACTCGATATAAGTTTAACAAATCGCTATGAATTCGATTCCTATAAGGCTATATCCTAAGGTTTCCCCACCTAAGGTTTATAACCTATGACTCTGATACCAACCTATGACGCCCCCAAATTCGGGTATCTATTACTCACAGATTCAGTGCTCACGATCATTCACATCACCTACTATTTTACTCAAATCACATTTGATAACCTATATTATTATAATAGTTCTTACCAAATATAATATTTACATCATCGGAACCCAGGTTTCTAACCTTTAATTTACATATCGTGATGTCGTAAATACTACATTATATTCCAAAAATATTTATATTATTGTTGTTTAAACTATTACAAAAGTTACAGCTATCCACTTATTTACTCCTGCAATTTTCCTTTACCTTTATCAAATGAGGGTCCTCCAGCTTTGTCTTTTTTAACTGAAATTTATTTAGCAAGTATGTGCAACAGAATTGCCTAGCAAACAGTACTAATTAAGAACAATAGAATAGAAGAAAACAAACAATAATTTAGCAACTAAGAGGAGAATTATTTGAGTAAAGTCAAGCTGCAACTACAGAGTTTTGTAAAAGCTTTATATTCTATGAATACTTAACTTAAAGATTCAAAACAAAAGAATTAAACAAATAACTGGGGGTCACAAGACAATTGAACTATGTCCCAGGTTACCAGGTATTTCTACCTTAATCTTTATCAATCTAGGACTGTGGATAACCATCTTCCTATGCCGGGGGATCAGCCCATTGTACCTATGTATTGTGCACAAACATATTAATGCTACAGCGTATTTCGGAACCATAGTCTTCGATAACATGTCCCCTATTTATAGGGTTGTTCAACTCAGTTTAGAAGAGCTGATATTCAAGGAAAGTTGATGAGTATATCTTTATAAAGGATCTTGAATCACTCACTAATTATAATCTAGTCGAATTCAAATGGCATTGATTCTATATTTTAATTTATGTATTAAATAAAACTCAATAGCAGTTGGAATAATGAAGTCATATATGAACAATTAACCCAAGATATTGAACATATATTTTCATGTAACAAGAATCTATGTTCAAGATTTTGTATTATAGAAAGAAGGTTAGTATACTTGCCTTTTTGATGCGAAGCTATCAATTTTACGTGATTACACGAATTCAATGTGTCATGCTCCTGTACCGAACCTATGCAAATGCATAAAGTTATTACAATACGCGATATTACTATCTACTATAAATTCTACGTAACTTGTACTTTGAAAATTCAATATCTCATTTCCAGCTTTTCCATATTTCAATAGATTTACAACATGTTTTATTACTTTCTAATACTTTCAATAAATCAATATACTCATTTTTTTATGAGTTTAAATTTAAGTTCAAGTTAATCAAACACTTTATAATTTAATATATTTTATATAGCTCAATACACGCTCATTCAAATAATCTTGTTTTAAAGGTTATATTTCTATTTTAAAACTATTCATTATCATATTTATTGTCTTTATTTACAATATTATATACTCATTATATTTTATATACTAATCAATATATGCTTTATTATTTTATCTTAACTTGCATAAACCCCATGCTCAAAATTACAAAACAGTCCCACAAAGCCATCGCTACAAACTAACTGTTAAAATAATCAAATTAAAACATCCAATAAGCAGGCCAGGCCAGCTGCTGCAGCGTGGCGCAGTGCGCAGCGCGCACAGTTGCTCCCCAGCACTGCTCTGTAGTCGAGCTTCAACAGCCCTCTTTTACTAACTTTCATCTTTCAACATACTTAGTTAAACGCAATCAAACCTTAACATGATACAGTAGGCATAACATAATATTTAAAAGAATTGTAACTCAGCTGTAATGGGTACTTTAAGACAAGTATAACAAGTACCAAAATTGTCCACAGCCTAAACATTTTGCAGCAGCACAACACAGCCAACACCCTCATGCTGCTGCTGCTGCTACTTAACTGCATGTAATAACCCAATATTTTTATATAATTAAATAAGAAATTTTGCGTATAATTTTTTTTTTATGTTTTTCAAAATAAATGTGGGAATATGTGCAAGGTAAAGAATATGCATATATGTGATAAATATATATTTATTTATTACATGAATGATTTTGAATTAATTTTTCGATAAAAGAATTGTTGATTATTATAAATTATATTCTTATAATAAATTAATTTTGTAGTAAAAATATTTTATTATTTAATTTTCATGAAAATATGACTAATATATTATTTCAATAATATAAGAAATGATTTATAAAATTATTATAATAATTATTTTATTATATGAATTAATTAAGTTAATTATTTTAACTTAATTAATAATGGGATATATTAGGTAAGGGTCATTATAGATCAAAAACCTAATTTTGATCTACGCTATGAAATTTCAGAATTTATACAATTGTTATATAATTATATTTAAAATGAAAGTATATTTATGTGAAGAATAATAAGAAATTATTTTCTTAAAGAAATTGGATATTAAATATAATTATTAATTATATTTGTCTCCAAATATATGTAAGTATGTTAATACAAGATATGATTATGAATTATATATATAATTATGATAATTAACATAATTATATGAATATATGTTATGAATTAATTTATATCATTTTATTTAAATATTAACATAATAATTGATCATGTTGTATTTAAATGAAAGTGGGTATTTATGTGATTAAGGAAATAATTTATAAATCTTAAATCTAATTTTCATGTTCTATGTAATTAGGTAACTAAGTATGATTAAGGAAACCTAATTTTCTTTTTAAACACTTTAATTTTTCATTTTAAACCTAATTATAAAATCTTAGAAATTAATTTTTTTTTAAAACCTTATGGTTAAACCCTAAGGATTAGGCAAATGACTTAAGTGCCATTAAAATTGTTAGCAAAATGACTTAAATACCCTTTTGTCACATTCTTTAATAGGTTGCTTGCAAATCTTGCCATATAATGTGGTTGGTAAACAACTAAGATACACCATGTGTCTAAAATATCAACATATCAGCCATATACATCAACCATATACATTGTATCAATAATATATATAGATTTAAGAGAGAGAAAATCACTAGACAAAGCTCATTTGTGCTCAAACCCACAACTAAACCATTTTCTCTCTAACCCTACGAATTTCATTGATAGACCAGTCCCAAAACAAGTCCCTACCACTTCCATATCAAATCAGGAAGCTAAGAATCAAGATTTATCAAAGAGAAGGTATAAACCCTAACTTAGAATCTAATCTTGCTTGATATGTTAAAAGTTATGTTTTTGTGTTTAAACATGTTATATGTAGTGTAATTAAGTGATCTGGGTTGGTATATGATAGATTCATAACATCTAGATGCACAAATATGAAGTTTTCAAAAATTTGGAAAAACTAAAAAAATGGTCTGACAGCCATATGTCAGAGCTCATATATCTTTGTGTGTTAGATGTTATGTGTAATTGATGTTATAAACTTGTTCTATGCCATGAGGAGAGTAGACTGGAAGTGGAATCAAGTCCATACCATGTTTAGAGCTCAAGATATAAGTGGTCAAACATGGTTGACCGATCAGATTTTTAATTTCTGGAAAACCCAGAAATTTTTCAAGTGTTGAACAGTTTCTGACAACCATTTTGTAAACCTTGGATCTTGCTATTGTTAATGTTTTGGACCATGTTAGTGTTTGATATTTATAGTATGACATATGGATTACACAATCATTCCATTAGAACACCTAGATTAACAACAGAATCAAAATTATTTAAAGTCAAAGTGGGTTGACCGACCATGACTTTGAGTTTCTGGGCTGCCCAGAAAATGAAGAACAGCCTCTGACAGCCACTTTGATTGCTTATAACTTCTAGTGTGATGTAGTTTAGCCATGAAACCTTTTTGTGCTTGTAGTATTACATCAATACTACATAGTTAGTACACTTTCAAGTCCAGAAAATAACTTGACCACGGAATTACTGATGGTCAGAGTAGGTTCCTAAGGCGTGTTCTTGAAGGCTCAAGAACACCTAAGGCGACACTTTCCGTCGCGATAGCCCTTTAGCGACGGTTATAAAATTAAAATTAATTATATTAATTAAAATAAATAGAAATTAATTATTAAAAATTCATAAAATTATTATAAAAATTATTTTAACTTATAAAAATTAACTTTTAATAATTTGAGATATATTTTATTAATAATTTAATTTATTTAAATATTAATGATATTAAATTTATTTAATAATTGTATTAAATAAATTACTTAAAAATGATTTTAATATTTTAAAAATCATTTAAAATTATATTAAAGCATTAAAAAAATATTTTAAGTTATAATAAATGACTTTTAATATTTTGAGTTAAATTTCATTAATTAATATTAATGATAATAAATTTATTTAATAATTATATTAAATAAATTAGTTAAAAATGATTTTAATATATTAAATTTTTTTAAAAAATGATATTAAGGTTTTAAAAAGTATTTTAATTTATAATAAATAACTTATAATATTTTGATAAGAATTTCATTGCTATATTAATATTAATGATAATAAATTTATTTAATAATTATATTAAATAAATTATTTAAAAATGATTTAAATATTTTATAAATCATTTAAAGGTGAAATAAATATTTTACAAATATTTTAAGTTATAATAAATAACTTTTAATATTTTGATATGAATAACATTAATATTTTAATATTAATGGTAATTATTTAAAAATGATTTTAATATTTTAAAAATCATTTGAAAGTAATATTAATGTTTTAAAAATATTTTATGTTATAATAAATAACTTTTAATATTTAGAAATAAAATACATTAATATTTTAATATTAATGATAATTATTTAAATATGATTTTAATATCTTAAAAATCATTTAAAGGTAATATTAATATTTTAAAAATATTTTAAGGTTATAATAAATAACTTTTAAAGTGTTGACATGAAGTTCATTAATATTTTAAATTATTTAAATATTAATGATAATGAAATTATTTAACAATTAAATCAATAAAAATGAGATAAGTGTTTAAAAAATTATTATAAATGATTTTAATGTTTGGAAAAATATTATAAAACATAATTAAATTATCTAGTATAATATTTAAGTTCTTGAACAAAGTTTCATTAAAAAGAAATTTGTTAATTATCCGATAATGCAATCGGGATGCCGAAACGATACCGAACTCAAGCCAAATCGACATAGTTTGACTAGATACTCGTTTTTATGTGTTTTAATGACTGTTATGGATATGTGACAACGTGTTTAAGTTGTATAATGACTGCAAATGAGCAGTATTATGTGTTAAGTTGTATTATTCTAATTGAAAGAATAATTCTATTGATGATAGGACCTGATATTAAAGATAACAGATTAAGCTATACTACGTAACAGTAATCAGCTATCAAGGCAAGTACCCTAACCTTACTCAAAATTATATTGAGCAAGTATCTGAACTATTCTAATTTCATTGTACCAGTTTTTAAATCCTACTCGTTAGTAGCAAATATTCTAGAATTTTTCATATCTGGACAGGCTATTTAAATTTTTGTACTGTCTGTCTCATTATTTATGAATAATACAAGGTTATATAACCTTTTTATTCCAATCAGCTTCAAAAAGAATAGTTAAGATACTATCAAGTACATCATTCTTTTCTTACTTGAAAAAGTTTACATTGCAAGTTTCTTTACTCAAATTATTATTGATATCCATGATTTGATTATTTCTTATTATTATCTCATTATTGTTTGTTATCATACAAGTGTCCCCACTTGTATGAGCTATTGTATTCATGCAAGAACTCTTGAACTAGAACTTCTTTGATATGATAAATTATGTTACATACTATTAAACTTCGGTAGACGTTTAGGGTTTAAAGACTGTCTAAGCTATTTGACTAGGCTAGACAGAGTTGAATTGTACTGCTAAATAGTATTGGTTATGATAAGGTCATCCAACTGAAATGTTTAGTTAGGATTTCAGACTGAGAATGAACAACCCGAAATGGAGAAAATGTTTTTGTGCCCAAGGCGAACAGAGTGAATGAATTTATCGTTCAAACAGATAGTATTGATCAATACAGGACATAACGGGGCTGATCACCCTACATGTCCGTAAGACCAGAGCGGTTTACAGATGAATTTCTGTTTAAACCTTTTCGAAAATGAAAAATAAAAGTTCATGGTCTATTGACCACTCAGCATTTATAGTCACTACGTCGTTTCAAAATTTTAAACGATTTGATATGTTATTAAGATATATTTCGAAAGACTTCACAACTATTGATTCGTTGTAGAAGTATACCTCAAAGAAAATATTTATTTCTTCCAACTAAAGTTTATTAACTGCTATTACTTGCTGAGCAATTAAATGCTCATTCTTGCTTTAAATTAAATATTTTCAGCTACGCGTGATCAACCAGAACGCTCTGGCAAAAACAAAGGGAAAGGAAAGCTGCAAGAATAAGCTTTATAGTATCGTGTGTAATAGTTAGACTTTATTAAGATAATATTATTTATTATCCATCATATAATAAATGTTTAAAGGTCGTGTACCTGGGATTAGACAACTCTGATATGTAAATTAAGTTTGTTATAATTATTCCGCTCAAAGAAATGATATCGTGTAGCACCAAGTTCGGGTTTCAAGTACCTGGATTTGGGGGCGTCACAGGTTGGTATCAGAGCTTTAGGTTAGAAACCATAGGTAGGGAAAACCTTAGGCTATAACCTTAAGCTAGATAGAAGCATTGAAAAACAAATAACTCAAATAGAGTTTAAAGGAGATGAATTAAGCAAATTCATCGTAAAATAAAACAAAAATAACTTATATAAACTATTATTTGTTATGTGTATATATTATGTACTAATCAAGATAATTTGTGTATAGATGTCAGGAAGAAAAGGATTAGAAGACTCTCATATCATAAAGAGGGAGCAAATCACTCCGCCTGAATGCAACCAAGATGAAGTAATCATTTTGGAAAACATAGAACCAGAACCAGAAATGGTGTTATTGACATATAGTGATTCAGACACTGAAGTTGGAGCTGGCCAAGCATCAATGAAAGTGCAAAATCTAAAAAAATAAGTTGTTATGTTTGGAAAGGTTGTTGGAAGTGGAAAGGCTACAAAATAGCCAGTTGCAAAAGGCGTTAATCGAAACAATGGAAGAACAAGATAAGTTGAAGGTTCAAATTGAACAAATGGGAGCCAAATGCAGCAAATCGTGTGCAGCTCCAAGCCAGAAAGGGAAAAGAAAAATGAATGACCATAATTTAGGGAATTCTAATTTTAATCAAGGGAACTTCAAGAAAGTAGGAACGTGTGTGAACTGTAATCGGAAACATGAAGGCGTATGTATGAAAGGACAGAATGTATTCTATAATTGTGGACGTGAAGGACATATCTCATCTCATTGCCCTGATCCGAAGCAATGCGTATGTTTTATATGTGGGTTGATAGGTCATCAGGCAAAGACTTGTCCAGGATCTAAGGAAAGTGTAGGAAATGAATAGGATAAGTAAAATAGGATTATATATAGTATGTATAGGTGTGAAATGTATTACTTTTGCAGAAGTATCATGATGAATCCCGACTTTTGTTGTCATTAAGGGATAGTAGCTGACTATGGCAGTCTGTATTATGTAATGAAAAGTACTATGTACTGTTTGAATATGAATATAAATATTATGATATTATTTTATGTCAAGATGGTATGTTGATTAAATGACAATTTGTTAATTCAGCAAGCTGAATTTGGGAATCCAGCAAGCTGAATTGGTCTAAAATTTAGGATTTTATATTCTATCTTTTATGATACCATTAATAATGGTATATGAATGTTAAGGTAATAACTTTAAAATTTTGTTTAACCAGATAATGCTGCCAAGAAGAGAACCACGAACCCGAAGGGTGGAAGACTTTGTTAACAATGCAGGAGGTCAAGCAATTCTTATGCAAGATTTTGTGAATATATTAGCTGAGGCCATACAAAATCGAGCACCAGCCGAAGGAAATCCTCTAGGAAATCAATTGACAAACTTCAAAGATTTCAAGGCAATAGGACCGCCTGAATTCAAAGGGACGACTGACCCTATAGAAGCCCAAACTTGGGTAAAGGAAATAGAAAAAGCGTTCGTTATTGCTAGGGTAGCGGAGGAGCAAAAGACAGGTTTTTCTACCTATATGTTAAAAGGGGAAGCGAACTTCTGGTGGGCGGCTAACCAAACTCGAGCCGGAGCAGAAGTGGTAACATGGACAAGGTTCAAAGAACTGTTTAACGAGAATTACTTCTCGTCCAGTATGCAGGACAGGATGGAAGTTAAATTTCTAGAATTGAAACAAGAAAATATGACCGTCTCAGAATACGCCGCCAAGTTTAACGAATTAGCTAGGTTCGCTCCACAACAAGTGAACACTGAAGCGCGGAAGGCACGAAGGTTCGAACATGGGCTGAAACCCTGGATCTACAACAAGGTTGCAGTGCTGCAGATTAACTCTTTTGGAACGTTATTGGAAAAGGCTATCATTGCCGAAGGAGGAAGTGAGGCCATGAGTCTCTACAACAAGGAAAAGAAGAATAGGGGTAGGATTGAAGGAAAAATTAAGGTGGAAGGAAATAGTGGAAGTGTAAGTGGAAAAAGAAAGTGGACAAATTCGGGAAGTACTGATAATAGTCAGGGAGGAATAAGGAAAAAGGTGGAACCATGTGGAAATTGCGAGAAGAGTCACTCAGGTGAGTGTCTCAAAGGAAAGTTTGTGTGTTACAAGTGCGGGCAGGAAGGACACATCTCTCCTAATTGCCCCAACCCAAGGAAGAATAGTGGTTGTTTCATCTGAGGATCAACTGATCATATGGCAAAGGATTGCCCAAAAAAGAAATGCTGATGGGGGAAATGCGAATGCTGGGAAAAGCAGTGGAAAGCTGGCGATCACGTATCCAACTCCGACAAACAAGCCAACTGCGAGGACCTTCAATATGACGGTTCAAGATACGGTAGCAGCCGGAGATGTAATTCCAGGTATTTTTCGAATACATTTTAATTTCGTATATATGATTTGCTTATAAATAATAAATCAATTTATTAAGAACTTTTGAAGGAGGAATTTGAGTTCTTTTAGAAATCAAATTTCCATTTAATCAGATAGACAAGCTTTATTTTGAATAGTTAAAGATCAGTTCGATCGAATCAGATCGAGATCTACTTGCAATGAATATTTATATTATTTATCCTTGTGTGTATAAGTTTTGAAACGGTGATTCCGGGGACGGAATCCTTATAAGGGAGGGTGAATGTAATAACCCAATATTTTTATATAATTAAATAAGAAATTTTGAGTATAATTTTTTTTTTTATGTTTTTCAAAATAAATGTGGGAATATGTGCAAGGTAAAGAATATGCATATATGTGATAAATATATATTTATTTATTACATGAATGATTTTGAATTAATTTTTCGATAAAAGAATTGTTGATTATTATAAATTATATTCTTATAATAAATTAATTTTGTAGTAAAAATATTTTATTATTTAATTTTCATGAAAATATGACTAATATATTATTTTAATAATATAAGAAATGATTTATAGAATTATTATAATAATTATTTTATTATATGAATTAATCAAGATTAATTAAGTTAATTATTTTAACTTAATTAATAATGGGATATATTAGGTAAAGTGTCATTATAGATCAAAAACCTAATTTTGATTTACGCTATAAAATTTCAGAATTTATACAATTGTTATATAATTGTATTTAAAATGAAAGTATATTTATGTGAAGAATAATAAGAAATTATTTTCTTAAAGAAATTGGATATTAAATATAATTATTAATTATATTTGTCTTCAAATATATGTAAGTATGTTAATACAAGATATGATTATGAATTATATATATAATTATGATAATTAACATAATTATATGAATATATGTTATGAATTAATTTATATCATTTTATTTAAATATTAACATAATAATTGATCATGTTGTATTTAAATGAAAGTGGGTATTTATGTGACTAAGAAAATAATTTGTAAATCTTAAATCTAATTTTCATGTTCTATGTAATTACGAAACTAAGTATGATTAAGGAAACCTAATTTTCTTTTTAAAAACTTTTATTTTTCATTTTAAACCTAATTATAAAATCCTAGAAATTAATTTTTTTTAAAACCTTAGGGTTAAACCCTAAGTGTTAAACCCTAAAGATTAGGCAAATGACTTAAGTGCCATTAAAATTGTTAGCAAAATGACCTAAATACCCTTTTGTCACATTCTTTAATAGGTTGCTTGCAAATCTTGCCATATAATGTGGTTGGTAAACAACTAAGATACACCATGTGTCTAAAATATCAACATATCAGCCATATACATCAACCATATACATTGTATCAATAATATATATAGATTTAAGAGAGAGAAAATCACTAGACAAAGCTCATTTGTGCTCAAACCCACAACTAAGCCATTCTCTCTCTAAACCCACGAATTTCATTGATAGACCAGTCCCAAAACAAGTCCCTACCACTTCCATATCAAATCAGGAAGCTAAGAATCAAGATTTATCAAAGAGAATATATAAACCCTAACTTAGAATCTAATCTTGCTTGATATGTTAAAAGTTATGTTTTTGTGTTTAAACATGTTATATGTAGTGTAACTAAGTGATCTGGGTTAGTATATGATAGATTCATAACATCTAGATGCACAAATATGAAGTTTTCAAAAATTTAAAAAAACTGGAAAAAGTGGTCTGACAGCTATATGTCAGAGCTCATAGATCTTTGTGTTAGATGTTATGTGTGTTTGATGTTATAAACTTGGTCTATGCCATGAGGAGAGTAGACTGGAAGTGGAATCAAGTCCATACCATATCTAGATCTCAAGATATAAGTGGTCAAACACGGTTGACCGATCAGATTTTTAATTTCTGGAAAACCCAGAAATTTTTTAAGTGTTGAACAGTTTTTGACAACCATTTTGCAAACCTTGGATCTTGCTATTGTTAATGTTTTGGACCATGTTAGTGTTTGATATTTATAGTATGACATATGGATTACACAATCATTCCATTAGAACACCTAGATTAACAACAAAATCAAAGTTATTTAATGTCAAAGTGGGTTGACCGACCATGACTTCGAGTTTCTGGGCTGCCCAGAAAATGAAGAACAGCCTCTGATAGCCACTTTGATTGCTTATAACTTCTAGTTGTGATGTAGTTTAGCCATGAAACCTTTTTGTGCTTGTAGTATTACATCAATACTACATAGTTAGTACACTTTCAAGCCCAGAAAATAACTTGATCACGACATTACTGATGGTCAAAGTAGGTACCTAAGAGCTGTTCTTGAAGGCTCAAGAACACCTAAGGTGATACTTTCCGTCGCGATAGCCCTTTAGCGGCGGTTTTAAATTAATATTAATTAAAATAAATAGAAATTAATTATTAAAAATTTGTAAAATTATTTTAAGTTGTAAAAATTAACTTTTAATAATTTGAGATATATTTCATTAATAATTTAATTTATTTAAATATTAATGATATTAAATTTATTTAATAATTGTATTAAATAAATTACTTAAAAATGATTTTAATAGTTTAAAAATCATTTAAAATTATATTAAAGCATTAAAAAAATATTTTAAGTTATAATAAATAACTTTTAATATTTTGAGTTAAATTTTATTAATTAATATTAATGATAATAAATTTATTTAATAATTATATTAAATAAATTAGTTAAAAATGGTTTTAATATTTTAAATTTTTTTAAAAATGATATTAAGGTTTTAAAAAGTATTTTAATTTATAATAAATAACTTATAATATTTTGATAAGAATTTCATTGCTATATTAATATTAATGATAATAAATTTATTTAATAATTATATTAAATAAATTATTTAAAAATGATTTAAATGTTTTATAAATCATTTAAAGGTGAAATAAATGTTTTACAAATATTTTAAGTTATAATAAATAACTTTTAATATTTTGATATGAATAACATTAATATTTTAATAGTAATGGTAATTATTTAAAAATGATTTTAATATTTTAAAAATCATTTGAAAGTAATATTAATGTTTTAAAAATATTTTAAGTTATAATAAATAACTTTTAATATTTAGAAATAAAATACATTAATATTTTAATATTAATGGTAATTATTTAAATATAATTTTAATATCTTAAAAATTATTTAAAGGTAATATTAAGATTTTAAAAATGTTTTAAGGTTATAATAAATAACTTTTAAAGTGTTGACATGAAGTTCATTAATATTTTAAATTATTTAAATATTAATGATAATGAAATTATTTAACAATTAAATCAATAAAAATGATATAAGTGTTTGAAAAATCATTATAAATGATTTTAATATTTGGAAAAATATTATAAAAGATAATTAAATTATCTAGTATAATATTTAAGTTCTTGAACAAAGTTTTATTAAAAAGAAATTCGTTAATTATCCGATAATGCAATCGGGATGCCGAAACGATACCGAACTCAAACCAAATCGACTTAGTTTGACTAGATACTCATTTTTATGTGTTTTAATTACTGTTATGGATATGTGACAACGTGTTTAAGTTGTATAATGACTGCAAATGAGCAGTATTATGTGTTAAATTGTATTATTCTAATTGAAAGAATAATTATATTGATGATATGACCTGATATTAAAGATAACAGATTAAGCTATACTACGTAACAATAATCAGCTATCAAGGCAAGTACCCTAACCTTACTCAAAATTATATTGAGCAAGTATCTGAACTATTCTAATTTCATTGTACCAGTTTTTAAATCCTACTCGTTAGGGAGCAAATATTCTAGAATTTTTCATATCTGGACAGGCTATTTAAATTTTTGTACTTTCTGTCTCATTATTTATGAATAATACAAGGTTATATAACCTTTTTATTCCAATCAGCTTCAAAAAGAATAGTTAAGATACTATCAAGTACATCATTCTTTTCTTACTTGAAAAAGTTTACATTGCAAGTTTCTTTACTCAAATTATTATTGATATCCATGATTTGACTATTTCTTATTATTATCTCATTATTGTTTGTTGTCACACAAGTGTCCCCACTTGTATGAGCTATTGTATTCATGCAAGAACTCTTGAACTAGAACTTCTTTGATATGACAAATTATGTTACATACTATTAAACTTCGGTAGATGTTTAGGGTTTAAAGACTGTCTAAGCTATTTAACTCGGCTAGACAGAGTTGAATTGTACTGCTAAATAGTATTGATTATGATAAGGTCATCCAACTGAAATGTTTAGTTAGGATTCCAGACTGAGAATGAACAACCCGAAATGGGGAAAATGTTTTTGTGCCCAAGGCGAATAGAGTGAATGAATTTATCGTTCAAACAGATAGTATTGATCAATACAGGACATAACGGGGCTGATCACCCTACATGTCCGTAAGACCAGAGCGGTTTACAGATGAATTTCTGTTTAAACCTTTTCGAAAATGAAAAATAAAAGTTTATGGTCTATTGACCACTCAGCATTTATAGTCACTACGTCGTTTCAAAATTTTAAACGATTTGATATGTTATTAAGATATGTTTCGAAAGACTTCACAACTATTGATTCGCTGTAGAAGTATACCTCAAAGAAAATATTTATTTCTTCCAGTTAAAGTTTATTAACTGCTATTACTTGCTGAGCAATTAAATGCTCATTCTTGCTTTAAATTAAATATTTCCAGCTAAGCGTGATCAACCAGAAGGCTCTGGCAAAAACAAGGGGAAAGGAAAGCTGCAAGAATAAGCTTTATGGTATCGTGTGTAGTAGTTAGACTTTATTAAGATAATATTATTTATTATCCATCATGTAATGAATGTTTAAAGGTCGTGTACCTGGGATTAGACAACTCTGATATGTAAATTAAGTTTGTCATAATTATTCCGCTCAAAGAAATGATATCGTGTAGCACCAAGTTCGGGTTTCAAGTACCTGGATTTGGGGGCGTCACACTGCACGCCTCATGGTCAAGTTCTCATTTTGACATTTTCCAACTCACATACTACACATCCAATTGAGGCAAATTTTTGATATATTATAGAGGGCATGACAAGCTATTTTTTAAAAATAAAGCACAACCTAAATGAGTACTTTAAATGAGCTTTTCAGAACTCTAAAATGCTCTGCCTAAACAGCCATTTAGCTAGACATAAACAGGTCACTTCCCTTAAAATTAACTTCTAGCTTAATTTGATTTATACCAATTACTCAATTTAATTTATATATCATACATAAAGATATTTTAACCTTAAACCTCTCTCAAATTCTTTATTTAAACTAAACAGTCCCTAACAGGACATTTATCGAACAATATGTTTGCATGCCATTAACTTCAAAATTTACAATCAATTACTTATGGTTTGATCCATATTTTCCATCCTTTTAACTCCGCACAACAACTAAGCTCCTTTCTTCTAATTCATAAGCATCACAACAACAACTCATATTATTTCGCATAAATATGTAAGTAACTTATGAACTTTTGTAAAGCTTGCACTTACCATATGTTTTGTGATTTGCAAAGTGAGATTTGCGGTGTGCGATGTGCGATGTGCGATGATATGCGATTTGCGATGCAATCGGCGATAATATGCAATTAGTGAGCATATTCAATTTCTGATGCAAACAGCATTGACGATACAGTTCCATTAAAGACAATACCAGGTAAAGGCATTTCATCAATCATTCTCCCCAGCAGACGGGATCAATCATTTAAAATCTAACACTTATATATCATTATATACTTTACACGTGGCATTGCATCATTGGATATACCTTGTCATGTATCAAGTGTCTAGTATTCTTTATCGTGTTCATTTTATTGCATTGCATAAACATGACAAAGAGGGGCATCTGTAGACACTCAAAATTTCTCTTTCCTTTAACTAACCTTACAGGAGGGTAAAAGCGTAATCTCACCTCCCCGTGGTAGGGCAAAAATGTAATTTTGCCCTGGCAACAACATGTTCAAGCAATAATCATCGAGCTAAAAATAGGGTCATAAGAAGAAATCACAGCGATCCCCGAGCCGCAGACAAGCTAGTCGACTGTCCCGCTGACTCCAGAAGATACCCGTTTACTTTTTGCTTCATCTTCTCTGATCCAAAAATTATCAAACTTGATGACACTGTGTAGCCCTTGAAAATAGCTTTCCAGATTGGTATGGCTTGTCTCCCAACTATTCTCGAATAAAAAGGAATGAACAACCGACTACAAATCAAAGCGAATGACTAGCTGACATCTACCTAGGGATGGTTTTTCCCTTTTTTAGCTATCTTCCTTAACTCAAAATTGGACGAATAATATACCATTGTGAAGCTATCAGAAAGGGATTTTCGAAATGATATGACACGTCTCCTAAATCCTCCTGGATTGAGAGTTATTGACGTTTAAGCGGACAACACAAAAACTGACTTTGTGGCAACAAAATCGAACAAGTGGGGCCCACCCCAGGCCAGCCATAGGTGTACCTGCGACTGCCTCTATTGCATTGTAGCTGCCCCTTTTCCTCTTCAAATGGACGGATTTCAACAGATCTAGAGGGATCTTAGCATTCTAGAGAGAGAACATTCTAATTGTAGAGAGAGAGGCTCGATTTTGGTCCTAAAACACCATTAAATCCAACTTAGCCTAGCATTATATGTATAGATCTTGTGCATTTGAAGTGTATAACTCAAATAAAAGTTCAAGGAAGTTATTCACATCATTTCCCAAGGTAAAAAAGCGACTCTTTGTACATTTCATTGTAAATATAGTTCAATCTATTAGATATATTTCAATGTAGTGTTTATATATAGCTAGACTTGTTATTTTGTACATATATTGTGTGTTGGTTGATAGAACTATCTATTTTACCGATTTGTTTGTACATATCTAGTTAGAAATCAAGTCTTGTTACTAGATCTACCCGGATCTATCCCTTAATCGGTTCATGAGTTTCAAAGCTTGAACCCCTATGCTAGATCAACTTAGATCTGGGATAGATCTAGTCATTTTAATGCTTTTAGTCTATTTTGATTACTCCGCAGTGCCCTAGATCCATATCTAGTGGTCAGGGGGTCCTAATAACTCGTAATAGGGATTCCAATCAATAATCACCTAATATCGGGTTTAGGATACATTATATATATAAGTTTAAACATGTTAATGTGAGCCTAGGAATCCCGAGATTGAGATCCATTGATCGGATCTTGACTAGATTCCCACGATGGACTTTCTGTTTACAATGTAATATTAAATCACGCAAAAGCATTGTATATGTAATATTAGATCTTAAAACGAGTTCGAGGGCTTTGTCCCAAGAGATCGGATTTAAGATCTCGTGATAGTGAAAACTTATGATTGTAGGTGCTCGAGTCTATCAAGATGATTTTCATGCCCGATGATGGTCTTTTTGATGCTTTCCTTCATGCATCATCACCAAAAGTAATTTTCAAATAAAACAACAAATAACTTTCATAAAAATAATAAAGAGCTTCGGGGTTAGACCAATCTAGGGTTAATAACTGGAAGTATCAAAGGACCTTGATTCCTATTTAGCGAAGGATTTGAAAACCTTATTTTCCAAAACATCACTTCATTATGTTTTGTCTAAAATTAAACTTTTTCTTAAATCAAATCTTCCGTGCATAGGTCCAAATAGGTACAACACTACTTTCAAAATAATGTCACTTATAGGTTAAAACTAGGATTAGAACAGCTCTTAAAAGAAAAGCACTTAACACAAGTCGAATAAATATTAAGAACACACACACACACTCACATTTCATGCTTAGGAAAATCAATAAGATGCAATAACCATATTTTCAAGTTTTTTTTTTTGGAGGGAGGGTGCCCAAAACCTATCCCCCTCCCTCAACCAAGCTCCTGAATTCCATGAATATCGGGTTCCAGACCAATTCTACAAAATCATATATTGAGCCATATTGCGAAAACCTATAAAATTCGAATGAGTTGGTATGTCCCTTTAAACACTATACCAAATGGCGGCTCTGTCTAAATCGGCTCAATCATTAAAATTAATATTTTTAAATAGTCGGCATTCATGTCGGTCTTGTTTTCCTAAAGAGATCTCACCCTTGTAATAAAACTCAACCTAGTAAAACGGTGCAAAGGGGTAAAAGAGAGCGGAGAGCAACTCCATTTCTCTCTTTAGGAAGAAAGGCTTCAAATCTTTCCCAGCGTCGACAAGATCAATCATTTTCTTCCTAAGAGCAAGCAAAGTATGTACTTATTAGCATCTAAGAATTTAGATCTTATTAGCATGCTCATCGTCATGATTTAAAAAGCATTGCTTAAAACTATGAATTTATCACATATAAAATATAACATAATATAGATAAAATAAAATGTCTTTAATAAATTAATTCTTTTATTGATAAATGAATAAGATTATAAAGTATATGTTACATCATATCAAATGTGATTGCTTACGTGCATATTACTTTCAAGTATAATAATCGGTTGTTTGAAAATTAAAGCCCTCCTCACATCATTTTTTTTTTTTGCAAGTTCTTTCTCTCTTTTTTTCTTTTCCTCACTATTTTTCTTTTCTTCACTCTCAATCTTTTCAATCACTCTTTTCTTTTCATCATTACTTTTCTCTAAAAAAAATTCTCACACACTATCTCTTGATCACTCTTTTGCTTTTGATCATTTTCTTGTTTTCTCCCACTCCTTCCTTCTTTCCCATCTCAAATATGCATCAGGATCACTGATCCTCCCTTAGAAAAAACTCCTTCGACTTTCATAAGTGCTCATATAATTGTAATCATACATGTTTGCTGCAAAACAAAGGTTAGTAGATAAAAACTTTCCTCACCACTCCTTTACATGTTTCGCTCAAATAATGTTTCACTCAATTGTACGCTCGTGTATCACTCAATAGGCTTTTTATCTCTAATAATCTCATCACTCTTGCATTTTACTACTCTAATGTTCCCTCTTATAGGTTCTTTTTGAATTCACTAAACAAATAACAATTTACTCTTGTACGCTCTCTTTAAATTTCCATGTGTAGGCTTTTGCTTGATTCGATTGGAGAATGATGTATACGAATGAATTCTCGATTGGAATTTGACGATTGAACAGTGTGCTGCAAGTTTGGTTAGCACAATACAAATTGAAAATTTTCTATATTTTTTGGCTCAACATTTCAAATACGAAAATTAAAGATAGATAACTCGCTAGAAAGACTTGGCCTTGATACCAAATGATAGACTCCACGGCACGCTTGCGTGAGGTGGTCGTCGCACGGATTGTTTTAAGCAAAGCTGTATGGTGGAACACTCACGACACCACAACCCTTCGCCTATATTGAGACGAAAATCTTGATACAATCGTTTGCGCTAAGAAATCTGCATTGAATGGACACCAACGACACCTTGACCCAATGCTTATATGTAAGCAAGAACCTTGATACAATCGACAATTGATATGGTAGAAGACGAAACACAACTATGATTTGTTGTATGATAAGTCAAAGTTGAATCTCAAAAAAAAACTAAGAATTAACTAAGGAATTCTTTAAAGAACTAAACAAGAGAATAACCTCATAAGTATATTGATAATCTGAAAATTGTGTCAATTACATCAATTGTAACCCTTAAATTATACTAGTGACAAAAACTCTAATCCTAATACGAATTGCAAACCAATTTGGAATAGAAATCCCTATTTCTATAAAGCAATAAAAAATTATTTAGAAAGTAAATCTCTCTTGAAAAGAAATCCTAATTATAATAGAATTTGACAAATAATTGAAAATCCCTAAAAATCATGCTAATTACCTAAAACAAAAGAACACAAAATACAATATAATTTGCCTAATATTTTAAAAAACAAAATCTTTTCTAATTTTTGAATTGGGCTTGTATCAAATTGATCCAAACTTGTGTCTCATGCTCTTTAGCCTTCTCTTTAGGTTTCCTTGCGTTAGCTTCAACCTAAACATCTTGGATCAATTCATTGAGGCCTTGTTTGAACCTCTTAGTTATAGCCTTTATAATTGGTCTAACTGACTCTTGAATTGGATCTCCCCACGTCCTTTTAGTCTTGTTTGAATCAACCCATGTCATGTCCTCATCAAAACTTAAAATCGGTTATCCAACCGAGTTGTCGAAAATAAGAAAATGAACACAACGAGTATTATCCTATAATGGACAGATGAGAGAACCGGAGGCAGAACACGAAAGCAGTTGTTACCCATAATAACTTAAGGAAATTGATATTTTCACATATTAAAATGATATTTTCACATGAGTCTCTCACATGGAGGTAAAATTCACTCACTGTTCATATGAAAGGGATCATGTGAAAATATCGGTTCCCTAATTTAATAGGCAATAATTCTTAGCGTAGCTATGTGTTCGGCCTTACCTAACCCTATTAAAATTAAAAAAAAATTCTTTACGTGCTTACCCAAAGCTTTAGACGGTTTACACAAAACATTTGACCAAATTTATTTATTCTTCAAATATGAAATTGAAATAAAAAGTTATAAGATGGTCAATACAAGTACACTTTTGTTCATGTCTGCGATAATTGCATTTAAGCTTACAATACACATAATGCATCAACATATCTTTATTACTGACTTTTGATCAACCTAACGGAGAGAAAAAGGTTGAAAAAAATAAAAATAAAAAATTGTGGTGGTGGGGGAGGGGGGGGGGGGGGGGGGAGGGGGAGGGGGAGGGGGAGGGGGGGAATAGATGCTTAACTTGATGCCAGCGCATTGCACAGTGATTTATATGCATCAACGCAGTGTTTTAATTTATCTTCTGCCATTGCCTGAAAAAATGCATATACTTATTGTAAGGACTTCTAAGGAGAAACGGATAATGGAGTATCTCAATACAAATGCAAAAGCAGAAAAAAGCTGTATAGTAAAACCCGACAGACATCAGGGTTTTTTGGTGCCACAAAGTGATTAGAGTATAAATAAATAAATAATTCAAAATTCTCTTCACCATCTCAATATAGGTTTAGACTATAAAATTTTCATTTATGAGCAATGACGTGGCTTTCAAATATATTTCCTAAAGAAAAGAAAATAAATATTTTGTCCACCATTGAAAATGTTTTCCTAACAATATATAGACCGCGAGCTTTTAAAACGCTACCTCCACAAGGAACTAAAGGCCACATTTTTAAATTTTCCAATCCATTTGACGCATAAGCAGTTAAGCACTATTGAAACAAATGCATGGACACAGTTTCAGAATGACCTAGAAGTTATTGCAAGTAGATATTTATAACCATGATCAAGAGTTAAGCCATTGATCCCAGGGTGATCCATCTAATTGATCCCGTCAATACAACATATATCTAATGCTTGAGAGGAGAGCAGAAGCTTTACAAAAACTTACCTGTGAGGGGCCTTGATGCTTATCGGGATGCCAAATCAAAGCAGACAAGCGGAAACTGCAAGTAGAAACTGTTCTTCTAAGATATTTTAACCAAGTTGCAAAAGACTTTGCACATAGTAATGTAATAGCAAACCCGTTCTAAATAATAGGATCAACTTTGACTTTTCACTATCAGTTTTAAAATATTTTTAAATTTAAAATTGACGTAATTCATTAAATTTTTAAAAACAATAAATTTTGTTATTAGTAGTATTATTTAGATAGTTTACAATTTTTATAATTATATTATCTAAAATAAAATTAATTCATATCAATTTTAAATTTAAAAATAGCATTTCAAAAAGTCAATATTGATCTTATATTTTAGAAAGGATGGAGTATATTAAGGAACCTAGTTGATGGATAACAAGAAGCCAGATGCTTAAATAAGCAGGAAAAAAGAAGAATTAATCACTTACGCAGTTTTGACTTCTTCAATCTTTAAAGGACCTTTTAGGGGCAGACCAAGTATTGTTTTATGAGAACATGAACCTAGAAAACGTGATTCACCATCAGAGTCGATTTCACTTGCAGTATCCCATTCTTTATTTCTAAAGTTAGTCCAGTTTGGATACTCTCTCCATTCAAATCCAGATGTTGAACTTTGGAAAGAAGATTCCCTCCATGACTTAAATGACCAAGTATAACATCTATTCCAAAAATATGCTTGAAAGATTGGTTCAGGATGTTCATCAAAATTGTCAAAAGGGCTGCCTCTTCTGAATTTAGCTGGCACAGGAAAGGAAAAACATCATATTTTAGAAAAGTACAGGTCAACATGAAATTCAGAATGAACTGATGGAAGAACTACTAAATATAACATGAGATTATCACTGATATTTTACTTACTTTAGATTCTAAAAATAGCAAGATATGAAATCTATATTGCATCACAATACCAATGCAATGTTATATTTAAAATATATAAAAGTTTCATAACAATATACCGTGATTGCAACTTTTGGGAGATGGTGAAAAAATAAGTAACCCTACAAAATCTAGTCCCCTTAGCCCCTACAACTATCTTCTTCTGGTTAATGGACGATAGGACAGTGAAAGAGAGTGGGCGAGTGTCAGGAAATGGCAACTTGGGAAGAGGGGAATAATTAGTATATTCTAGAATTAGTCATTTTGGGTGCACATGTAAACACATGGATAGTTTGTTACCATGTGAGTGATGGATAAGAGATGTGTAGGTTAGTAGAATTTACTTTTTCAGCATTTGATAGCTATATATAGATGTAATGGGAAGAGTATTCCCCAAGTATTGAATATATGAATTTTGTGAATGAAATGAAGAGAGCTTGTTTAAGCTTTCTTTCTCTATCTCTCGAACTCGGTGAGAAATTACTGAGTTCTCCTTCTTCCTCCCTTTTTCTCTCTGTTCTCTAATTCTATCTTACTCTCAAGTCAGGAATCCTTTAAGGGCTTGACAAATTGGTATAAGAGCTGAAGTCCAAACTCATCATCTTCTTCCTCTAAATTCCACTGTTCTTCTCTATCTTCAACCTCAAATATCTTCTCTTCTACAAACCCAAACCAAACTCTACTTCTTCTACCTTCTTTTACTCTTCAAACACTACCTAGAACCAGCACAAAACCATCGGCAACAACTGCAGATCACAGCCGCAAAACAGCAGAAAAAGGAATTTTGGTGCTCTGTTTTTCTGCCGAACCTGCAACTCAACAAAATTAAGTGATTAGTCACTTGTTTCAAGTAATAATCACTTAATTATTAATTGTTTCAGTCTTATAGTAGTATCCCATAACATAGTTCTCATAAACATCAACACCCAAACATGTTTCAATCAATATTTTGCTTGTTCTTCTCAGTCGGAGAAAATTTCCAGATTCTGGAAATTAATGATGTTTGATCTGTTTTGTTTGTGTTTAGTGGTTCAAATTAACTTGTTTGGCATATCTAGTAGTAGTTTAAAGATTCAAAATCCATAAATATCAAAATCAATTTCCAGAGTTTTTTCCAGTTCAAATATTAATACAGTTTCAGCTATATTCATAGTGTTCACACTTGTTACTGCAGAGGTAATTAGTGTTTATGCTATATTTTGATTCCAGAGTTTCCAGATTTTTTTCCAGTTCAAATATTAATACAGTTTCAGCTATATTCACAGTGTTCACACTTATTACTGCAGAGGTAATTAGTGTTTATGATATATTTTGATTCCTTGGTGCTATAGCTTCTTTTGAGTGCTCATTTACTCATTAAAATTCAACAAAATAGCTAGTTGGATTTAAACTTGCTATATCTCGGATACTCAGTTGTTTCACAAAGGATATCCATTTCTTACGTATAAAACCACTAATGCTCACTTACTCTCATTCAAGTAGTATTGCTACTACTTGAAATTAATTTCCAAACTCAGAATCACAATTACCCTGTGATTCATTTCATTTCTATTCTCTGTAAGCATGGCTGATCCTTCACAAATGTTGTAGCAGGATTTCATAAATTACAGAGAATACACCAATGAGAAATTACAACTCATTGATAAGAAAATGGACCATTTCATGGAAGGTATGAATGAACTGTTAAGGCAGAAGAGCCCAGATATTGATGACAGGTTTGAAAATCCTTTTGGGGATAATGGAAGGGGCAAGAGACATGTACATATGTTACAAAGAAGAAATAGGGGTTTCTTTAGGGACTCGACGTGCTGAGCAAGAAAGAGCTAGAAGAAATGAAAAAGATGATGCTCAATGGAGGAGGAATCAAATTGATGATGATGGAGAATAGGGGAGAGAACTGAAGCATCTTAAATTGGCGTCCATCGTTTACTGAACCTCCCCGCTCCCTCTACAACCAAGACACCCATGCTTACCTACCCTAGAAAAGACTTTAATAAACTCAAGCCAATAATTATAGCCCAAAGAGTTGAGAGCAAGGCTAAGGGCCTTTGTTTCTATTGTGATGGGAAGTACACTATGGACATCAGTGTAAAGCCCCCTATAATTTCATGATCACTTGTGAGGATTTACAGAACTGTGAGGACCCTCAAAAATGTGAAGAATACTCTGAACCTCCCCAATATGATGAAGAGCCCGAGAACAGCACCCCACATGATTCACCAACACAGGAAAACCTAGAAGTTTCTCTTAATGCTCTTGAAGGACAATCCAACCCACAAACTATGAAGATGACTGGGTATATACGAAAGAGGCCCATTTCTATACTTATTAATGGTGGGAGTACTCACAACTTCCTAGACCTAAAATAGCTCAAAGACTTAAGTGTGCTTTTGAACCTACTCAACCCATGCTTGTCTCTGTTGCAGATTTCAATGGAAGATGGGTGATTTTTTCTTCAAAGGCACAGTTAGGTTGCTACCCCTAGGGGGCTATGATATGGTACTGGGAGTAAAGTGGCTTAAAAAATTGGGGCCAACTATTATGGTAAGAAGCTCTTTTCTAGAGCTTAAGATGATTACCTAGGAAGGACTAGTAGAGCACATAAAAAACCATGAACATGGTTCTAGCGGTAGTCCATTCAATCCCTGATCTAACTAGAGCACCTAAATCACAAAGTTATCAACCCAGCTGTAATTCTATAAATATCCCTAACCTAAACTCAGAACCAAAATTACAAACTCTACTTAAGGAATACTCAGATATATTCCAAGAGCCCCAAGGTATGCCACCAAAAAGGTCTTTGGACCACAACATTCCTCTTAAAGCTAATTCACCACCCTTTTCTATTAGGCCTTACAAATGCTCCTATGACCAAAAGAATGAGATAGAGAGGCTAGTCCTGGAAATGTTACAATCTGGAATCATAAGGCCTAGCCAGAATCCATATGCATCTCCTTTACTCTAAGTAAAGAAGAAGGATGGTAGTTGGAGGTTCGGTATAAACTATAGGCATCTCAACTCTCTCACCATAAAAAATAAGTATCCTATCCCACTCATTGATGAGCTACTGGATGAACTGCAAAGGGCTAAAGTTTCACTAAGCTAGACTTAAGGGCTGGATACCACCAAGTTAGAATGAAAGAATAAGACATTGAGAAAACAGCTTATAGAATGGTGGATTGTTTGAATTCACAGTCATGCCTTTTGGGCTTACCAATGCCTTCCAAAATTTGATGAACCAAGTATTTCAATCTCTCCTTAGAAAGCATGAATTGGTATTCATTGATGACATCCTAGTATATTTTAAGGATATGAAAGAGCATTCTAAACATCTTCAAGGAGTGTTTCAAGTCATGAGAGAACCAATTATTTGCTAAAATGAGTAAGGTGCTGTTTGTTTACCTCTTAAGAGGTCTGAATGGACTGCCTCTTATTCGCTAAGAGGCAGTGTTCTGTTTGTTTTTTTTTGTTACCTCTTAATGTCTCTAACCGGTTAAGATATAAAATCAAGTCTAAATAATTAGGAGGCAAGTTTGAATGAACATTGCTATTTTTTGGACAAAAATACCCTCGTTAATATTATCATATTCCTTTCCTATCCACCAACCAGATCTACCACCACACCATCACCACGCCACCATCACCAAACACCACACCATCACCACGCCAGATCTGCCACCACACCAGATCTGGGGAGGGGGAGGAGGGCCGGCGGGCATGGGGGAGGGGAGGGGGCGGCGGGGATGGGGGAGGGGGCGGGGGTAGATGAAGAAAAAGGAGCAGTGACTCCTTTTGTTTTTGTTTTCTATTTTTTTATAGTTTTGTTTAGAAGGTTAAAATGGTAAAATACTTTTATTCAGACATTTTGAAAAAAGTAATTATCAAATAATATTTTTTCATTTAGATACAATTCTATTCTGATGCTCTATATTATTTAGATGTCTAAACTATTCAGATCTTAACCATCAATTTTATCAAACACAACCTAAGTGTGCTTTTGCCAATCTCAATTTAACTACTTGGGGCATGTCATTTCAAGTACAGGAGTAGCAGTTGATCCTTCTAAAGTCCAAGATGTGTTAAATTGGCCTACCCCTAGAACCATCAAACAGCTAAGAGGTTTCCTTGGTCACACCCGATACTACAAAAAATTTATAAATGGATATGGAACTATTGCTAAACCCATTACCATATAACTTCAGAAAGAAAATTTTGGGTGGAACTCAGAAGCTGAACAGGCCTTCATAACTCTTAAAAAAACCTTCACAACCTCTCCAGTCCTAGCATTGCATGACTTTACCAAAACTTTTGAAGTGGAGACTGATAAGTAGGTTTTATACCTACTTATTGGACGCCAACTTACTATGATTATGGCTTAAACTCAAGCATTTTAGTGTCTTTTAACGCATTTTATCTTTGTGTTATGCATTTTAGGCAGGAAACTCTTTTGGCATGAAATGGCACAATAATGGCATAGTTTGGCAAGGGATTGGATAAAGGCTATGTGGAAAGCTGAAAAGAGGAAGCAAATGATGGAGTGGGCAAGAGAAAGCATGAAGATGGCATGAGGCACAAGCATAGGAGAATGGTCTTAAGGCAGTAAATGTGAAGGAGCTAGAAGCAACAAAGAAGCAACAAGGATTGCACAAGGCATCACAACAGAAACCAGATTACATCAGTAGATTTTAACAGCACGCGCGGCAGCGCCAGGAATGTAAAGGAGGCTCGCGCGGCCGTGCCGATCCAATTTCTTTGACTTTTCAATTTTTTTACTCGGCTGAATGTAATGAATATAAGGGTTGTGTTGCTTTGAATGGATATCACTTAACATTATCAGACTTAGTTTTATTACAAGCATTGTTCTTATGTTTTCTAGGGTTTAGGATCTAAGAAGAGCTTGAGTGCTTAACTCATCTTCTCTTCTAGTTCAAGTAGTATTTACATTTCTAGGGTTCTCTTTGGCTGGGTTTGTGGACTGAACTTGAGCATTGAAGGCTCCTATTGGAAAGAGAACCACCAAGATTTCATTTCCATTATCTCTACTCTCTTTCTTTCATAGTTGTTTAAATGCTTGGATTAAATCCCATAACGGTTTGTGGTTCGGTGATGAACTAACTACCATTATGGGATTCTAATGGATTTTATTGCTTAGTCTAGGGTTTTATGCCTCTTTGAAATGTATGGATGAAAATGTATGGTTTGCCTAGATTGGTTGCTTTGTATGTTTAGATGCCTGATCAACATCTACTGTAATAGTTTATATGGGCTTGAAAAATGAAGTGTAAACTTAGATTTTGCCATGCTAGCATATGTTCGTGAAACTTGCACTCGATGAGTTTTGTGATTCGTAATCCGGATAGAAATATACTGTATTGCCATATGTAGTCTATAGGGGGCTTGCACTTAAACTGATATAGCTTGTAAATCACATAGACATATAGTGGTTTAGGTTTTATTGGTGTTCATGTGATTTCTACCTCTTTTGTGGATATTACATGATATGGACTTGGTTTATTGAAAAGCCATGTCTCACATTCGTGCTTCCGGCTAGCATTTCTATGTGATCATTTATACTTGACTTGAGGTGTTGTTAACCTAGATGACGCAATAGATGAAGTTGGGATCCCATATTTCTCTAATTTGAACCCCTTATCTTTTAATTAGTTAAGTTTATTTTAAAACCAGTCTCGTTATTTAAAAAACACTTTGACACACGTTTGAGCAGACGAAAATAACCATAGGACTATTGCATGATAGTTTAAGCCTGACTCCTTTCTCCGTGGGAACGATATCGACTTATCGAATTTATTACTTGTCGACCGTGTATACTTGCACGTGTTTTGTACCCGTTTTTGTGAACACCGAAACGGCGCAACAAGTTTTTGGCGCCATTGCCAGGGATAGTTGTTAGTTTATTACTATTGACATCAGTTTTTGTTAGATTTGACTGACTTGAACAAATCTCTTCTTATCTCATTTCTAACTTTATCTTTATTTGTGTTTCAGGTACTTGTGGGTAGTTTATGCAAACACGATCAACCAATCCTGAGTTAGTGCCTCTGCAAGAGAATATTAACGGCAGAGGTTGGAGAGCAAATACTAGAAACACCAACCCACAAGGAGAACTTGAACGACCCGAGCAAATGGCCGAAGAACAGAGGGCCGATAATAGAGCCTTAATGGACTACTCCATTCCCAAAATCACTAATCAAACCAGGAACAAGAAATTCAACAACATTCAAAATCAAACCAGGAACACTGCAGATGGTTCAAAACACTGTCCAGTTTGGGGGTGCTGCTTCAGAAGACCCAAATGAGCATATCCTGAGCTTCATAGAGATATGCGACACATTTAAATTCAACAACATTTCGGATGATGCAGTGAAACTATGATTATTCCCATTCACCTTGAGGGATAAGGCAAAGAGCTGGTTGCACTCATTACCCTCAGGATCAATCACCACGTGTGAAGACTTAGCCTAGAAATTTCTAACCAAATTCTTCCCCATGGCTAAGACTGCTTCCATGAGGAGTGCTTTGAGTCAGTTTTCACAGCAACAAGGGAAAACGTTGTATGAGGCATGGGAACGCTACAAAGAAATGCTCAGGAAATGCCCACACAATGGAATGCCTGACTGGATGGTGATAAATTCATTTTATAATGGTTTGGGGTGGCAATCAAGGCCAATCATTGATGCCGCATCGGGAGGAGCCCTGTGGGCCAAGGACTACCCGACAGCTTATAATCTGATTGAAACTATGGCGGCCAATGAGTATCAAAATCCAACAGCAAGAATGGTTCAACCTAAGGTGGCCGGAGTATTGGATGTTGATGCCATAACAGCATTGTCAGCACAAATGGCAGGACTGAACAAGAAGATAGATTCTATGGCTGAGAATAGATTGCAGCAAGTTGCTGTTATATGTGAGTTGTGTGCCGGGGCACACCCGACTGAGCAGTGTGCCATCACTACCGAGTCGGTCTAGTTTGTCAGCAACTACCAGAAGGCTCAGAATCAGTTCCCAAACTCCTACCATCCAACCAATCGGAACCATCCTAACTTCAGCTGGAGCAATAACCAAAATTCTCAACAGCCTCACACATCTCAACAAACATCTTACCATACACCACCACAACAAAATCAATACCAATCTCCTCAACCACCTCAATAAACATACCAAAATGCCCAACATTCCCAATATCAACCCTACCAACCAAAGTCTCAGCCACAACAGTCCCAACATCATTATGCTCCTAGAATGTCACACCCTCCTAGATTTAATCAACAACAAAATCAACATCACTTAGATCCCGTACCTCAGCAAGAAAAGAGATCTGAAATGAAAGAATTGCTGCTGAAGCATATTGCTAACACTGAGTTGATGATGAAGAGCCAAGCGGTGGCAATCAAGAATTTAGAAAATCAGATGGGCCAAATGGCAAATTCGATCAACAACAGACCGCAAGGCACTCTTCCAAGCAATACAGAAGCCAATCCGGGGAGAAGAGATGGCAAGGAGCAATGCCAAGCAATCACCTTAAGGTCTGGGAAGCAGACTTCTGATCTGGAGGTTGGTGCGACCGCTCCTCAGGAAGGCCAAAACCCGGTGCGGGCGCGCCCAAGTGCAGAAATTTCTGAGACAGTTTTGGAAGATGGGAAAGATGAGGGACATGCAATTGAGCCAGAAAAGGAAGTCACCAATGAGAAAACCAATGTTCCACCACAAGTAATCTACCCTCCTACACCATACCCACAACGAATACAAAAGCATAAACTAGATAAGCAATTTGCCAAGTTTTTGGAGGTTTTTAAGAAACTGCAAATCAATATTCCCTTTGCCGAAGCGTTGGAGCAAATGCCAAGCTACGCAAAGTTTATGAAGGGGATACTGTCAAGGAAGAAGAGGTTAGAAGACTATGAAATAGTGGCCTTGACAGAGGAGTGTAGTGTCGTCTTATAGAGGAAACTACCTCCAAAGCTTAAGAATCCAGGGAGCTTCACAATTCCTTATTTTATTGGGGAGTTGTCCTTCAACAAGTGTCTATGCCACTTGGGGGCAAGCATTAATTTGATGCCACTATCGGTGTTCACTCAATTGGGTTTGTAGGCTCCTAAGCCGATAAGCATATCTTTGCAGTTGGCCGATAGATCCATCACCTACCCTAGAGGCATTGTTGAAGACGTGTTGGTGAAAGTAGACAAGTTCATATTTTCTGTAGACTTTATAATTTTGGATTTCGAGGAAGACAAAAACATTCCAATTATTCTGGGGAGACCGTTTCTAGCCACCGAGAGAACACTCATAGATGTACAAAAGGGAGAATTGACTATGAGGGTTCAAGACCAAGAGGTGACGTTCAATGTCTTCAAGGCTATGAAGTTTCCCACAGATGAGGAAGACTATTTCAGAATTGATACTGTCGACAGGATACTACAAGAGGATACCAAATATTTGCTAAGTGTGGATCCATTGGAAAGTGCTCTATTGGAAGACTCAGACATAGAGGGAACTGATTTGGTGGAGTGCATACAACTTCTGAATACGGTGCCTCAGATGCGAAAGTTTAAAATTCCCATCGAACCTCTTGGACAGACTGGGGAGTCATCAGAGCGACTAAAACCTTCTCTAGAGGTGGCTCCCACACTTGACTTGAAACCTCTTCCGGACCATTTGAGGTATGAATATTTGGGAGAATCTTCTACATTGCCGGTTATTGTTGTCTCTGCTCTATCATCTGATCAAGAGAGCAAATTGCTGCGGGTCCTAAGGGAATTTAAATCAGCTATTATGTGGACCATAGCTGACATCAAAGGGATCAGCCCTTCCTACTGCATGCACAAGATACTCTTAGAGGATGACAGCAAGCCATCAATAGAGCAACAATGAAGATTGAACCTGATCATAAAAGAGGTTGTCAAAAGAGAGATCCTCAAGTGGTTAGATGCGGGAATAATTTATCCAATATCAGATAGCTCCTGGGTGAGCCCGATGCAGTGCGTCCCGAAGAAGGGGGTATGACAGTCGTGACTAACGAAAAGAATGAGCTTATTCCTATCAGGACAGTTATGGGATGGAGAGTCTGCATGGACTATCGCAAACTGAATAAAGCTACAAGGAAAGATCATTTCCCTCTCCCGTTTATTGATCAGATGCTGGATAGGCTAGCAGGCCACGACTATTATTGCCTCCTGGACGGTTACTTGGGGTATAATCAAATTGTCATAGCCCCCGAGGACCAAGAAAAGACCACCTTCACGTGCCCATATGGCACTTTTGCTTTTTGAAGGATGTCTTTCGAACTATAAAATGCGCCGGCCACTTTCCAGAGATGCATGATGGCTATTTTTTTGGACATGGTCGAACACAACGTAGAAGTCTTCATGGACTATTACTCTGTCTTTGGGGACTCCTTCGACATCTATTTGGAAAATCTGGTATTGGTGTTAAAAAGATGTGTTGAGACCAACCTCGTTCTGAACTGGGAAAAATGCCATTTTATGGTAAAGGAGGGTATCATTCTGGGCCACAAAGTTTCTGAGAAAGGTCTAGAGGTGGATAGAGCTAAACTGGAGACCATAGAAAGTCTACCGCCACCATCCTCTGTAAAAGGAGTTCGTAGTTTTCTCAGCCATGCAGGCTTCTACCGGCGTTTCATCAAAGACTTCTCGAAGATTACTAAGCCTTTGTGCAGTTTACTCAAGAAGGACGTCCAGTTCAAATTCGATGAGGAATGCCTGGTAGCCTTGAACATTTAAAAAAGAAATTAACTACGACTCTCGTCATTACAGCACCAGACTGGTCTCTCCCCTTTAAGCTGATGTGTGACGCCAGTGATTTCGCCGTGGGGGTGGTATTGGGACAGCGCAGGGATAAGATCTTTCATGTGATTTATTACGCAAGTAAAACCCTGACAGACGCCCAGTTAAACTACACCACCACTGAGAAGGAGCTTCTTGCAGTGGTCTATGCTTTTGACAAATTTAGGTCATATTTAATTGGCACAAAGGTAATTGTATATACAGATCATGCTGTGATCAGATACCTGATTAGTAAGAAAGATGCCAAACCTCGCCTTATTCGGTGGATACTTCTTCTTCAAGAATTTGACTTAGAAATTAAGGACAGAAAAGGGACCGAGAACCAAGTGGCTGACCACTTATCTCGGCTGGAAAATCCAGGGATGGATAGAAATGATAAAGTATTAATCAATGAGTCCTTCCCGAACAAGCAGTTATTTGTGGTACAAGGCGAGATGCCCTGGTTCGCGAATTTTGCAAACTTTCTAGTGAGCAATATTATCCCGTCTAACTTCAATAGAGCACAAAAGAAGAAGTTTCTGCACGATGTTAGATGGTACAATTGGGATGAGCCATACTTGTTTCTGCAGTGCGCTGATAGGGTAATCAGGCGATGCATCCCAGAGAGCGAGATGGAAAGCATACTGCGAGATTGTCACTCATCTGTGTATGGAGGCCATTATGGGGGCGAGAGGACAGCTGCGAAAGTGCTGCAGGCCGATTTTTATTGGCCAACACTGTTTAAGGATGCGCATAACTTTGTCCAAAGCTGCGAACGTTGTCAGCGCGTGGGGAATATATCCAAGAGAAATGAGATGCCTCTGAATATGATCCTCGAGGTTGAAATCTTCGACGTATGGAGAATTGATTTCATGGGGCCTTTAGTCTCTTCTTGTGGAAATTTATACATATTATTGGCAGTCGATTATGTGTCCAAATGGGTAGAGGTAGCAGCCTTACCAACAAATGATGCTCGGGTGGTTCTACGTTTTCTTCAAAAAAGCATATTCACACGTTTCAGGATGCCTAGAGACATCATCAGTGATAAGGGTACACACTTTTGCAATCGTCAGTTTTCTGCACTTTTGGCCAAGTATTGGGTGAATCATCGTATTGCTACTGCTTACCACCCCCAGACAAATGGCCAAGCTGAGGTATCAAATCATGAGGTGAAGAGAATATTAGAAAAGATTGTGAATCCCACACAAAAAGATTGGTTCCTCAAGCTAGACGATGCGGTGTGGGCCTATAGGACTGCTTATAAGACGCCACTCGGGATGTCGCCATACCAACTTGTGTACGGGAAGGCTTGCCACCTCCCCATGGAGCTTGAGCATAAGGCCTACTGGGCCATCAAGAAGCTTAATTTTGACTTAAAGGCTGCGGGGTAGAAAAGACTTCTCTAGCTTAATGATCTTGACGAGTTCAGATTGCATGCTTATGAGAACTCAAAGCTAAATAAAAAGAAGGTCAAAAGGTGGCACGACAGGAAAATCTTAGAAAGAACATTTGAGCCGGGGCAGGCAGTGTTATTGTATAATTCTCGTCTCAGACTATTCCCCAAAAAGCTCAAATCTCGATGGTCAGGCCCCTTCACGGTGAAAACCGTATTCCCGCATGGCGCAATGGAAATCTATGATCAATACCCGGACAAGCCCTTTAAGGTGAACGGACAAAGATTAAAGCACTACTATGGCGGCGAGGTGAATCGAGAGAAGGTTGCCTCGATCCTTTCCACCATTTGACCGATTCAGACAGAGTCTAGCTTATGGACTGTAAACAAGCGCTATATGGAAGGCACCCCATCATCTTTATCTTCTCCCTCATGTTTAATTCTTGCATCAAATTTCTCTATATATCTATCTCATGTTTAATTCTGGTCACTAATCTCCACATTTCCCTTCCCCCGTATAATTCTAAGTATTTGAAAAAGGTTGGCTATTTTTGAACATTGTGGTGTTAGGATGCTCATTGCCTACATTTTTGAACTTTAGGCATGTTGCATATATTTTGGGGAGTTAGAAACTTATTGTATATATTCTTTGGATTTGAACGATCATTGCCTATATTTTTGGACATTAGGCATAGTTGCACATATTTTTGGTGTTGAAAGCTCATTGAACATACATTTGACATGATAGCATATTGCATATAAGCCTATAGCAAAATTTTTTGGGAATATACATATTCCTCCATCCTTCGTATGTATTTATGATTTGGACACATTTCGACGCTTCCGGACCCGATCATGTTCACTTCCTCTGTATCATGCTGTAACATAATGTTGGTGTTATCATTTGGATAGTAAGTTTGTTGGGCCATAACTTCGTCGCTTTCGATTAAGTTTTATATTTTATGTTTTAAGGACCATCAATCTTGTGTATCGTGTCCTGGAGACCCTGAATGGTAAGCACATCTCTGGCTTGGATTGTATCTTTTGGTTCTTGGATCTAGAGGTGGAGCCAGTTCGGTAATTTTCTTGTGATTCATTAACATCACCAATACATTTTCAAGGGAATCACCAAGTGGAGTGAACACCCGATTTTCTGTTCTTTCAAATTTTCTCTTTCTGTCCTGGCATTGGTTGAATGTAGTTTATTGTTGTAATGACAGATTGTCTTCCATCTTCCAAATGGGGGGACTATGGTTGGGTCTTCTAACTTGCCCCTTTAAAACGAGGGATATTTCTTTATCGCCTTTCTTGGGTACCCTCAAGAGAATGTTCGCATATATGCCAGACTGTATATGCTCATCAACTGCTTCCAAGGAAGTGAGATCTTTAATCTTGCCTGCTTTCAGACCCATCTCTGCCATTTCGCCGTGTTTGATCATCTATGAGAATTGCTTTCCTATTCCAGCTAGGATCTTCTCATAGTAAGGGGCCTCTTGGATGTCTATGAAAGTCATCACCATTTTAGTTTCTGACATAGGTTGGCTAACCTGTGCTGCCATACGCCTCCTTCTTTGGGCGTATTCTCTGAAAGATTCATTGTTCTACTTTTTGACGTTAGTCACTTGGTATCGATTCGGTGCCATTTGCGACTGAAGCTGTATTGATTTAGAAAGGTATGAGCTAGCACTTCCCAGCTATGGATTTTGGCGTTGTCAAGTCGGGCATACCATGTTCTAGCCTCTCTAGTGAGACTCTTTTGGAAAAGATGCATTCTAAGGCTTTCATCTTCAGCATAAGACCCCAGCTCGCCTGTAACGCCCGAGAAAATCGAACGTTTATGTAAATGAGTTATATTTGATTTATTGAATAAAATTTGATTAATTGTTTATTAAACTGAGTAAGCTAATCGAAGGTCGTTCTATGACCTAGATATTTCAGAAATGGTTAGGATTCTGGCTATGTGCTAGAAATAATTGATGTGAATTTATAAGACGAAAATAAAATATTTTCGAGAAAAAGACGAATTAGGCACTATTCATAGATGAAACCCTAAGGGTTAGGGTTTGACCTTAAGGGTTAGGGTTTGAGACCCTAAGCCTTTTTGGGACTTTGGAGTGTCGGAATGACATTCTGTCGAATGATTTGACGATAATATACCGTGAAAAGTTAAGTTTGTCGAGAAAAGTTTTCTCGGGAGGAAATCACTATTCATCCATTTCTGCTCAGGAATTACTATTAAATTTTTGAGAAACGCGTAATGATGGGATTTCAAGACGAGATGGAATATGTAATAATATTTCGTTTATCGCTCACGAAGTTTTCGCGTGAGACTTAAAACCTAGAGGTTAGGGAAAGTGAAACCTAATGTTCATTAGGATTAAGTATAATAATAAATGATTATTATACGGAATGAATACGAGTATAATACGAGATATTATACCAATATAATACGAAGAGGATACGAGAATTAATACGACGTATAATTTGTATTTTATACAAAGTAAATGCATTCAAATTGAATTAAATTATTAACTAAACCCGTGGATCAAATTGATCGGTTAACGGCTGGGTTAAACTCATGGGGCGACCCATGGGGCAACCCATGAGCACATGAGTGGCACATGGGGGGGACAAGGAGGCCATGAGTTGTGCATGTGCTAGCACATGCTAGCATATGGGCCAGACATAGGCAAGGCAAGGCAAGAGGAGGTTTGGTCCAATGACTAAACTACCCCAAGCCTTGCCAATTCTATAAATAAGAGGCCTTTGCTAGCCAATTTGGTTGTTTGATCAAATTTCACTAATATTGAGAGAGAGAGAGAGAAAAGAAGAAGCTAGCTTGTGTCTTTGATAAGAACCAATCAACCAAGGAGCTAAGAAGTCATTGAGTCTCCATACTCAAGCAAACAAGAACACTAACAAAGGTATAAGACAAGAAAATATGATAATTCCCTTATTTTTCAATAATAGAATTGATAGAGAAGTGATTAAGGGAAGCATGAATCGTAAGATGGCATAAGGTTGGCTAAATGGTGAAATAAGAACACTAACAAGCCAACTAATGAAGAACTTATTAAAATCATGAGAATTTGAATGACGAGCATGTTAAACAATTAAAACATAAATGTTTAGAATGGTTAGAATCATTAATAATCAACCAACGGATTAATTCCATTGGGTTTGAAGTAAAAATATCGAAGAACGAAGATTCGGCGAAAGTTACGCGATTAGACGTTAATCGTCAAAATCGTGAATTTCCCGGAATAAGGGTTAAAAGTCATCGTGTGATTCAAAAAAGATGGTTTTTTATTACAACACGTTTAATTAGGTAAATAAGACTTGCGGGAGTAAGAACGAACCAATTCGGACTTAAAATGAAGAATTGAGCGTCGAACATTCACGAACATTTAACGAACGCGTAAAAATGGACTAATTGGCTAAATTCTCGCCAACGGATTCAGAAATGAATTCCAACTTGATGAAATGATAGAACATAACATTTATGAACTATTGGCTTTGGAACGAGTCAATTCCGAGTTAAAATGATCTTGTAACGAACTCGTTGAATTTTAAAATTTTCATAATCTGGGGGTTGGCGCTGCCGCACCGCCCAGACCATTGGTTCCACCGCTGCAGCGCCAAGGTTGGGTTTCTACACTGTGAGGCTGTAACGACCAAGAATTTTAAGCTCCATATTAATTTTATATGTGATTTAAAAATTTTAGGAGTTAATTTTTCAAACTTATTTAAACCATATGTGGTTATGTGCTTATGTGAATTAAACCTATGCGAATAATTGCTAGGATTTTTATTAAAGGGAATCACTAATTGTTATTTAAATTAGTAGATTAACCTTGAGACTTTTATATCAGAATATTGATAAAAGTGTCAGTAAATTATATATTCAAATTACGTGAATATAGTGTAGAGATTTAATCGTGTTTGATAAATTTCAATTGGGAGTAATTAGTTGATAATGTGATGATTAATTATTATTATGAATGAGTAAAAGATTAATATAATAATATTATGTTTACTTGGTTAAATTGTTTTATACAAGCATGTGTTATATTAATGGTAGTAACTATATATTATATAGTATAAGGTGGCATATTAATATGTCTATATACTATATAGTAAGATTTATTTGCATTAGTAAAGTTACATGATGTGTGTAAGAAAAACTTTTATGAATACCCTATCACCTTACATTAATATCAATAAACATTATTAATTGATAATACTTTCAGTAAGTTATTATAATTATTATAATAACAGTTATTATTATAATAATACCCAATTTCTTGATATTCGGTGTTTATATAATGTATATGGATTATATGATTGGTACATATGTACTTACTTGATACATTGTATTGTTACATTTCTAAATTTAAATAACATTGTGACACTAACTAAATGTATAACCTAAGCATACATGAAATGAAAGGTGTGTATATTATTTAACCCAATTATATTTATTATGGGTATAGTTGTATATTTAACCAAGTATTTGCTTACATTATACACCTTGCTAGATAATAAAATGCTGAGTTTGTTTGTCCCATATGAAGTGCCCAATTCCTCTCTTATTTCTCATACATGTGAACTCGCATGCTACACTAGTCTATCTTCTCCTCATTTTCTTCACAAGCTATAGCTAATCATGAGATGGGGAGTGGGTTTCATAATTTGATTCACCAACTACTCACCTACCATCCCTTGACCATTGTGTAATCTAGCAATCCTTTGTTTTGATTTGGTGAACAAAGCTTGAAACCGTGTATTGAATTGACTATATATATAGAGCTCTCTTCCCTCTCATTATCTTTTACTGAGTTATTGTTAAGTAGAACTTATATTCTGAATTTCTATTGAATTGAGAGAGTGAGAGATAGCAGCAAGCCATATAACAAAGGTATAATCATTGCACTCAAGTTCTTCATTTCTGTATAATTTCCTAATTCTTGATTCTTTAAATTGAGCATGGATTGATCGTTAAGTTGATTGGAACATGATTGTTAGGTGGTATATATTTATTATACATGTTAGAATTATGTTTGAATTTGTTTGGAACGATTTTGGTTGGAAAATTTTTGAGTTGGACTAGCAAGCTGCCGAAGCAGCTTGCTCTACGTTTGGCTGCCAGCCTGCGCAGCTGCGCCAGTGTTGCACTGGCCAGCGGCGCCGCTGCGCCAGTGCTTGTCTGCAGAAAATATTTCCTTTTTGCAATCTGTTCATGCTAACTTATGGTACTAGTTTGGATTAAGCATACTAGCATGAGTGATATATATATATATATATATATATATATGGATGTATTGAGGCAATGTAAACATGTTTCACTAATAGTTGCACAAGTAATTATAGTTTGAAATAAACTTAGTGTTTCATAAACTAACTTCGAATATGGAAACAAACTTGATATGTATACTTGGAATGATAGTATTCTGACCTTGCAAGCATGATAGCATGACTTAGAATTGTATGGGAGACATATTGACTTAAGTATGCGCATTTCATAATAGAATATGAACATGTGAACCCCACTATTGAACATTTCTAACGAAACATATAAGTTTCAAAGGTGAATGTTAGCATGAAAGTATTGTATATACATTCTAATTTGGTGAGCATGTTAATATGCATGATTAGAGTATTAAACGCACTAGCATACGTGTTTGAAAGACTCAAAGGTTTACAAAGGAAAACTTATGTTTTAAAAATGAAGCTTATAGTTTTGAATGCGAACTTTGTCATATAAGTAGCATGTGTATATTTTGATATTATGAGCATAATAGCATGTTTACATTGACATGAAATGTGCGTTTAAAGTGTTGTACACACTAGCATTCGAGATTGATGGATTTAAAGAGTTTTCAAGGAAAACTTAAGAACTTTCAAAGTAAACTTGACCAATAATTTTGTCTTGTGATATGAGAGCATTCATGTGGCTTTGGTATGTGTTTCTAATGCAAGTGAGTCATAGTTACAAAATACTTTGATTATACTAAAACGATCTTTGGGGACTTGGTATACTTTTGAAGGAGAACTTAAGATTTGAAAGTTAAATACCATGTGAGACATGTTGTGAGCATATAAGCATAAGTATTAATATTTCATCATGACTATAGACGTATTGACATGATCCTCATTTGTTTATATACAAATTTCACATGGGCATGCTAAATTATAGAAAATGAACTTCTAGTATGAACTACGTGATTAAAGTATATGTGTGTAGTATACTCGAGCATACATATTAGGTATTGTTTAGCCTTGTTATGAGATAGTATGACCGGAGTAGCGAACCTTTGAAGTATGAACTTGTTTAACTTAAGGTTTATCGGTATTAAACCTTATAACTTAGAATTATGAATGGAACCTTATAATATGTGTATCTTAAACTATATTTCATGATTAAAATTGAATGCTATATGTTTCAAGCCTATGTTGATGCTTATACACTAGTAATCTAAAGTTATTAAATCTAAGACTAGATTTGGATTGACTTACGTGAACTATGTGATAGAATTATATAATGACTAGATCCTTGTATGTGTAAGCTTATATTAGTTTATCTATGCTAATTGAAAGGCCGACTTGTTAATACTAGGTCGTTCCAACGAGTTTTATTAAAGCTATAATTATTTGTAGCTGAGCAAACAGGCAAGTTCTTTTGAACCCATTCTTGTATTATTTGCAAGTCTCCCTAACTTTACTCAAATTTATATTGAACAAGTTTTTTTTTGACTTACACTTATTTATTGTGCATGTATCCTAAACCATTGTATTACTTTATTCAACGGATATTGTAAGCATGTATTCGAACCCTACTTTTATTGTGCAAGTATTGTAAATTCTTGTACTACTTTATTCAATGAACCGTGTAAGCAAGTTTCTAAACTTCACTTGTTTTTGGTGAAAGTTTCCTATTGTATTTAGCAGGTTATTATTGTATTGTGCAAGTTCCCCGAACTTCACACGTTGAGTATTGTGCAAGTTCCCCGAACTTCACACGTGAGTATTGTTCAAGTTCCCCGAACCTCACACTTTGAGTATTGTGAAAGTTCCCTGAACTTCACTCTTTGATTTCGCAAGTTCTCCGAACTTCACACATTGATTATTTGAGCAAGTGTCCTAACCTATGCATGTATTATATGTAAGGGGTCTATTATTGTGCAAGTTCCCTGAACTACACAACTTTGGTTATTGTGCAAGTTCCCCAAACTACACAACTTTGGTTATTGTGCAAGTTTCCCGAACTTGCACCAGTTCATATATTGTGCAAAAATCTAAACTTCACTTTTATTGTGCAAGTTCCCTATCCTTCTCATATTGTATTGAGTTGGTTATTGTTGAATCGAAAGTTGTTTACTTAATTGCTTGAACTTTATTTCCAAGCATGTTATTTAGTGGTTTAATTACTTATCAATTATTCCACATCGATATTATTGATATCCGCACTTAGTGCATTTGACCTCGTACAGTCTTGGACTTGTACATTATTCAAGGTTCTAAATTTCTTGAACCGTGTCAGTTAGAGTCTGAACCTTTGCTCGGTCAGACAAGTGTATGAAGTTTTCATTAAAGCTATCCAAACCAATTGATGGTAAGGATTCTTAGACAGAACAGAACACTCCTCATATGTAGGAGTGTGCCCAAGTATCTAATATATGATACGAGTATGTAGATGTAAGTGTTATGCATATTCACGTTGTGCCCGAGGCTGATCTCCTCGCGGTACTAAGTTTCTGTAGCCAGTAGCCAGTAATCCAAAGGGTCAATTAACTATTGAACCATTGGAAAGTTATAGTTAAGAGTCTACTCGACTATCAGTCATTCTAAAGGCAATTATTATCATTGCTTTTAATATTCATATTGTTGAATCCTTTTAGATATTCATATTGTTGAATCTTTCTAATATTCATATTGTTGAATCCTTTTAGATATTCATATTGTTGAATCTTTCTAATATTTATATTGTTGAATCCTTAAGATATTCATATATTGAATTCATTGTCAGCTATTTTCCATTAATCATGATGTAAGACCCCAACTTTTATGAATAAAGATTTAATTTTCTTTATATATTATTTCGAAATAGTAAGGTTTTGATTTGATAAATATGAAAGTTATGGGTGAAATGTGCAAACATTTTTAAAATGAGCAAGTGGTTATAAAATATTCTTGTTGTCGGGGAATATTCGTTTGGTCGTGGAATATTCTTGTTGTCGGGGAATATTCGTACGACGGCGCAGCTATTTGTGGGCCCCCACAACGGAATAACTGTCGGATATAGAAACGGCGTAGTTGTTACCGTTAGTACTGTTGAAATACCCGGTGGTTAAAATACAGTACGCGGTGTTGCGCAGTAGCACACGGTATTGCACAGTATTTCGAGTTATTGAGTCTTACATGAGAAGGAACCTACTCAATTATTGTTACAGTATTTACTGTTCAATATTTTATATTATTGACTCAATAATTGCTACATTGATATTTTATATTATTGACTCAATAATTGTTACATTGATATTTTATTGACTCAATAATTGCTACGTTGCCATTTTATATGATTGATTCAATAATGGCTACAGTTGATATTTTGTAGTATTGATTCAATAATTGTTGTTGCACAGTATTTCACGTTATCAACTCAATAATTCATATTATTTGAATAATATTATTAGATAGCATTATTGACAATGTCTAAGGAAGTTCTGTCTAGGAGGGGTTATTTAATTGCGCGCCAGTAAGGAGAAGTCCTTATCGGAAGGCCTTTGTCCTGGGAACGACCTGGTTGTTAATATTGTAGTTCTATAATATTATTTATGAATAATTAATTATTGATTTATATGATAAGGAAATATTTATTTTGGGGATATTAAAGAAAGAATTTGTGCTAATGTGTTTTTTATCAGTATTTTGTTGTGAAAAATCATCTGTTTATGGATTTCGGATAATTTATGTTTGGAATTTGGAAAATTTCCTTCTACAAAGTTGTAGAGAATTAAATTTTCTATGGAAGGACGTAGAATTTGTATTTTTCTGACTAAGGGGCTATTTGTTATGAATTATTGAAGTTTCGGAAAATAAATATTTTTTAAATAAAATGGTGGGCCCCACTTTTGTTTCTTGGTTGAAAAATCCTGATTTCATAGCAGCCGGCGGCGGAAGGATTTTAGAAAAAATAATAATATTTTATTATTTTAGTCTCCTTTGGCATCCTAAGCTTTTCCTATAAATAGGGTGCTTAGGTTAGAATTGAAAATCACACCAGAATTAGAAGTTTTCTCTCTCTATAATATCGAGCGTATTTTTGTGAGTATTTCAATACTTTGAGTATTAGTATTCAGCGCAAGTTTCCTTCGGTATTATATCCGATATTCCAGCCAGAAGTGTTATTCTTTTGAGGTAAGGGATGTTATTTTCTTTCGTAAATGATATTATTCTTTTCAATATCATTATACAGAAATATTGTCATGGATTTTATGTTAAAATTCTTACTTTTTCCGTCGGGGTTACTATTCACGTATACGGCACTATTCACGTATACGGCACTATTCACGGGAAAATTTATTTTTCTTCTATTTGTCCAAATTGTCTGTTAAGGTTACTATCTTTGATTGTATCCAAGTTTTGAGCTCTATTCTTGAATTTTGCTCCATAATTGATTATTACGAGGTATTTTTGAATTGGATATACTAAAATACGAATCCTTGATCTTTGTCTTTTATCTCACTGGATTCGTTCTTTAAAATATTTTTCATCATCCTCAGTCCTAAAAGGTGATGTAACTGAATATCTTTGGCCTGTAGAGCAAAGATGAATGATTACCTGATGAATATCTTTGGCCGTAGTGCAAAGATGACAGGTGTTGAGATGAACATGACCACTGATGATACAAGTGAATATCTTTGGCCTGTAGTGCAAAGATGAATATTTGATGAGATGGATATTGATTGATGTTACAGGGATAAAATATTGATGATGAACGGTTATTTCCGCTGCGAATATTGATCTAAAACATGTTGTCAATAATATTTTATCTGAACTGTTGAAGGCTAACGATAATTTATTTTCCATTATCCTAGTCATAATATTCTTTACTGAGCTAGTTGAGCTCACCCTTTTCATCTGTTGTCCTCTTCAGGAAATGAGAATGTTGCGGGGACTAGTCGGGGGATAGAGTGATGGTCCGAGTTAGAGCAGTAGTAGTCCTCACTATTTCTGATAAATAGTGTGATAATAATTGTAATGAGGACTTAGTTTGAATCTTAATATTTTTTACATATTTGTATTGACACTCACAGATGTGTGGTCGTATTTTGCACGACCGTATGATATAAAGTTTGTATTTGAATTCTGTACCATGTATTTGGCGACTCAGAATGAGTTGGGTTGAATGGACCTATTCTGGGGGCGTCACAGTTGGTATCAGAGCTTAGGGATATGATCTCTGGCGGAGATCGGGGAATAGAACTAGGAGGGGAGAGACGAGTAAATCCTTCGCTAGTGTGTCCTACCTAAGCTTATGTGGTATTTAATTGGTCAGTCGGAGCATAGGGTTAATATGTGATATATTGACTTGTTTAATTAACCCTTGTTTTATGGCAGTATTTGAGAATGGCAGTTGAGAACGTTAACAACGAAGTGAATGAGACTGTGGAGACACCTTTAATCGTTAACCAGGAGAACGTGCAATAAGACGGCAATGTTCATCCTTAAAATAACGCTGGTCAGACGATAAACGATGACATGTTTAGAAGTTTTTTGCAGTTCATGCAAAATCAGACGAGGGAGACTCGTGTGCAACATACAGGTGGAGATAATAACAACACGCGAGCTGTCACTGCCAAGCAGTTCAAAGAATTGGGGCCACCAGAGTTTCTAGGAAAGCCAGATCCGATCAAGGCGGAGACGTGGATTAAACAAATTACCAAGATACTTGATTTCTTGGGATGCACGGAGGAACAGAAGGTTCCATTCGCCACGTTTATGTTCCGTGGAGAGGCAGATTACTGGTGGGAGTCTGTGAAGCGCACCCAGCCTGCCGCACTTAAGATGTCTTGGGAAGCGTTCCAGAAACTGTTCAATGACAAGTACTTTCCTGAAAGTATTCGTCATATGAAGGAAGTAGAGTTTATCAGAATCGAGCAAAATAACATGACGGTATCCCAGTACGAGGCTAAGTTCGCGGATCTGTCCAGGTTTGTACCTCATTTGGTGGAGAATGAGGAACGTATGACGCGGATGTTTCTAAGAGGTTTGAAACCCGAAATACGTCAATACCTCATTTCTCATAAATTTCCTTTATATTCGGATGTAGTAAACAGGGCCCAGTTGTTAGAACGAGATAATGATTATGTTCAACCAAGGGACCACAACCAAGGTCGTACCGGTGGCAGCAGTCATCGGAGCAATGACAACCAGCGAGGAGGAAAGTATGACAGAAGCGGTAACCACTCCGGTGGTTATCGTGGCCATGATAGTAGAAGAAGCGAATCGGGAGGAGATTTCAAAAAGAGAAGGTATAACAATGAGAACGTGAAGACGTCGACATCAGCACCAGCATCAACTGTTTCGAGGGGAGGAGAACGACCACCGGTCGTATGCTTTAAATGCGGGAAAGAGGGATATATCAGCCCAAACTGCCCACAACAATTTAAAGGATGCTATAACTGTGGAAAAGAAGGACATATAGCTCGAGATTGTCCTGTTGCGAAACCAAATTCAGCGGGGGTGGTGATTCCAAAGGCGGTTGCAGACAAGTCAAAGTCGGTGATTCCTGGAAGAGCGTTTGTCATGACAGCCCAAAACGCGAGGAATCCACACGAGGTGATTACGGGTAAGCTGATCATAAACTCTTGCGAAGTTTATACCTTGTTAGATACCGGTGCTACCCATTCCTTTATTTCACCTGCTTGTGCTCAACGTTTGAACTTGACTTCTGATAAATTAGACTTTGACTTATTTGTTGAAACTCCGTTAGGAGAAACCTTTGTTACATCTACAGTTTACAAATCTTGCTAGATTCAGATTGGTACCCTTACCTTACCTGTTGATCTTATATCTTTGAAAATACTTGCATTTGACGTGATTTTAGGAATTGACTGGTTAACCACTTACCATGCCAAAATTGATTGTTTTCGTAAGGTTGTTAGTTTTTATATTCCTAATCAACCTGTTGTACGAATTCAAACCACCAAACCACTAAAATCAGTCAATATCATTTCAAATCCCAAGGCTATTCGTTTATTGAAAAATGGATGTCAAGCTTTCTTAGCTCATGTCACTGATCTAAACCAGAATACATCAGATTTGAATGATATTTCCGTTGTTAATGAGTTTCCTGATGTATTTCCCGAAGAACTTCCCGGTCTACCCTCAGAACGTGAAGTTGAATTCTTTATTGACCTTGAGCCCGGTACAAAGCCCATTTCTAAAACCCCATATCGAATGGCTCCTATAGAACTTCAGGAGTTAAAGATTCAATTACAAGAGTTGTTAGACATCGGTTTTATTCGTCCTAGTACGTCTCCTTGGGGTGCTCCTGTTTTATTCTTAAAGAAGAAAGACGGGAGTATGCGACTTTGCATTGACTATCGGGAGTTGAACCATGTCACCATCAAGAATAGGTATCCGTTACCTCGTATTGATGACCTGTTCGACCAGTTGCAAGGAGCGCAATTCTTTTCAAAGATCGATCTTCGTTCTGGATATCATCAGTTGAAGATTAAAACTAAGGATATTCCAAAGACTGCTTTCAGAACACGATACGGGCATTATGAGTTCTTAGTCATGTCTTTTGGATTGACTAATGCTCCTGCTGCTTTCATGGATATGATGAACCGTGTACTTAAGGAGTATTTAGATCAATTCGTTGTTGTCTTTATTGATGACATTCTTATCTATTCTAAAAGCCGTGAAGATCATGAACACCATTTGAAGTTAGTACTTCAAAAGCTTCGTGAGAACAAGCTATATGCTAAGCTGAAGAAATGCAAGTTCTGGTTTGAGGAAGTAGCATTCCTTGGGCACGTGGTATCGAAACGTGGAGTATCTGTGGACCCGGCGAAGATTGAAGCAATACAAAGCTGGGAGCAACCTAAGTCGGTGACCGAAGTACGAAGCTTTCTATGCTTAGCTGGTTATTATCGGAGGTTCGTAGAGGGATTTTCTCGAATCGCTACTCCATTAACTAAGTTGACTCGGAAAGATACAAAATTCGTTTGGAGCGAGGAATGCGAGAAGAGCTTCCAAGAGCTCAAGAGGAGACTTATCTCGGCACCTGTTCTGACAATACCATCTGGTTCGGATGGATTTATTATTTACAGCGATGCTTCGGGCAAAGGGTTAAGATGTGTTCTCATGCAACATGGGAAAGTCATAGCCTATGCCTCGCGACAACTCAAAGAATATGAGAGGAATTATCCTACTCATGATCTAGAGTTGGCAGCAGTCGTTTTCGCGTTGAAGATCTGGAGACATTACTTGTACGGAGAGAAAGTGGAGATTTATACGGATCATAAGAGCCTTAAATATTTCTTCACTTAAAAGGAACTCAACATGCGGCAACGACGTTGGCTTGAGCTGTTGAAAGATTACGATCATACTATCCAATACCATCCTGGAAAAGCGAACGTGGTAGCTGACGCGTTGAGTAGAAGATCATATGTGGGAACGAGTGCGATAATGTAAAGTATACGCGTAGAACCAGCTTTGATTGATAAAGTTAAAGCTGCTCAAGCTACAGATGCGGAGCTGATGAAGATGAAGAAGAAGGTGCAAGAAGGTGCCATTCCAGAAGCAAGAATCGATGAAGATGGAATACTTCGAGTCAACTCCAGACTTTGTGTTCCTAACGATTTCGACTTGAAGTATAGAATCATGATGGAGGCACACAACACACCGTTTGCGATCCATCCTGGGAGTACTAAAATGTATCGTGATCTTCGACATACATTTTGGTGGAGCAATATGAAGAGAGAGATCGCGGAGTTCAACTCAAGATGTTTAACTTGTCAACGTGTAAAGGCGGAGCATCAAGTGCCGAAGGGTCCATTGCAACCACTGGAGATTCCGAAATGGAAGTGGGAACACATTACGATGGATTTCGTTACGGGTCTTCCCAAGGTTTCTCAAGGCTTAGATGCGATTTGGGTTATTGTTGATAGATTAACCAAGTCTGCTCATTTCTTGCCGATACGAGAGACTTATTCCCTTGAACGTCTTGCTCATATGTACGTGAATGAGATTGTGAGATTGCATGGCATGCCAGTATCCATAGTTTCGGATCGTGATCCCAGATTTACTTCACGATTTTGGATCAATTTGGAGAAAGCTATGGGCACGGACTTACGCTTTAGTTCGGCTTATCATCCTCAAACAGACGGACAATCAGAGAGGACTATTCAAACTCTTGAAGATCTATTGAGACTTTGTGTTCTAGACTTCAAAGGGAGTTGGGATAAGTACTTACCATTGGTGGAATTCTCCTACAACAACAGTTATCAGGCAAGTATAGGCGTAGCTCCATTCGAAGCATTGTATGGGAGAAAGTGTCGCTCTCCAGTATGTTGGAACGAGGTGGGTGAAACAACATTGTTGGGACCGGAGTTAGTACGTATAACTACGGAAAAGATCCAAATAATCCGACAACGTATACAAACAGCACAAGATCGACAAAAGAGTTATGCGGATCTTCATCGAAAGGACGTGGAATTTAACGTTGGGGACCATTTATTGTTACGTATTGCTCCGTGGAAAGGAGTTACAAGGTTTGGGAAGAGAGGAAAGCTTAACCCACGATTCATTGGTCCATTTGAGATTCTTGACCGAATAGGAAATGTGGCTTATAGACTCGCTTTACCTCCAAGCATGTCTCGTGTTCATAACGTGTTTCACATATCCGTGTTACATAAATATGTGAAGGATCCAAACCGCATTATTGAGTTAGAACCAGACGAGATAGCTGAAGATTTAACGTACGAGGAGGTACTTGTCAAGATCTTGGATAGGAAGGAGCATGTCTTACGCTCGAAAATTATACCTCAAGTTAAAGTTTTGTGGAGAAACTAGGCTATTGAGGAAATGACCTGGGAGTTGGAATCGGAAATGAAAGCGAGGTATCCTCACCTTTTCGACATACCAGGTACGTACGTCAATTTCGAGGACGAAATTTCATAAGGAGGGGAGGTTGTAAGACCCCAACTTTTATGAATAAAGATTTAATTTTCTTTATATATTATTTCGAAATAGTAAGGTGTTGATTTGATAAATATGAAAGTTATGGGTGAAATGTGCAAATATTTTTAAAATGAGCAAGTGGTTATAAAATATTCTTGTTGTCGGGGAATATTCGTTTGGTCGTGGAATATTCTTGTTGTCGGGGAATATTCGTACGACGGCGCAGCTATTTGTGGGCCCCCACAACGGAATAACTGTCGGATATAGAAAGCGACAGAAATAACTTTTTTACAAGATAACGGCGTAGTTGTTACCGTTAGTACTGTTGAAATACCCGGTGGTTAAAATACAGTACGCGGTGTTGCGCAGTAGCACACGGTATTGCACAGTATTTTGAATTATTGAGTCTTACGTGAGAAGGAACCTACTCAATTATTGTTACAGTACTTACTGTTCAATATTTTATATTATTGACTCAATAATTGCTACGTTGATATTTTATATTATTGACTCAATAATTGTTACATTGATATTTTATTGACTCAATAATTGCTACGTTGCCATTTTATATGATTGATTCAATAATGGCTACAGCTGATATTTTGTAGTATTGATTCAATAATTGTCGTTGCACAGTATTTCACGTTATCAACTCAATAATTCATATTATTTGAATAATATTATTAGATAGCATTATTGACAATGTCTAAGGAAGTTCTGTCTAGGAGGGGTTATTTAATTGCGCGCCAGTAAGGAGAAGTCCTTATCGGAAGGCCCCCTCTGTCCTGGGAACGACCTGGTTGTTAATATTGTAGTTCTATAATATTATTTATGAATAATTAATTATTGATTTATATGATAAGGAAATATTTATTTTGGGGATATTAAAGAAGGAATTTGTGCTGATGTGTTTTTTATCAGTATTTTGGTGTGAAAAATCATCTGTTTATGGATTTCGGATAATTTATGTTTGGAATTTGGAAAAATTTCCTTCTACAAAGTTGTAGAGAATTAAATTTCCTATGGAATAACATAGAATTTGTATTTTTCTGACTAAGGGGCTATTTGTTATGAATTATTGAAGTTTCGGAAAATAAATATTTTTTAAATAAAATGGTGGGCCCCACTTTTGTTTCTTGGTTGAAAAATCCTGATTTCATAGCAGCCGGCGGCGGAAGGATTTTAGAAAAAATAATAATATTTTATTATTTTAGTCTCCTTTGGCATCCTAAGCTTTTCCTATAAATAGGGTGCTTAGGTTAGAATTGAAAATCACACCAGAATCAGAAGTTTTCTCTCTCTATAATATCGAGCGTATTTTTGTGAGTATTTCAATACTTTGAGTATTAGTATTCAGCGCAAGTTTCTTTCGGTATTATATCCGATATTCCAGCCAGAAGTGTTATTCTTTTGAGGTAAGGGATGTTATTTTCTTTCGTAAATGATATTATTCTTTTCAATATCATTATACAGAAATATTGTCATGGATTTTATGTTGAAATTCTTACTTTTTCCGTCGGGGTTACTATTCACGTATACGGCACTATTCACGGGAAAATTTATTTTTCTTCTATTTGTCCAAATTGTCTGTTAAGGTTACTATCTTTGATTGTATCCAAGTTTTGAGCTCTATTCTTGAATTTTGCTCCATAATTGATTATTACGAGGTATTTTTGAATTGGATATACTAAAATACGAATCCTTGATCTTTGTCTTTTATCTCACTGGATTTGTTCTTTAAAATATTTTTCATCATCCTCAGTCCTAAAAGGTGATGTAACTGAATATCTTTGGCCTGTAGAGCAAAGATGAATGATTACCTGATGAATATCTTTGGCCGTAGTGCAAAGATGACAGGTGTTGAGATGAACATGACCACTGATGATACAAGTGAATATCTTTGGCCTGTAGTACAAAGATGAATATTTGATGAGATGGATATTGATTGATGTTACAGGGATAAAATATTGATGATGAACGGTTATTTCCGCTGCGAATATTGATCTAAAACATGTTGTCAATAATACTTTATCTGAACTGTTGAAGGCTAACGATAATTTATTTTCCATTATCCTAGTCATAATATTCTTTACTGAGCTAGTTGAGCTCACCCTTTTCATCTATTGTCCTCTTCAGGAAATGAGAATGTTGCGGGGACTAGTCGGGGGACAGAGTGATGGTCCGAGTTAGAGCAGTAGTAGTCCTCACTATTTCTGATAAATAGTGTGATAATAATTGTAATGAGGACTTAGTTTGAATCTTAATATTTTCTACATATTTGTATTGACACTCACAGATGTGTGGTCGTATTTTGCACGACCGTATGATATAAAGTTTGTATTTGAATTCTGTACCATGTATTTAGCGACTCAGAATGGGTTGGGTTGAATGGACCTATTCTGGGGGCATCACAGATGATATATCCTTTATTGTTGTATTTAAACTTGCTGAGCAAACATGTTGCTCATTCTTGCTATATCATGACTTATATTACAGTTAAGCCCGAGACTTCAGGGAAGGACATGGGTAAAGGGAAGATGTAGGATTAGTTTGCAAGGAGCAGACTTTATCTTTATCTCTTGTTTAATTACTGTTAATGTCATATGAACCCTAATGATTATTCTAGGGTATGTTTGTAATGATGTATTAAGGTTATCGAATCTTGGGACTAGTAACACCTTTTGAATGAACGACGTACATTTATTATTTTTCGCATTTAAGTTATCGTATGTTGTTTAGAGGTGAATGTTTGTATTAGATCGTGGCGACCGGACTGGGGTCAGAGGACCCGGATTCGGGGGTGTCACAGGTTGGTATCAAAGCTTTAGGTTATAAACGTTAGGAATGCGAAACCTAAGTTATAACCTTAGTAGAAAACTCAAGTAGAGTTTGTAAGTAATGGATTGAGGAGATCCATCGAGTCTTATTGTGATACTGAAGTTGTTTATTTAAATCAACTATGATTGATAGACGTCCTAAACTTCTTAATGCTAACTTGAATAGCATATCACGTAACGATTAAGTTTTCTTCCTTTTCTCAGGATCAGGTCGCCTAGGAGATTTCTGCGGAACCAGAGGGAGGAAGGATCTGTTAGCAATGGTGGAGGGGGAAATGTCGACCCAATGTAGAGCTTCGTTAACCTGCTAACAGAAGCAATGCAGAACAGACCCCAGCCAGCAGCAGGGCAGCCAGGACATCACTTGGCTAGCATTAAGGACTTTAAATTGGTAGGACCACCGAAATTCTGGGAAACCTTAGACCCAATCGATGCGCTGACTTGGATAGAAGAAATAGAGAAGGTGTTTGAGGTCGCACAGGTGACCGACGCACAGAAGATGTGTTTTGCCACTTGCATGATGAAGGGCGAAGCTAACTATTGGTGGGAAGCCAATACAGGACTAGCAGGAAAAGGAGTTATTATGTGGGACAAATTTAAGAATTTCTTTTCGGAGAATACGCAACAAGATATGGAAGTTACGTTTCTAGAATTGAGACAAGGAGGTATGTCTATCGCAGAGTACGCGACAAGATTTAACGAGTTGGCCCGATTTGCCTCACATCAGGTGGATACGTAGGCCAGGAAGGCAAAGAGATTTGAATTAGAATTGAAACCATGATGTACAGAAAGCAGTAGATGAATTGAAGATTAAGACTTTCTCTGATCTTTTAGAAAGGGCTATCATTGCCGAAGGAGGCATTGAAGCCATAGCGTGATTTAAACAAGAAAAGAAGATAGGTCAGGAAGGACAGAAGTGGGAAAGCAGCAGAGGCAACAACCCCAATAAGCGTAAATAGATGGAGAGCCAATCATCCGGAGGTAGCAAATTCGGGGGAGAGGCTAGGAAAAGTGTAAAGTGCAGTAACTGCGGGAGGAACCACTCAGGGAAATGCTTGAAGGGAAAGAGCACTTGTTATCGTTGTGGAAAATCGGGGCACATGGCTCCTCAGCATTGGAACAAGTCAAAAGGAGAATGTTTCGCGTGTAGAGCCACAGACCATCAAATCAAGGACTGCCCGAAAAAAAGGGCGATGCAGCTAGCAAAAACCGCAACAACAACAACGAACTAAACATCGAAGAGCCAGCCAGTCAAGCCAACATGACCATACAGGATGTGGTGGAATCCAAGGACGTGGTGTCAGGTATCATCTCGATCAATGATATTGATGCTTATGTGTTATTCGATTTGGGTGCTACCTGCTCTTTTGTTTCTGAAGAATTTACTAAATAGTTAGACTTACCCCGTAAGAAGTTAGAACACCCTATGAGCGTAGAAGTATCAAACAAAGAAATTATTCTCGTAGGAGACATTCATAGGAACTATTATACTGATTTGAAGAGAATTCGTGAATGTTTTCCCAATCAATATTTCTGGGATTGCCACGGGATAGAGAGATAGAGTTGTTAGATAAGGGATACATTCGACTAAGTGTATCGCCGTGGGGAGCACCAGTCTTATTCGTAATGAAGAAAGATTGATCTTTAAGACCTTGTGTCGACTGCCGATAGTTGAACAAAGTCATTATTTAGAACAAGTACCCATTGCCTAGGATCGACGATTTGTTTCATCATTTGAAGGTTTATGAGAAAGGTTATCCGACTCATGACCTGGAGTTAGCAGCAATAGTTTTTGCCTTGGAGTTTTGGAAGCATTATTTGTATGGCGAGAAGTGTGAGATATACACATTCTGAAGTATATCTTCACGCAGAAGAAATTAAACATAAGGCAGCGCCAATGGCTAGAATTGATCAAGGATTCTGATTGTGAGATTCTGTACCATCCAGGCAAAGCAAATGTAGTGGCAGATGCCTTAAGTAGGAAAGGCAAAGAGAAATTATCGAGGTTGACCATTAAAGAGGAATTAGTGAGAGTTTTCGAAAGACTAGACTTAGAGGTTAAGTATCAGATGGAGACCAAAGAGAGATTATTTACAGCATCAGTAAGCTCGACTTTATTAGATAAGGTTAAGGAGGCACAAGAGAAGGACGAAGTTTGTGATAACATCATGAAGCGATTAGCTAAACGTGATGAGTTGAAATTTAAGATTGATAGCACTGAACTGCTAATATTTGAAGGACAAATTTGGGTACCGTTAGTACTAAAACTAAGAGAAGAGATTTTGCTATAAGCATTTTATGGAAGGAAAGTGTGACTCCCCCAAATTCGGGTACTTCGTTTCCTCAATATTTGGTGTTCACTTTCTAATATAACATACATCTACCCAATGAATAATGCAAAGTAACTACAATTTAAATTAAAATAAATAAATCTTCCTCACAACAAGGGTTACAACCTTAGTAAAATAATCCCGAGTTACTCTAACCCTGTCATGAATATAATAAAGTGCGGAAATAAAAATATCACATTCAAGTCTTATTACAATCATTCTCAATTAAATAAAACAAGTCTTCACTTGCTTTGCTTTCCCTTGCCCTTACTTGTAGACGGAGCATCAGCGTTGTCAACCTTAACTGAAATTGTTATTTAATGCAAGAGTGAGCAAACCACAGCTCACTGGAGTTTAACAATAATATATACGTGAAAGGATATCTTTCACAGAATTTGAATAATATGATTCTCTTAAACAATAAAGAATTGAATAATAATTCTTTCATCGCAATTACAATTCCAAAATAGAATTTATCTGAGTGTCATAAGACCTTTGAACTCTTATCCTAGGTTATAAATATTTCTATTTAAACCTTTAACAGTCAATAAGACTATGGACCTTAACTCGTACTTAGGGGGATCAGCCCTTTGTACCATGTTTTGTGCACAAACATCTTAACGCTATGCGTAGTAACCTCCCCTAGTAAATAGGGTTGTTCAACTCAGTAATTTGAATTCAAGTCCGCACCAAAGAAAGTTTGGTTTTGATAAGCTTACAAGGAAATTTAGAATTCACGTTCATCAACTAAGGATTAGTTGAATCGACTTTCAATAATTCATTAATAAAAGAATTATAAACTAACAGATGCTTTAGAATCAACTGAAAGCATTTAAAATAATAATTGTATCGTACTTGAACAATAAGTTAAGATCATTTCAATTAAATAAATACTTGTTTAATACATAAATGGAAAGGACATTCTTAACAATGAATATATGAACTCAAGATATTGTATAGAATTAACAAGTTTAGGGTTAGAAGACTTGCAAAAAAATTAATACAAGATCAGGATTTAGAAAACTTGCCTTAAACGCAAGCTACTTAACACAATTCACGTACTTTAATACTTCCTATACACATTCAATTATAATAATCTAAATCAGTTAACACATAACTAATTCACATAGGTGGTTAACCCTCATGGTTAAGTTACTCACATTAAATAAATAATAATTAACCACATAATTAATCATATCACGTACTCGTATAATTAATCGAATAACAACCACATGAATTAAATTATAATTTAAACAATTATAATTTAAATTAAACAATTCATATAATTAAATCAAATTATAATCACATCTTTAATCAAATTATAATTTTTTTATTATTAAACATGTACTTTAATTAAAATTTATCAACTAACTTTATGCACTCATATTAATTTAAATTAATCAATCACTTTGGTTGCACATAATTAATTTACATTCATGCACTAATCAATAATTTATAACTTACATTACTATTAATCAAGTTATAAATTACATATTATATTTTATTAACATAATACATTACTGACCATTTAACCTTTTAACATGCTTTATGAATTAACACATTAACTTCCAACATTTTACATTTTTAAAACAAATTTTCAGCCCAACTTCCAGGACCCGCGCGGCCGCGAGCAATTTGGCCTTGGAAGTGACGCAGACCGGCCTAACAGTTTTCGCGAAATTTTCAGATAAAAGCCAAATTGGCTTAATTAGCCACAACGAGTTCTCAATTCAGCCAATAATTTGCATATAAAACTTTACAGAAACAAAGTGCAAAGCTTCTAACATGTGTTGAACACAATTATACATCAATTAACAAGATTACACACTTAATTTTTACAAAAATTTTAAAAAAAATACCAATGTCAGTGTTCTAGATGAAATTGAACACTATGAATTTGTTTTTAAACCAATTCCCACAGTTCCATCCCAATCAACTAATTTCTAAACATAATAACATATTTCACAATTAATTTATACAAAAATCAACAATCAACATAAATTTTGATTTCTATGAGAAACTTTATTTTTCCCATACACTTCACTATGACTTTTGAAAAACATAAATTCTCCATTTATATCATATATATTCATGAACTAAACAACTAATTAAGCATACCATCACATATAGACATGATATGAACACAATTACATATATATATATATATATATATATATATCCATCATGCTATACAACTTCCAAAACATGTTTTACAGAGAATGAAAATATAAGGATCATAACTTTAAAACTGGTTTTTACAACAATTGTATTTTGAAATTTTTTCCATGGCATACAATTACATATGAAAACATATGAATATCATATATATATAGTCATAATTATACAACTTCATGAAAACATAATTTGACAAGAAGAAATACAACACATAAGAATTTATTCTATGGTTAAGAGTATAATCTTACTAGCTTGAATTGGAAGAAAAGATGGAGATGATGATGTAGAGTTTTCCTCTTATATTCACAAAGTTCTCTTCTTCTTCTCTGTATTCTTCTTCTCTGCTTCCTCTTTTCTTTCTTTGTTTTGTTTTGTAAAACTAAGATAAAATATAAATATAATATATAATACAATTACTATATAATATATGTAACTCCCATATAATAAGTATATACTAACTACTAATTATAACGTAAGTTACAAAATTCAAAAGCCAACTTTGCTTGTTTGGCTATAAGAAAATTTAGAAACTAGTTTTTATTAACTCCACACATGGTTTAGGTAATTTAGGTTTAGCTAGTGTAAGGGCCCTGTTTGGCAATAGTCCTTTAAAACAAAAGCAGGGGCCTTGTTTGGTAAAATTATTTAAAAACGATTTTAGCACATACACTTTAATGTCACACTTTAATTAATTAAATATTAATCATCTAATTTAATTAATTAAAATCTAACATCAATTAATCACATAAAATTATCACATAATTATAATTACTCGCTAATTATAATTCATGTAACACTTCATCACATAACTCATCTAATTTAATTCTCTCAATTAAATTAGAACTATAATATAAAATTAATATACATCAATTAAATAAATATTAAACATTCATCTATTTAATATATAACACTTAATTAAATCACTCCCTAAATCACATAATTTATTTATTTAACTCAATAAATAAATCACATAAAATATTTATTTAACTCAATAAATTTTTAAAATTAAATATTAAAATCTCAATCGTTACAAAAAGTGTTAAGCACCGTTGTGTTGAGACGAGGTAGGTGAACGTCGACTGTTGGGACCAGAAGTGGTACAACAGACGGTAGATATTATCTAAGTGATAAGAGCGAATTATCCGTTTTTATTGGAGTAACCTTATTTTTACAATTCCGAGGACAGAATTTTTATAAGGGGGGAGGGATGTAACGACCAGGAATTTTAAGCTCCTTATTAATTTTATATGTGATTTAAAATTTTTAGGAGTTAATTTTTCAAACTTATTTAAACCTTATGTGGTTATGTGCTTATGTGAATTAAACTTATGCGAATAATTGCTCGGATTTTTATTAAAGGGAATCACTAATGGTTATTTAAATTAGTAGATTAACCTTGACACTTTTATATCAGAATATTGATAAAAGTGTTAGTAAATTATATATTCAAATTACGTGACTATAGTGTAGAGATTTAATCGTGTTTGATTAATTCCAATTGGGAGTAATTAGTTAATAATGTGACGAATAATTATTATTATGAATGAGTAAGAGATTAATATAATAATATTATATTTACTTGGTTAAATTATTTTATACAAGCATGTGTTATATTAATGGTAGTAAACTATATATTATATAGTATAAGGTGGCATATTATTATGTCTATATATTATATAGTAAGATTTATTTGCATTAGTAAAGTTACATGATGTGTGTAGGAAAAACTTTTATGAATACCCTATCACCATACATTAATATCATTAAACATTATAAATTGATAATACTATCAGTAAGTTATTATAATTATTATAATAACAGTTATTATTATAATAATACCCAATTTATTGATATTCGGTGTTTATATAATGTACATGGATTATATGATTGGTACATATATACTTACTTGATGCATTGTATTGTTACATTTATAAATTTAAATAACATTGTGACACTAACTAAATGTATAACCTGTGCATACATGAAATGAAAGGTGTCTATATTATTTAACCCAATTATATTTATTATGGGTATAGTTGTATATTTAACCAAGTATTTGCTTACATTATACACCTTGCTAGCTAATACAATGCTGAGTTTGTTTATCCCATATTAAGTGCCCAATTGCTCTCAAATTTCTCATACACGTGAACTCACATGCTACACTAGTCTATCTTCTCCTCATTTTCTTCACAAGCTATAGCTAATCATAAGATGGGGAGTGGGTTTCATAATTTGATTCACCAACTACTCACCTACCATCCCTTGACCATTGTGTAATCTAGCAATTCTTTGTTTTGATTTGGTGAACAAAGCTTGAAATCGTGTATTGAATTGGCTATATATATAAAGCTCTCTTCCCTCTCATTATCTTTTACTGAGTTATTGTTAAGTAGAACTTATATTCTGCATTTCTATTGATTTGAGAGAGTGAGAAATAGCAGCAATCCATATAACAAAGGTATAATCATTGCATTCAAGTTCTTCATTTCTATATAATTTCCTAATTCTTGATTCTTTAAATTGAGCATGGATTGATCGTTAAGTTGATTGGAATATGATTGTTAGGTGGTATATAAGTTATTATACATGTTAGAATTATGTTAGAATTTGTTTGGAGCGATTTTGGTTGGAAAATTTTTGAGTTGGACTAGCAAGCTGCCGAAGCAGCTTGCTCTACGTCTGGCCGCCAACCTGCGCAGCTGCGCCAGTGCCTGTCTGCAGAAAATTTTTCCTTTTTGCAATCTGTTCATGCTAACTTATGGTACTAGTTTGGATTAAGCATACTAGCATGAGTGATATATATATATATATATATATATATATATATATATATGGATGTATTGAGGCAATGTAAACATGTTTCACTAATAGTTGCACAAGTAATTATAGTTTGAAATAAACTTAGTGTTTCATAAACTAACTTCGAATATGGAAACAAACTCTATATGTATACTTGCCATGATAGTATTTTGACCTTGCAAGCATAATAGCATGACTTAGAATTGTATGGGAGACATGTTGACTTAGGTATGCGGGTTTCATAATAGAATATGAACATGTGAACCCCACTATTGAACATTTCTAACGAAACATATAAGTTTCAAAGGTGAACGTTAGCATGAAAGTATTGTATATACATTCTAATTTGGCAAGAATGTTAATATGCATGATTAGAGTATTAAACGCACTATCATACATGTTTGAAAGACTCAAAGGTTTACAAAGGAAAACTTATATTTTGAAACTGAAGCTTATAGTTTTGAATGCGAACTTTGTCATATAAGTAGCATGTGTATATTTTGATATTATGAGTATAATAGTATGTTTAAATTGACATGAAATGCGCGTTTAAAGTGTTGTACACACTAGCATTATAGATTGATGGATTTAAGGAATTTTCAAGGAAAACTTAAGAACTCTCAAAGTAAACTTGACCAATAATTTTATCTTGTGATATGAGAGCATTCATGTGGCTTTGGTATGTGTTTCTAATGCAAGTGAGTCATTGTTACAAAACACTTTGATTATACTAAAACGATCTTTGTGGACTTAGTATACTTTTGAAGGAGAACTTAAGATTTGAAAGTTAAATACCATGTGAGACATGTTGTGAGCGTATAAGCATAAGTATTAAGATTTCATCATGACTATGGATATATTGACATGAACCTTATTTGTTTATATACAAATTTCACATGTGAATGCTAAATTATAGAAAATGAACATCAAGTATGAACTACGTGATTAAAATATATGTGTGTAGTATACTCGAGCATACATATTAGGTATTGTTTAGCCTTGTTATGAGATAGTATGACCGAAGTAGCGAACCTTTGAAGTATGAACTTGTTTAACTTAAGGTTTATCGGTATTAAAACTTATAACTTAGAATTATGAACGGAACCTTACAATATGTGTATCTTAAACTATATTGCATGATTAAAATGGAATGCTATGTGTTTCAAGCCTATGTTGATGCTTATAAATTAGTAATCTAAAGTTATTAAATCTAAGACTAGATTTGGATTGACTTACGTGAACTATGTGATAGAATTATATAATGACTATATCCTTGTATGTGTGAGCTTATATTAGTTTATATATGTTAATTGAAAGGCCGACTTGTTAATATTAGGTCGTTCCAACGAGTTTTATTAAAGCTAGAATTATTTGTAGCTGAGCAAACAGGCAAGTTCTTTTGAACCCGTTCTTGTATTATTTGCAAGTCTCCCTAACTTTACTCAAATTTATATTGAGAAAGTTTTTCTTGACTTACACTTATTTATTGTGCAAGTATCCTAGACCCTTGTATTACTTTATTCAACGGGTATTGTAAGAAAGTATCCGAACCCTACTTTTATTGTGCAAGTATTCTAAATTCTTGTACAACTTTATTCAATGAACCATGTAAGCAAGTTTCTAAACTTCACTTGTTTTTGGTGAAAGTTTCCTAATGTATTGAGCAAGTTATTATTGTATTGTGCAAGTTCCCCGAACTTCACACGTTGAGTATTGTGCAAGTTCCCCAAACTTCACACGTGAGTATTGTTCAAGTTCCCCGAACGTCACACTTTGAGTATTGTGAAAGTTCCCCGAACTTCACTCTTTGATTTCGCAAGTTCTCTTAACTTCACACTTTGAATATTTGAGCAAGTGTCCTAACCTATGCATATATTTTATGCAAGGGGTCTATTATTGTGGAAGTTCCCCGAACTACACAACTTGGTTATTGTGCAAGTTCCCCGAACTACACAACTTTGGTTATTGTGCAAGTTCCCCGAACTACACAACTTTGGTTATTGTGCAAGTTTCCCGAACTTACACCAATTCATATATTGTGCAAAATTCTAAACTTCACTTTTATTGTGCAAGTTCCCTATCCTTCTCATATTGTATTGAGTAGGTTATTGTTGAATCGAAAGTTGTTTACTTAATTGCTTGAACTTTATTTTCAAGCATGTTATTTAGTGGTTTAATTACTTATCAATTATTCCACATCGATATTATTGATATCCGCACTTAGTGCATTTGAGCTCGTACAGTCTTGGACTTGTACATTATTCAAGGTTCTACATTTCTTGAACCGTGTCAGTTAGAGTTTGAACATTTACTCGGTCAGACAAGTGTATGAAGTTTTCTTTAAGGCTATCCAAACCAATTGATGGTAAGGATTCTTAGTCAGAACAGAACACCCTCATATGTATGAGTGTGCCCAGGTATCTAATATATGATACGAGTAAGCAGATATAAGTGTTATACATATTCACGTTGTGCCCGAGGCTGATCTCCTCGAGGTACTAAGTTTCTGTAGCCAGTAGCCAGTAATCCAAAGGGTCAATTAGCTATTGAACCCATTGGAAAATTATAGTTCAGAGTCTACTAGACTATCAGTCATTCTAAAGGCAATTATTATCATTGCTTTTAATATTCATATTGTTGAATCTTTCTAATATTCATATTATTGAATCCTTTTAGATATTCATATTATTGAATCTTTCTAATATTTATATTGTTAAATCCTTAAGATATTCATATGTTGAATTCATTGTCAGCTATTTTCCATTCATCATGATATATCCTTTATTGTTGTATTTAAACTTGCTGAGCAAACTTGTTGCTCATTCTTGCTATATCATAACTTATATTGCAGTTAAGCCCGAGACTTCAGGGAAGGACAAGGGTAAAGGGAAGATGTAGGATTAGTTTGCAAGGAGCAGACCTTATCTTTATGTCTCGTTTAATTACTGTTAATGTCATATGAACCCTAATGATTATTCTAGGGTATGTTTGTAAGGATGTATTAAGGTTATCGAATCTTAGGACTAGTAACACCTTTTGAATGAACGATGTACGTTTATTATTTTTCGCATTTAAGTTATCGTATGTTGTTTAGAGATGAATGTTTGTATTAGATCGTGGCGAACGGACTGGGGTCAAAGGACCCGGATTTGGGGGTGTCACAGGTTGGTATCAAAGCTTTAGGTTATAAACATTAGGAATGCGAAACCTAAGTTATGACCTTAGTAGAAAACTCAAGTAGAGTTTGTAAGTGATGGATTGAGGAGATCCATCGAGTCTTATTGTGTTACTGAAGTTGTTTATTTAATTCAACTATGATTGATAGACGTCCTAAACTTCTTAATGCTAACTTGAATAGCATATCACGTAACAGTTAAGTTTTCTTCCTTTCCTTAGGATCAGGTCGCCTAGGAGATTTTTGGGGAACCAGAGGGAGGAAGGATCTGTTAGCAATGGTGGAGGGGGAAATGTCAACCCAATGCAGAGCTTCGTTAACCTGCTAATAGAAGTAATGTTGAATAGACCCGAGCCAGCAGCAGGGCAGCCAGGACATCACTTGGCTAGCATTAAGGACTTTAAATTGGTAGGACCACCAGAATTCCGGGAAACCTTAGACCCAATCGATGCCCTGACATGGATAGAAGAAATAGAGTAAGTGTTTGAGGTCGCATGGGTGACCGAAGCACAGAAGACGAGTTTCGCCACTTTCATAATGAAGGGCGAAGCTAACTAATGGTGGGAAGCTAGTACAGGACTAGAAGGCGAAGGAGTTATTATGTGGGACAAATTTAAGAATTTCTTTCCGGAGAATACGCAACAAGATATGGAAGTTAAGTTTCTGGAATTGAGACAAGGAGGTATGTCTATCATAGAGTACGCGACAAGATTTAACGAGTTTGCCCTATTTGCCACACATCAGGTGGATACGAAGGCCAGGAAGGCAAAGAGATTTGAATTTGAATTGAAACCATGGGTACAGAAAGCACTAGATGAATTGAAGATTAAGACTTTCTCTGATCTTTTAGAAAGGGCTATCATTGCCGAAGGAGGCATTGAAGCCATAGCGCGATTTAAACAAGAAAAGAAGACCGGTCAAGAAGGACAGAAGGGGGAAAGTAGCGGAGGTAACAACCCCAATAAGCGTAAATGGATGGAGAGCCAATCATCCGGATGTAGCAAATCCGGGGGAGAGGCTAATTAAAGTGTAAAGTGTAGTAACTGCGGAAGGAACCACTCGGGGAAATGCTTTAAGGGAAAGAGCACTTGTTATAGTTGTGGACAACCGGGGCACATGGCTCCTCAGTGTTGGAACAAGTCTAAAGGAGAATGTTTCGCTTGTAGAGCCACAGACCATCAAATCAAGGACTTCCCGAAGAAAAAGGGCGATGCAGCTAGCAGAAACCGCAACAACAACAACGGACTGAACATCAAATGAGCCAGTCAGTCAAGCCAACATGACCATACAGGATACGGTAGAATCCAAGGACGTGGTGTCAGGTATCATCCCGATCAATGATATTGATACTTATATGGTATTCGATTTGGGTGCTACCTGCTCTTTTGTTTCTGAAGAATTTTCTAAATAGTTAGACTTACCCCGTGAGAAGTTAGAACACCCTATGAGAGTAGAAGTAGTAAACAAAGAAATTATCCCCGTAGGAGACATTCATAGGAACTATTATACCGATTTGAAGAGAATTCGTGGATGTTTTCCCAAGAGAGATTTCTAGGATTGCCACCGGATAGAGAGATAGAGTTGTTAGATAAGGGATACATCCGACAAAGCGTATCGTCGTGGGGAGCACCAGTATTATTCGTAATGAAGAAAGATGGATCCCTAAGACCTTGTGTCGACTGCCGATAGTTGAACAAAGTCATCATTTAGAACAAGTACCCATTGCCTAGGATCGATGATTTGTTTGATCATTTGAAGGTTTATGAGAAGGGTTATCCGACTCATGACCTGGAGTTCGCATCAACAGTTTTTGCCTTGGAGTTTTGGAAGCATTATTTGTATGGCAAGAAGTGTGAGATATACACAACCTGAAGTATATCTTCACGCAGAAGGAATTAAACATAAGGCAACGCCAATGGCTAGAATTGATCAAGGATTATGATTGTGAGATTCTGTACCATCCAGGCAAAGCAAATGTAGTGGCAGATGCCTTAAGTAGGAAAGGCAGAGAGAAATTATCGAGGTTGACCATTCAAGAGGAATTAGTGAGAGTTTTTGAAAGATTAGAGTTAGAGGTAAAGTATCAGATGGAGACCAAAGAGAGATTATTTATAGCGTCAGTAAGCCCGACTTTATTAGATAAGGTTAAGGAGGCACAAAAGAAGGACGAAGTTTGTGATAACATCATGAAGCGATTAGCTAAAGGTGATGAGTTGAAATTTAAGATTGATAGCACTAAACTGCTATGCTTTGAAGGACAAATTTGGGTACCGTTAGTACTAGAACTAAGAGAAGAGATTTTGCTAGAAGCATTTTATGGAAGGAAAGTGTTGAGCACCGTTGTGTTGAGACGAGATAGGTGAAGGTCGACTGTTGGGACCAGAAGTGGTACAACAGACGGTAGAGATTATCTAAGTGATAAGAGCGAATTGTCCGTTTTTATTGGAGTAACCTTATTTTTACAATTCTGAGGTCGGAATTTTTATAAAGAGCGAGGGATGTAACGACTAGGAATTTTAAGCTCTTTATTAATTTTATATGTGATTTAAAATTTTTACGAGTTAATTTTTCAAACTTATTTGAACCTTATGTGGTTATGTGCTTATGTGAATTAAACCTATGCGAATAATAGCTAGGATTTTTATTAAAGGGAATCACTAATGGTTATTTAATTTAGTAGATTAACCCTGAGACTTTTATATCAGAATATTGATAAAAGTGTTAGTAAATTATATATTCAAATTACGTGAATATAGTGTAGAGACTTAATCGTGTTTGATTAATTCGAATTGAGAGTAATTAGTTGATAATGTGATGATTAATTATTATTATAAATGAGTAAGAGATTAATATAATAATATTATATTTACTTGGTTAAATTGTTTTATACAAGCATGTGTTATATTAATGGTAGTAAACTATATATTATATAGTATAAGGTGGCATATTAATATGTCTATATATTATATAGTAAGATTTATTTGCATTAGTAAAGTTACGTGATGTGTGTAGGAAAAAACTTTTGTGAATACCCTATCACCATACATTAATATCAAGAAACATTATAAATTGATAATACTATCAGTAAGTTATTATAATTATTATAATAACAGGTATTATTATAATAATACCCAATTTATTGATATTCGGTGTTTATATAATGTACATGGATTATATGATTGGTACATATGTACTTACTTGATACATTGTATTGTTACATTTCTAAATTTAAATAACATTGTGACACTAACTAAATGTATAACCTATGCATACATGAAATGAAAGTTGTGTATATTATTTAACCCAATTATATTTATTATGGGTATAGTTGTATATTTAACCAAGTATTTGCTTACATTATACACCTTGCTAGATAATAAAATGCTGAGTTTGTTTGTCCCATATTAATTGCCCAATTGCTCTCTTATTTCTCATACACGTGAACTCACATGCTACACTAGTCTATCTTCTCCACATTCTCTTCACAAGCTATAGCTAATCATGAGACGAGGAGTGGGTTTCATAATTTGATTCGCCAACTACTCACCTACCATCCCTTGACCATTGTGTAATCTAGCAATCATTTGTTTTGATTTGGTGAACAAAGCTGGAAATCGTGTATTGAATTAGCTATATATATAAAGTTATCTTCCCTCTCATTATCTTTTACTGAGTTATTGTTAAGTAGAACTTATATTCTGAATTTCTATTGAATTGAGAGAATGAGAGATAGCAGCAAGCCATATAACAAAGGTATAATAATTGCATTCAAGTTCTTCATTTTTGTATAATTTCCTAATTCTTGATTCTTTAAATTGAGCATGGATTGATCGTTAAGTTGATTAGAACATGATTGTTAGGTGGTATATAAGTTATTATACATGTTAGAATTATGTTAGAATTTGTTTGAACAATTTTGGTTGGAAAATTTTTAAGTTGGACTAGCAAGCTGCTGAAGCAGCCTGCTCTGCGTCTGGCCGCCAGCCTGCGCAGCTACGCCAGTGTTGCACTGGCCAGCGGCGCAGCTGCTCCAGCGCCTGTCTGCATAAATTTTTTCCTTTTTGCAATCTATTCATACTAACTTATGGTACTAGTTTGGATTAAGCATACTAGCATGAGTGATATATATATATATAGATGTATTGAGGCAATGTAAGTATGTTTCACTAATAGTTGCATAAGTAATTATAGTTTGAAATAAACTTAGTGTTTCATAAACTAACTTCGAATATGGAAACAAACTCGATATGTATACTTGCCATGATAGTATTCTGACCTTGCAAGCATGATAGCATGACTTAGAATTGTATAGGAGACATGTTGACTTAGGTATGCGGGTTTCATAATAGAATATGAACATGTGAACCCCACTATTGAACATTTATAACGAAACATATAAGTTTCAAAGGTGAACGTTAGCATGAAAGTATTGTATATACATTCTAATTTGGTGAGCATGTTAATATGCATGATTAGAGTATTAAACGCACTAGCATATGTGTTTGAAAGACTCAAAGGTTTACAAAGGAAAACTTATGTTTTGAAAATGAAGCTTATAGTTTTGAATGCGAACTTTGTCATATAAGTAGCATGTGTATATTTTGATATTCTGAGCATAATAGTATGTTTACATTGACATGAAATGCGCATTTAAAGTGTTGTACAAACTAGCATTCGAGATTGATGGATTTAAGGAGTTTTCAAGGAAAACTTAAGAACTTTCAAAGTAAACTTGACCAATAATTTTGTCTTGTGATATGAGAGCATTCATGTAGCTTTGGTATGTGTTTCTAATGCAAGTGAGTCATAGTTACAAAATACTTTGATTATACTAAAACGATCTTTGTGGGCTTAGTATACTTTTGAAGGAGAACTTAAGATTTGAAAGTGAAATACCATGTGAGACATGTTGTGAGCATATAAGAATAAGTATTAAGATTTCATCATGACTATAGACGTATTGACATGAACCTCATTTGTTTATATACAAATTTCACATGTGCATGCTAAATTATAGAAAATGAACTTCAAGTATGAACTACGTTATTAAAGTATATGTGTGTAGTTTACTCGAGCATGCGTTTTAGGTATTGTTTAGCCTTGTTATGAGATAGTATGACCGAAGTAGCGAACCTTTGAAGTATGAACTTGTTTAACTTAAGGTTTATCGGTATTAAACCTTATAACTTAGGATTATGAACGGAACCTTACAATATGTGTATCTTAAACTATATTGCATGATTAAAATAGAATGTTATGTGTTTCAAGCATATGTTGATGCTTATGAACTAGTAATCTAAAGTTATTAAATCTAAGACTAGATTTGGATTGACTTACGTGAACTATGTGATAGAATTACATAATGACTAGATCCTTGTATGTGTGAGCTTATATTAGTTTATATATGCTAATTGAAAGGTCGAATTGTTAATACTAGGTCGTTCCAAATAGTTTTATTAATGCAAGAATTATTTATAACTGAGCAAATAGGCAAGTTCTTTTGAACCCGTTCTTGTATTATTTGCAAGTCTCCCTAACTTTACTCAAATTTATATTGAACAAGTTTTTCTTGACTTACACTTATTTATTGTGCAAGTATCCTAGACCCTTGTATTACTTTATTCAACGTATATTGTAAGTAAGTATCTGAACCCTACTTTTATTGTGCAAGTATTCTAAATTCTTGTACTACTTTATTCAATGAACCGTGTAAGCAAGTTTCAAAACTTCACTTATTTTTGGTGAAAGTTTCCAATTGTATTGAGCAGGTTATTATTGTATTGTGCAAGTTCCCCGAACTTCACACGTTGAGTATTGTGCAAGTTTCCCGAACTTCACACGTGAGTATTGTTCAAGTTCCCCGAACCTCACACTTTGAGTATTGTGAAAGTTCCCCGAACTTCACTCTTTGATTTCGCAAGTTCTATGAACTACACACTTTGTTTATTTGAGCAAGTATCCTAACCTATGCATGTATTTTATGCAAGGGGTCTATTATTGTGCAAGTTCCCCGAACTACACAACTTTGGTTATTATGCAAGTTCCCCCTGTTGGGTTTGTACGAAATCGTGACGCAATCAAATTGTAAAAATTAGCGGAAGCATGGTATATCAGAGTTTAAAAAAAAATTTCTACAAAACCATTACCCGGATCATCCTTTATGCAAATTATTAATTTAAAACGATAAATAAGAAGTTATGGAATCATACCCTTGTAGAACGAAGCTTCCACAGGTACTAGTTCAACTCCTTGTTCTTCGTGATCTCCTTGAATTTTCGGGTTAGATTCCTTTCTTTGATCAACGTTAGCCACCCAAGTGTTTGGCCTCTAGAGGTGATCCACCAAGGAAGATGAATTATCAAGAAGGAGGGTGTTTGGCTTAACCTTAGTTTTCTATCCTCTATAGAAAAGGAGTACTCTCCAACAATTGGAATTACATCAATCTAATATCTATTATAAGACTTCTCTTATATAGATATTGGTCAACCCTTCTAATCCTATTAGACATGGGATTTCTTTTAATTAATTAAACTCTTTTAATTAATTTAGGCTTCCCACCACATGGGAATAATTAATTAAATTCATTTAATTATTTTGTCTCCTAATCTTATTAGGAATAAATGAGAGTACTAAATATTAAATTAATTACTAAACTCCTTTAGAAATTAAAATAATAATAATTGTAATAATATTAATAAGACTCCTCTTATTAATTTATATTTAATATTTCCAAAATATTAAATAATAAACATTAAGCTATTTAATTTATTCTATCACCATAGATTAAATTAATTATACTTAATGCATTATTACGATTATGCCATTACCTTCTTAAATAATTATTCTTCCTTTTATGGTGTGACCCTTTAGGTTCTCCATATTAAACCGGTTGTGAATAAATCAATTAAAACAATTTTAATCTTATTTAAATAAATAAATTAAACTAATAATTTATTTAAATAAATAATATTTATTCTACAATAGGGATAAGCCTCCCTAGCGATCAACGACTTTCCAGATAATATAGATTTCAACATTAATCAAAAAGAACCTGTGAGTAAATAGTTACCGTACAATTCAATCCTTCCACCATACAATGTCCCAATTAAATATAAGACATGGATTTACTGTCAAGTCTTATTTTATTTAATTATATGTATTTCTATTAGAAAATGCACAACTCCAAATAATGCAAATTAGAAACTCCTTTCTAATTTCATTTCACCTTGGCCAAGGATTCCTGGGTTGTCATTTAACGAATCACATAGGACATATCTCCTCTTTTACTAGAGGTGGTAGATTCTTTATTGATCATTCATTATCTCCATATGTAACTCATTATACCCAAGCATACCCTATATATGCCTTAAAAGGTCTTAAGGAATAAGTCAAAGTATAATTTGTTACATACAAGATACTATGATGATCTCAAGTCCAAGGATTACTTGTACTACTATCACATTAGGAATTTCTATTGACAGGCGAGTAAATCTCCATTAGGTATTCCATAGCGAATCACGTTCAGTGAACTTATTCTCCAATAAGCACCTACATACTTGCTTTAGTGTCTCCACACAAATGATCATGAGATCAATCATCCTCATCCAATGAGCAAGCAACATATGTACCAATCTATCCGGATTTACTAATCCCCTTTTTAGTAATCCCACGATTGGGAACTATTTTAGTTTTAAAACTTTCTAAGAATTTAGATCTCATTAGCATGATCATCATCATGATTCTAAAAGCATTGCTTAAAACTATGGGTTATTTACATATTATAAAAACAGCAACATGTAGATAATTAAATGCCTTTAATAAATGAATATTTTATTAATAAATAAATAAGATTGTTTACAAAGTACGTGCTTTATCATCATACATGATTGGCTTGTATGCACACTACTATCAATCTCCCACTTGCACTAAAGCCAATCGCCATGGTATCTCATACCCATCTTCTCTAAGTGACGATCAAACTGCTGTTGTGTTAAAGCTTTAGTAAATGGATCTGCAATGTTGTCTTGAGAGTCTACACGCTCCAAGGTGACGTCTCCTCTTTCAATGATCTCCCTGATCAAGTGAAATCGCCGCAACACGTGTTTAGATTTCTGATGAGACCTGGGTTCCTTAGCCTGTGCAACTGCTCCTGTGTTGTCACAGTAAATGGGAACTGCTTCTCCAATGCTAGGAACCACACCAAGTTCAGTTATGAACTTCTTCATCCAAACAGCTTCCTTTGCAGCTTCACTTGCAGCTATATACTCTGCCTCTGTCACTGAATCAGCAACTGTTTGCTGCTTGGAACTCTTCCAACTCACTGCGCCTCCGTTCAAGGTAAAACATACCCCGAAACAGATTTACTGTCATCTTGGTCCGTTTGAAAACTTGAGTCTGTGAAGCCCTCGAGTTTTAATTCAGACCCACCGTAGACAAGAAAAATATCTTTAGTCCTTCTCAAGTACTTTAGGATATTTTTCACTGCCTTCCAGTGCTCTTCTCCAGGATTCGACTGGTATCTGCTCGTTACACTAAGTGCATGAGCAACATCCGGTCTAGTACATATCATACCGTACATGATAGATCCTATTGCAGAAGCATAAGGGATCTTACTCATACGGTCTCTCTCCTCAGGTGTCTTTGGGGCCTATTTCTTGGAGAGATGTATTCCATGGCTCATCGGCATGAGACCTCTTTTGGAATCTTCCATGCTAAACCTCTTTAGCATCGTATCAATGTACGTTCCTTGGGATAAACCAAGCATCCTTTTAGATCTATCTCTATAGATCTTTATCCCCAAAATATAGGATGCTTCTCCCAAGTCCTTCATGGAGAAGTGTTTAGATAACCAGATTTTAATTGATTGTAGCATAGGAATGTCATTCCCTATCAGTAATATATCATCAACATATAATACAAGGAATGAAATTACGCTCCCACTAACCTTCTTGTACACACATGGTTCATCGTCATTTTTGATAAAATCAAACTCTTTGATTGTCTCATCAAAACGAATGTTCCATCTACGAGAAGCTTGCTTCAATCCATAAATGGATCGTTGCAGCTTACAGACTTGATTTATTCCAACCTTTGAAACAAATCCCTCTGGCTGTGTCATATACACATCCTCCTCAAGTTTTCCATTGAGGAAGGCCGTTTTCACGTCCATCTGCCAGATCTCATAGTCGTTATAAGCTGCAATTGCAAGCAAAATCCGAATGGACTTGAGCATAGCTACTGGTGAAAAGGTTTCATCATAATCAACTCCTTGTCTTTGTTTGAAACCTTTTGCAACCAGTCGGGCCTTATAGGTCTCCACCTTGCCGTCCGCTCCAGTCTTTCTTTTAAAGACCCATTTACACCCAATAGGCTTAATGCCTTCAGGTGGTGAAACCAAAGTCCATACTTTGTTTTCATACATGGAGTCCATTTCGGATTTCATGGCTTCAAGCCATTTCCCTGAGTCTTTATTACTCATGGCCTATTCGTAATTCAATGGATCATCATCATTCATGATGTGTACCTCATCGTCATCCTCTATAACGAATCCATACCTCTCAGGTATCTTCGGTACTCTCCAAGATTTACGAACAGGGTGTGGTATAGTAGGTTCTTCTACTTAGTCAGGTACCTGACTTTGATCCGTGGTAATTTGTGGTTCTTGAACTTCTTCAAGATATATCTTACTCCCACTGACCCCTTTATGGATAAACTCCTTTTCCAAGAAGGCAGCATGTTTCGCAACAAACACTTTTTGATCAGTTAGATGATAGATATAATACCCTACAGTTTCTTTAGGGTATCCCACAAATCTACACTTTTCGAATTTAGTCTGCAGCTTATCATGTTTAAACTTTTTGACATAAGCTGGACAACCCCAAGTCTTAACATGCTTAAGATTTGGTTTCCTCCCCTTCCACATCACATATGGAGTCTTTGGGACGGATTTGGTAGGTACCTTGTTAAGTAGGTATGCAGCCGTTTCTAGGGCATATCCCCAGAAGGAAATTGGAAGGTCGGTAAAACTCATCATGGATCGAACCATGTCTAACAGTGTTCGATTTCTCCTTTCAGATACTCCATTTAACTGTGGTGTACCTGGAGGAGTCCATTGTGAGATTATACCATTTTCTTTGAGACAATTGAGAAACTCACCGCTTAAGTATTCTCCGCCTCGATCTGATCGAAGTATCTTTATACTCTTGCCCGTTTGTTTCTCTACTTCACTTCTGAACTCTTTGAACTTTTCAAATGATTCTGACTTGTATTTCATTAAATACACATATCCAAATCTTGAGTGATTATCAGTGAAAGTAATAAAATAAGAATACCCACCCCGTGCACTTGTTGTCATAGGCCCACAAACGTCTGTGTGAATCAATGCCAACAACTCTGTAACTCTTTCTCCTCTTCCACTAAAAGGAGATTTAGTCATTTTACCCATGAGACAAGATTCACAAGTTGGATATGATTCATAATCGGATAGCTCGAGGAGCCCATCTTTATGCAACTTGGATAATCTTGTTTCATTGATATGACCGAGTCTACAGTGCCACATGTAGGTATAATTAATATCATCTCTTTTTCTTTTCTTAGTTTGTTCAATTTGAAATATATTTTCTTGTAAGTCAAGTGTATAAAGTCCATTTCGCAAATTTCCAATACCATATAAAACATCGTCTTTATAAATAGAACAACTATTGTTCTTTATAACAACGTTAAATCCTTCCATATCCAATACAGAAATTGAAATAATGTTTTTAATAATATTCGGAACATAATAACAATTATTAAGATAAATGGACTTGCCCGAAGGCATTGCTAAATAATAAGTTCCTACAGCTAATGCAACAACCTTTGCTCCATTCCCCACTCGTAGGATCACCTCATCATTGTTCAGCTTTCTACTTCTGACCAGTCCCTGCACAGTATTACATATGTGAGAACCACAGCCGGTATCCAATACCCAAGTAGAATTATGACTTTCAGAAAAATTAATTTCAATCATAAACAAACCTTGATTGGAAGTCGAAGCTTCTCCAAGCTTCTTCTCTGCTAGATACTTCTTGCAGTTCCTTTTCCAATGTCCCGGCTTGTTGCAATGAAAGCACATTCCTTTAGCTGGTTCAGGTTTCTTTTGTTCCTTTTATTTCCCCTTTCCCTTAGCCTTCTTGGATTTCTTCTTTTCAGAAGATACCTTAGGTCTCTTCCTTTTATTGGAAGAATCCACCATCAAGATATGGTTCTTCTTGGATGGGAAGTGACCTTCTGCAGTTTTCAGCATGTTAAGCAGCTCAGGCAAGCTGACATCTAGCTTATTCATGTGAAAATTAACCACAAACTGCGAGAAGGTCTCAGGGAGTGACTGCAAGACCAAGTCTTGACTCAACTCCCCATCCATGACGAACCCAAGCTGTCCAAGGCGTTCAATCAAATTGATCACTTTCAGGACATGAGTCTCGACAGCAGTACCCTCGGTCATCCGAGATCGAAATAGCTCCTTAGATATCTCATATCTAGCAGTCCTACTCTGTTCACCATACAACTCCTTGAGGTGAAGCAGCATAGCAGGAGCATCCATTTTTTCGTGCTGACGCTGAAGCTCGTTATTCATGGATGCGAGCATGATGCATTGAGCCACAGATGCATCATCTTGCCACTTATTGAAAGTGACAATCTCTTCCTCAGAGGCTGTTTCTGAAACAAATTCAGGGACAGTTGAATTTAGGACATAAGAAATCTTTTCAGCAGTGAGAACAATTCTCAGATTTCTTAGCCAGTCCTCATAATTCGGCCCGGTAAGCTTGTTTGCATCAAGTATGCTTCGTAGTGAGATTAGTGATTTAGACATTTTTAAAATTCTGCATGTGAAAAATAACTTTTTAGCAAACATTCATTTTATTAATTTTGCATACCAAAATAAATTTAGGTGTTTATTTTAAATTGGTATCTCCCACTATTTTCATCAAACTATATTACCCTCACTTATATAGTTCGACAACATCTAATTAAAGATTTGCTAGTGAGAATAAGGATCTCATTTCAAATGTATATAACCTTGTGGATAGCACAACAAGCGATATACAAATAAATAGGTAGACAACTCTTGTCAATTACAACACTATATAACTCCTTTTATTTTGCCTCTTAAATCATAATGGTCAAGTGTGTGCACATCCGAACTAAAATGATTTAAGTTAAGTCCAGCCTAGCACTTCCATAAATTCAAAAAAGAAAAATGTTCGTCCTTGTGGATAGCACAACAAGACTAGATCGTTCAATTTTCTTGATAAGCATCAAATGTGATTAATTAACATCTTAAATACGCAATACTCGCCTTGTGGATAGCACAACAAGCTCATATTAAATATTTAATACTCTATTAATTTATCATACTAGAAGGCGACGTTCGATATTCCAAATATCATTGAACGCTTCAGACTTAATATTATTTCTTTGAGGGGTTTGTTATTATTTGTCTCATCTTGTTTAGCGCGCATGCACATATATATATAAAATACGCGTCATTTTATTAAACATGCGAAGCATGTTTGCATAAAATATAATATATATAATATTTAGCATGCAATATAGAATATTATATTCTACCCGGATTGATTATGGACTTTTATTCTAGTTTGGTTCACTAGAGCCACCAAGTGAACCAAAAGGTCAAACCTAGGAGTGCAAGAATTTAAATTTAAATATAACTATTACATTTAAACTCGGGCTCCATACAAACGGGTCTTCACGCGCTCCTTGCTCCTTGGTCTCCAATTTCTTCAAGATAATTCTAACTATTCTTATTACATTAAACTATTTAATTTAAATAGAAACCTTGATCAACAGTCAAGGGGAAGTACATAGGAAGGAGATAGAATTTTACATCAAGAATTTTTTTTTAGAGAAGACGAGGTACGCAGACCCCATTTAATAAAACCCATTCATTCAAGCATTCAACTAAAATAAAATCCAATCACATTGGTCAAATAGTCCATAATCAATCCCCATTTATTTTCATACATATCACCATATATATCAATAAATAAATATTCATCTCATGAATTAAAACATTCCATATATATATGAGTATCATTTAATGGGCAATTTTAAATTGCATGAAATCCAATTTCAAGATTAAAATAAACTCTTTATTTTAATTATAAAATTATTTAGAATATAATATATAAATATATCATATTTATTTTTTTAAAAAGAAGTCACCTTCTTTTATTAAAAGAGTCCTGCAGGTTTATTAAAAAAGTCCTTTCCTGATGGGTCACCTTCTTTTTGGAGTAAGAAAGAGACAACACCTTTTCTTTGCAGAATTCAAGATTAGCACCCAAAAAAAATTGTGATTCGTCCCAAAAAATGTCTTTTTTTTTTCCTTAAAAAATATAATTTTATACAATAAAATTATGCCCAATAAATTATTTTAAATACATATCCATATGTATATGAAATCAAAATTAAATTAATAATTGCATAAAGATTTGGCTCTGATGCCACTGTTGGGTTTGTACGAAATCGTGACGCAATCAAATTGTAAAAATTAGCGGAAGCATGGTATATCAGAGTTTAAAAAAAAATTTCTACAAAACCATTACCCGGATCATCCTTTATGCAAATTATTAATTTAAAACGATAAATAAGAAGTTATGGAATCATACCCTTGTAGAACGAAGCTTCCACAGGTACTAGTTCAACTCCTTGTTCTTCGTGATCTCCTTGAATTTTCGGGTTAGATTCCTTTCTTTGATCAACGTTAGCCACCCAAGTGTTTGGCCTCTAGAGGTGATCCACCAAGGAAGATGAATTATCAAGAAGGAGGGTGTTTGGCTTAACCTTAGTTTTCTATCCTCTATAGAAAAGGAGTACTCTCCAACAATTGGAATTACATCAATCTAATATCTATTATAAGACTTCTCTTATATAGACATTGGTCAACCCTTCTAATCCTATTAGACATGGGATTTCTTTTAATTAATTAAACTCCTTTAATTAATTTAGGCTTCCCACCACATGGGAATAATTAATTAAATTTATTTAATTAATTTGTCTCCTAATCTTATTAGGAATAAATGAGAGTACTAAATATTAAATTAATTACTAAACTCCTTTAGAAATTAAAATAATAATAATTGTAATAATATTAATAAGACTCCTCTTATTAATTTATATTTAATATTTCCAAAATATTAAATAATAAACATTAAGCTATTTAATTTATTCTATCACCATAGATTAAATTAATTATACTTAATGCATTATTACGATTATGCCATTACCTTCTTAAATAATTATTCTTCCTTTTATGGTGTGACCCTTTAGGTTCTCCATATTAAACCGGTTGTGAATAAATCAATTAAAACAATTTTAATCTTATTTAAATAAATAAATTAAACTAATAATTTATTTAAATAAATAATATTTATTCTACAATAGGGATAAGCCTCCCTAGCGATCAACGACTTTCCAGATAATATAGATTTCAACATTAATCAAAAAGAACCTGTGAGTAAATAGTTACCGTACAATTCAATCCTTCCACCATACAATGTCCCAATTAAATATAAGACATGGATTTACTGTCAAGTCTTATTTTATTTAATTATATGTATTTCTATTAGAAAATGCACAACTCCAAATAATGCAAATTAGAAACTCCTTTCTAATTTCATTTCACCTTGGCCAAGGATTCCTGGGTTGTCATTTAACGAATCACATAGGACATATCTCCTCTTTTACTAGAGGTGGTAGATTCTTTATTGATCATTCATTATCTCCATATGTAACTCATTATACCCAAGCATACCCTATATATGCCTTAAAAGGTCTTAAGGAATAAGTCAAAGTATAATTTGTTACATACAAGATACTATGATGATCTCAAGTCCAAGGATTACTTGTACTACTATCACATTAGGAATTTCTATTGACAGGCGAGTAAATCTCCATTAGGTATTCCATAGCGAATCACGTTCAGTGAACTTATTCTCCAATAAGCACCTACATACTTGCTTTAGTGTCTCCACACAAATGATCATGAGATCAATCATCCTCATCCAATGAGCAAGCAACATATGTACCAATCTATCCGGATTTACTAATCCCCTTTTTAGTAATCCCACGATTGGGAACTATTTTAGTTTTAAAACTTTCTAAGAATTTAGATCTCATTAGCATGATCATCATCATGATTCTAAAAGCATTGCTTAAAACTATGGGTTATTTACATATTATAAAAACAGCAACATGTAGATAATTAAATGCCTTTAATAAATGAATATTTTATTAATAAATAAATAAGATTGTTTACAAAGTACGTGCTTTATCATCATACATGATTGGCTTGTATGCACACTACTATCACCCCCAACTACACAACTTTGGTTATTGTGCAAGTTTTCCGAACTTACACCAATTCATATATTGTGCAAAATTCTAAACTTCACTTTTATTGTGCAAGTTCCCTATCCTTCTCATATTGTATTGAGTAGGTTATTGTTGAATCTAAAGTTGTTTACTTAATTGCTTGAACTTTATTTCCAAGCATGTTATTTAGTAGTTTAATTACTTATCAATTATTCCACATCGATATTATTGATATCCGCACTTAGTGAATTTAAGCTCGTACAGTCTTGGACTTGTACATTATTCAAGGTTCTAAATTTCTTGAACCGTGTCAGTTAGAGTCTGAACCTTTGCTCGGTCAGACAAGTGTATGAAGTTTTCTTTAAAGCTATCCAAACCAATTTATGGTAAGGATTCTTAGACAGAACAGAACACCCCTCATTGTAGGAGTGTGCCCAAGTATCTAATATATGATACGAGTAAGCAGATGTAAGTGTTATGCATATTCACGTTGTGCCCGAGGCTGATCTCCTCGAGGTACTAAGTTTTTGTAGCCAGTAGCCAGTAGCCAGTAATCCAAAGGGTCAATTAGCTATTGAATCCATTAGAAAGTTATAGTTCAGAGTCTACTCGACTATCAGTCATTCTAAAGGCAATTATTATCATTGCTTTTAATATTCATATTGTTGAAACCTTTTAGATATTCATATTGTTGAATCCTTTTAGATATTCATATTGTTGAATCTTTCTAATATTCATATTGTTAAATCCTTAAGATATTCATATGTTGAATTCATTGTAAGCTATTTTCCATTCATCATGATATATCCTTTATTGTTGTATTTAAACTTGCTGAGAAAACTTGTTGCTCATTCTTGCTATATCATGACTTATATTGCAGTTAAGCCCGAGACTTCAGAGAAGGACAAGGATAAAGGGAAGATGTAGGATTAGTTTGCAAGGAGCAGACTTTATCTTTATGTCTAGTTTAATTACTGTTAATGTCATATGAACCCTAATGATTATTCTAGGGTATGTTTGTAATGATGTATTATGGTTATCGAATCTTGGGACTAGTAACACCTTTTGAATGAACGACGTACGTTTATTATTTTTCGCATTTACGTTATCGTATGTTGTTTAGAGGTGAATGTTTATATTAGATCGTGGCGACCAGACTGGGGTCAGAGGACCCGAATTCGGGGGTGTCACAGAGGCAGCGCTGAAGCGTCAGCTTTAAGCCTGGTGCTGGTGCTTCTGCGCCCTTAAGAAAAACAAATCCCGACGTGTAGATTTCTTAACTTAGCTTTCTATATGGTAATTATGGGGAAACTATATGATGAATATTCATAAAGAGAAATAAATTAAACAACGTGTTTAAGAATGATTTTATGAATTAAACGTTGACAAAACGTATTTAAATTTAAAACTCGAAATTCGATAATGTGAAGTATGAATCGTAATCGAGTTGTGAGCGTGCCTTAAGGTTATATAACATGTAATAGAGGTATGTAATGCATGAATGACATCGTATGAAGTTAAAACTCATGACAATTCTATACGGAGTTCTATACAGGGGATTCGACGGGAATGTGATTAACTTAACGAACCGGTTAGGGTTTCATCCGTTATTGTGCTTTATGAGGATCGACGGGAGTCAATTTATGACATGTAGAAGTTAATAAGCCATAATAAACGTTAAATAACTTGAACGAATGTAATTAGCTTAAAAATTAGGTTAAGTTGTGCAAGAAGGAGAAGTTAGGTTATACATTGTATATCAACTATGAATTCTCATTGGTATGCTATCTGTTATGCTTTGTAGACGTTGTAAAGACCGAGTAGAGTACGATTAAAGTTTAAAGACGCAAAGGCAAGTTTCCTAACTTTATTCAAGTTCTACTTGATGCAAGTTTTCTAAACTCTTGTCTATACCATGTGTTAGACAAGCTGTCATTATGCATGATCTCTTACGTATAAACTGTTATTGAATAGTTGATGCCATTTGATTCGGCTAAACTGAGACTTAGCATATTTTGGATAGTTTTTCCACAAATCTTTCCAAAATATATAGCATGTTGTTATCCTATGCTAATTTATTGTTAAGGATTCTCAAGTAAACCTGAACGTGAATAAACAATTTTTTTTATGTCGTTAATTCGACATGCACGTGAGGTTGCCACCAATTAAACGTAAACACGTATAATGTATGAGTGTTGATCAACATAGTACTACAGGCTGATCAGCTGGTTGTGCTCGTAAGCTATATCAAACTTACGACCTTTGTGCCCGGTTATTCCTTTCATGAATGAGAACTAAATGTGGGTTCATGGTCGTTAACCAACACAGATTTCGAAGAGGCTATAAGTCCTTGGGAATGGTTTTAAAGGAATCAAACGTTATTTTGATTATTCTTAAGTACTTCATAACTATTGTGAAGTTATTGAAGACAAAGTGATATGATTCTTGATTTTGTGGTTTCAAGATATGTTGTTTAACTTGCTGAGCTATTTATGCTCATTCTTGCTTAGAACTAAATGATTTCTGCTAAGAGCGAACAGATCGACGGATCCGGTAAAGATAAGGGCAAGTCCAAGATGGACAAGTAGTGATCCTTGTAATAGTATAGTATTAGTATTGTAATTACTGATATTATGACACAGAACAATGTAATGGTTACAAAGAACCTGGGAAGAGATTAATAGAATGTAATATTTAGTAAACTCATGCGTGTTATTGAAGTTTTTCAATTGAATGTATGAGTAGATAGTAGTACCGTGTAGCACCATATCTAAGGTTTGAATTTACTCGGATTTGGGGGCGTCACATGTTAGTATCAAAGCTTTAGGTTATAAAACTTAATAGGGAAAAACCTTAGGTTATAACCTTGAGAAGAGAAGTAGAGGTTAGAAATAAACAAACTCAGGTAGAGTTTTAAAAGAAGAAAGTAACCTTAAACATATTAAATGTGATATATGTTGTTAATATTTTGATTGTATACTAATCAAGTTATTTCTGTCTTATTGTAGATACCAGGTATTATGGACATGTATAATGAAATACATGAGGTTAGCGAGGACTAAGTTAACTTTATAGGGGTTGTACCGATGCCGATAGCAGAGGTACTAGTTGTTATTATAGAGGAGACTGATGTGGAGGAAAAAGATCCGTCTAAATACTGGATAAACTTTGACTTCGCATCAGTATTTGATGGTATGTCGGAAGAAGAGGTGGAGACAGTGCCGATTAATACGGTACTGCCTACGAAGGATGTGGTAGATGAGTCTACGACGGTGGAGTCCATGAAAGCTCTGTTTTTGGCAGTGTTAGATAGGAACATCCAACTGATTAAGGAGGTACGTGACCTCAAGCAAGAGGTTCACGATGTACAGAAGGATAAGGAAAATATGGAGGTCTTCTGGGAGGTTGAGCATGATAAGAGGGTGCTGGCCAAAGATAAAGTCCGAGACCTAAAGCTAGAGGTCTAGGAACTAAAGGCTGAGCTTCTAAACAAGAAGCAGAAAATAAGTCGGATGTCCTACATTTATAGGACTTCACACGAGGATTACTAGCACCAGATTGCTGAGTATACTGTTGAAGAGGGATAGACTCAATATACGATTAGCCGGGACATAATGGCAAGTATTACCGATGCGGATTACGAGAATGCCGTGAGGCAGATGTATTCCAATAGTATGTATAGAAGAGTTAGCAATGTAAATAGTGTGTAGTTAGTAATGACGTAAAACCCTCTTTTGTATAAACAAGGGTAATCTTTTGTAAATCCCAACATTTGAAAAGCAATTGCGGGATAGTATTGTAAATAGTTGAAGTCATGTAATGAACGATGTTGTGTTATACTACGAAGAAGCATCTTAATATAAAAGTTTATTAAAACGCTTGTCAATGTGATTGAGTTATTATTGATTGTTAATAATAACCGAATGAAGAAATAAATAATAACGAAAATATTTTGGCATTAACAAAAAATGCAGCCAAGAAGACGTCAAAGAAACAAGGAAGAAGAATCTCGTAATGAGGAGGAGCAAGGGAATCAGAACCCTATGCAAGAATTTGTGAACCTATTAGCTACGGCTTTAAATAGGACAAGGGATAACGTACGCACTAATCCTAGGGTAGGTCGTCGGACTACCTTAAAGGAGTTTAAGATTATACGTCCGCCTGAGTTCTATGGAACTACGGACCCTATAGTAGCCCAAGTATGGATAAAAGAAATTGAGAAGGCATTTATCATAGCAAATGTTGGTGAGGCGCAAAACACTTCTTTTGTGAATTACATGATGAAGAGTGATGCCAACTACTGGTGGGAGGTAAACTAGGGTAGGGACGGAACAGAAGTGGTTACTTGGGCGCGGTTCAAGTAGTATTCTTCAAGAACTACTTCCCCACGAGCATGTAGTGGAGGATGGAGATTCAGTTCCTCGAACTAAAGTAGGGGGACATGATGTAAGAACCGTGAATTTCATGAATAATTAAAAATTTTCTTTTACTTGATATAATAAGAAAACGAATACGTATTGGAACATAAATGTTTATGAGTTATGAGATAAGTAATTCGATTATATTAAATTGAATTTATAAATATGGGAATTACGATGAACTTGTAGAATGCCTTGTGTGGCATGAGAAGGGAAATGGTGGTGATTTAATTAATTAAATGATGAAGGAATCAATAAGTGAAGAATTAATTAATATTACATTGTTAATTAATTATTGTTATATGTGATAGCCTATTAATGAGTATTTATTAATAATATGTTATTATAAATAACAAAACATTTACGAGTAAGTAATTGATGAATATGATAAGAGTTATATTTAATTGATTATTTGTTGAGTGCAATACATGTGATAGTTAATCATACATTAATGTTATTAAGTGTTCGGTTAAAGAGTAAATGAATTATTAAGTGAACAATTAATCTATATTAATTATTAATTGTTATTATGCGAAATATAATAATAATCTGTTGATTTAGTATTTTTGCAAGTAATGATTTGATACTAAGAAAATGGTTTATAAATATAATAGGATTTATATTGCTGAGGAATGTGACTATTTATCGTATAATAATAATTGATAAGGGTAAGTAATGAAGGAATTACTACGTGAACAATTAATCGATATTAATTGTTATTTACTTTCTATTATAAGAAAATAGAATATTAATGATGATTAATTGATAATGTGTTGATTATTATTATTGCGAATAATATAATGATAATAAGCAACTTGTTTATAAATATAATAAGATTTATATTTATTTAACGTGATAATTAATCATATAAATGTTAGTTAATTACTATGGAAATTAATAACTTCATTAATTTATGAGAAATAAATTGATTAATATTTTAATTACCATTATGAATAATAAAAATAAGTAAGTTATTAATATAATGAGATTATATTAATTATTATGTGCAAGCATGCAAAGTAAATGTATAATATATAATAGCTACCTATATGTTATATGAAGTGTAATGCAATGTGACTATACAATTGTATATAAACTACATTATAATGTGACTATACATATATAACTATATGTTATGACTAATTAATTAAGTAGTATGAATATATCATGATGCTTATGTGACAATGTGAGTATACATTAAAATAATACATCATGGATATATTGTAAACAATTGTTGATTAATAGAATTTAATTGAATAATACATGAGATAATGTAATGTGAGAGTATCCGATTAAATTATATTCGGTATGATACAATGTACATGGATTATATATGGGTATGTACCCCTACTTACTACATTGTAATATTTACTTATTGAAATTGCATTGAGAAACTAATTGAAGCTATAACCTAAGTATATATTATATGCATATAACTTAAGCATATAATGTGTGTATAATAACATAAGTGTGATATATACTTCATGTTGGTCAAATTTCTGAGATTAATAACCATGTCCCATACTGAGGGACACCCCTCATTTCTTCTCACGTACGAACAAAAGGCCAATGGCCTATGTTACTCTACCACCTCAAACTCAGCAATTCTTAGCATATCATCACAAGGGGAGTGGGCTTAATCATGGGATTCACACTACTCAACCACCCTCCCTTACCCACTGAGTTCTTGCTCTTCCCATTAGTTTGATTTGATGATCAAAGGCATGTACTGTGTAACCATTTCTCTATAAATAAGGCATCTCTCCTTCTTCATTTTAATTGCTGAGAATCTGTAAGTATAAGATATAGAGTTAGTGCATTGTATTAGTAAGAAGTCTGTGAATCGAGAAGTTCAAATTGCAGCAAGCTCTCTATCAAGCTTAACAGAGGTATAACTCTTGTTCTTCATCCTTAATTACTAACTTGATTTTGGTTGAATTAGATGATAACATGATTTGGGTAATGTTTGCTAGTTACTATATAGTCTTATGAGTATGTTAGTAATGCACTATAGTTGTTCAGAATGGAATTCGTGAAGAAATTCTGTGTATGGGTCTGGTTTCTGCCGAAGCAGAAAGAATTTCTGGGTCTGGCTGGGAAGTGGCGCAGCTGCGCCCAAGTTGTTCTTGGGTGCAGCGCAGCTGCGCCGGTACCCAAAACCAGACTCTAATTTCTATTTTGTTGTAATGTCCTAGCATGCAAGTTTTACTTAGACACACATAAAAGCAGACTTGATTATGAAGTTAAAGTCCATTTTGTACATCCTGAGTACCTTAACTTGTTTGGAATAAAATTACTAGAAAAGACTTGAATTTTAAAAGAGAACTTTGATGGAACTAATAACCTTACCTTTTCGATTTTGTGAGCATGCGTATACAGTCTAAGCTACACATAGAGAACATGTTTAACTTGTGCATATGTGATTCTTGTTGTAACATGTGTTACTTTGACAACGTTAGTATACGTTGATAAATGAACTTAAAGTGTCTAAAGTAGACTTTGACATATTATATTGATGTCTATGCTCTAACCTTGTAAGCGTGTTTGGGTGGTCGAGATATGCATGAAGATCATGATAATATGTGTATATATGTATCATGAAGTAGCAAGAGCGTGTTTGGTTATGTTAGTATATAATTACTAAAGAAAATTATAGTTTTTGAAATAAACTTTGACATATAGGTATCATATTTATATTCTGACCATATGAACATATATATGTGGGTAGGTTATGAATGAAATATAGTTTACATGTGTCAGTTCATGGTGACTTTTAAAGAGAAACTTGAAAGTTTTGAAGAACTAATGTTCATGAGCATGTTAAAGAATACATTCTAATATTTTGTTATGCATGATAGTACTCTTAACATCACTAAGCTAGTCTATATGTACACACAATGTGTTAGATACAATGGAAGTTAACCGAGCATGAGTCTAGACAAGTTTGAGAGTAATAAGCGATATTAACTAGATGCAAATAAATCAAATGCATGCAAGCATGCATATTACAAATTTTATGACTACCTCGTAGGTTCATATGGTAAACATAAAAACCTTGTGATTTCGTGTTCTCAATTGATCGTAACTCATTAGGAATCCTAAATGAGAATCCTAACATATTAAGGTGAACGTATGATGATTGTAAAAGAATGAAAGACCTTTATCGTGTGTACGTGTTATGTGTATCCATTTAATATGACATGACATAAGATCGTGAAAACATGATTCGTACGAGTTTTCAAAGAATGAACAAAACTACATAAGTGCATATAATGAAAGTCTTTGGGGAGGATGCATACTAAATTATTTTCCCGACTATCTCATATGTTTACATGGTAAACATAGTAGCACTTGTGATTCATGACCTTATTTGGCCTCACGACATTAAAATACCAATTTAAGACTATAAGGTGTAGGTTGAACATTTGATGGACCTTAAAAGCATACATAACCTTTTTAAAGACATATGTGTTATATGCTATGCACGGGGACCTAACCAGGTGAGCAAAAGCTTAACTCTGGTCTGACCAGGGGACAGCGCAGCTGCGCCGTCCCTAGGCTTAACCAGGGCGCAGCTGCGCCAGCCTGAAATCTTGTCTGAGTATTCTGCTTGCTTTTTGATGTTGTTGATTGGTCTACAATGATACTCTAAACCATTAAAAAGAGTTTGGTTGATACTAATCGTATTCAAATGTGATGATGATATGGTATAAAGATTGTAAATTTGTAAAAGGAATTCCAAAGGTAAATAAAGACATAACCGATTAAGCATTTTGATGCCATACGTATTACTTAATTTCATGACGTCTTATATACGGATGTTATGCTACATGTGTATAAGTACGTAATAACGTACGTATAGGGTTATATGAATAAGTTAGAATCATATGTGTATATTTAATTTACACGTCAAGTTATGTATCGAATGTGCATGACTAATGGATATCCTATATATGTAACTATATTACGATAGGGATTCAAAAGTGTCAATTTATTTAACGAGGATAAACTACGCATAAGGCAAGTTTCCTGACTTACACTCATTTATAGTGCAAGTATCTGAACCCTACTTTTATTGTGTTGCAAGTATCCTATCCTTGTGTTTACTTATTCGAGGAATGTCGTAAGCAAGTTCCCTAACTTATACTCTTTCATTGTGCAAGTTTTCTTGAAATCGTTCTTGTATATTAATTGCAAGTATCTGACTACTCTTCTACTGAGCAAGTATTTAATTCATACTCTTTATTGAACACATATTCGAGCTTGTACTAACTTTGGTCGTACGAGTAAATAGGTGCTAGAATAATTCTTGCCTTACAAACTTATGTTTCATAAGTTTGATTTAAATCACGATTATATTCTTCGAATTATTGTTGCGAGTATTGAACTCATAAATTGTTCTTATATACATTGTTGAAATTGTCTACGCCATTTAATTCGGCTAGACTAATATCATGAATTAGAAAGCAATCCACACCGATTGCCTTGGTGCGGACTCTTATAAATTGACTGAGTTGAACAACCCTTGTAAAAAAGGGAAATATATAGTTGGGGTGCCGACAGTGGTGTGACAGGTTATGCATAACTCCAGGTTTGATAGGCTGATCCCCTAATTGTACTTGGTTGGGTTACCAAAAATATTTTTGGTGATTCTAGTAGAAGTTCGTGGTTCTTAGCGACCACTCAATATCTAGTATTTATTAACTTGAAACTTTGAATTCATTAGATTCTTTATTAATCTTTGGTCCACAGCGACACTCAGTGATATCTATTCATTCTCTTGAAATTGTTGAAACTTTTGAAACTTTTAATAACTTCTCGACTCGTAGTGGTCCTTATTCAACTTCACGGAATCGATTTGAAAGTCATTGCTATTTATTTTGTTCACAACATTCTTATTTGAATTCCTGAGCAATTAATTACCGTTTTACCCTTGAAGATTTAGAACCATATATATTCCTGTTCACATTTATTGGCATATTACTTGCTGGGCAAATTTGTTGCTCACTGTTGCTTACCATAAACATTTCAGTTAGGGCAGGGCAAGGTGGAACCCCAGGACAGGACAAGTGCGAAGGCAAGGCTATGGGGTAGCTGTGCTTTTCTATATTAGGATGTTTTTGTTATGTTGTATTAAGACTTATTAATGTTATGTATTAAGATATGTTTGGTTTAAGTTATGAAGTGTATTAGTAATAGTTTCGAGACTTGGGACAAGAATATTTATGTTATATCAATGTAAATTATTCTGTTATTCCATTGTTTGAGATTTTAGTTGTTATTAGAATTAGTACGTGATGAACCGAATTCGGGATCAATGACGGTCTGAATTTGGGGGCGTCACACATGACGATTCCCCAATAGGCAGCCAGGTTCAATGAACTGGTGAGGTTTTCTCCACACCAAGTGGACATAGAGTTGTGGAAGGAAAGACGGTTCGAGTAGGGATTGAAACCCTGGCTCTATAACCGTATATCAGTTTTCCAAAGTTTTACCTTTGGAGCTGTGTTGGAGAAGGAGATTATCGTCGAGGGTGGTAGTGAGGCGTTGACCCTATACCACAAGGAGAGGAAGAATAAGGGTAAGACTGACAAAGCAGTTAAAATCGAGGGAGCCAGTGGAATTGGCCAGAAGAAAAAGTGTTTCAGCTCCGGGAATACCGGAGTAAAGAAATAGTTTCCTAAGAGGAAGATGGAGGCATGCAAGACTTGCGGTAAGACTCATCTGAAAGTCTGCCTCAAGGGCAAAGTGGAGTGTTACAACTGCGGACAGGAAGGGCATATTTTGCCTAACTGTCCCAGTCCAAAAAAGAACCGCGGTTGCTTTGTGTGTGGATTTACGGAGCACATGGCACAAAACTATCCGAAGAAGGGTTCGGATGGTGGAAAAGGAGCTAGCGCTAGTAAGCTAGCAATTGGTGGCGCAGTACCACATGATTGTAATACTCGAGAATTTCTAAATATTATTATATGAATATATTAATGAAAATAAACATTTATTTGAACATAAATATGTAAGTGCTATGAGATGAGTTAACTCAATTACTTCAAATTGAATTAATAATAATTGAGAAGAAAACGTGGAGTTTATGATAAGCTCAATGAATGCCTTGTGTGGCATAGTGATGAGAATTACGATGATTTAATTAATTAAAAAAAGAATTAGTGAGTGGATGATTAATTAATAATATATTGTTAATTAATGGTTATTATGAATAATGACATATTAATGAATAAATAGTTAATTTATATTTTGAGATTAATGTTTATTCAATTAAATTGCTTAATATATAGTCACATGTTGTATAGTAATTACGACTATATAATATAATGTATAATGTGACATTTTGACATAACTATGTAATATAGAAACTATATTATAAAAGAAAGTGAGCCACATAGGTGGACTTATAAGAATACATGTTGTATATATATTATACCATATGGGACCAAACTATGTTAAATAAAGTGTAGTGTGACACTTTAGTGAGACTACACAATATGAAAACTATATTGTAAGAATAATAAAATAAAAATATTAATAGAGGTTGTAATAATGCCCAATTAAGTTATAACAAAGTATTATAAAAATGTACATGGATTATATGATGTGTATAGATATATACCCCAATGTGCTACCACGTAATGTTGTTGTGACATTTTAGGTCCATGTACGCCCTAAACAAATTTAAACCTAAATAATATATATATATATGCTTATTTAACTCAAGTATATACTATATGTACATGAAATGTTAATTCTTGAAATGCTGAGATATAAGTGTTTGTCCCATTTTGAGTGTCCATTTCTCCCTCATTTCTCATTCACGTGTATTGTCAAATAACTTCTCATTGTATTCCTTAAACTAACCATTGTAGCCAATGATGAAGAGGGGAGTGGGTGATGGGAGCTGTTGGGCACTATTTCACCAAACTCTCATGAACCATTGGCTTCTTCTTCTTCCTCTTGGTTTAATTCATGGTGTAAAGGTTTGGTATGGTTATTCACTCCTCCATAAATTGAACTCATCCCTTCTCATTTGATTTTGCTAAGTTTGGAAATTGATGTAGAGTGTGAGCATATTATATTGAGTTTGTAATCTGAGATTGGGAAGCAAGCTTAGCCAATTGAAAGACTCAAGAAGGTATAATGCTTAATTATATCTTGTAGTGTAGCATTTCTAATTCACATGAATTAGCATGATATAGTTGAAATTGCTGTGTGATAAGGTACTAGCATAAGTTGTTAAGTATATATATGTCAGGAATGCAAGGTAGTAGTATGCAAGCATGCTAGTTAAATGTATTGTAAGGAATTGCTGAAGTCCTGCTGAAGCAGAACAATTTCTGGGCTGGAACCGAAGTGGCGCGGCCGCGCCACTCACTAGTACAAATGGCGCGCGACCGCGCCCCTCTGCAGAGTCAGTTGGTGATTTTTATGCCTTCTGATATGTTGAGCATACTAAGTTAACTTCAATAAGACCATACAAGTCTCTGACATGCTAGCTTATATTGTCTTTCATATAATCACTCTCCGTAGCTTGATTTCAAGAAAGAACTTGAGTTTCCAATATGCGAACTCAACAAACCATGTGTAATTTAAATTATAACTTGAGAACATGCTAGTAGGGTCTGATTATATTTGTAAGTAAACATAAAAGCATGAAAGTAAGATATATGTGGAATTACTTGGCGTGCTTGAGTAGCTTTGAGAACCCTCTAAAGAATTACTTAGAGTTTCCAATGTGGACTTGATGAACCATAAACACTTTTGAGTTAAGAACTTGTGGACGTGATTACGTATTCTTGATATGTATATATCCAAGCATGAATCGAAATAAGTTTTCAAGAAAAAGGACAAACTTAGAGTTTATAAATGAACTTTGATATACATATATGCTATATGGATGGTCTGATCTTGCGAGCATAGTAGTATGGTTTAGAAATGCATGAATAACCTGTTAACTTGTGTTTATATGATTCGTAATGTAGCATGAGCATGTTGAACTCATTAGTGAATGTTACTAACAAAAATGTATACTTTAAAACGTAGACTTTGACACGTTCTAAATTCTGATATTTTTAACATGTTTAATAGTGCATGTAACATCACTAGTATATCATACATGTGGACACACTTGTTAGATGTAATGCAAGTTAATCAAGCATAAGTTCGATTAAGTTACAAACAAGTACCAATTCTAAAATCACGCACTCATAACATAGAAACATGTGAGCATGCCTACCAATAAAATATATGACTACCTTATATGCCTAAATGACAAGCGTGATAACTTAAGTGAATCCTTGGCGTTGTATGACCCTAAGTCATTAGAAATTGTGAGTTAGAGCTATATCATGTATAATTGAACTTAGAAAGGTTGTACAAACATGGAAGGACCCTTTAACATGTATATGTGTTATGAAATATCATATGTTGATACTTGAATCAAATTTTGACGGTTAACTTATAACAATGCCATAACTTACTAAATAAAATATGATTGGTATTGATTATGGTCTTATGTGATAATAATGATATGAGAATATGATTAACTTGAGAAGAGGAACGTTAAGGATAAAAGACAATAAAAGTTATACTAATATGATACTATATATGGTATAACTGTGTAGCTAGGATAAGACTTAGCTTATGTGTTGATTTTATATCCAAGATAAGATATGATGTTAAAATATATAACTAATGGATATCATATATATACATAACTATATTACGATAGGGATTCGAAAGTGTTGATTTACTTAACGAGGATAAACTACGCATAAGGCAAGTTCCCTAACTTACACTATTTTAAAGTGCAAGTATCCTAACCTTGTGTTTACTTTATTCAAGGAACGTTGTAAGCAAGTTCCTAACCCTACTCTTTATTGAGCATTCATTTAACTTGTGCTATTATTGTCATACAAGTAAGCTTTCGAGATTGAAATTCAGATATTATGAATCATATATACTTCATGAATAAGATAAAAGTCGAATTATATGCTTCGAGCTTTAAATCTTGAGATTGAACTTATAATTGTTGTGATCTATGCCATTTGATTCGGTTAGACTTATATTGTTGAAAGGTGACCCAAACTAATTGATTAGTGCGGGATCTTGTATTTGACTGAGATGAACAACCTTCGTTGAAGGGAAATTATATTATCGACAGACCGACATGCGCACTTTAGTACGATTGAACGATATGCATACCTTAGGGTACTTTAGGCTGATCACCTATTGTACTTGTTTTATTGGATTTTCAGTATATTACTGTTAATTTTAGTAGAAGTTCATAGTCCTTAGTGACTACTCAGTATTCAGTTATCTTGAAATCTTAAATTGATTTAATATTGAATCATAGTGATATTATTCTGTCCTTAGCGACTGTTATTGAGAACTGTTGATATTCTTGCTATCCTTGAACTATCATACCTTGCTATACCCTTTTTGAGATTCGAGAAGTATATTACTCACCCTTGTTATTACATTAATTGCTGAGCAAACTTGTTGCTCATTCTTACTTTTCCTAAAATATTTCAGTTAAGGCAGAGAGCAGTGCGGACCCTCGAGCACCGACAAGGGCAAGGGAAAGGCTACTGAGTAACTTAATATTATGTAGAACTTATGATTGTATTAAGACTTATTCTATTATGTATTAGTTATGGTTATGTATGCTTAAGTTATAACTAAGCTATGTAATTAATGTTTAAGTTTCGAGACCTTGGGATGTGAATAAATTATATTAATTAAATGTAATCTATTCGGTAATATTTGTGTATTATTATGCTGTGCGATACGATATTTAGTCGTAATTTTATTGTGGTGTTAGATTTTAGAAAGTGACAAACCGAATTCGATTGACCAAGTGGAGGTCCGAATTTGGGGACGTCACAGTATTCTGACTGCCAGAACTTTTAATATGACGGTCCAGGATGCAGTTGCATCGAGCGACGTCGTAGCAGGTATTATCCCGGTCAACAATGAAAATGCGTATGTGTTGTTTAATTCGGGTGCTACGTGTTCGTTTATAGCATGTGAATTTGCTAAACGATTAGGAATACTGCCCAAAAAATTTGTAATACCTTTGAATATTAAGGTAGCAAACAAAGAAGTAATTCATGTTGATTCTGTTTATAGGAGTTGTTGTATAGATATTAGGGGTAACAAATTGTTGGTAGATCTTATACCGATAAAGTTGGGAGAATTCGATGTAATTCTTGGGATGGATTGGTTAGTTAACCATGGGGCGATTATCGATTGCCAAAATAATAGTGTGAACCTTCGAATTTCTAAGAAACCCAAGGTAGTGTTCTACGACAATAAATCACCGGGGCACTCTTGTTATCTAACCATGACGTAATCTAGGAAATTGTTAAGGAATGGATGCGAAGGTTACCTGTGCCATGTTGTTGATACCCAGCGATTGGGAGCAACATTAGAATAAATACCTATGGTCAATGAATATGCGAACGTATTTTTGAGTGAATTGCCAGATCTTCCACCGGATAGGGAGACCGAATTCGTTATAGACCTTGCGCTAGGGATGACACCAGCTTCAAAGGCACCATATCGTATGTCGCCAGTGGAATTGAAGGAGTTGATGATTCAGTTACAAGAACTGTTAGACAAGAAGTACATCCAACTGAGTGTTTCTCCATGGCGAGCACCGATACTGTTTGTAAAGAAGAAGGATGGATCATTGGGGCTTTGTATCGACTACCGAGAGTTGAACAAACTAACGATCATGAATAAGTACCCATTGCCCAGGATTGATGATCTCTTTGATCATTTGATAGGGGAAAATTATTTTACTAAGATAGATTTGCGGATGTGGTATCACCAGTTGAAGGTTAGAGCAGAGGATGTGCCTAAGAAAACATTTAGGACTCGTTATGGCTATTACGAGTTCTTAGTGATGTTATTTGGGTTAACGAATGCGCCAACCGCATTCATGGCTATGATGAACAGAGTGTTCAAATAATATTTGGACAAGTTCATCGTAGTGTTCATTGATTATATTCTAGTCTTTTCTAAGACGAAAGAAGATCACGCTGAACATTTGGGATTAGTGTTGGAAGCACTAAGAATGGAGAGTGTACGCGAAATTCACTAAGTGTGAATTTTGGTTAGAGAGGGTGCAGTTTTTGGGGCACGTCATCGATAAGGAAGGGATTTCAGTAGATCCAACGAAAGTGGAATCAGTGATTAACTGGGAACAATCAAAAATGCCGACAAAGGAGTGGAGTTTCCTAGGGTTAGCGGGTTACTATCGGAGGTTCATCTAAGGCTTCTCAAAGATAGCTACTCCGTTGACAATTTTGACCAGAAAGATGGTGAAGTTCGTATGGACAGAGAAATGTGAAGACAACTTTCAGGAGCTGAAGAAGAGATTGAGTCAAGCGCCGGTATTGTCTTTACCGGATGAGACGGGAATTTTGTAGTTTATAGTAATGCGTCGCATAAAGGACTGGGTTACGTGCTCATACAGCATGGTAAGGTTATTGCGTAAGCATCTAAGCAGTTGAAGGAGTATGAGAAAGGTTATCCTACTTATGACCTTAAGCTTTTCGCGGTGGTTTTTACCTTAAAAATTTGGAGGCATTACCTGTATGGGGAGAAATGTGAGATTTACACAGACCATAAAAGTCTGAAGTATATCTTCACACAAAAAGAGTTGAATATGAGTCAGAGAAGATGGTTAGAGTTTGTAAAGTATTACGACTATGAAATCATGTATCATCTAGGGAAGGCAAACGTAGTGCCCGATGCCTTAAGTAGAAATGGTCGGGAGAAGCTGCCAGTGTTAACAGCTCAGGATAAGTTGATAACAGAGATGGCAAGAATGGAATTAGAAGTGAGATGTCCAAATGATGAAGGGGATAAGCTGTTTGTGATGGAGGTTCAACCTACTATCGTAGAAAAGGTGAAGGAAGTGCAACTCAGAACTGATGAGTGCGAACGGATAAAGAAGAGGATTGCAGAGGGTACTGAGGATACGTACAGTCTTGATAACGAAAGGTTATTGAGATTTGAAGGAAGAATTTGGGTTCCTTGTGAGCCAGAGTTGAAAGAGGAGATCATGGATGAAGCTTATCACTCAAGGTACTCGATTTATCCAGGTAGTACTTAGATCTATCAATACCTTCGAACAAATTTTTGGTGGACAACCATGAAGAGGGAGATGGTAGAGTATGTCAGTAGGTGCTTAACTTGTCAGAAAGTTTAGGCCGAACATCAACGACCCAGTGAGTTGCTACAATCTTTGGAGATTCTGGAATGGAAGTGGGAGCATATCACGATGAACTTTGTGGTGGGACTTCCAACGACGCAGGAAGGATACGATGCTATTTGGGTAATAGTGGATCGTTCGACGAAGTCGGCTCATTTTTTGTCGATAAGAGTCAAGTACAACTTAGACCAGCTAACTAAGCTTTATGACAAGGAGATTGTCTCAAGACATGGAGTGCCAGTTTAGCTTGTGTCAGATCATGACCCGCGATTCACATCGAATTTCTGGAAGAACTTGCAAGAACAAATGGGAACGTTGCTGAGGTTGAGCACGGTGTATCATCCACAGACGGATGGACAAAGTGAAAGAACAATTCAAACGCTAGAAGATATGTTAAGGTCATGTGTTGTGGATTTCAAAGGAAGTTGGGACGATCATCTACCATTGATAGAGTTCGCCTACAACAATAGTTATCACGCCAGTATAGGCATGCCACCTTACGAAGCGTTGTATGGACGGAAGTGCACAATGCCACTGTGCTAGGACGAAGTGGGAGAGCGTCGAATGTTAGGACCAGAGATGGTGCAACAAACGGCGGAAGTGGTTAAGTTGATACGAATGCGGCTAGTAGTAGCTAAAGACAGACAGAAAAAGTATGTTGATACACATTGGAAGAATAGAGAGTTCGAAGCTGGTTTGTATGCATTCCTGAAGGTGTCTGTTGGGTAAAATCTATACGCACAGCACGCAAGTATACGTGGTTAACAAGTAATACAATGATAAGATCAAGTATCGTACCCACAGGGACAATAAATCCAAATTATTCAAACAAGTACCAATTTTATATTATTTCATCTTTATTAAACTAATGATTAACTGATGATTTTTATAATAAACTACTACTTAGACCAAAATTAGCACTAATTCAGGATTTTAACATGTTTTGGAGAATTAAGCCTACAACTTCACATATTACTTCACTTCGGATAAAATACTTTCCTTCAGTTTATATAAATTACCCCAAATTATTAACCAAGAACACAAAAGCAGATATAACCATCTCCCAATGCATTACATCCGTACTCACTAAAATCCATGAATGATAGAATTAAGCAAGACACCTTAATTAACTACCTCACTATATTTCTATGTGAATTATAATTGAAAAAGGTTTATTATCAAGTTCTCTTCAGATTACATATGATGCATAGATATCTCTATCCTACACATGAATTATGAATCCTAACTACGGTATAAATCACAAATATACGTTACTATGGCCAGTTTTAATCCCATATATCATCTCTCGAATCTATATGGGATAACATATAATTGGTGATCAAGCAACTATATACGTTATGCACAACACATAGTAAATAACCTAGAAATAATATTCTTAAACTAAACTGAAAGCAATTCAATCTTCCGTTACATAATAAGATCCGTCATAGGCTTAAATAAGAATTTAGTTCATCACGAATGAATAAAAACCAATAATCCACAAAGTATTAAACATTTTGAATACAAGATAACTATGAAGAGAGAAAGTAAAATCTAAAATTTTGCCGTTACTCGTCTCCACGTTCGCCTTGCGTTCGTTGTGTTCTGCTTTGCGTCAAATCTTCCCACGTCTCAAAGTCAAGAACTCGAGCTTTAATCTGTCTCAGTGTGTCGTTATATATTCCTCTGCAACCATATATATTCTTTTACTCGTGCACAACAACTCCAGCCAACCCTCCATCAGAGTCCTATTCGAAATAGGAGAACCAAAGCCAATCTACCGTAAACGCGCCCCGATGCAGATTTAACCCTTGAAGGAGCGCCCCGACGCACATGCGCCCCGGCGGATTTTAAAGCTAAGCAAGCGCGCCCCGCGGTAGATTGCAGAAATCAAGACATTCCTTCTTTGTAAGCTGCCATCCCATCCACTTCTCGTCCAGCTCAGTTCCTGCACAAAACCAATCCACATGTATGAAAAAGATCCTAAACGTACTTGAAGTAACGATATCTTAGTTTTAAATGGCGTCGATTCGTAGGTATGAAACCTACTTATCAAATACCCCCAAACTTAAGATTTCGCTTGTCCTCAAGTGAAAACAACAACAAAATGAAAATAACAAACAATGTATCTACGTGCATGCATAAACATGACCTACGTACTACATGCCTGCGAATCTAGTAATAGATCAACATATTTTTCAACTCAGGCCTCAAAGATATCATAAGATACTCAAACAATACTGAAAATTCAATGTACAGATCATCAATAATCTATCAGTTCATCCACTCCTGTCCTCACCCATGTTGTGCGTGTGTGCTCATTAACCATTCTAATCACCAACAATTTAAAAACATCACATACAAACTTCTTAGAGGGAAAATTTCAGTTCTACATCAAATTATTGGTATTCATGATAAAACCAGTCAAACATACTAATTATTGAGTTTGGGGATTTCAGATGAGGCTCATTTTTTTATTTTTCATTCACGGGTGCGTTTTACGCTCCATCCCGTGTTCACAATCGACCGTGCAATGTCTGCATCTATTAGGCTTTTCAATGTTACACGTGTAGAGAGCTTTAGACCAGTGACTCCCACACCAGATGGTTTTAGGGCGCTAGGTGTAAAAATACCCCCAAGGGCATACTTATTCAAGTAACTAAGGCCACAGATACACAAGTCCATGTGTTTATCCTTTCTTTCTTTTTTTAATTTTCTACTTTCTTTCACTTTTTTATTTCTCTTTTTCTTTCACCCCACTGACTCCCCCAAAATCAAGTTATTACTTACTTTTTAAACCTTTAATGTCAATATACCACCATCATCAAATTTTAACTAAGATTTTTCCCCCAGAAATCAGTTGTGACCCCTTGAACTGAGTTGATTCGACAGTTAAACTCTTACGTGCTAACCAATTACACAAGTTTCTGATGGAATTAAATTTTCATCTTGATTAACATTAGAACTCATCATTTATCTTCACGTTTGTTCGAGTTAACACGTAATACCAATCCTATCATTGGCTGAGCTAAATACATATCAATTCATTGCTTAAACTCATGCAACCTATATGCCTAAATGCAATAATATATTTTTGAGATTTTTGTTCAATTTTCTTCATTTTTTATATATATACCATATAACTCAAGTAAACTTTAACTATGAACACAAGAAAGTGCAATTTAACTAACATGCAAAATAACATGAACATGCAACTAACTAACCATGCAAACTAACTAACTAAATGACTAATTCTACCCCCAAACTTAAACAATTCAATGTCCTTATTGGATATAATAATAAAAGTTTGAGGACTGCCCTGAGCGATCAAGCGTCATGCTCCACCGGTGGATCCTCGGTAGGTGGGTCATCAACCGGGTCCTCAACAAGCAGCGGGGGAAGAAAAGCTGGTAGTGGCTATAGAACTGGAAAATGGAAGTCTTCATTGGTGGTATTGAGTTAGGAAAAGGCAGTTGCCAGAGACGCGTTAAATTCATTCTGGGTGGCAAATATGTGGTTTTTCTTGGCTGCTAACCCTTGGAACCTCTGATAGACATACTGCTTCATATTACAGAACTGGAAGCTGAATGTTGCCTTTGATCGGGACGAGGTTGCAGTCCCGACTTAGTCATCTTCTTGCTCTTCTTCCTCAACAAAATCTTCATCCTCTGCGTCTACCTCTTCATTATCCTCATCATCGAAAAATACAAATCCAAGGCCACGTGGGTGCGACTGGCCTCTTTTCCAGCATCCGTACCTTTGAATCTAATTTAGATCTAGGCACAGTAGAGGCTACTGGATAGGTTCCATAGAACTCCATTGTACCCTTGTCCGGGCACATAGTGAAAATATCAACGATGGGTGAGTTAATCCGCGCTGAACTGATCCACGAAGAATGTGGCGAATATTGTGATAAATGAGACGGCCCATGTCAATTGATCGGTCTTTACAATGGTGTATAGTAGAATTGACCTTTCCTTTGTGACATCGCTTGTGCGTGTAGGGTAGCAATTTGGCACACAAAAATGCATGCCATATCTTCCCATATAAACTTAGGTGGCCCGTCTAAAAGTGAGATCCGTTTGACAACCATGTGGCGTCTGGCCTGCACAATTCCGTCAAAATCTGCTCATAGTTTGCTCCGCTTTCTTTGAGAGCTGAATACGAGCAAGTTATTTACGGCAGATTGTAGTAATCGTTGATCTCCTTCATGGTAAACGAAACCATTTTTCCCCTCACGAAAGCGAAGAACGGTGATTTGGCGGGAGCATTGGCGTAAAATTCCTTGACCACCGCCACTATGGTGGCGTCCGGATGTGCCACAAGCATTTCCCATCTCCTCTTGCAAATTTGATTAAATATAGCCCCATTGAACTCATCAGGAGCCAAACCACGCTCCGGTACCAATGACTTATTTGAGAGGTACTCGAACCGGTCCGCTGCCTCGGCGTTTAAGAATTTTCGTCTATCGAATTGCCGTGAGGCGGTGGATGAACCTTCCCCACGTTGCCTTTTCTGTTATCTGGAAGTCATTCTATCGCCGGTATGCCTCAAACTTGTAATTAGATGATGAAGTTTTTGTTGAGACCTTTTGTCAAACACTTAGTATGCACATTGTTAGAGCTTGATTATCTTACCCCTAAACTTGAATTGTTATGCCCAATTGGTAAATTCTTCAGATCCTAGTGTAGAAACCTGAAAAATCTCTAACGATTAGCCCAAAATCAACGTTATCTGTAAGTGAGTGTGACGAATTCGGAGGGTTGCATTGTGGTAGTGAAGAATTCCCTTTTTCCTTTGGAATTTGGTTGAAGTAGAAACCCTAAAGGGTGAATGAGGAGTAGATTTGATGATGAAATTCTAAAGGTGAACTTTAGGATGGGTCAGTTTTAGATTGGGGATGTATTTGGTTGATATTGGGTATACCTCTTTGGTTTCGGATGGGAGAAGATGGTAGAGTTGTGTTTGAATTGGGATTACAACGTTTAAATTCTGATTTTTTTAAAAATTGGGAAAAGGGACACCCCCCGGGGAGCACATTTTTGTGCGTGAAATCACGCTGGGGAGCATTCGGCCAGAGGGGTACATGCTGGGGAAAAATTTTCCTTTACAAATATGCGCTGGAGCGCAGTTTGGCTGAGAGGTACGTGCTAGGGCGCATTATTTGTTCCTTGAATCTGCGCAGGGGCGCAGATGGTATTTTTCGCTAAACATTTTTCTTTGCTTGTCTGCACTACCTGTAGTCACCCCATTCCATTGAGTTGGTTCCTATTTGTTGTCATGCTCATTTCTGGTCCCCTCCTACAATCCAAACCATACACATCCTTAGTATCGATGTTGACTCAAAAATTAAATACAATTTCTACTCTATAGTTCGTTCTAATTTATTGCTACTTTACTTAATAAAAATAAATAACTATCAAAAATTGAAATAAACTAATGACTGGGTTGCCTCCCATCAAACGCTTGATTTTGAGTCATTCAGCTTGACTACTCTTTGTTTTAAACTGGATTGGTGAGGTAAATTAAGGTTTCTTTGTGATCAAGATCACCACCCCAATAGTGCTTTAAGCGTTGGCCAATGACTTTAAATGTTTTGGACGAGTCCCGGCTATATACTTCAACAGCTTCGTGTGGAAACACTGTCTTGATTGTAAAAGGGCTCGACGACTTAGATTTTAATTTTTCGGGGAAGAGTTTCAACCGAGAGTTGAATAGCAATACTGACTGGCCCAGTTCAAACTTTTTCTCCAATTTCTTCTGATCGTGCCATTTCTTGACCTTTTCTTTGTACAACTTTGAATTCTCATATGCTTGTAGGTGGAATTCATCGAACTCATTGATTTGCAAAAGTCATCTTTCCCCTGCCGCTGCTAGATCAAAGTTGAGTTTGTTGATTGCCCAATAAGCTTTATGCTCTAGTTCCACTAGAAGGTGACACGCATTTTCGTAAACTAACTAATAGGGAGACATGCTTATCGGGGTCTTTTAAGCGATCCGATATGCCCAAAGAGCGTCGTTTAGTTTCAACGACCAATCTTTTTGATTCGGGTCGACGACTTTTTCCAAGATTCGCTTTACCTCCCAGTTAGAAACTTCAGCTTGGCCATTTATCTAAGGATGGTACGCTGTGGTGATTCTATGGTTGACTCCATACTTAGTCAAGAGAGCTGTGAAGTACTAATTGTAGAAATGGCTCCCTTCATCATTGATAATTACCCTTGGGGTGCCAACTCGGGTGAAGGAATTCTTTTGTAGGAATTTTTGCACCACATTCGCATCATTCATTGGTAGCGCAACTGCCTCAACCCATTTTGATACATAGTTAACTGCCAATAGGATGTACAAATTACTGAACGAAGACGAAAATGGTCCCATGGAGTCAATTACCCATACATCAAAATCCTTGACTTCCAAAATCATATTGAGAGGCATCTCATTCCGCTTAGAAATATTCCCCACTCGTTGACATCTATCACAATTTTTCACTCACTGATGTGCATCTTTGAACAAGGTGGGCCAATAGAAGCCTGCCTAAAGGACTTTTGCGGCCGTTCTTTCACTCTCTTAGTGTCCCACATAATATGAGGCGTGGCATGCCTGTAATATGCTCTCTACTTCACTTTCCGGCACACATCGCCGAATCGTTCTGTCAGCACACTGTCAGAATAGATACGGTTCATCCCACACATACCACTTCACATCGTGTAAGAATTTCTTCTTTTATTGGCTTGTCAAATCTGGTGGGAGAATATTACTGACCATGTAATTCGCAAAATCCGCATACCATGGGAACTCACCGTCGATAAGAAATAATTGTTCATCCAAAAAAGACTAATTGATTACTACATTGTCCGTCTGATCCTGATTCGAATTCTCTAACTGCGAAAGATGGCCAGCCACTTGATTTTCTATCCCCTTCCTATCCTTAATCTATAAATCAAATTCTTGAAGGATCAAAATACAACGAATCAGTCTCGGCTTTACGTCTTTCTTTACGACTAGGTATCGGATGGCCGAGTGATCTGTGTAGACTACCACTTTTGTCCCCACCAAGTACGAGCGAAACTTATCAAATGCGTACACAACGACAAGTAATTTCTTTTCAGTAGTTGTGTAGTTTAACTGTGCATCAGTCAGTGTCTTGCTCACATAATAGATGGCATAAAAGACTTTCTGTCGGCGTTGTCCAAGTACAGCTCCTACTGCATAGTCACTGGCATCACACATTAGCTTAAACGGCATTGTCCAATCTGGTGCTATGATCACGGGGGCTGTGGGTAACTTCTTCTTCAATTGCTCAAACGCCGCTAGACAATCATCATCAAATTTGAACAGGACGTCTTTCTCTAATAAACTGCATAGCGGTTTTATGATTTTGGAGAAGTCCTTGATAAGCCGGCGGTAGAATCCAGCATGCCCGAGAAAGCTTCGAATACCCTTTACTGATGTTGGCAGCGACAGATTCTCTATTGTCTCTAATTTTGCCCAATCAACTTCCAAACCTTTTTCCTGAAACTTGATGCCTACGTATTATCCCTTCTTGGAACATAAAATGGCATTTTTCCCAGTTGAGCACCAGATTTGTCTCAACACATCTTTTCAAAACTAGGACTAGATTTTCGAGGCACCTATAAAAAGATTTCCCAAATACTGAAAAGTCGTCGATAAATACTGTAACACCGAGCTCTACCATATTTGAAAAGATTGCTATAATGCAATGCTGAAAGGTCGTCGGTGCGTTACACAAGCCTAATGACATCCTTCTAAAGGCAAAGGTGCCATAGGGACATGTGAACATCTTCTTCTCTTGATCCTCTGGTGCAATCACAATCTGATTATATCCTGAAAACCCATCTAACAAACAGTGGTACTCATGTCCCGCTATTCTGTCCAACATCTGATCAATAAACGATAAGGAAAAATGGTCTTTTCTGGTTGCCTTATTCAGCTTTCTATAGTCGATGCAAACCCTTCAGCCGGTCACTGTCCTTGCCGGTATCAGTTTGTTGTTTTAATTTTTCACCACTGTCATACCACCTTTCATCAGGACACATTGAACCGGGCTCACCCATGCACTGTCTGAAATTGGGTAGATAATTCCAGCATCCAGCCATTTCAAGATTTTCTTCTTCACTACCTCTTTCATGATTGGGTTAATCCTCCTTTGTTGTTCCATTGTTGGCTTGCCATCTTCCTCCATCAGAATCTTGTGCATACAGAGTGAAGGACTGATTCCTTTGATGTCGACGACAGTCCATCCAATAGCCGACTTGTATTCCCTCAGAACTCTTAATAGCTTACTTTCCTGCAATTCGTTAAGCACAACTACAATAATAGCAAGTAAAGTAGATAAATTACCCAAATAAGCATATCTGAGGTGATTGGGTAAGGGTTTGAGTTCTAGTGCTGGTGGTTCCTCTAGAGATGGCTTCATCCTTGCAGATGAAGGTCCTACTGCTTCCAATGGCTCAAATAGTAATTTAAAACTGCTCACTCTAGGATGTGCCTCTAACAACTGCAGATATTCCAATTACTCTTGCACATCTCCATCACAGTCTTCCATCAATGTAGATTCTAACGGTTCGGAACTCAATATCCGATGTTATACATCTCCCGCCACTGTATCGATTATATCCATCCAGAAGTACTCCTCATCCTCTTTGGGGAAGTTCATGGCCTTAAACACATTGAAGGTTACCTCTTAATCTTGAACCCTCATGGTCAACTCTCCTTTTTGAACATCAATGAGAGTCCTATCGGTTGCCAAAATGGACGCCCAAGGATTATTGGAATATCCTTACCCTCTTCATAGTCTAATATGATGAAGTCTGCTAGAAAGATGAACTTGTCTACTTTTACTAAAACATCCTCAACAATTCCTCGTGGATATGTCATTGATCTATCTGCCGGCTATAGGGAGGTGTTTGTGGGTCTGGGTGCCGGTAAACCTAACTGAGTATAGACTAAAAGTGGCATGAGGTTTATACTTGCACCTAAATCACACAGACATTTGTTGAAGGCCAAACTCCGTATTTTGCATGGGATGGTGAAACTACCCGGATATTTCAACTTTGGTGGAAGCTTCTTTTGCAATATCGCACTACATTCCTTTGTTAGTGCCACAATTTCAAAGTCCTCTAACTTCTTCTTCTTTGACAAAATGTCCTTCATGAACTTGGCATAACTAGGCATCTGCTCTAATGCCTCCATGAAGGGGATGTTGATGTGTAGCTTTTTGAACACCTCCAGAAATTTAGTAAACTGTTTCTCTAATTTCTTTTTACGAATCCGTTGTTGAAATGGTGGTTGTGGGTAGACTATTGATGTAACAACTTGTTCCTGTACCACATATTTTTCTTCTTCTTTGTCCCCTTCCACTGTCTCTTCAACACTAGTCTCGACTTTCTCCTCAGTTGTCGGCTTTTCTGAATTTTGCTCGGCTAGCTTTTTTCCACTCTGAATTATAACGGCTTGACATTGCTCATGCCCTCCCCTCGAATTATTTTCTATGTAACTCGGCAAGGTTCCTTGGGGTCTACTGTTCAATGCACTAGCAATCTGTCCCACCTGAATTTCTAAATTCTTAATTGCAGCCGCCTGAGTTTTCATTGCTGCTTCATTTCCAGTTATATATTTGGCCATTAGCTCCTCGAAATCTGTCTTTTTCTCTTGGTGTGGAACTGACTGTTGATGTTAATTCTGGAAACCAGGAGGTATAATGGTCGTGGAGCCTGCTGTTGATTCTGTTTTGGGTTTTGATTATTGCTCCATAAAAAATTCGGATGGTTCCTTGCCGCCTGATTATATATATTCTGATAAGTGTTGGGTTGCCTGTTACAGCTACCCACAAACTGTACTGAAGCTGGGTTGATCGTACACTGTTCTGTCGGATGTTCACCTGCACAAAGCTCACATACAAATGCTACCTGTTGTACGTTTCTCATAGACATGGCATCCATCTTCTTTGATAATGCTGCTATTTGTGCCGATAGAGATGTTACAGTGTCCACTTCCAAAATACCTGCCACTTTGGGTTGAGTCATTCTCTCAGTCGGCCACTAATAGTTGTTTGTAGTCATTGTTTCTATCAAGTCCCATGCCTCCTCAAATTTCTTTGCCAGAAAAGCCACACCTGAGGCTGCATCGATGATGGTCTGTATATGAATTCCTAACCCGTTGTAGAATGTGTTTATCTAAATCCAATGCGGTAGTCCATGATGAGGGCATTTTCTCAACAGCTCTTTATACCTCTCCCATGCTTCATATAATGGCTCTCCTTGTAGCTGTACAAATGAAGATATCTCCATTCTCAATTTATGTGTCTTTGAAGGGGGGAAGAACTTAGACAGAAATTTTTGCGCTAAATCGTTCCATGTGGGGATTGATCCCGATGGTAGAGAATGGAGCCAACCCTTTGCCTAGTCTCTCAGTGTGAACGAAAATAGCCTTAATCTTATAGCATCATCTGAAACCCCGTTGCACTTGAAGGTATCACAAATTTCTATGATACTAACAATGTGATCGTTTGGATCATCATTCGGAAGACCCCCAAATTGGCAATTATTCTGCACCATCTGTATCGTTCCAAGCTTGATCTCAAAGTTGTTAACATTAATCGCCGGCTTGGTGATACTTGACTGAATTTCTAAAATCCTCGGTGTAGCATAATCCCGCAGTGCTTTCTCTTCTGGTTCAACCATGTTGTCTTTGGGTGTTTCAAGTTCTTCTCGAGTCTTTTCAATCCACGTACTTAACCGCTGAAACCGCTTGTCGATGTCGTCCTCGTAAGGCAACAAATCTGGCTTCTTCGAACGAGTTTGCATATACTACTCAATATTAGCTGAAATAACCAAAAATTAAGAATATATATATGTATATATCTGTGTGTAGACACTCAAAATTTCATTTTCCTATTACTAACACTGTAGGAGGGCAAAACTGTCTTTTCAAATCAACCCCGGTCTCAATACCGGGCCGTTAACTCAACCCCGGTTTCAATACCGGGCAGTCAAATCAACCCCGGTCACAATACCGAGCCGACAAATCAACCCCGATTTCAATACCAAGTTGTCAAATCAACCCCGATCTCAATACCGGGCAGTCAAATCAAACTTGGTCTCAATATCGGGCCATAAAATCAACCCCGGTCTCAATACCGGGCCGTACAATCAACCCCCGTCTCAATACCGGGACGTCAACTCAACCCCGTTCTCAATATCGGGCCGTCAAATCAACCCCAGTCTCAATACCAGGTCATTAACTCAACCCCAATCTCAATACTGGGACGTCAAATCAGCCCCGGTCTCAACCCAAAAGGTACAAGTCAGCCCCGGTCTCAACTCGAGAGGTATAGGTCCGCCCCGGTCTCAACCCAGAAGGTACAGTTCAGCCCCGGTCTCAACTCGGGAGGTACAAGTCAGCCCCAGTCTCAACCTAAGAGGTACAAGTCAGCCCCAATCTCAACTCGGGAGGTACAGGTCAGCCCTGGTCTTAACCCGGGAGGTACAGGTAAGCCTCAATCTCAACTTTGGAGGTACAGATCAGCACCGGTTTCAACCCAGGAGGTACAGGTCAGCCCCGATCTTAATATATGAGGTACATGTCAGCCCTGATCTCAACTCGAGAGGTACAGGTCCGCCCCGGTCTCAACCCGGAAGGTACAGTTCAGCCCCGGTCTCAACTTGGGAGGTACAAGTCAGCCCCAGTCTCAACCTAAGAGGTACAAGTCAGCCCCGATCTCAACTCGGGAGGTACAGGTCAGCCCTGGTCTTAACCCGGGAGGTATAGGTAAGCCTCAATCTCAACTTTGGAGGTACAGATCAACACCGGTTTCAACCCAGGAGGTACAGGTCAGCCCCGATCTTAATATATGAGGTACATGTCAGCCCTGGCCTCAACCCAGGAGGTACATGTCAGCCTCGGTCTCAACCCGAGAGGTACAAGTTAGCCTCGGGCTTAACCCGAGAGGTACAGGTCAGCCCCGGTTTTAACCCGGGAGGTTCAGGTCAGTCTCGGTCTCAGCTCGAGAGGTACAGGTCAGCCCTGGTCTGATCCCGGGAAGTACAGGTCAGCCCCGGTCTCAACCCAGAAGGTCAGGTCAACTTCGAAAATAATCCTGAAGCATCACAATATCTCTAGAGAAAAACCTGGAAGGACCAAGTCAGTCTCGGAGACAACACTGAGGACGAACAAACTTTAATGGGATCCAAACCTTGGAGACAAACCCAAGAAGTCAGTCGAAGGCCATACTAACATTGAAGCCAACCCCGAGAGGGGAAAATGGTCATTTTACCAATTTGAAGCCGATTCGGTCAAACTCAAGCCGAATTGATGCCACTAAGGTCAGAACGAACCATAACAATGATCCTGAGTAGAAACAGCGCAAGATAACTCAACGAACAAACTGCGAGGAATCAAAGACCTGGTTATGAACCTGTCTTTTTGGATTCAAAAAAGGTTTTCTCCCTTGTCATTGAGATGCGCTCGGCGAGGGCTTTTCGGAAAGGTATAGCACGCCTCAAATGGACGCTTCGATCAAAAGTTAGAATGTTTCGAATCTGACATTGCATTGCTCGGAGTGCACGTACTTTGATGTAACTGGCCCTGCCACGTGGGCCCTGCCACGTGGATCCGCACCTTTAAATGCGACAGCTGCAGGTAGAACTGCTTCTCCTGGGTCTATATATATGAGCTCACCCCCAGCTCATTTAAGAATTCAAAAAACGCTCTAAACCCCTGTTCGTTTGGTTTTCCAGACATTTTCTAATCTTTGAAACTCAAATTTTTTCACTCTAACACGTAGATATACCCTCAACCTACCACATATCAAAAATTAACCAGTAGATTTGGACGTTTAAAGCCTATAATTTGGCAAAAAGCCCATGTAGCAGTCCATTGTGAGTATTTTTACGATCAACAAGTTTATATTACATCATTACGTTGTTATACACTTGCATATCAAGTTTTGTTTTCTAAATATGCCCGGAACTTAGTTTCGTGGCCGTTTTTGTTAACTTTCGGTACATTTTAGTACCTAAACGCATTTTCTGGCATTTCTACAGCTCGGAATGACGATCCGTCGCTTCTAATAACTTTTATATACGTGCATCTTTGTTATTAGCAACTTCGTCGGACTAGGTTATCTTCCCAGTCTGGATTTGGCTTTTTTGTATATATTTAACTATATATATATACTAACTTTTCTATTCTGTCAAGCCCGTATGTCAAATTCGCGGTAGTTTACTGCTTTTATATATATATATATATACAGCTTTTATATATATTTATATATATATATGCACTCTTCACCGGACTGGGTTATCTTTCCAGTCCCGGTTTGACTATTTTATTGTCTATATTTAATTATAAATATGTATATATATATATATATTTACATTCCAGTTCGACATGGATCATTCTGTGCCATTTTTACTGTTTATATATATATATATATATATATATATATATATATATATATATATATATTTATATTTTCGACCGGGCCTCGGAGTGAAAACCCACTTCTCTTTATCGCTTTTATATATATATATTTCCATTATGTCCAGCCTGGATAATTCCGTGGCTTTTATACAATTTTTATAAATATAAATATATTTCCATTCCAGTCTGGGCATCGGAGTGAAAATCTACCGCCCTTTACAGCTTATATATATATATATATGTGTATATATATATATATATATTTCCATTCTGTTAAGCCTGGATCACTTCGTGGCTTTTTACAACTTATATATATATATATATATATATATTTACATTCCAGTTCGGGCATCAGAGTGAAAACTCATCGCCCTTTACAACTTTTGTATATATATAATTATATATATATATATATACATATATATATTTTTTCTTTACTCATTTTATTAAATTGTTGCTTTAAATATTCATTTGATATGAATCGACACTAACATTTCTACGGGCGAACTAGATTTCTTTAAATCTCGCCATCTCTAGCTTTCAAATGGTTCAAAATAGGTCCAGACAGAGCCAAAAAGCTAGAATGGCTGAGATTTATTTAAATCTAGCATTTTTCTAGTTTCAGTTATAAAAGCTATCTCGCGACCCTTAAATCTTTATAACAAGACGCTTCGGCCATGTGCGAGCCAGGATTTACTGATGAATCCTAGGTTCTGGCGATATGTGGATATATTTCTATACAAATTTGATCTGTGCAGGTTTATTGGCTTCCCTATGTGAGCCTAGGAATCATGGGAATCATGATATAACTGATCAGAATCTGATTCCCAGAATGGACAACCTCCACTTTACAAATGTACGCTGCCAGTTTTTCTGTAAAAATGTACATACAAAAGACCTTAAAACGGTTATCCGGATTTAAGGTCTCAACATAGTGAAAATATGGTTTGTCGTGTCAGAGTCACTCCGATGGCTATCATGCCCATGAGAAGACCGACACTTGTATATATTTTGTGGTCGAGGATGCTTCGCAGCCCGACAATCACCATTCAAATTAAGCCTTAAGGCTAAAAAGATAAAACTAAAGTATCGACATGCTTCAACTCCTATGATAGCGTAAGGGTTTGAAAACCTACTTTCAAAACGTCATTTCAATAATCTTATCCAAAAAAGAAGCTTTTGCAAATCAAATCAAACACTTTTTCAAATCAAATCAAACCTTTAGTATATAGGTTCATAGATGCATAAATATACTTCCAATCAAAGCATAGGCCCAATTTCTTTCAGCATTCACACACACATTACAGATTTTAAAAAAAGAAGTATTGAAAAGATGTGGTACCATATTTACACAGGAGTTGTGGGGTGCCTAACAGCTTCCCCACACTTAACCAAGCCCCCGAACTCAAAACTTTGTTTTTAAATATCAAGTTTCGACAGTGTCCAGCAATTGGATCTCTTTTCAAACAAAACTCGGTTGAGTTGGTACAACCATTTCAAATATACCAATTAGCGACTCTGTAAAGCATTCAATCGTCGATATAATATATGTTGACCTTTTCCTAAATAAACCCTTCAAAACCTTTTTCACATATAAAAAGAGTAAGGGTAGACATAACTTAGGAAGAGAGAAAGATCCGGGTTATGACCTGACCCCCGGATTTTTCCTGACGTCGACAGGTGGCGACTCTACTGGGGACAGTAGAGGGCTTAGGCCGCGTTCAAAATATTTATAAAATAATTTCACTTTAAAATCTATGTGTGTGTGAATGCTGCATCTGTACATTGAATGAATGCGTGAATGTTGCGTCTTTACATGGAATGAATGTGAATAAATGCTTTCCTATTTTTTAGTGCTTAGCACCCATATTAGTGTTTTGCCCCAATGTCATCATATGCATAATGGTGAGACGTGATGTATGTGAATGTATGTTGTGTGATTCCTCAACCAGAAGGCAAACCAGTTGGTGATAAGTAATGTCTTCGAGGGCGAATAAAACTTCGGGACTCATGAAAATGCACCACTTAGATTCGTTCCAGTTAAAAGATCGAATTAATTTCCCCTCTAGTAGATTGCGATGATCTGGGGACCTTTATGCCGAAAAAGTCGCGAGAGTAACCTAAGATAGGTCAGCCTCTAATTAACTAAATCCGATGGAAAGCTTCTTCATGCCTTCCTCTTTCAATTCAACGTCAAGTTTTCAGTTCCAAATGTAAAGGAACACAATGTAAATAATAAAATTTTACATTCCTTGTTATATACATCTTGTCATGTCATCCTGTCATCAAAACAACTGACCTTTGTTTTGCAGGATAAGATTAAAAAACCACAAAAACACATCATGGAATGCATCCCATCCCTACTTACTTTAGGAAATTGACACGCTTACGTTTTGTTGTAGGTGAATAATTGGTCATGTTACTAGATCTAAGTCTAAGAAAGAACTAAGTCCATCCATGAACATGACTTCAAGTGCTCAGTCAGAGTCCACCCCTGTCTCTAGGGAATAGTTCGAAGGACTGAAGAATCAGATAGCCGAATTGGCCAGTTTCCTGAGGGAACAAAGTAAGGCTCTTAAAGAGAAGCAAGCCCAAACTCACACAGAACCAGGAACACCTGGTGGTAGTGGTGGTAGTCAAGAGATCGAAAATACAGATACTCAGATTCTTGGACCACAAAACCAGGACACAACCAACAAAACCCCTAAAATCACCATCCTTAACAAAGAACAGGAAGCAGGTGACATTCTGAAGAAAGTACAATAGATGGAAGAAACCATCCGGTCTATCAAAGGGACTGGGGCATTTGGCAGTGTCAATTATTCAGACCTCTGTATATTCCCTGGGGCTCGTTATCCCGAAAAATATAGAACTCCTGATTTTGAAAAATATGATGGATTGGGAGACCCCTACACTCACTTGAAGGTGTTCATTAGAGAACTCGGATCCTATGCAGAGGACGAGAAACTCTGAATGCAGTTATTTCAAAAAAGTCTGACCGGAGAGGTTAGAGCCTGTTATGCCTGTCTAGACAACTCCAAAATTCATAGCTGGGAAGAGCTGGCACATGCTTTCCTCGATCAATACAGTTTCCAATCTCAGCTGGCTCCAGACTGATACCAGATAAATAAAATCAAGAAACAAATTACTGAGTCATTCAGAGAATTTGCTCAACGATGGAGACGGGTTGCATCACAAGTCACCCCATCCTTGACTGAGTCTGAGATAGTCATTACCTTCATCGATATTTAAGACGCTCCATATTACGAGAGGGTCCTAACAGGCATAGGAAAACCATTCTCTAAGATGATCAAGCACGGAGAGATGGCCGAAATAGGGCTAAAGTCTGGGAAGATAAAGGACCTGACTACCTTAGAAGCCGTTGCCGAACATAACCAGTCCGGGAATTATGAGAGTAATCCCCGGAGAGCATATAAGAAGAAAGAGGAAGAAGTATCCTTAATATTGCAAGGACAGAATCCAATGGGTGAGTCAAACAATATGCCCATTCAAAAAAGGAATTATACCCCTTTTCAAGCTCCTGCACAGCCTTCAAACCCTCTATTCCAGAAAACTATTAAGGCCAGACGTCAAAGAACATTCACCCCGTTAGGGGATTCCCTCGAGAATGTGCTGAAATTGTTAACCGCACAGAATAAGATTGTGCAAATCCTTCCACCAACCAATACCGGCGGATGAAATTTTGACCCAAGTAAGAAGTGTTCTTACAATTCCGGAGCTCCAGGCCATGACACACAAGACTGTTGGTCTCTCAAGCACAAAATTCAAGACATAATTTACAACGGAGAGATTGTGGTGACAAAACTCGAGCAACCGCACATGCAAGATAATCCCTTCCCTCAGCACAAAGAACAAAATGTCAATATGATCAACACAGGAAATGGAGAAGTATCCAAATTCCTCCATTATATAGGAAAGTCGACTCTATCTAGCAACAACATCCCAGACAGTTGGGAAGTCTCAGAAAGGCGATTCCTGATCGAGCAGGAGATTAGGTCTATCAAGGAACAAATTGAACAGTTAGCAGAATTGGTTGTATACCAACATCAGATCACCAGACAGATGTTGAACCAGACCAACCAATCTGATGCAAATTCTCCCACACCAGAGATCAGTCCCATCCCCATGGTCTCATGAGCATGAATCCTGGGCCGACAATATGGCCAAAGAGGAGAATTTCCAAGCTGGTAGGAAATTCGCCTTTCAAAGGAATTTCACAAACCTGAACCATCAATAAAGGAAATCCTCTAGATGTTAATCAATGAGGGAATGGTTCCAGATTTATTACTTCCATTAAACCCACGATCCATGAAATTCAAGCCTGACCAAACTTGTTAGTACCACTCCAATGCACCAGGCCATGATACAGAGGATTGTTGGGCACTTCGTAACCTGATTCAAAATATGATTGAAAGCGGTGAATTAATAAGAAGGAATCGAGATTATGGCCTCCCAAATGAGGAAACTCCTTTTATTTCCACTGCGTGGAATCAAGATACCGTGGCTGTTATTTCATGTGATAGGAGTCATCTCTCACACCCTTAGTACTGCCAGGGAAAGGGGTCCAAGAAACACCAAATCCTATGAAGGTAGCGGCACCCGAGCCTTTAATCTTGCCTTTCAGACCTCAGTATCCAATTATCAGTCTGAAGAGGGTCACATTGAACTACGAGAATGATGAAGGTTCCACCTCAAACAACGATGCCATTGTGCCAAAGGAGAATCGCTTGTACCTGCCTCAGCGGGTGATCAAATCAGTCATCAAAGCCAAAGAAAAGGTGGCTGAAGAGATAATCGAAGAGTTCCTCGACAAAATAGGACACCATAAAATCAAAGTGGTGAAAAACCTGAAAGACGCATGTTGCGCTGTTTAAATGTTAACAAAAACGGACACAAAAACACATGCAAGTGTACACGGTCGGCAAGTAATAACTCGGTAAGTCGAGATCGTCACACAAAAAATGGAGTCAGGCCTAATCTATTATGCAACAGTTCATTAGTTATCTATGTCTGCTTAAATAGTTGTCACAGTGTTCTTTAATTAATTATCCTAAACTTTAACTAAACTTAACCAATTAATAAGTAAGGGGTTCAAATTAGAGGGATATGGGATCCTAACTACATCTAAAGCGTCACCTAGGTTAACCACACCACAAATTATACATGGATAATCATATAGAGATGCTAGTCGGGAGCACAGATGTGAGACTTGACTATCTTTCAATACACCAAGTCCAAATCGTATAATGTCCACAATTAAGATAGAAATCACATGAACATCGGCAAAGCCTAAACCACTATATTTCTATGCGATTTACAAACCAAACCAATTTACGCACAAACTCCCATTAGACTACATACGGCTATACGGTATATTTCTATCCGACAAGCGAATCATAAAACTCAACCAAAGCAAGTTTCACAAACATATGCTAACATAGAGAATTCTAAGTTTACACTTCATTTTTCAAGTTCATATAAACTATTAGAGTAGATGTTGATCAAGCATCTAGGCATACAAACACCCATGTTAGGCAAACCACATATTATCATCCATGTATATCAAAGAGACATAAACCCTAGGTTTAGCAAATAGAATCCATTAGAATCCCATAATGGAAGTTAGTTCATCGTTGAACCTCCCACCATTATGGAATTCAAACCAAGCATTGAGCAACTAGAAAATAAGAGAAACAAGAGAAAGAAAGTGTAGAATTGTGGTTTCCCCCTTTCAATAGAAGATAACAAACTCAAGTCTGGACCACAAATGATTTCCAAGACGAACCCTAGAAATGTATTACTAGTAGAGCAAGAAGGAAGAAGAAAAGAAGCCTCTTGGACCTTCACACTCTCTAACCTAGAATATAGGAACACAACTCTATGTTAATAAAAAATGAAGTCTGATAATAATCGTATGTTCTTAGTCTCCAGCAAACATAAGCCTTATAACTATTACATTCAGCTAAGTGAAATAAGTCAACTGTCCTCAGTCAAGCCCCGCGTGGCCTCATAGTGTAATTGGGGTGCGGGCGCGCCAATGCCCAGAACAACCCTCTGGCTCTGCTAACCGGTGCGGGCGAGCTGGATTCCTTTTTCTTCATGGCGCGGCCGCGCGTGACCATTTGTTCAGCTGATGCATTTTCTGGCTTTTGCTTTCTTATGCAATCCTATGCTCTTTCTTTTGCTGCTTCTAGCACCTTCACATTAGCTGAATCGAGCCCCTTTTCTTGTGCCCTTTTCCATATGCCAAGCCCTTCTTGCCTTAGAGCTAGCTTCATGCCTTTTGTCCATTTCCAATCCCACCATGTCTTGTTACTAGCTTTCCTTTATCCAACTCCTTGCCAAGTCATGCCAAACCATGCCATTATTATGTTATTTCATGCCAAAAGAGTTTCCTGCCTAAACTGCATAACACAAAGATAAAATGCGTTAAAAGATAATAAAATGCTTGAGTTTAAGCCATAATCATAGCAAGTTGGCGTCCAATAAGTAGGTTTAAAACCTACTTATCAAATACCCCCAAACTTGAACTATTGTTTGCCCTCAAGCAAAAACACAAAAGCAACTACATGATATGAAACTAACTACATGAAAATGCATCCCAAAGTAATAGCCATCAAATGAATTCCAAACAGATTTGCCTCAGAGAGATAATAAGAGCAATGATCAATGTATCGGCTCAAGCTGCAGTTATATAGATATATAATCTGTAAATCACAATCTGTTACCCAGATGCAGTGTATGAGTGCAATGTCATGAACAAGCTTGATAAAAGTAAAGATTTCACATGCTATACTTCTAAGGAAGGAAAAAATGAGGTTTTAAGCTAAGAATTTCTTAAGAATACCAAACAATGACCAAACCAACACACAGATACAAGCTGAAACTCAACAAGGGCTTATTATGCTTTAATTCACCCGACTGTGTAATGCTCGGCCTTCTTAGGCTTTTCAATGATACCCATTTAACGAGCTTTCGACCAACGACTCCCAGACTAGACGGCCTTAGGGTGCTGGGGGTAGAGACAATCCCCTAGGGCGTACTTGCTCGAGTATCAAAGGCCACAAGACTTCGCTAGCCAAGGCGCTTATTCTATTTTTGTATTCTTTTTCTCAATTTCTTTTCTTTTCTTTTCTTTTTCTTTGGAGAGTGCGTCCTACGCTCCATCTCTCCTTACAACATGCATACCCAAAACTTTTCTTCAGACTTGTATTCCAGTGTTGTTAAGGTCATTATTGCTTTAATTACACCATTCTATCAATTAAAAACAAAATTTTTCCTCTTAGAAGACAAGCATGCATTAATCTAGCTAACAAGCCACAAAAGACAAACTATGCTATCCGGCAACATCTAAGCAACAGATTTAGATTACATCATGTATCGAATATAACTGAGCCTAAACTACTAACAGAGTTCAATAATCTACCATATCTCGATGTCATCACAGGCCAGATCGGAATTCAACAAACTAAAACAAGGGATTATGCAATGCAATGCAACTAAACAATTACTAATTCAACAAAATGAAATAAAACTGAAACTATACTGGAATTCAATGCAACTAAATGCAAAAAAACTAGATGCAGACATTTAACTATATGCAACAAACTACCTAACTACACCCAATACCCCCAAACTAGAAATATTCAATGTCCCCATTGAAGGTAAAGGGTCAGAAAACTCCCCTACTGGTCGGCATGGCCACCCTCCTCGGGCGGTGAATCTGGCGGAGGGTATGGCATCTCAAAAGCAAACACGGGCCACTCTATCATGGTGCCCTGATGTGCAAAGTCCTCGACAAGTGCACGCGTCAACCCATCGACGAACCCAACAAAATTTGCGTGCAGGGCATCAATCCTCCTCTCAATACGCCGCTTCTGGCGACCATGATTTGTGGGAGGAGGAGCTGCTGCCTCGTCTGGCTGCGGCTGCGGGGGGAGAACTGGTGGAGGAGCTGCTATAATAAACCCTTTTCCCCTCAGGTGTGTTGTGCCTCATGACCAATCCTGGAAATGCTTGATCTTGGTGTGTGTGACATCCCCACTAGGCATCTGAACCTGCTCATCGGCCCATTCGAGCCCTGCCTCCGCACAAAGATGGGCTATAATGGATGCGTACGGGATGGCGCCAGTGGTGCTCCCCCTCATAAAGTGCAACATATTTTGATTTATCAAATGGCCCACATCAATGTATTTGCCGGTGATAATGCCCCATAAAATGATGGCTCGCTCGACAGTAACTTCATGTTGATGCGTGGATGGCATCAAATTGGCACAGAGGAACAAGTTCCACGCCTTAGCGTAGCGGTTTAGTCCAGAAGCGAGAAATGTGGTATATTCATCAGTGGTGTCCTTCTTGATCTTCCAAAATGTGCCAGGCGCACATAAGTCTCGAATCACCTGATCCAGATCAGTCTCAAATCTTTTGGCCTCGACCCAATTGACTTACCCCTCTACCACTGAAGACAGACTCAGAACCTCCCGAATTGTAGCTGGGCGGTAATCGACTGTTTGGCCTCTCACAAAGGTCCGGCAGCTTTTTGTGATGCTTGCATTCGCGTAGAATTCATGGACCAACGCCAACGGTACCGGTGGTGGCGTGGCACAAACTCCCTGCCAGCCCATCTCACGAATCATAGCCCTCATGTCGCCGTCCTCCTTCATAGGCTTTAACCCTCTTTCCTTAACAACAGACTTTGTCGCGATCCGATAATATATTATTTGGGCTTCAATGCTAATGAACTTGGACAAATCGACAGGGATGTCGTCGTCAGAGCCACTGCGATCGGGCGAAGCAGCCGAAGAGGAAGCGGCGGTGCGTGAGCGTTTTGGACCCATGGCTAATTGGTCAGAACCTTTGATGAAGAACACTGAAGAACAAAACCCCCAAACTTGTATGGCAGCCACTACTTTCCACAAACCCTAGATTCCCACTTTGAAGAACCAACCCTTGCTTGATGAAACTTCCCCCTAATTGATTAAGAAAATCTCTGCAACTATGTAAACCTAACTTGGTTGATGATGGAAACAAAAATTAGGGCTTGGAGATAGATATAATCGAGAAAGGGTCTAATGATATGATAGTGATGGGGGGGGGGTTATAAAATATGAGGAATAAAAGGGGTTGCTAATGGCTGGAACAGCCAATTTTAAATTGAATTGCCGAAAGGCTTCGGGCGCGAGCGCGCTGGGTTAGGCTTGGAGAGCCACGCTGCCGCGCGGGTCAGGGATGCACTCTATCATGCTGAATGTTAGCGCTGGCGTGCCACCCCTAAACTTGGCCAAAAATTCCTGCTTTTTGTTCCCAATCTGTAGCACTTAGTGAAGAAACAAGAAGCAACATGTACCTATTATCGCACCTACACAAAAACAAACATAGTTAAATATTGCTTGCTTAATGAATGCAATGAGCATGATTAAGATGAATGAACTGCTATTCCTTAGCAATGCCATGCGTGAATCGTTTTCGTGTAATTTCCCAAAAAAAATTGCTATAGGCTTCTATGCAGAATATTAACATGTTCAAAATATGTTCAAAGAGCTTCCCGCTCCAAAATTCTATGCAACTATGGCTGAATGCGCATGCAATGAATCATGTAAATCCCATAGAGATATGTATAGAGCGCATCTAACTTCCCAAAAATTTTATGCTACATGCTTAAAGCTCAAAAATGTAGGCAATGAGGATTCTAACACCTACAATGTTAAAAAATAAGTAAACCTTTTCCACATGCTTAGAATTAAACGGGGAGAGAGAGATTAACGAGATAAGTCACCAGAATTAAACAGGAGAGAGAAATGTATAGAAAATAATGCAAGAATTAATAAGGGGAAGAGATAGAGATGATGGGGTGGCTCCCATCTAGCATTTATTTATAGTCCATAAGCTAGACTCTGTCAGATTCGGTCAAGTTGTAGAAAGGATTGAGGCAACCTCCTTCCTTGAAACCTCTCCACCATAATAATGCTTTAGCCTTTGTCCATTGACTTTGAAAGGGTTATCTGGGTCCTTATCAAAGATCTCTATTGCACCGTGTGGATATACAGTCTTGACAGTGAAAGGCCATGACCACCTTGACTTGAGCTTCCCTGGGAAGAGTCTAAGTCTAGAGTTGAATAATAGCACTGCTTGCCCTGGCTCGAATGTTCTTTCCATAATCTTGTGATCATGCCACCTTTTCACCTTTTCTTTGTACAATTTAGAATTTTCATAAGCCTGCAATCGAAATTCATCCAATTCATTGAGTTGGAGTAGACGTTTCTCCCCTGCAGCCTTTAAGTCAAAGTTCAACTTATGGATTGCCCAATAGGCTCTATGCTCAAGCTCCAGAGGAAGATGACACGCCTTTCCATACACAAGCTGAAATGGCGCCATTCCCAATGGTGTTTTATAGGCAGTCCTGTAAGCCCATACTGCATCATCCAACTTCAGTGACCAATCTTTCCTCGTGGAGTTCACAATCTTTTCCAGTATTCTTTTTACCTCACGATTTGACACTTTGTCTTGGCCATTGGTTTGGGGATGATAAGCCGTAGCTACACGATGATTTACCCCATACTTAGCTAACAAAGCTGTAAATTGCCGATTGCAAAAGTGGGTGCCCTCGTCGCTAATGATAGCCCTGGGAGTTCCAAACCTCGTGAAAATGCTCTTTTGTAGAAACCTCAGAACCACCTTAGCATCATTTGTCGATAGAGCTGCCACTTCCACCGATTTAGATACGTAATCGACTGCCAGAAGGATGTACAAGTTCCCACATGATGAAACGAACGGCCCCATAAAGTCTATCCCCCAGATATCAAAGATCTTTACCTCAAGGATTGTACTCAGGGGCATTTCATTTCTCTTTGATATATTTCCTACCCTTTGACATCTATCACATCTTTGAACAAAGCTGTTAGCATCCTTAAAGATAGTAGGCCAATAAAAACCTTCTTGCAAAACATTGACCGCTGTCCTTTCACCTCCATAATGGCCTCCATACAAAGATGTGTGGCAATGTTGCAGCACACTCTCTGTCTCGCTAAATGGAATGCACCTTCTAATCATCTGATCGGCACACTGCTTGAACAAATACGGTTCATCCCAAGTAAACCATTTCACATCATGCAGAAACTTCTTCTTTTGATGCCGAGGCAAGTCAGAAGGAATGATATTACCCACTAGGAAGTATGCAAAATCTGCGAGCCATGGCATTTCTCCTTTCACCACAAATAATTGCTCATCGGGGAAGGATTCATTTATCATCACTTTGTCATTTGCATCGCTTCCCGGATTTTCCAATCGTGACAAGTGGTCAGCCACTTGGTTCTCAATCCCTTTTTGATCCTTGATTTCTAGATCAAATTCTTGCAAAAGAAGTATCCACCTGATCAGACGGGGTTTGGCATCTTTCTTTGCTATCAAATATCGGATCGCTGCATGGTCGGTGTACACAATCACTCTAGTCCCAATCAAATAAGCACAAAATTTGTCGAATGCGTACACCACCGCCAAAAGCTCTTTTTCTGTAGTAGTGTAGTTCAACTGGGCATCAGTAAGGGTCTTGCTAGCATAGTATATAACATGAAAGACCTTGTCCCTTCGTTGGCCCAATACAGCTCCCACAGCAAAATCGTTGGCATCACACATTAGCTTAAAAGGCAGGTCCCAATTCGGAGATGTGATCACTGGTGTCGTAGTTAACTTCTTCTTCAAGTGCTCGAATGCAGTCAGGCACTCATCATCAAATTTAAAGAGGACATCTTTTTTTAACAAACTGCAAAGTGGCTTTGTAATCTTCGAGAAGTCCTTTATAAACTGACGATAGAAACATGCATGCTCCAAGAAGCTACGAACACGTGTTACAAAAATAGGCGGAGGCAAGTTCTCAATAGTTTCCAACTTAGCCCCGTCCACCTCTAATCCTTTCTTCGAAACCTTATGACCCAAAATGATACCCTCTTGTACCATAAAATGGCACTTTTCCAAATTCAGTACAAGATTCGTCTCGACACATCGTTTTAACACCATCACCAAATTCTCCAAACATAGGTCAAAGGAGTCTCCAAAAATAGAAAAATCATGCATGAAAACTTCAACATTTTGCTCAACCATATCGGAGAAAATGGCCATCATACACCTCTGAAAGGTAGCCGGGGCATTGTACAAACCGAAAGACATCCTTCTAAATGCAAATGTACCATAAGGACAAGTAAAGGTAGTCTTTTCTTGATCTTCTGGGGCTATCATTATTTGATTGTATCCTGAGTACCCATCCAGAAGGCAGTAATATTCACGAGCGGCCAGCCTGTCTAGCATCTGATCAATGAACGGGAGGGGAAAATGATCTTTCCCGGTAGCCTTGTTTAGTCTGCGGTAGTCCATGCAGACTCTCCACCCCGTCAATGTTCTGGTAGGAATTAGCTCATTGTGTTTATTGGATATCACGGTCATACCCCACTTCTTCGACACACATTGCACCGGGCTCACCCAAGAGCTGTCTGATATTGGATAGATAATCCCTGCATCTAACCACTTTAAGATCTCCTTCTTAACCACTTCCTTCGTGATAGGATTTAATCTGCGCTGTTGCTCCACTGATGGTTTGCTATCATCTTCCAGTAGGATTTTATGCATACAAAATGCTGGGTTGATCCCCTTTATATCTGCTATGGTCTATCCAATTGCCGATTTAAACTCTCTTAGTACCCGTAGCAGTTGTTCTTCCTGACAAGATGTTAGCGCAACATAGATAATAACAGGCAACTTTGAAAATTCACTTAGATATGCATACCTTAAATGATCTGGAAGAGGTTTAAGATCAAGATCTGGAGGCATCTCAAGAGAAGGCTTGAGTGGTTCTGATGTCTCCCCAGCAAGTTATAGTGGCTCGATAGGCATCTTAAACTTTCGCATCTTTGGTGCTGTGTAAAGTATTTGCACGTATTCAGCAACTTCAGTATCCTCAATATCTGAGTCTCCCAATATAGCACTCTCCAAAGGATCAGTACCCATCAGATTCCCAAATCCTTCCTTCGTCACCCTCTCTAGCACATCAATCCGGAAGCACTCTTCCTCGTCGGTGGGAAACTTCATAGCTTTAAAGACGTTGAAAGTGACTTCTTGGTCATACACTCTCATTGTTAACTCTCCCTTCTGGACATCTATAAGAGTTCGCCTCGTGGCAAGGAAAGGTCTCCCAAGGATGATTGGGATATTTCTGTCTTCTTCGTAATCAAGAATGATGAAGTCAGCTGGGAAGATAAATTTGTCCACTTTAACCAAAACATCTTCCACAATACCTCTCGGATAAGTGATGGATCTGTCAGCAAGTTATAATGATACATTTGTCGGCTTGGGAGCCTGCAATCCCAATTGATTGAATACGGACAGAGGCATCAAATTTATGCTAGCTCCTAAGTCACAGAGGCATTTGCTGAAAGATAAATTTCCTATGGAGCAAGGAATTGTGAAACTGCCAGGGTCCTTAAGCTTTAGAGGTAATTTACGCTGTAATACCGCACTGCACTCTTGTGTTAAGGCCACTGTCTTAAAGTCCTCTAATCGTTTCTTTCTTGACAGAATACCCTTCATGAACTTTTCGTAACTTATAATTTGTTCTAATGCCTCTGCAAAGGGTATGTTTATCTGCAGTTTCTTGAACACCTCCAAAAACTTAGCGAACTGTTTGTCGTCGCTTTGCTTGTGCAATCTATGTGGGTAAGGAACAGTAGGGTACACAGGTGATGGTCTGGTTATGATTTTCTCAGTGGTTTCCTCCTTATCTGCCGCAACACTCTTTCCTCCATCATTTCCATCAACTAACACTATCTCAGGGTGATCTGCATGTTAGCGCTCCAGCGCCAGGTTTTGGCCTTCCTGAGGCGCGGTCGCGCGGGCCTCTAAATCTGAAGTTTGCCTCCCAGATCTTAGGGTGATGGCTTGGCACTGCTCCTTTCCCTCCCTTTTCCCTGGATTCGTCTCTGTATTACTGGGAAGAGTCCTTTGAGGTCGATTGAGAATCGCATTGGCAATTTGACCAATTTGAGTCTCCATCATCTTGAGAGATATAGCTTGGCTCTTCACGATTAACTTAAGTTCATCGATTTCCACTCTCTCCTCCGACTCCTTTTCTAGCTGAGGTACAGGTGGGGGATGATGTTGTTGTTGAAAACCAGGAGGGTAGGGGGGTTTTGGCGCATACTGGTGATGAGCTTGCTATGGTTGATATTGTTGTTGAGAGTGAAATTGTTGTGGTTGTGATGTATGATGATAGGGGTGTTGGACATTCTGAGTATTACTCCAACTAAAGTTGGGATGATTCCTATTGTTGGGGCTGTAAGAATTTTGAAATTGATTATGGGGTTTTTGGTAGTTGCTCACAAACTGTACTGATTCTGTATTGATAGCACATTGGTCTGTCTGATGTGTCCCTGCACAAATCTCACAGACACAAGCAACTGTCTTGACTTTTTCTTCCGCCAATGAATCAATCTTCTTTGCCATGGCTACCATCTGAGCAGACAATGTTGTAATGGCATCCACTTCTAAAATCCCTGCAACCTTCGGTTGTACCATCCTGGCCGTTGGATTTTGATACTCGTTTGCTGCCATGGTCTCAAAGAGCTCATACGTTATCGGAAAATCCTTTTTCCAGATAGCTCCCCCCGATGCAGTGTCAATAATGGGCCTTGATTGCCATCCCAAACCATTATAAAAAGAGTTAATCACCATCTACTCTGGCATGCCATGGTGTGGACACTTTCGGAGCATCTCCTTATAACGTTCCCAAGCTTCATATAATGTTTCCTCTGGATGCTGTGTAAGAACCCGAATTTTCAGATATTATTAAATAAGGATTTAATAAATAAAATTCTTAAACCGTGAGATGGGTTCGAATAAGAATATATATATATGTGATATGAGGTATGTGGTATTATATTACATAGGATAATATGGACTATGTAATATGTGTTTTTGTGATTTATAAATATATTATTAATATATATTTGTTACTTATCGTAGAGACGATCCAGTTGAGATAAAGGAGGTGGATAAATTCCTATCGATATTAAATAATTTATAGAATTATTTTATAGTAAGTTGGTGACATTAAATATCCTTAATGTATAAATCACCATATTCTTGTGTATGTGTATTAATAACTAGTATGTTTATAATATAAGTTATTAATAGCACTTAAGCTATCTGTGAATAGGTTTGGATAGTGAAGCATGAGTTAGTTAAGGGAATTAACTAATAAGAATAAATATTAGTTAATTTAAGTTGGGAGTTATATTATGGAATAATATAATGAGAGTATTGAACCTTAATTAACTATGATGATATAGTACAATGTTTAATTTACTTAAGTAAAGGAGTGAATTAATATGTGTGTTGAATATGTAATTATAGTTGATACTTTTTATATATATTACTTAGAGTGGTAATATGTGAGAAAGTCTAATGTACGAATAACGTTAAATATATATATATATACGTTATTAAAGGGAGATGGAAATCATTATATCTTTAAATGAATATTTGAAGAAATTATTTTGGGAACAATTTGTAGAAAAGAAAGAGATATGATTTTTCTAATAAAGGATATTAAAATAGTTTCTAATGTTGAATTATTTTAATAAAAGAGGGAATGTTATTTTTGAATAATAATATTACCTTATATATTTTTTTGTATGAGGTGATAGGTATGATTAATTAATATGGTAAATATATTAAAACGTATTTGCTATATGTAATAAAATTGATGGAAACAATTTATTATAATAGAAAATAAACTTATTATCTATTCTCTATATATAATATATGTACATGTGTCGTACATATAGTTATTTGGTATTATATTAAAAATAATATCATGAGACAATAAGTAAATTATTTTCTAATAACGAATGCGCTTATTTAGAGAAAACATAATATTTTATGATATGGCTAAATACATAATTTTAAATGTATTTTCAAGGGAGTTTAATTAATGAAAGGAAACTAAGTTATTTTAATATATTAAATAACTTAAGTTATTATTTGATCGTGAATATTATTATTGGAATAATTAATAGAGTATATATTAATTATTATAAGCGTAAAGGTTATACTTATTATAAGTATAATTAATTGAAGTAATTTAACATTTTAATAGCTTGAGTTATTATATTTTCGTAAAGGTTATATATAATATTTGAATATTCGATTTGTAAAATATTTATATGTGGACCTTGGATTTAATAGTTCTAATTTAATTGAACATGTTATGAGTAGTAATGTGGTGAGAGATGAGTAAGTGATGAGAATAATGATAAGCTTGAGATTAAGCTTGTGAGAAATGCCTTGTGTGGCACGATAATAGATTCGGTAATGAATTGATTAATTCGAAGATGGAAGAATTATTAATTAAACAATTAATCTATATTAATTGTTATTATAATAATATGTTAAAATTATTATTATTGCGAGTGATATCATGATAATAAGTATATTTGTTATAAATATAATAAGATTTATATTTATTTATTGTGATAATTAACTATATAAATGTTAATTAATTGTTATGGAAATTACAATTCCATTGATTAAATGAGAAATAGATTAATTAATATTATTATTAATTAATTGAGGAGATGAGTAAATTATATTCTTCTATATGCAAGCATGCGAATAAAATGTATAGCGTATAGTAACTAACTATATATTATATGAAGTGTGAAGTGTAGTGCAACTATATTATATAGCGTGGTGCAATAATTATGTGACTATACTGTATATAGAGACCATGTATCAAGACTAATTAAACTAAGTGAGTTACATAACATTATCGCTTATGTAACATGATAAGGATTTCAATAATTTAATTTAATACATCATGAGGTATGTGACAATATAAGATGGGTGGATACATTAGGGTGTATATATGTGTTTGTGTATATGTACATATGGCTTATATAAATGTGTCAATATTAAGTAAATCTAATGTGAATTATAATGTCCAAAGGGATATAACCTAAGTGTACAATTATACATTGATGTAGGAATATATGTAATATACATATGTATGTTGCACAAAGGAATACAATGCTGAGTTTATTAAGCTTTGTCCCATAATGAGAGGCACATTTCCTTCTCACGTGAACTCTAGAAGCTAGCTACTCTACCACTATTTCTCTCAAACTCAGCAATAATCTAGCTAATGAGTGTAAGGGGAGTGGGATTCATGATTGAATCCACCCACTCTCAACCACCATTCCTTAACCATTATACAAACTTGAAATTTATTGGTTTGATTTGGGAGATTTTGTATTTGTCTGGATATTGAGTTGCCTATAAATAGAGCCTTCTCTTCTTCTATTACACTTGCTGAGATTTTCTGATTTAATTGAGAGTAGAGAGTAAGCATATATCAGTGGTAGAAGTCTGGAGAAGAAGGAAGCAATTAGCAGAGGTATACCATTCTATGTTCTTCAATTCTTGAAAATGTTAAGTTCTTAATTATGATTGCATTCCATGTTAAATTGATTGAATAATGGTTGATAGTTATTATCTACGTTAGTAATCATATTAGTAATACAATATGGCATGGTTAGAAGAGAATTCGTAGATAAAATTTGTGAGTTGGGTTGCAGTCTGCCGAGCAGAAAGTTGCTCTGTTTCTGGCCGGCCACCTGTACAGCTGCGCCAGTTTTGTACTGGCCAGTGGCGCAGCTGCGCCGGTACCAGACTTGAGTTGGGCAAGGCCCTGCGCAGCTGCGCCAGTTTTGAACTGGGGAGCTGCGCAGCTGCGCCGGTTCCTGATCCCAGTTTCTGCAGATTTTGTTCCTGCTTGATGTCTGCTAAGTGATAGATATTGAAAGAAATTAGGACAAGCATGCTGGTATGATTAATACATATATATGGACTTGTTAAACTAGTATGTGCATATTATATTCGGATCGCTTACGTGAACGATGAAGTTATAGTTTTGAAAATAAACTTAAGGTTTTATAAACGAATTTTGGCGTATATAAGTCATGTTTATATTCTGATTTTGTGAACCCGATAGTATGGTTTATATTGACATGAAATACATGTTTAAGGTGTTAATCACACTACCATACATTATTGATAGAAAAGACTTGTTGTTTGAAAATAGACTTAAAGTTTTATAAACGAACCTTGACATATACATATGATGTGTATGTTCTGATTTTTAAGGATGATTGTATGACCTAGTTATGCATGGAAATAGGTATGTCATGTGGTTTCAAACCCCTTTGAATACCATGAACCTCTTGGTCACTTTAGTGTGCGGTTCTAGAGAAAACTTGAAGCCTTGAAATTAAACTTAAAGGAACTTGTGTACTTAAAGTTCTAAATATGATAACATACGTACATGGCATAAGTAGATATAAAATGATTCAAAGTAGCCTTGCATGATTAGTTAATCATGACATTGATTTTTGGAGAATAAAACTTATGAAGTTTTGAAAGTAGAATGGTTGAACATAGAGTTACTGGCATTCTAACTTTATGAACATGCATGATAGGACTTATATGCCTCTAGTCGTGATTGGTATGTGCACCCCACTAGTTAACCGTGATATGCACTATGCGAGCATGTTTTGACGATGTACTACACTAACTATAGGTAAATAGATTAGTTGTAGGCGGACATGTGTATATGAAAGATGATATTAATTGAGTATAGTTAAGGTATACCTATGCGTACCTAGCTATACTAAACGTATGATAAGAAAGTGAAACAAGGTTCTAAGAACCAAGTTAGACAAAATTGTAACCTTTATTATTACATTGACAATGTGTGATACATATAACTGATGAGTGTGATCTCTATGATTAATATAACTGTGTAGGATTACACAAAGTGCAGAGATTCTTAAGCAGTTAAGTCGTAGTTGTTAAACTACGAATCAGGCAAGTCTTTCAGTTCCTATTTGATATATGAATTCAATAACTGTTAGTTGAATTATATTATGCTGTGATAATATGAACTTATATATGAACTGTATATGAGATATAAATGAGATTGAAAGTTGATCTTTGATGATATACTTGTTATGTGAAAAGTAACATGCGTAGTAAATATAAACTATTTATAAATGCCTGAACTGAGTATGATGTTATATGCTATGTGATGCATGAGGACTGTTAGAATTGTTGAGCTGTCGAGCTCACTCTTGCAAATAACCACTTTTGCAGGTTAAGGATTCACGGTAAAGATTTCGTGCTTCTTGATTGATAAAGATAGATAGTATCGCATTGAAGAATATTACTTAGAATATTGTCTGGACCATGTTTAGATTCTAGATGATGTACTCGATAGTTGCTTACACTGTTTAATACTTGTTGTATTGTAAGAATGTATTAATTAATACATAGAGGATATCGAGTTGAGTTGTAAATGTTTATACGATAACTCAGATAAGAAGGAATCATATTATATAGTTTATTCAAGATTTGTAATCGGTATCAAAGTTATGGAATCAATAAAAAGATTTTTATTCAAAGGATATTGAAAAGTTTAAATTATTCCGTATTTTAGTAATATCGAATATGATGTAAAGACGAGATCTTGGATATGAATAGAATTTATATTCTAAATTATAATAAACAAAGTTGTATTCTTTTACTAATGATTAAAAGATGTAATAGTTTGACGATAGTAGTATCGTGACTGCACCGAATTCGAGGTTTCGAAGGAACGTGGATTTGGGGGCGCCACAGGTTGGTATCAGAGCTGTAGGTTATAAACCTTAGGTAAGTGTACCTTAGACTATAACCTGAGAGAGTGAAAGATAAGATTAAAATATATCTAAATGAAGATTCAAAGAAGAATCTCGAAATATCTAGAGAATGAGAATCAGGAGTTTCCTAACTTCGGTAATGAAAATGTTAAGACGATGTCTATAATATGAATATGACAAAGATAATGAGAATAAACTCGAATGGAGTTTGGTTGATAGTAGGGAAAGAACCCTGAGGTGAAACGATGATCACGACGTGATCAGATTGAACTGTGAAATGATATATAGTCTGTAATGACTAAGTATGTATAGCTTGATGCTATAAGAGAATGTACTATGATAAAGTACGAGATGAACTCATGAGGAGTTGTATGTGGTGAAACGTAGAAAGCTCGTGATAGAGTAAGATATAGTTAAGTGTTGGAATTCCATTGAGGACTCATGTGATGGATTAGTTGTACAAACTTTTGTATGGGCAGAAGTTTTGTGCTTGCACTGAGTGCGTCACATTGATAATCGTTGGAATGTTAGTGTCGCGGTATCATTATACATATGGCGGAAAGGTGATTCTTTTCTCATATTTATTTTGATAGATAGAGATTTCTAAGATATAATTAGATAATATTAAGATTAGGAGCGAGTTCTTAAGACTCATGCCTATGACAAGTTCGTGACTCATAATCGTATGATGGAACCCCTCAGCGAATGGACGATTTTGGTCTGACTAGGATAAGTTCCTCAACCCATATGATTGTGGTAAGTTCCTGAACTTACATGGTGTGGTAAGTTGGTGAACTGTACTGAAAATAGATATATTATATAAGAGTTTTGGAATAGTAAGCATTGATGGTGGTAACAGATTGAAGCGATGGAGAAATTGGATTTTTCTAAATCTTCTAGCTACGCTAGATTTTCAAAATTTATTGACTTCGTGCTAGTGTTTGCACTTCGGTTTTCTTGAGAAAAACATTGAGTTGGGTGACTGAACCAATGAGTTTTAAAAATAACACCGTTATTCGTATGTCTAAGCTATTTGTTTCGGCTAAGACAAAAATAATTTGAAAATCTTTCAAAATGTATTTTGACCATATGCATCATTTGATATGATGTAGAATGGTAAACGATGGAGTCATCAATGCAATCGAACCTAGTGTAGGTTGTGATCGAAAGATCGTCAGCCCACTATGGTATGATGTAATATGACAAAGTCATAAAATGGCGGAATCCTCAACGTACTATTAAGTTGGTGCGGCATCATGACGTCATAAAACGGTTTTTGGTTTTTCTTTCGAATTATGAAAAGTTGACTAAATTATTTCGATTGATGTTCGGATTATTGATAAGAGTCTAAGCTATTTGATTCGGCTAGGAGACTTTGAAAAGAGATTATAGAATTCAAGCATTCTTGTGTATTTATGCCAAACCAGATTGCTCTGGTGCGGATTTTGACGTTGAAAAGCTGAGGTGAACAACCCTATAAAGGGGACATGTTTTCGGGGACAATGGTTCCGAACGTAGCGCATATAGTCGTTACAAAACACTACGTTGCGGCCCAACATAGTGGTACAATAGGTTGGCCACCTAGAGTACGCGTGGAGGGTGTTTTCGGTCTTTGTGATTGATAAACACTCTGGTTTGCGGTGTGAAGAATTGTGTTGAAGCATTAGTAAACCTGGAGAAAAGTTCACGGTCTTGTGACCCCTCAGCATAAATTGGATTCTGAGTTATTCATACTACTTCCGGATTATTGAAAAATCGTGGAAGATTCTTATTCTTCTAAAGGATGAATGTAGTAAGTAGAATGTTCCTTAGAAAGGAGAAAGTGGTAGAATGAGATTGAGAAAGTTTTAGTAATAAAACTTCTGAAAAGAGAATGGATAAAATTATTCTAAAGAATATGTAATATTCGGAATAGCACCGAGTAGAGGAAGTTTCGGTGATTCCGAGAACGGAATCCTTATAAGGGGGAGAGGATGTAAGAACCCGAATTTTCAGATATTATTAAATAAGGATTTAATAAATAAAATTCTTAAACCGTGAGATGGGTTCGAATAAGAATATATATATGTGATATGAGGTATTTGGTATTATATTACATAGGATAATATGGACTATGTAATATGTGTTTTTGTGATTTATAAATATATTATTAATATATATTTGTTACTTATCGTAGAGACGATCCAGTTGAGATAAAGGAGGTGGATAAATTCCTATCGATATTAAATAATTTATAGAATTATTTTATAGTAAGTTGGTGACATTAAATATCCTTAATGTATAAATCACCATATTCTTGTGTATGTGTATTAATAACTAGTATGTTTATAATATAAGTTATTAATAGCACTTAAGCTATCTGTGAATAGGTTTGGATAGTGAAGCATGAGTTAGTTAAGGGAATTAACTAATAAGAATAAATATTAGTTAATTTAAGTTGGGAGTTATATTATGGAATAATATAATGAGAGTATTGAACCTTAATTAACTATGATGATATAGTACAATGTTTAATTTACTTAAGTAAAGGAGTGAATTAATATGTGTGTTGAATATGTAATTATAGTTGATACTTTTTATATATATTACTTAGAGTGGTAATATGTGAGAAAGTCTAATGTACGAATAACGTTAAATATATATATATATACGTTATTAAAGGGAGATGGAAATCATTATATCTTTAAATGAATATTTGAAGAAATTATTTTGGGAACAATTTGTAGAAAAGAAAGAGATATGATTTTTCTAATAAAGGATATTAAAATAGTTTCTAATGTTGAATTATTTTAATAAAAGAGGGAATGTTATTTTTGAATAATAATATTACCTTATATATTTTTTTGTATGAGGTAATAGGTATGATTAATTAATATGGTAAATATATTAAAACGTATTTGCTATATGTAATAAAATTGATGGAAACAATTTATTATAATAGAAAATAAACTTATTATCTATTCTCTATATATAATATATGTACATGTGTCGTACATATAGTTATTTGGTATTATATTAAAAATAATATCATGAGACAATAAGTAAATTATTTTCTAATAACGAATGCGCTTATTTAGAGAAAACATAATATTTTATGATATGGCTAAATACATAATTTTAAATGTATTTTCAAGGGAGTTTAATTAATGAAAGGAAACTAAGTTATTTTAATATATTAAATAACTTAAGTTATTATTTGATCGTGAATATTATTATTGGAATAATTAATAGAGTATATATTAATTATTATAAGCGTAAAGGTTATACTTATTATAAGTATAATTAATTGAAGTAATTTAACATTTTAATAGCTTGAGTTATTATATTTTCGTAAAGGTTATATATAATATTTGAATATTCGATTTGTAAAATATTTATATGTGGACCTTGGATTTAATAGTTCTAATTTAATTGAACATGTTATGAGTAGTAATGTGGTGAGAGATGAGTAAGTGATGAGAATAATGATAAGCTTGAGATTAAGCTTGTGAGAAATGCCTTGTGTGGCACGATAATAGATTCGGTAATGAATTGATTAATTCGAAGATGGAAGAATTATTAATTAAACAATTAATCTATATTAATTGTTATTATAATAATATGTTAAAATTATTATTATTGCGAGTGATATCATGATAATAAGTATATTTGTTATAAATATAATAAGATTTATATTTATTTATTGTGATAATTAACTATATAAATGTTAATTAATTGTTATGGAAATTACAATTCCATTGATTAAATGAGAAATAGATTAATTAATATTATTATTAATTAATTGAGGAGATGAGTAAATTATATTCTTCTATATGCAAGCATGCGAATAAAATGTATAGCGTATAGTAACTAACTATATATTATATGAAGTGTGAAGTGTAGTGCAACTATATTATATAGCGTGGTGCAATAATTATGTGACTATACTGTATATAGAGACCATGTATCAAGACTAATTAAACTACGTGAGTTACATAACATTATCGCTTATGTAACATGATAAGGATTTCAATAATTTAATTTAATACATCATGAGGTATGTGACAATATGAGATGGGTGGATACATTAGGGTGTACATATGTGTTTGTGTATATGTACATATGACTTATATAAATGTGTCAATATTAAGTAAATCTAATATGAATTATAATGTCTAAAGGGATATAACCTAAGTGTACAATTATACATTGATGTAGGAATATATGTAATATACATATGTATGTTGCACAAAGGAATACAATGCTGAGTTTATTAAGCTTTGTCCCATAATGAGAGGCACATTTCCTTCTCACGTGAACTCTAGAAGCTAGCTACTCTACCACTATTTCTCTCAAACTCAGCAATAATCTAGCTAATGAGTGTAAGGGGAGTGGGATTCATGATTGAATCCACCCACTCTCAACCACCATTCCTTAACCATTATACAAACTTGAAATTTATTGGTTTGATTTGGGAGATTTTGTATTTGTCTGGATATTGAGTTGCCTATAAATAGAGCCTTCTCTTCTTCTATTACACTTGCTGAGATTTTCTGATTTAATTGAGAGTAGAGAGTAAGCATATATCAGTGGTAGAAGTCTGGAGAAGAAGGAAGCAATTAGCAGAGGTATACCATTCTATGTTCTTCAATTCTTGAAAATGTTAAGTTCTTAATTATGCTTGCATTCCATGTTAAATTGATTGAATAATGGTTGATAGTTATTATCTACGTTAGTAATCATATTAGTAATACAATGTGGCATGGTTAGAAGAGAATTCGTAGATAAAATTTGTGAGTTGGGTTGCAGTCTGCCGAGCAGAAAGTTGCTCTGTTTCTGGCCGGCCACCTGCACAGCTGCGCCAGTTTTGTACTGGCCAGTGGCGCAGCTGCGCCAGTACCAGACTTGAGTTGGGCAAGGCCCTGCGCAGCTGCGCCAGTTTTGAACTGGGGAGCTGCGCAGCTGCGCCGGTTCCTGATCCTAGTTTCTGCAGATTTTGTTCCTGCTTGATGTCTGCTAAGTGATAGATATTGAAAGAAATTAGGACAAGCATGCTGGTATGATTAATACATATATATGGACTTGTTAAACTAGTATGTGCATATTATATTCGGATCGCTTACGTGAACGATGAAGTTATAGTTTTGAAAATAAACTTAAGGTTTTATAAACGAATTTTGGCGTATATAAGTCATGTTTATATTCTGATTTTGTGAACCCGATAGTATGGTTTATATTGACATGAAATACATGTTTAAGGTGTTAATCACACTACCATACATTATTGATAGAAAAGACTTGTAGTTTGAAAATAGACTTAAAGTTTTATAAACGAACCTTGACATATACATATGATGTGTATGTTCTGATTTTTAAGGATGATTGTATGACCTAGTTATGCATGGAAATAGGTATGTCATGTGGTTTCAAACCCCTTTGAATACCATGAACCTCTTGGTCACTTTAGTGTGCGGTTCTAGAGAAAACTTGAAGCCTTGAAATTAAACTTAAAGGAACTTGTGTACTTAAAGTTCTAAATATGATAACATACGTACATGGCATAAGTAGATATAAAATGATTCAAAGTAGCCTTGCATGATTAGTTAAGCATGACATTGATTTTTGGAGAATAAAACTTATGAAGTTTTGAAAGTAGAATGGTCGAACATAGAGTTACTGGCATTCTAACTTTATGAACATGCATGATAGGACTTATATGCCTCTAGTCGTGATTGGTATGTGCACCCCACTAGTTAACCGTGATATGCACTATGCGAGCATGTTTTGAAGATGTACTACACTAACTATAGGTAAATAGATTAGTTATAGGCGGACATGTGTATATGAAAGATGATATTAATTGAGTATAGTTAAGGTATACCTATGCGTACCTAGCTATACTAAACATATGATAAGAAAGTGAAACAAGGTTCTAAGAACCAAGTTAGACAACAATGTAACTTTTATTATTACATTGACAATGTGTGATACATATAACTGATGAGTGTGATCTCTATGATTAATATAACTGTGTAGGATTACACAAAGTGCAGAGATTCTTAAGCAGTTAAGTCGTAGTTGTTAAACTACGAATCAGGCAAGTCTTTCAGTTCCTATTTGATATATGAATTCAATAACTATTAGTTGAATTATATTATGCTGTGATAATATGAACTTATATATGAACTGTATATGAGATATAAATGAGATTGAAAGTTGATCTTTGATGATATACTTGTTATGTGAAAAGTAACATGCGTAGTAAATATAAACTGTTTATAAATGCATGAACTGAGTATGATGTTATATGCTATGTGATGCATGAGGACTGTTAGAATTGTTGAGCTGTCGAGCTCACTCTTGCAAATAACCACTTTTGCAGGTTAAGGATTCACGGTAAATATTTCGTGCTTCTTGATTGATAAAGATAGATAGTATCGCATTGAAGAATATTACTTAGAATATTGTCTGGACCATGTTTAGATTCTAGATGATGTACTCGATAGTTGCTTACACTGTTTAATACTTGTTGTATTGTAAGAATGTATTAATTAATACATAGAGGATATCGAGTTGAGTTGTAAATGTTTATACGATAACTCAGATAAGAAGGAATCATATTATATAGTTGATTCAAGATTTGTAATCGGTATCAAAGTTATGGAATCAATAAAAAGATTTCTATTCAAAGGATATTGAAAAGTTTAAATTATTCCGTATTTTAGTAATATCGAATATGATGTAAAGACGAGATCTTGGATATGAATAGAATTTATATTCTAAATTATAATAAACAAAGTTGTATTCTTTTACTAATGATTAAAAGATGTAATAGTTTGACGATAGTAGTATCGTGACTGCACCGAATTCGAGGTTTCGAAGGAACGTGGATTTGGGGGCGCCACATGCTGTGCAAAGGTACTCAGGTCTCTCCTCATTGCAGCGGTCTTGGCTATAGGAAAGAACTTGGTCAAGAATTTCTGAGCACAATCTTCCCATGTAGTTATTGACCCTGAAGGCAGTGAGTGCAACCAACTTTTTTCTTTATCCCTCAAGGTGAAAGGGAATATTCTAAGTTTCACTTTATCATCGGGGACGTTGTTGTATTTAAACGTGTCACATATTTCTATGAAGCTCATAATATGCTCGTTGGGATCTTCGGAAGGCAAACCCCCAAACTGGAGATTGTTTTATATCATCTGCAATGTTCTTGGCTTTATCTGAAAAGTATTCGTCGCAATTGCTGGCCTCACTATACTTGACTGTAGATCGGTGAGTTTGGGCATGGAATAATCTTGCAAGGCCCTCTGCTCTACAGCCATTTGATGAAGTAGTTCGGGCTCTTCTCGAGGATTGATGTTTCGGATGTTAGCTGTAAGACCCCGAATTTTATGAAATAAAAGTATTCAATTTTTCTATTTAGTAAATGGTTAAATTGATAAAAGTTTAAAGTTAAGGGTGATATATGTAAATTTTTTAAAATAAGCAAGTGGTTATAAAATATTCTTGTTGTCGGGGAATATTCGTTTGGTCGTAGAATATTCTTGTTGTCGGGGAATATTCGTACGACGGCGCAGCTATTTGTGAGCCCCACAACGGAATAACTATCGGATATAGAAAGCGACAGAAATAACTTTTTTTACAAAATAACGGCGTGGTTGTTACCGTTAGTACTGTTGAAATACCCGGTGGTTAAAATACAGTGATACACGGTGTTGCATAGTAGCACACGGTATTGCACAGTATTTTGAATTATTGAGTCTTACGTGAGAAGCCATACTCAATTATTGTTACAGTAATTACTGTTCAATATTTTATATTATTGACTCAATAATTGCTACGTTGATATTTTATATTATTGACTCAATAATTGTTACATTGATATTTTATTGACTCAATAATTGCTACGTTGCTATTTTTTTATGATTGATTCAATAATGGCTACAGTTGATATTTTGTAGTATTGATTCAATAATTGTCGTTGCACAGTATTTCACGTTATCAACTCAATAATTCATATTATTTGAATAATATTATTAGATAGCATTATTGACAATGTCTAAGGAAGTTCTGTCGAGGAGGGGTTATTTAATTGCGCGCCAGTAAGGAGAAGTCCTTATCGGAAGGCCCCCTCTTTCCTGGGAACGACCTGGTTGTTAATATTGTAGTTCTGTAATATTATTTGTGAATAATTAATTATAGATTTATATGATAAGGAAATATTTATTTTGTGGATATTAAAGAAGGAATTGGCGCTGATGAGTTTTTATCAATATTTTGGTGTGAGAAATCATATGTTCTTGGATTTCGGATAATTTATGTTTGGAATTTGGAAAAACTTTCTTCTGCAAAGTTGTAGAGAATTAAATTTCCTATGGAAGAACATAGAATTTGTATTTTTCTGACAAAGGGGCTATTTGTTATGAATCATTGAAGTTTCAGAAAATATATATATTTAATGGGTGGGCCCCACTTTTGTTGAAATCTGATTTTTTTGGTAGCAGCCGGCGGCGGAAATTTTGAAATAATAATAATATTTTATTATTTTAGTCTCCTTTGGCATCCTAAGTTTTTCCTATAAATAGGGTGCTTAGGTTAGAATTGAAAATCACACCAGAATCAGAAGTTTTCTCTCTCTATAATATCGAGCGTATTTTTGTGAGTATTTCAATACTTTGAGTATTAGTATTCAGCGCAAGTTTCTTTCGATATTATATCCGATATTCCAGTCAGAGGTACTATTCTTTTGAGGTAAGGGATGGTAAGGGATGTTATTTTCTTTCGTAAATGATGTTATTCTTTTCAATATCATTATACAGAAATATTGTCATGGATTTTATGTTGAAATTTCTATCTTTTTCATGTCGGGGTTACTATTCACGTATACGACACTATTCACGTATACGGCACTATTCACTTATACGGTACTATTCACTGAAAAATTAATTTTTCTTCTATTTGTCCAAGTTGCCTGTTAAGGTTCATATCTTTGATTGGATCTAAGTTTTGAGCTTTATTTCTGAATTTTGCTCCACAAAGTATTATTATGGAGTATTTTTAAACTTGAAGATCGATGTTTTGATCAAATTGTTTTTATTATCATATATAACATTTTTATAACCCTGGTGATGAAATTTCTCTTTGACTTGAGTGTAAAGATGGGTAGATTATTGGTATGATCATGACTATAGATTCTCTTTGGCCAGTAGTGCAAAGATGGATTGTTGACTGGTATGTTCATGACCATTGAATTTACAATTGAATATCTTTAGCTTAAGGACAAAGGTGAATTGATCAACATGGTTATAATTATTGTTTATATAAATTCTGAAATGGTTAGATATTTTTTGAGATATGAATATCTTTGGCCTGTAGCGCAAAGATGAGCTGTTGATTTATGAATATCTTTGGCATGTAGTGCAAAGATGACCTGTTGTTGAATATCTTCGGCCTGTAGTGCAAAGATGAGCTGTTGATTTGTGAATATCTTTGGCCTGTAGTGCAAAGATGAATGATTAATTATTGAATATCTTTGGCTTGTAATGCAAAGATGAATTGATTAGCATGATTATGAACAGGAACTGTGATTTGGTATAACCATGATCTTTGGTGTTTCAGGTAAAGACAGGTGATGAGAATTATCTTCGTCCTGAGTGCGAAGAGGAATTCATCAAGATAATTATGATCATGAACTTACATGATTGTGGACAGGAATTGTTGATTGATGTTACAGGGATAAAATATTATTGGTGGACTTTTAACACGGAGAAGATAATAAACATTATAGTCTATTTGACTCTTCTAATGGATTGCTCGTTCCACCGCAACTATGGTTGAAAAGTTTTATCATCTACCATATCTTATAAATCTCTGATTTATCACTGATGAAGACTATTGATAATTTAATTATCTTTAGTCATGATATTCTTTACTGGGCTATTTGTGCTCACCCTTTTGCTTCACAATTCCTTTCAGATAATAAGAGTGTAGCTGGGTCGATCGGGATAACAGGGGAATAGAACGAGGGTCTAGAACTGTTGAAATTTTCCACCAAACAGTATGAAAATAATTTTATTGAAAATTTTAGATAAGTACGTCGTATTTTATACGTCATTTAACGGTTGTTTTTGGTGACCTGACTTAGGTAAGGTGAACCCAACTTTGGAAGGGTGTTTTGTCACTATTATACAAGATGTCTAACCACATACGACTTCATGTTATCATAAGACATGGTTGTGCACATCCACTTGCTGATTATATCCATGAACACTACCTATATAATCTTGGAGTACGGTTAGAATATAATTCTCAGTTTGAGACAACAGAGATAATTATATGGCAAGAGAAGACCCACCATTGGAATGAACAAGATAGTAATCTTCTCGTTTTTCTTTGGGGTCTATTGGGTCAACCAAGGATAATTCTCGAGTCCTACGATATCTATTATAACATGGATGCATGGCCTCCCATGTACGAAGGTTTCCTTGAACATTTTCCAAAGATTTTAATTCCTAAAACAGTTATTGACTGTACCTTTCTGTAACGTATTATTGATTTGGAGTATGGGCACTGTATTTGTATTGAAACTCACAGTTTAATTGTGGTCGTATTTTGTACGACAGTTTAAAAAGTTAGAACTTGAAGATTTGTATTTGAAATTTTTGTTGAGTGTATTTCGTGGCGACCCAGAATGGGTTGGGTGGATTGGACCTATTTTGGGGGCGTTACATTAGCTCTCCACGCTCGACCGTTGATGTGATGTTGATGAGGCACTAACTCAGGATGTGAGGCTCGAGTGTGCATAAACTATCCATGAGTACCTGAAACACAAGTAAACAAAAATAAAATTAGAAATGAGGTAAGAAGAGATTTGTTCAAGTAAGTCACATTTAACGAAAACTGATGTCAATAGGATTAAACTAAAACCGTGTCCCCGGCAACGGCGCCAAAAACTTGTTGCGCCATTTAAGTGTTAACAGAAACGGACACAAACACACATGCAAGTGTACACGGTCGGCAAGTAATAACTCGGTAAGTCGAGATCGTCCTATGAAAAACGGAGTCAGGCCTAATCTATTATGCAACAGTTCATTAGTTATCTATGTCTGCTTAAACAGTTGTCACAGTGTTCTTTAATTAATTATCCTAAACTTTAACTAAACTTAACCAATTAATAAGTAAGGGGTTCAAATTAGAGAGATATGGGATCCTAACATCATCTAAAGCGTCACCTAGGTTAACCACACCACAAATCATACATGGATAATCATATAGAGATGCTAGTCGGGAGCACGGATGTGAGACTTGACTATCTTTCAATACACCAAGTCCAAATCATATAATATCCATAATTAAGATAGAAATCACATGAACATCGGCAAAGCCTAAACCACTATATTTCTATGCGATTTACAAACCAAACCAATTTACGCACAAACTCCCATTAGACTACATACGGCCATACGGTATATTTCTATCCGGCAAGCGAATCATAAAACTCAACCAAAGCAAGTTTCACAAACATATGCTAACATGGAGAAATCTAAGTTTACACTTTATTTTTCAAGTTCATATAAACTATTAGAGTAGAAGTTGATCAAGCATCTAAGCATACAAACACCCATGTTAGGCAAACCACATATTATCATCCATGTGTATCAAAGAGACATAAACCCTAGGTTTAGCAAATAGAATCCATTAGAATCCCATAATGGAAGTTAGTTCATCATTGAACCTCCCACCATCATGGAATTCAAACCAAGCATTGAGCAACTAGGAAGTGAGAGAAACAAGAGAAAAAAAAGTGTAGAATTGTGGTTTCCCCCTTTCAATAGAAGATAACAAACTCAAGTCTAGACCACAAATGATTTCCAAGATGAGCCCTAGAAATGTTTTACTAGTAGAGCAAGAAGGAAGAAGAAGAGAAGCCTCTTGGACCTTCACACTCTCTAACCTAGAATATAGGAACACAACTATATGTTAATAGAAAATGAAGTCTGATAATAATCGTATGTTCTTAGTCTCCAGCAAACATAAGCCTTATAACTATTACATTCAGCTAAGTGAAATAAGTCAACTGTCCTCAGTCAAGCCCCGCGCGGCCTCGTAGTGTAATTGGTGCGCGGGCGCGCCAATGCCCAGACTAGCCCTCTGGCTCTGCTAACCGGTGCGAGCGTGCTGGCTTCCTTTGTCTTCGTGGCACGGCCGCGCGTGAGCATTTCTTCAGCTGATGCAATTTCTGGCTTTTGCTTTCTTGTGCAATCCTATGCTCTTTCTTTTGTTGCTTCTAGCACCTTCACATTAGCTGAATCGAGCCCCTTTTCTTGTGCCCTTTTCCATATGCCAAGCCCTTCTTGCCTTGGAGCTAGCTTCATGCCTTTTGTCCATTTCCAATCCCACCATATCTTGTTACTAGCTTTCCTTTATCCAATTCCTTGCCAAGTCATGCCAAACCATGCCATTATTGTGTCATGTCATGCCAAAAGAGTTTCCTGCCTAAAATGTATAACACAAAGATAAAATACGTTAAAAGATAATAAAGTTCTTGAGTTTAAGCCATAATCATAGCAAGTTGGCGTCCAATAAGTAGGTGTAAAACCTACTTATCAACGCACCCAAGAAGATGTCCATCCTAGATCTGGTCTTATCCTCAGTAGATCATTGCAACATTCTGGTGAAAGTACTGGAAGAAGCCCATCTGCCATATACCGTGCATACCGAGAAATTTCGTCATGTGGTAGAACACATTTTTAATAGTAATGTGATATCTTTCACTGACGATGATATGCATGTAGAGGGGACGGGTCATCGCAAGTCATTACACATAGCAGTGATGTCTTTCGGATATGTGATCGGAGGTGTGCTAATAGATGGAGGATCATCCCTCAATATTTGTCCCTACGATACCTTGGAAACAATGAAGATCAACCCGAACCGGATCAAAACCAATCATGTGGTCATCCGGGCTTTTGATGGATCTCACCGACAAGCTATGGGAGAAATAGAGCTTCCACTGGAGATTGGTCTGCACACTTTCTATGTGTCCTTTCAGGTGCTCAACATTGCCACTAGATACAACTTGTTGCTGGGTAGGCCATGGATCCACATGGCAGGAGCAGTTCCATCCACCCTCCTTCAACAACTCAAATACATTATCAACGACAACCTAATCACGGTGAATGCCTAACCGGAATACCCTGTCTGCATATAGGGAGACATGTCGGTGATCAGCCTGGATGCAAGGATTGAACCTGCTAGTTTTCAAGCCTTGGAGGTGAGTGATACTCAATCTACCAGTTGGGGCACCAGCCTTGAAGCCTAAAGTCTCCCTTGAAGTTATGATAGTAGGCCAAGAGATGGTATCTTTGGGTTTCCAACCTGGAGAAGGGTTAGGAAAGAACCAACAAGGTAGTGCAAGTCCAGTCCAAAATCGAGTCAGTCAGGGAGAGCCGGATTGGGTTATTCATCAAGGTCAAGCCCCCAGAATCCACATAAGCACCCACCCTAAGGCTCATGCTTCCACCATACTGCTGCCAAATCTCACTGATGCTGGTTTCGTAAAGCCAATGAGGAAGATCCCCGCTGTGATATCAGCCATGCTGTTTCCTCCAATCATATCGGCCGGTGAAAGAAAATCCCCAAAGCCTGAGGGTGATAGCAAAAAGGGAAAACAAAAGATCATATACGAAGGATGAGACCCATTTGCTAACTTGCGGGTTATCATAAACTACGAGGGTATGAATGATGAGATCCTAGATAGTGACGACAAGGATCAGATTCAAATTCCCCGCATCAAGAAGGGAAAAGGGGGCAGTTCAAAGAAAAATCTTGGCCCTATTGTAAAAGATGTCTCAGTCATTATCCGAGATGAGGCAGATGAGCACAATTCATTGATCCTCCTTATTCATGAGGATCTAACCCTGGATTACTGGAGCAGCATCCCTTGCCTCAGTCCGAAAGGGTAAATAGACAGAGAGTCCGTCTGCCCTGTAATATGCTTTCATTTACTGCTTACTTTTGATTGCACAACTATATCAGTAACTTTTGTCATGCTTTTCCAAATGCTTTGTATATTTAAAAAGTTGCATATATTAAAGTGAAAGCATGTTTGTTTTCAGCACTCCAGAGTTGGATTTGTTTGTCACTGCTGGTGAGATGCCAACCTGTCACAATGACTACAACTTTAATATAGAACTGAAGTTTGACTTAATGGATATTGATCAAGAGGAGGAAGATGACTGTGAGGTGCCCGAGGAGATCAAATGATGGGTCAAAGACAAACCCAAACCAAACCTCAACCAAACCACCACTATCAACATAGGAACCTCCGAAAACAACAAAGAAATCCAGACAGGCCTAGACCTTACATAAGATCAAAAAACCGACCTGATTGAACTCCTAATACAGTTCTAGGATGTGTTTGTATGGTTACATGAAGACATGATTGGCCTATCTACTAACATTGTCACCCATCGAATGCCCATCAAAGATGGATTCAATCCAGTCAAGCAGAAGCTCAGGCGTTTGAAACCTGAATGGAGTCTAAAAGTCAAAGAAGAGGTCGTTAAACAATTCAAAGCTGGTATAATCATGGTATCAACATACCTAGAGTGGCTGTCAAACATAGTTCCCGTACCTAAACCCGGAGGGAAGGTATGAGTATGCGTGGATTACTGGGATTTGAACAAATCCTACCTAAAGGATAATTTCCCAGTACCTTTCATCCATATCCTGATAGATAACATGGTGAAGTACGGCATGTACTCGTTTATGGATTGTTTTGCTGGTTACCACCAGATTATGGTTGCTGAAGAGGACAGGGAGAAAATAGCTTTCATTACTCCTTAGGGAACCTTCTATTACAGAAGACTATCCTTTAGCCTCATCAATGCCGGAGCCACATATCAGTGAACCATGATGGCCCTATTTCATGACATGATGCATAAGGAGATAGAGGTTTATGTGGACGACATCATCATCAAATCCCTGGGGGAGGATTATCACCTTGAGCATCTCAGGAAGCTGCTCAACAGGTTACGTAAGTACAACCTCAAGCTAAATCCCGCCAAGTGTGCTTTTGGTGTCAAATCAGGCAAGTTGTTAGGATTCCTGGTGAGTAATCGAGGCATCGAGCTAGACCCTGCCAAGATCAAAGCCGTCACTGAGATGCTAATACCTCGAACAGAGAAGGAGTTACGCGGGTTATTGGGAAGGATCAATTTCATAAGCAAGTTCATTTCCCATCTCACAACAACCTGTGAACCCATATTCAAGCTACTAAGGAAGAATTCCTCCACCAAATGGAATGAGGATTGTCAGAAAGCCTTCCTTGCTATCAAGAAACAGCTGATCGAAGCACCAGTATTGGTACCCCCAAGGGACAGAGTTCCCCTATTTATGTATTTGTCAGTCAATGAAAATGAAATGGGCTGTATGCTGGAACAGAAAGATGATAGTAGCAATGGGAGAGCCATCTACTACATCAGCAAAAGATTCAGCAGAGGTGAACAAAGGTACACCTTGATCAAAAAGACGTGTTGTGTGTTAGCATGGACCGCAATGAGGTTACAACATTACCTCCATTGGCACACGACCTACCTCATATCCCACATGGATCCATTAAAATACGAATTCCATAAGCCAATGTTGAATTATCGACTGTCCAAATGGCAGTTGATCCTACAGCAGTTCGACATTGTCTACGTAACTCAGAAGTCCATCAAAGGTCAAGGGATTACAGATCAACTAGCTGAAACACCATCAAGAGGGTTCGAGCCTATGGAGACTAATTTCCCGGATGATGGGATCATGACAATTCAACAACTCCAATAAGAGAATACAGTCCAACCATGGAAAATGTATTTTGATGGAGCAGTAAACATGGAGGGTGCCAGAGCTGGGGCAGTCCTTATCTCTGGTACAGGAGAACAATATCATGTGGATACCAAACTACAATTAGGCAACACCAACAACACATCCGAGAATGAAAGTTGTATAATGGGGTTGAAGTTAGCCTAATCCATGGGTATCAAACATTTACTAGTCTTCGAAGATTCTGAGTTGGTCATCAGACAAACCACTGGGGCATTTCACACCAAAGAACTGCATTTGCTGCCCTATCACCAGCAAGTTGTTAACATATCTCTGGATTTTCAAGACATAACCTTCATCCATATTCCTCGGGGTAGGAATGACTTCGCTGATGCATTGGCGATGTTGGCTTCCTTGATCTACATATCAGATAGAAGTGGGATTCCCTGCACCAAATTCACAAGTCAGAAGGCCCTGATATAAAGGATTTACATTGGAGACATATCAGATAAAATACCTCCTATCAAACAGCCTTGGTACCAAGACATCAAGGACTATCTCTGAGATAGATCTACACCTGCTAGGGCAAGCCAATCTGAACGAAAGCAGATTCAGAAAATGGCTATGAAGTTCTATCTAAGCAGAGATCCACTATACAAAAAGGATACTAAAATAGGTTTGTGAAGATGCCTTGATAAAGAGCAAGCCTAGAGATTGATGGATGAAGTCCATGGTGGAGTCTGTGGTCCACACATGAGCGGTCATTTGTTGGGCAAGAAAATATTAAGAACAATGCATTATTGGATCTCTCTTAAAGCTAATTACGATGATCACGTCAAGAGATGCTTTCAATGCCAAGTACATGGGAATGCCATACACGCTCCTCCAAATGAGCTACATAACATGAGTTCACCATGGCCTTTCTCCATATGGGGAATGGATGTGATCGGTCCAGTAGAACCAAAAGCCAACATCAATTACTTCACCAAGTGGGTTGAAGCTTCCTCTTTTCCCAAAGTTACCAAAGAGGTCATCATTGGATTCATCAGAAATAATGTCGTCTGTCGATATGGGCAACCGAAGGTGATCGTATCAGACAATGCCAAAAACCTGAACAATCTAATGATGAAAGAACTATATAGCAAGTTCCACATTAAGCATCTTAATTCCGTCATCTATCGGTCGAAGATGAATGGTGCTGTTGAAGCGGCCAACAAGAACATTAAAAAGATTATGCATAAAATGTCCGCCAATCACAAAGAATGGCCTGACCTACTGCCTCTAACCCTGTTAGCATACAGGACATCAATGCGTACCTCTACTGGGGATACCCCTTATTCATTGGTCTATGGCATAGAAGCAGTCCTTCCCATAGAAGTAGAGATGGAGTCCTTGCGAGTGTTAATCGACGCTCAGATGGACGAAGATAAGTGGTTGCAAGACCGGTACCACCAACTGTCTCTGATAGATGAAAAGAGGGCTACAGCCATTTTTCACGGGTAGTTATATCAACAAAATATTGCTCGATCCTACAACAAGAAAGTCTGAATCAATAATTCAAAGAAAATGACTTGGTACTGAAAAAAGTTTTGGCCAATCAAGACTAAGCCAAAGGAAAGTTTGCCCCTAATTGGGAAGGTCCTTTCATTGTCAAGGAGGTGTTGACAGGAGGAGCTATCAGATTGCCAGAAATGGACGAAACCGAATTTCCCCAACTCATGAACTCAGATACCATAAAAAGGTACTATTTCTGAAATGCATGCATACCCGCATCCTGTTCCTGCAAATCAAATCAGGTTTTATTTTCACTAAAAATCAGAACTACGAATGACCTGATCTCCCTCCACTCGGGAGTACGTAGGAAGCCATTCCTGGTGCGGTCAAACCAAATAAAAAATTCAAAAAACTCATCAAACCAAACTCAAAAGAGACACTTCTCAAACCGCTCATACCAAAACTGAACTACGAATGACCTGATCTCCCTACACCTGGGAGTACGTAGGCAGTAATTCATGGTGCAGTTTGACCTTTAAGGAAAAAACAAAAACCAACAAAAAACCAGTTCCAAAGCACCGAAACCATATAAAAGCTAAAAACTATCAAGCTTCCTTGGTCAGCATGCCTATCTAAGATACTCTCTGACATCTCACTGTCAGTCCATCAAGGAGAAGCTCAAGATACATCAACAATAGCAAGTCATGAAAGAAGTGGCAATCACTCAGCAATGGCAATACATATCCAAACAAGGAAGTGAATCAGAATATATTTCCCTGATATATAATACTGTTTGATATATACATAGTGTCCTGTACATGACAAAAATGGTTGATCTAGTATGTGCAAGAAAAATAAAGCTAGTCTATGGACCCATGGATAAATGGGACAGCAGTGCCAACATGGCATCTAGCTCTTAAGATGTATGAGCCGTTGCAAGCGCAATATCTTCAGCCTCCATGTGGGCCAAAACATCCACTGCCATCTGTATAGTGGCACTATGATCATCAATGCAAACACTCATCTCGGCAACCAGACCATGAGTATAAGATCAGAGAGCAGTATTGTCGGCAATGTGGAAATCCCAAAAAGCTATGGCCTCATCCCTCTCCACAAAAGCAGCATCCCTGAAAATCAAAACCTCCTCAATCTCCCCAAAAGCTGCGTCTCTGGCAGATCGAATATCATCCCTCTCCACAAAAGTTATTTCCCTGGCAATCTAAGTCTCCTCAATATCAACAAAAGCAGCATCTCGAGAAGATTAAGCCTCATCTCTCTCAACCAATGTCATATGTCGAGTGGCTCGAGCCTCATCTCTCTCAGCAAAAGCTATATCTCTGCTAGACAGGGCAGTGAACATCAGCGCTTTAGCCTGGTCTCTCTCAAAGGTCATCCTAGCTAGTGAGTCAGCCAAAGCTTGATCTGTCCCAGTAAGAATGATCGGCGGGTCATTAACTAACACTGCTGTCAGACTCATGAATAACTCATCCTCAGTGGGAGAATTAGGATCCTCTATAGGCTCCTCCTCGTCTGAATCCACTATCAGAGATGACTGGATAAATGCATTTGATGCTATATCTGCCTCCAACCATGCTGAGTGCTCTGGAGATCGATCCGGATGGCTACTGCAGAAATCATCCCTCTCTTTATGAGTCCAACACTCGTATACTCTAATCAAATTGGTAGACGACACAGACGAAGCTGACATCCTCTGATCAATAGCCCCCTCAAACTGATGCAGGCTCTGCAATAGATTAAACTGGCCTATAACAGCCAGAGGATGGTAAGTAGTCACTCCCCTCAATCCCACTAGGGGTAAGTAGTCCATGCCAGATGCGTGCGTGATGAAGCTATAGGGAGAAACTAGCCCTGAGCATGGAAGAATCAAGAATGGATGCACAATATCAGAATGAAATGCTGACCATATCTCTACATCGGTACACTCCACTAGCTGAAAGGAGTAAGACATGGCTATCTCACAGGTGAAACAGTATCCCAGGTGTCTAAAAAATCCAATCGGTCGTAAATGGGACATGAGCCATATGTACTGCAAGACCGAACTACCTCTAAAAAACCCCTCCTGGTGGGTACTGCAGTGGGTGGCTGCTCTCAGCGTCTCGACCAATATTATCTGAAGAATAGTGCTACCGTGTCTAAGGGCCCGAACAACGACTATCAAGCTGACATCCAGGTGGTCCAAGTGAAGTGGTATATAGACATAGGCTACTATGCACATCAATAAAACATCTATCCTGGCCAAATGACATGCCTCTGTCGAGACAATAACATCTCCAACATGACGATCATAGTTGTCCAGCCGGTCAAAATGATGAATCAAGAATTCCATAGAGATAACATGTCCATAAACGATCTCATCTAAAACTACACTCTAACATAGACCAGACATCCGAAGAAACGGTCTCCTCATGTCGCTGATAGCAGTACGAGCGCAGGGCAAGTCTAAAGCCAAACCAATGAACCGCTCATACTCAAAAGGGTAAAAGGCCATCTACGAACCCGTATGGAACCTGAAAGTCTACGAGGGCCAATGAATGCCCTAGCATTTGATCCACTGTCCCTCTGGCTGGGAAAGGCATGCTCTCATACCACGATCTCAAGGATGATGTCACCAAAGATGGTGGTAAGTGCTCAATACGACTGACGGTGGACGATAACATCTGTATCATCGTATCACAAGACCATCCAGGGGTCAAATCTGAACTCATGTGTCTAAATACATACACATGACATAATACATGCATAATGACAATGATAAACATGATGCGATAGATAGGAAATATCATGCATATCTACAATAAACTATCTACTACAAGCATAATCCATGTCTGATAATTATAAAGTAAAATAAAAAGTACAGGAATATGGGGCACCACCACCCAACTACTAACAGTGGTCTATTAAAATGGGGCACAGCCGCCCAAAAGCCAAAATAGTGGCCGACCAAAAGATATAGTGACAATAGCTATCTAAAAAGATCCAAAATATCTATACTCAGGTGGTTAACCTGCTCCATCTCTTCCGTGGACACAAAGTCGTGGTCATTAAGCGTGTCTGGGCGGTACAAGGGAGGGTCAGCCCCTACAAAACTACTAGAAAATGGACCTAATGAGGGGCCCATTCTTGAGCTGGAAGGGTCAAAAGAAGATGCCTGATGAACAAATGAGCTCTCTCCAACTCCTGGGTCAGTCCTATAATCTGATCCAAGTGAGTAGGCTCCCTAAGACACGCTATCCAGTCTGTCATCATCACAGACCTAGGCATTATGCTTGCCATAAATTGGGTATCATGAGTTTGAGCTCCAATCGTGGGAGAACTCCACCAACTGTTGAATGCCTCCTAGCAGTAAGGGCCCTCTGATAGGGTAAAGCCGTCCATGCCCTCCATATAGATATCTGTCAGTGGTTGGATCAATGGTTAATGGTGCTAAGTTGGAGGAACAAAGGGAATATAGATCTGATCCATGATACTTCGGATAGCAAGCTCTCCTAGATAGAGCTCCCACCCTCCCTCTGTCAAAAATGGGACTCTGCGGGTCGACAAGGCAAACTCTCGACTAGTAGGGAAGCCTCCCTCAAATCCAACAGTTAAAAACTCAGAGGTATACAGGATCCACGAGATCTCTCCGGATGTTAAAAGCTCCAACTGTAGGCGGGAATGAGTAAAGCCCTCAGTAACAGGGAACTCCGACAAGGTGGAGTGATGCCAATGCCGTCCCTAGGGATAGGTCTCCAGAACTTAAGCAGTGGCGGGTCGTAGGCAAGGAAGCCTCTCATACACCCAGAACTGGACATATAAATATCAAAAGTCCTCAGTGAGCAAGACTGACAAATGTAAATATAGAACTTAAAAATGTATAAGAAAGATGTACTCACCAGCAAAAATGGGTAGAATCCTAACCAAGCCTCCGTCAAACCTTCCGAGAGCATGCATATGCCTCGGAGAATATTGGCAAAGGTGTAAGAACCCCAATTAAAGTCACTGAGGTGCTCTACATGTCGGGTAGCACTGGCCAGGGTAAAGGATACAGTCGATGAGTTATCCGCTAAAAAATAACCCCGGATGATCACCAAAAATAATTACCTCAGGATGTGATCCCTAACCCTCTGATCATCAGGCAAAGGCTCAAGTAAAGCCCCACTCTGGGCATCTATGCTCAAGGGACCAGATCGGACCGTATGACCCTTGAGCGCCGACAAAGGAACTCCCAGCAGGGATCTAACAGCAGTGGGTGCAATGTCGGCCACAACAGACACGGGCTCACCGTCAAACTCTATGCCGGTGATGAACCTTCAATCTATAAGGTCATCATCACCTCGTAGTCCAATAAGTGAAGAGACTAAGTCTGGTGGAACCAGAGCTCATATAAAGCCCTCATATAACCCCAGGGGCAACGGCGTGGAAGAATAGAGAAGAAGGCCTGAAACCCCCAGCCGTCCACGATATCCCTGTACTCCTAGTGCAAAGTGTGGTAGAGGGAGTGCACGTTGAGCAAGTTCACTCGAGGCTGCGTAAAGCCGGGAACCTGCATCAAAAGCCAACCCATGTCAAAAACCTGTGCCCCAAAAATGGCAAAAAAAAAGAAAGAGAATCCAGAGAGAAGAAAACTTCAAGTCACCTCATTGACATAAAGAAATCGCAATGGATGACGACTTAAGTCTCCCAGCAACTCCTAGGTTGGCACAAAAATACCCGGAAGCTCCGCATTTGGGGCCTGACCTGGGATGGGAGCAGAAAAAGGAGCCTCCTCATCGTCTATATCAATTGGCGGCTCATCCTGGACTGGAAAAATAACCGACTTTACTAATTTGCGAGGTGGTCGAGATGGACATGGCTGAGGAACATCAGAAGCTCGCCTCTGTCTAACTACTAAAACTACCTTGCTAACACTATCGGGTCTGTCTCGATCCATCACCTGGACAAAGTCTCCAAATCACCTTAGAAAGGGTGTAATAAGCCTAAAACCTGTGGCTTATTAATTTAAATTAGTATTTTATGCATTTCTAAAGCCCTAAAACATGCATGGGTCAGTCAAAAAATCCCAAGTAGAGTCCAAACTGCATGTTTTTCAAAAAGCTAAAACCTAAAAATGCGCATGGGTAAGTCAAAAATCCTCAATAGAGTCAAAATTGCATGTTTATTAAATGCTCGAGCTTTTGAAAAAAAATTCGCCAGAGTCTCCTTTGTAAAATGGACTGTCCGCATGCACATATGCATGTCTAGGTGGCCATTCAGTAGCACACCTTTCCAAAAACAGAAATAGTTCATATTTATGAAATAAAATCAAAAGTAAACTTCACATGGTAGCCAAATTACCATGGACATTTTTAGTTAAAAATTCAGGCTCAGTAGGCCCCAAAAAGGATGAGTAAACTGATACAAAAGAGTAAAACATGATTGTTTCAGAATTTGATTTTTCTTACGTCAAAACGTGCATTACAGTAAAATATGTATACTTATGAAGTGAAAAAAAATTTAGCAGGTCATATAGGCATACATTTTTCATACATTGCGTCTAAAAGCACCCTACGTGGTTTACATGCTTTTAACGGTTAAAACTTGCAAAAAAAAGATGTAAAACATTACCTAAGATGTGCAGCACACGCAGCCACTGACGGAATCTGAAAAAAGTTGCCCGAACTCAGTAGATCTGAAAAAAAAAATCGGATTCTGTTTGAAACTCGAAATCAAAATGAGTTTATGAGCCCATTGCTGCCCATTTTAAAAATGTAGGTAGAAGCGAGCCCACCTACAGTAGCCGTACCTCTACTTGCGGCTCCCCAGGGTGGGTCCCGCCCCCTCCGGCTCGGTTCAATTTGAGTTGAAACGGAGTTTATAATAGGTGAAAAGTCAAATCTAAGAAAAAAATCGCTACGCGATTGAGCGGTTTTGATAGTAGTGTGCATATAAGCCAATCATGTATGATGACAAAGCACATATTTTGTAAACAATCTTATTTATTTATTAATAAAATATTCATTTAAGGCATATAATTATCTACATAGTGCTGTTTTTATAATATGTAAATAACCCATAGTTTTAAGTAATGCTTTTAGAATCATGATGAGATCATGATAATGAGATCTAAATTCTTTGAAAGCTTAAAAACTAAAATAGTTCACAATTGTGGGATTACTAAAATGGGGATTAGTAAATCCGGATAGATTGGTACATATGTTGCTTGCTCATTGGATGAGGATGACTGATCTCATGGTCATTTGTGTGGAGACACTAAAGCAAGTATGTAGGTGCTTATTGGAGAATAAGTTCACTGAACGTGACTCGCTATGGAATACCTAATGGAGTTTTACTCGCCTGTCAATAGGAATTCCTAATGTGATAGTAGTATATGTGATCCTTGGACTTGAGATCATCATAGTATCTTGTATGTAACAAATTATACTTTGACTAATTCCTTAAGGCCTTTTAAGGCATATATAGGGTATGCTTGGGTATAATGAGTTACATATAGAGATAATGAATGATCAATAAAGAATCTACCACCTCTAGTAAAAGAGGAGATATGTCCTATGTGATTCGTTAAATGACAACCAAGGAATCCTTGGCCAAGGTAGAATGAAATTAGAAAGAGGTTTCTAATTTGCATTATTTGGAGTTGTGCATTTTCTAATCGAAATACATATGATTAAATAAATTAAGACTTGACAGTAAATCCATATCTTATATTTAATTGGGACATTGTATGGTGGAAGGATTGAATTGTACGGTAACTATTAACTCACAGGTTCTTTTATGATTAATGTTGAAATCTATATTATCTGGAAAGTCGTTGATCGCTAGGGAGGCTTATCCCTATTGTAGAATAAATGTTATTTATTTAAATAGATTATTAGTTTAATTTATTTATTTAAATAAGATTAGAATTGTTCTAATTGATTTATTCACAACCGGTTTAATATGGAGAACCTAAAGGGTCACACCATAAAGGGAAGAAGAATTATTTAAGAAGAAAATGGCATGATAGTAATAATGTATTAAGTATAATTAATTTAATCTATGATGATAGAATAAATTAAATAGCTTAATGCTTATTATTTAATATTTTAGAAATATTAAATATAAATTAATAAGAGGAGTCTTATTAATATTATTATTATTATTATTATTTTAATTCTAAAGGAGTTTAGGAATTAATATAATACCAGTACTCTCTCTCAATCCTAATAAAGATTAGGATATAAATTAATTAAAAGTATTTAATTAATTAATTAAATAAAACCCTATTCTAATTGGATTAGGAGGGTTAACCTAATATCTATATAAGAGAGTCTTATATCATAAATAAGGAACGTGAATTTTTCAAGAGTTGGGAGTACACATATTCTATAGAGATAGAAACAAGGGTTAAGCCAATAACCCATCTTACTGAGTTCTTCATCTTCCTTGGTGGATCACCGTTAGAGGCCAAACATTTGGGTGGCTGACATTGATCAAGGGAAGGAGCCACTACAGAGGAATCAAAGGAATCAAAGGAATCAAAGGAGTAGAACTTGTACCTGAGGAAGCTTGGATCTTCAAAGGTATAATTCTGTTTTTCTCCTTCTTCATTCACTGCTAATTGATGCACAAGAATGATCATGGTAATGGGTTTGTATAAATTTTTGAAAACCTAGTTTTTACGCTTCCGCCCTATTTATGTGATTTGATTGCATGATTGCGTTACGTACAAACCCAACAGGTTTATCCTGAAATCATGCGTTGAAGAAGTGGAATCCTGACAGAAAGGGGAACTTCCTAAAAGCCAATAGTTTTCCTCCCAAAGAAAAGTCCGGAACCAATGATGAAGAATGCTAAAAACTTGTCAAAAAATGGCACAAAACTGCTAGAAATCAACACTGTCGAAGCGTCTAGTACTGACCGATGACAGTACAGCTGTTGGCACAACCCCAACGAAGCGTCGAGTACTGATCGATGACATTGCAACCGTTGGCACAACCCTAGTGAAGTGTCTGGGACAGACCAATGATAGTTCAGCCGTTGGCACAACCCCAGCTAAGTGTCGGGTACAGACCAATGACAGTTTAGCCATTGGCACAACCCCAGCAAAGCGTCGGGTTTTGATCGATGACAGTTCAGCCGTTGGAACAATCCCAGTGAAGCATCGGGTACTAACTGATGACAGTTCCTCCATTGGCACAACCCCAGCGAAGCATCGGGTATAGACCGTTGATAGTTCAGCCATTGGCATAACCCCAACGAAGTGTTGGGTACAGACCGATGACAGTATAGCCGTTGCCACAACCCCAGCGAAGCGTCGAGTACAGATCGATGATAGTTTAGCCGTTGGCACAACCCCAATGAAACATCGGGTCCTAACCAATGACAGTTTAGCTGTTGGCACAACCCTAGCGAAGCATCGGGTTTTGACCGATGACAGTTCAGCCGTTGGCACAACACCAGCGAAGCGTCGAGTCATGACCGATGACAGTTCAGCTGTTGGCACAACCCCAGTGAAGCGTCGGGTATTGACTGATAACAGGTTAGCTGTTGGCCCAACCCCAACGAAGCATCGGGTACTGACCGATGATAGTTCAGTTGATGGCACAACTCTAGCGAAGCGTCAGGTATAGACCGGTGACAGTTCAGTTGTTGGCTCAGCCCCAACAAAGTATCAGCCGTTGGCTCAACCCCAGTGATGTCTCAGCCATTAGCACAACCCCAGCGAAGCGTCGGGTACATACCAGTGACAGTTCAGCCGTTGGCTCAACCCTAGCGACGTCTTAACCGTTGGTGCAACCCCCGAGAAGCATCGGAAGTGATCCAGTGATGGAAACAATATAATAATCCATCCCCGATGATGGAATCAATTATACACATCCTCCGAGGGAGTACCAAGAAAGATTGGTTATTCAACACCCTGGTGCCAAATACCGGTGTAAATTATCATCCAGATAGGCATCGAAAGCATACACATAGGTAACTCAGTAACCGAGATGTATCCCCAGCGTAGAAACCGACAGAAAGGTATAATGGCATCAACCAAAAAGAAAATATGCCCCATGAAGAGTATCGGCATGTGGGGGAAATCATTGGTCTCAAATAAAAGTAGCATCAATATTGTCATCCCCGTCAGAGTCAACAAAGCTATCACGAAGGACGTCATTCCCAGCAGAAAGTGATGAGTACAGTCTGGAATAACTTAACTCTGATATCCTACCAGCGACTGCATGATAATGCTGCAACAAGGGTTATCACAGGTAACGTTATCCCAAGTAGAAACTAACGTAATCAATTAGTGATAACCCTACCCCATCAAAGGTATCTAACATTCATTGCGTATCCTGTCATGCATTGCTTTGTCTTTGCATTTGCATTTCAAGTGTCTAGCAATCTTTATCCTGTTCATTCCACTACATTGCATGAATATGATAAAGAAGGGAATCTGTAGAAACTCAAAATTTGGTTCCATGTTACTAACACTGTAGGAGGGCAAAACTGTCTTTTTAAATCAACCCCGATCTCATTACCGGGCCGTCAATTCAAACTCGGTCTAAATACTGGGCCATCAAATCAGCCCCGGTCTCAATACTAGACCGTTAAATTAACCGCGGTCTCATTGTCAGGCCGTCAAATCAACCCCGGTTTTAATACCGGGACGTCAAATCAACCCCAATCTTAATATCGGGCCGTCAAATCAACCCCGGTCTCAATACCGGACCGTCAAATCAACCTCAGTCTCAATATCAGGCCGTCAACTCAACCCAGGTCTCAATATCGGGTCGTTAAATCAATCCTGATCTCAATACTGGGTCATCAACTTAACCCCGGTCTCAATACCGGGTAGTTAAATCAGCCCCGGTCTCAACCCAAGAGGTACAGGTCATCCCCGGTCTCAACCCGAGAGATACAGGTCAGCCCCAGTCTCAACCCAGGAAGGTCAGCCCCGGTCTCAACCCCGGAGGTACAGGTCAGCCCTGGTCTCAACTTGGGAGGTACAGGTCAGCCCCGGTCTCAACTAGAGAGGTACAGGTCAGCCCCGGTCTCAACCCCGGAGGTACAGGTCAGCCTCGGTCGTAACTCGGGTGGTATAGGTCAGCCCTGGTCTCAACCTGAGAGGTACATATCAACCCCGGTCTCAACCCGAGAGGTACAGGTTAACCCTGGTCTCGACCCGGGAGGTACAAGTTTTCCCCAGTCTCAACCCGGGAGGTACAGGTCAGCCCCGGTCTCAACCTGGGAGGTACAGGTCAGCCTCGATCTCAACCCAGGAGGTACAGGTCATCCCATGTCTTAACCCAGGAGGTACAGGTCAGCCCCGATCTCAAACCGGGAGATACAGGTCAGCTCCGATCTCAACCCGGGACGTACAGGTCAGCCCCGGCCTCAACACAGGAGGTCATGTCAACTTTGAGAATAATTCTAAAACATCACAACATCTCTAGAGGAAAACCTGGAAGGACCAAGTCAGCCTCGGAGACAACACTGAGGACGAACAGACTAGAATGGGATCCAAACCTTAGAGACTGTAAGAACTTGAATTTCCAAGAATCATTTTTAATAAGAATTTAATGAATAAAATTCTTAGAGCATTACATAGATTCGAATATGTATATATCTATGATATGAGGTTTGTAGTATTGAATTACATAGGGTGATATGAACTATGTAATACGTGATTCTTAGTGTTTAATAAATATATATCATTATTATATATTTATGCAGATGAATTAGTAAAGGAGATGGATAATATTTATCTATCATTATTAAATAATTTATAGAATTATTTATCATGGTAAGATGATGACATTAAATATTTTGATAGTCACCACTTTTTGGAGTATATGTACGTTGTTAGAGAGAGAAAGAAAATATATATATATCGTTAGATATGTATTAGAGAATTATTAATTAATTGAATACACGACGAGAAGTGTAGATTAAAGGAATGTATATATGTGTTATATATATATATATATATATATATATATATATATATATATATCTTGAGTTATATGGATTGGTGGAAAGAGAAATAGTTATTATATATATTTCTAATAAAGATTATTTAAAATTTCTCGTATTGATTTATTTTAATAATCAGGGGGAAGTGTTATTTTTAAATAATAATAATAATACCTTTTATGTCTTTGACTAAGGTAATATGAATGAGGGTAAATATATCAAAACATATTTGCTATATGTAATATATTGGTAGGAAATAACTTATGGTCTATTTTCTATATAGAAGGTGTACATGTGTTGTACATATAGCTATTTCAACAATGCTTAAAAATTATGATTTAAATAATATCTTGAAGAAATGAGTAAGTTATTTTTAATGATTAATGCCTCTATTGGAAGAAATATTATATAATAAACTTATTATATCATGTTATGAAGGAATGATTAAACGGAATTTATTGATATTGCTATGTGCAAATATACATGTGATGTGAGTTTGTATCTGTGCGTATATTTGCTAGGATTAATTTCAAGGGAGTCGCTAATGGTGTATTAAATTAGTAGACTAACCCTAAGCTTTATCTCAAAAGAATTGATAAGATGATTAATAATTAAATATTCAATTACTTGAATATAGTGTAGGGGTTTAAACGTGATTGATTAATTAATATTTTGGATAATTAATCGATAACGTATGAATTTATTGTTATTAAGAATAATAAAACATAAACGTGTAAAGGATTAATCGTAATTACAGTGGATAAACGATTAACGAGTAATTAATTGATAATGTGTCAATTAACTATTATTGCGAATAATATATTAATGAGCAAACGATTAATAAATATAATGAGATTTATATTTATTTGATTAACTGTTTTATACATGTATGCGATAATTAAACCTTTAATATAAGGTAGTTACCTCTATATGGTATAAAATGCAATGTGACACATATATATTATATAGTAAAAATAATTGCATTATGTGAATCTCATAATAATATTATTTATGATGAGTGTGGGTAATAGTAGTAAGCAATTGTTAAGTGATGAGTACTCCAATAAGTTATTGTAATAATAACTGTTTTGATAATGAGTAATAATAGTACCCAATTGTATTATACTCAGTGTTAACGAAATGTACATAGATTATATAGGTGCAATTAAATTTACTACATGGTAGTATTAATTATTTATTGGGATGACATTGTGTACCCTCTAATTCATATATATAACCTAAAGTATATGAAGTGAAATGTGTATATATTATAATATAAGTGTTGTGTGTAAGGCATGTTGCCCATTTGCTGTGATTGGTAGCATTGTCCAACAAGGAGAGTTTCATTTCTTCCTCATGTGAAGCCTAGCCTACTCTAGCTCCTTGTCAATTTCAGCAAATCTAGCTAATAATGGTAAGGGATGTGGGATTCATGATTGAGTTTACCAACTCTCAACCACACTCTCTTATCTATTGAACAAATTACTTCTTCCATTTGTTTGATATGGTGAACAATTGCATGAACCGTATATTAAAATGCCTATATATAGAGCATTCCCTCCTCCTTCATTCATTTGCTGAGTATTTCATTTGAATTAAGGAAGAGTATTATAGCAGCAAGTCCATTTCTGCAACAGAGGTATAATTTCATTGTTCAGTCTATGTAAATTCTAAGTTCTTAATTCTTGAAATTGATCGTGGATTGATTAATTAAGTGTTTGGAATACGATTATTAAGTGTTATATGAAGTATAAATATGTTGGGAATATTATATGGCTGGTACAGAATGTTTTCCATAAGTAATCCTGAGATGGGTTTAAGCTTCTGCCGAGCTGAATGCAGTTCCTGGTCTAGCTGGTGACCTGCGTAGCTGTGCCAGTTTTGTACTGGCCAGTGGCGCAGCTGCGCCAGGCCTGTACCAGACTTGATTTTTCTGTTGCAGAATATGTTATGTACTAGCATATGGTATATAATTAGAACAAGCATCTGGACATAAATAACATGCATGTATGATTACTTTGCTATGACATAAGCATGCATAATCATGTTAGTATGTTTCATGGAAGAAAAACTTATAGTTTTAAAAAGAAACTTATAGTTTTGAATATGAACTTTGATATATACGTGAGATGTGTATATTATGATTTTGTGAACCTAGTCGTATGGTCTATATTGACATGTGATCTAAGTCTAAAGTGTTAAATACACTAGCATACTTGATTGAAAATTTAGATAATTTCAAAGATAATGAACTTAGAATTTGTTAAAGTAGACTTGTCATGAACATATCATATATGTATTATGATATTTGTAGCATGAGTAAATAACTTAGACATGCATGAAATCAGGTCCAACATGTATGAGTAAGTACCTTAACATAGCATGATAATTTTGACTTCGTTAGTGTGAGATTTCTAAAGAAAGTTATAAAGTTTTAAAATAAGCCTTGACTATTGATGCTTATGTTCTGACTTTTTGAGCATGATTGCATGGTCTAGATAGGCATGAAATGTAAATTTAAAAGTGTTAAGTTTACCCTAGCATTTATGGTTTAAGTCGTAATGGTTTCCAAAGTAAGATTTAGACTTTTGCAAACTAAGTTGCGTGATCATAGTGTATTAGTGTTCTAATATGTTTGAGCATACATGCTAGTGCTTTTAAATGTTATGTATGTGCACACACCTTACTAGACACTATGAAAGTTAGTTAAGCATGAATTAGATATGTTTTAAAACAACTATCGATGCTAGTTGTGTGTATATGGTAAAGGTATTTGTGAGCATGCGTATTAACTTTATTATGACATCTCACATGTATACATAAGGAATATAGCAGCCTTGTATGACTAGTTTAAATGTGACAAGGATTCTGAAAGGTGAAACTTAGAAAGTTTGAATGTAATGGTTATATAAAATCAGAATTTATGAATAAGGTTTGAGATATGAAAGAATAATATAGATCATGTATCTATGAATTTTAAATATATGTCGAACACCTTTAGATAAGTGTGTGATACATATATATGATAGATGATAGTAAGTATGTATGGTTAAGGTATACCTATACGTACATGGTTATTCTAAGAATACGATGAGACAGTAAAACAAAGGTTCTAAGAACCAAGTTAGACAACAATGTAATCAATTATTATTATATTAAGAATGTATGGATATGTATAACTGATATGTAAGAATCCATAATTGAATGATTGTGTAGGAATACACGAAGCACAAATATCTTAAGCAGTTAAGTCGTAGTTGTTAAACTACGCACCAGGCAAGTCTTTCAGTTCTTATTTGATATATGAATTTAATAACTGTTAGATGAATTATATTATGCCATAATGATGTTAACTTATATATGAAATGTATATGAGATATGTATGAGATTGAAAGTTGATCTTTGATGATATACTTGTTATGTGAGAAGTAACATGCGTAGTATATATCAATTGATTATAAATGCATGAACTGGGTATGATATTATGTGCTATGTAACGCATGAAAACTGTTAGAATTGCTGACCTGTCGAGCTCACTCTTGCAAATAACCACTTTTGCAGGTTAAGGACTCATGATAAAAGTTACGTGCTACGTGATAGAGTTCGAAGATTTTTGTTTATTTAAATACATGCTCTTGAATCATGTTTAAGTTCTAGAAGATGTATACGATAGTAGATTATAATATTTTATACATGTTTAAATTATAAGGTTGTGTTATGTAACACATAGGGGTTTCGAACTGAGATGTATACATTTATACAGTAATTCAAACATATTGAATCATACTTTATAATTGGTTTAAGGTTATGTAATTTATTCAAGATTTTGAATTGAAGGAAAGAATTTTATACAAGGAGATAGAAAAGTTTTAGTTATTCCGCATTTTTGTAAACATCGAATGTTATGTGTAGACAGGGATGGTATATGACCGAGAATTAAAAACTTATATTAAGGTTTAGGGTCATCATACAAGAACTTGGATATGAATAGAAATTATATTCTATATTATAATAAGTGTTATTATTCATTATATTTGGAATAAAAGATGTATAGTTCCGCGATAGATGTATCATGGCGGACCGGATCCGAGGTGTTTGAGAGACCCGAATTTTGGGTCGTCACAAGTTGGTATCAAAGCTGTAGGTTATAAACCTTAGGTAAGAGTACCTTAGACTATAACCTGAGAGAGTTTAATTGATAATAGGGAAAGAACCCAAAGATAAATCAATGATCACGACATGATCAGATTGTATATTGTAATGATAAATGGTCTGTATCGACTAAGTAGTTATAGCTTGATGCTATAAGAGAATGTACTATGGTATCGTACGAGCAAAACTCATGAAGAGTTGTATGTGATGAAATATAGAAATTTCGCAATGAGCTAAGAGTAAATTAAGAATAAGATAGAGTTAAGTGTTGGATTTCAATTGAGGACTCTTGTTAGCAGCTAAGTTGTATGGTTCCTTGTATGGGCGGGGAATTTATGCTTGATTTTAGGATCACTTAGCTTCCTATATTAATATAGTGGTTAAGTTGAACAATTCCTTGTATGGGCAGGGAGTTGTCCTTGGTGTAACAACCGCTTAGCTTCCTATATTATTTAGTGGCTGAGTCGACCAGTTCCTTGTATTGGCAGGGGATTGTGTTTGGTTCGACAACCACTTAGCTTCTTACATTGATAATCATTGGAATATTGGTGTCGCGCTATCATTATACATATGGCGGAAAGGTGATTCTTTTCTCATGTTTATTTTGATAGATAGATATTACTAAGATTAGGTGCGAGTTCTTTAAACTCATACGTATGGTAAGTTTGTGACCCATAATCGTATGATGGGACCCCTCAGCGAATGGACGACTTTGGTCTGACTAGGATAAGTTCCTAAACACATATGATTGTGGAAAGTTCCTAAACTCCTAACGTGTGGTATGTTTGATGAACTGTACTGGGTATAGGAGAGTTATGGATGATGAATTGAGGATTTTTAATAGATATTATTAAGCAATTTATCATTAGAGAAACTGAAGTTGATGATGGAAGCATATGTATTCCAAATCTTCTAGCTGTGCTAGACTTCGAAATTTTTGATATCAAGCTAAATTCGCACTGATGTGCCTTTTGAACAAAATGAATTTTTGTTATCCTCAAAACAAGGTGACAAGGGTGTGGAGATGGACTTCGAGCCATTAACATATCGTTACCTATTGCGATATGATAACATCAAAAATGATTTGTAATAATTTTTGAACGATTTAAAGAATAGTCTACGCTAATTTTTTCGGCTAGACAAAAGTGATTTGAGATATCAAAATATATTTTGTAATCATCAATGCATCATGAAACCTGATGCGGAAATGATAAGAATGATGAAGTTATCAATGCAGAATTACCTGGTGTGGGATTTGATTTAAGCTCACTATGGTAGGATGTAGTACGACAAAGTCATAAAATAAAAAGTGATGGAGTTATAAATGCAGAATTATCTGGTGTGGGATTTGATTTAAGCTCACTATGGTACGATGTAGTATGACAAAGTTATAAAAAGATTTTCAGAACTTTAAAGAAAGGTTAGATGCCAAGTAATTTGGCCAGTTACCTGTTTTGATTGATATTCGAATTATTGGTTTACGTCTAAGCTAATTGATTCAGCTAGACAAATGTTTATAAAGATTCAAGCATCTCTTTGAGAATTTATCCCGAACTAAATTATTTTGGAACGGACTCCGACAGTAAGACTGAGGTGAACAACCCTGAAAAATGGGGATATACTGGTTGGATAATATATTCTAATTTAAGAACTAAGGTACGATTGATTGACCACCTAACGTATCAGTATTAGAAGTTTACCTTCTTCGTGATTGTAAACATACCAATGTTCAGCATGGTTAACAAATTTGGTTACGGTAAATACCGTACGACCTAGAGTTCATGGTCTATATGACCCTTCAGCCAGATATAAAAAGTTTTAACTCCTTACAGAGAAGTTATATGATGATAGTAGAGCTCCGCATAGAAGGAAGCAGTATGTACTCATTAAATTGAGCATAATTTCAGTAAAGGTTTACTTGAAAACCTAGTTTTGTTGAATAAAAGGAGTAGAGATTAGTAGACTGTAATTTCGAGGACGAAATTCTTAGAAGAATGGGTGATTGTAAGAACCTGAATTTCCAAGAATCATTTTTAATAAGAATTTAATGAATAAAATTCTTAGAACATGAAATAGATTCGAATATGTATATATCTGTGATATGAGGTTTGTAGTATTGAATTACACAGGGTGACATGAACTATGTAATACGTGATTCTTAGTGTTTAATAAATATATATCATTATTATATATTTATGCAGATGAATTAGTAAAGGAGATGGATAATATTTATCTATCATTATTAAATGATTTATAGAATTATTTATCATGGTAAGATGATGACATTAAATATTTTGATAGTCACCACTTTTTGGAGTATATGTACGTTGTTAGATAGAGAAAGAAAATATATATATATCGTTAGATATGTATTAGAGAATTATTAATTAATTGAATACACGACGAGAAGTGTAGATTAAAGGAATGTATATATGTGTTATATATATATATATATATATATATATATATATATATATCTTGAGTTATATGGATTGGTGGAAAGAGAAATAGTTATTATATAAATTTCTAATAAAGATTATTTAAAATTTCTCGTATTGATTTATTTTAATAATCAGGGGGAAGTGTTATTTTTAAATAATAATAATAATAATACCTTTTATGTCTTTGACTAAGGTAATATGAATGAGGGTAAATATATCAAAACATATTTGCTATATGTAATATATTGGTAGGAAATAACTTATGGTCTATTTTCTATATAGAAGGTGTACATGTGTTGTACATATAGCTATTTCAACAATGCTTAAAAATTATGATTTAAATAATATCTTGAAGAAATGAGTAAGTTATTTTTAATGATTAATGCCTCTATTGGAAGAAATATTATATAATAAACTTATTATATCATGTTATGAAGGAATGATTAAACGGAATTTATTGATATTGCTATGTGCAAATATACATGTGATGTGAGTTTGTATCTGTGCGTATATTTGCTAGGAATAATTTCAAGGGAGTCGCTAATGGTGTATTAAATTAGTAGACTAACCCTAAGCTTTATCTCAAAAGAATTGATAAGATGATTAATAATTAAATATTCAATTACTTGAATATAGTGTAGGGGTTTAAACGTGATTGATTAATTAATATTTTGGATAATTAATCGACAACGTATGAATTTATTGTTATTAAGAATAATAAAACATAAACGTGTAAAGGATTAATCGTAATTACAGTGGATAAACGATTAACGAGTAATTAATTGATAATGTGTCAATTAACTATTATTGCGAATAATATATTAATGAGCAAACGATTAATAAATATAATGAGATTTATATTTATTTGATTAACTGTTTTATACATGTATACGATAATTAAACCTTTAATATAAGGTAGTTACCTCTATATGGTATAAAATGCAATGTGACACATATATATTATATAGTAAAAATAATTGCATTATGTGAATCACATAATAATATTATTTATGATGAGTGTGGGTAATAGTAGTAAGCAATTGTTAAGTGATGAGTACTCCAATAAGTTATTGTAATAATAACTGTTTTGATAATGAGTAATAATAGTACCCAATTGTATTATACTCAGTGTTAACGAAATGTACATAGATTATATAGGTGCAATTAAATTTACTACATGGTAGTATTAATTATTTATTGGGATGACATTGTGTACCCTCTAATTCATATATATAACCTAAAGTATATGAAGTGAAATGTGTATATATTATAATATAAGTGTTGTGTGTAAGGCATGTTGCCCATTTGCTGTGATTGGTAGCATTGTCCAACAAGGAGAGTTTCATTTCTTCCTCATGTGAAGCCTAGCCTACTCTAGCTCCTTGTCAATTTCAGTAAATCTAGCTAATAATGGTAAGGGATGTGGGATTCATGATTGAGTTTACCGACTCTTAACCACTCTCTCTTATCTATTGAACAAATTGCTTCTTCCATTGGTTTGATATGGTGAACAATTGCATGAACCGTATATTAAAATGACTATATATAGAGCATTCCCTCCTCCTTCATTCATTTGCTGAGTATTTCATTTGAATTAAGGAAGAGTATTATAGCAGCAAGTCCATTTCTGCAACAGAGGTATAATTTCATTTTTCAGTTTATGTAAATTCTAAGGTCTTTATTCTTGAAATTGATCATGGATTGATTAATTAAGTGTTTGGAATACAATTATTAAGTGTTATATGAAGTACAAATATGTTGGGAATATTATATGGCTGTTACAGAATGTTTTCCATAAGTAATCCTGAGATGGGTTTAAGCTTCTGCCGAGCTGAATGCAGTTCCTGGTCTGGCTGGTGACTTGCGCAGCTGCGCCAAACCTGCACCAGACTTGATTTTTCTATTGCAGAATTTGTTATGTACTAGCATATGGTATATAATTAGAACAAGCATCTGGACATAAATAACATGCATATATGATTACTTTGATATGACATAAGCATGCATAATCATGTTAGTATATTTCATGGAAGAAAAACTTATAGTTTTAAAAAGAAACTTATAGTTTTGAATATGAACTTTGACATAGACGTGAGATGTGTATATTATGATTTTGTAAACCCAATCGTATGGTCTATATTGACATGTGATATAAGTCTAAAGTGTTAAATACACTAGCATACTTGATTGAAAATTTAGACAATTTTAAAGATAATGAACTTAGAATTTGTTAAAGTAGACTTGTCATGAACATATCATATATGTATTCTGATATTTGTAGCATGAGTAAATAACTTAGATATGCATGAAATCAGGTCCAACATGTATGAGTAAGTACCTTGACATAGCATGAACATTTTGACTTCGTTAGTGTGCGATTTCTAAAGAAAGTTATAAAGTTTTAAAATAAGCCTTGACTATTGATGCTTATGTTCTGACTTTGTGAGCATGATTGCATGGTCTAGATAGTCATAAAATGTAAATTTAAAAGTGTTAAGTTTACCCTAGGATTTATGGTTTAAGTCGTAATGGTTTCAAAAGTAAGATTCGGACTTTTGCAAACTAAGTTGCGTGATCATAGTGTATTAGTGTTCTAATATGTTTGAGCATACATGCTAGTGCTTTTAAATGTCATGTATGTGCACACACCTTACTAGACACTATGAAAGTTAGTTAAGCATGAATTAGATATGTTTTAAAACAACTATCGGTGCTAGTTGTGCGTATATGGTAAAGGTATTTGTGAGCATGCATATTAACTTTATTATGACATCTCACAAGTATACATGAGGAATATAGCAGCCTTGCATGACTAGTTTAAATGTGACAAGGATTTTGAAAGGTGAAACTTAGAAAGTTTGAATTTAATGGTTATATAAAATCGGAATTTATGAATAAGGTTTGAGATATGAAAGAATAATATAGATCATGTATCTATGAATTTTAAATATATGTCAAACACCTTTAGATAAGTGTGTGATACATATATATGATAGATGATAGTAAGTATGTATGGTTAAGGTATACCTATACGTACATGGTTATTCTAAGAATACGATGAGACAGTAAAACGAAGGTTCTAAGAACCAAGTTAGACAACAATGTAATCAATTATTATTATATTAACAACTTATGGATATGTATAACTGATATGTATGAATCCATAATTGAATTATTGTGTAGGAATACACGAAGCGCAAATATCTTAAGCAGTTAAGTCGTAGTTGTTAAACTATGCACCAGGCAAGTCTTTCAGTTCTTATTTGATATATGAATTCAATAACTGTTAGATGAATTATATTATGCCATGATGATGTTAACTTATATATGAACTGTATATGAGATATGTATGAGATTGAAAGTTGATCTTTGATGATATACTTGTTATGTGAGAAGTAATATGCGTAGTATATATCGATTGATTATAAATGCATGAACTGGGTATGATATTATGTGCTATGTGATGCATGAAAACTGTTAGAATTGCTGAGCTGTCGAGCTCACTTTTGCAAATAACCACTTTTGCAAATAACCCGCCATGTGGGCCCTGCCACGTGGGGCCGCACCTCTACCTGCGGCAGCAGCAGGTAGAGCTGCTTCTCCTGGGTTTATATATATGAGCTCACCCTCAGCACATTTAAGAATTCAAAAAATGCTCTAAATCCCTGCCCGTTTGGTTTTCTAGACATTTTCTTGTCTTCCAAACCAAAAACATTTCACTCTAACACGTAGATATACCCACATACTACCACATATCAAAAATTAACTGGTAGATTTTGTTGTTTAAAGCCTACGATTTGGCAAAAAGCAAGTGTAGCAGTCTATTGTGAGTACTTTTACGATCAGCAAGTTTATATTACTTCATTACGATGTTATACACATGCATATCAAGTTTCATTTTCTAAATATGCCCGGAACTTAGTTCTGTGGCCATTTTTATTAACTTTTGGAACATTTTAGTACCTAAACACATTTTCTGGCATTTCTACAACTCGGAGTGACGATCCGTCGCTTCTAACAGTTTTTATATACTTGCATCTTCGTTATTAGCAACTTTGCCAAACTAGGTTATCTTCCCTGTCCGGGTTTGACTTTTTTTGTATATATACTAACGTTTTGATTCTGTCAAGCCCGGATGTCAAATCCGCGATAGTTTACTGCTTATATATATATATATATATATATGCACCTTTCACCGGACTGGGTTATCTTCCAAGCCCCGGTTTGACTATTTTTATGTCTATATTTAACTATAAATATATATATTTACATTCTAGTTCGGCCTGGATCATTCTGTGGCCTTTTTACTACTTTTATATATACATTTATATTTTCGTCCGGGCCTCGGAGTGAAAACCCACTGCCCTTTATCCCTTTTGTATATATATATATATATATATATATATATCCATTCCAGTCTAGGTATCGAAGTGAAAACCCACCACCCTTTACCGCTTTTATATATATATATATATATATATATTGCTTTACTCATTTTATTAAATTATTGCTTCAAATATTCATTTGATGTGAATTGGCACTAAAATTTCTACGGGTGAACTAGATTTCTTTAAATCTCGCCAACTCTAGCTTTCAAACGGTTCAAAATAGGTCCAGACAGAACCGGGAAGCTAGAATGGCTTAGATTTATTTAAATATAGCATTTTTCTAGTTTCAGTTATAAAAGCTATCTCGCGGCCCTTAGATCGCTATCTAGTGGGAACGAGACTCTTCGACCATGTGCGAGCCAAGATTTACTGATGAATCCTAGGTTCTGGCGATATTTGGATATATTTCTGTACAAATTTGAGTTGTGCAGGTTTATTGGCTTCCCTATGTGAGCCTAAGAATCATGGGATTCATGATCAAACTGATCAGAATCTGATTTCCACGATGGACAAACTCCACTTTACAAATGTGCCCTGCCAGTTTTTCTGTAAAAAATGTACATACAAAAGACATAGAAATCGTTATCCGGATTTAAGGTCTCAACATAGTGAAAACATGGTTTGTCGTGTCAAAGTCACTCCGATGGTCGTCATGCCCATGAGAAGACCGATACTTGTATATATTTTGTGGTCGAGGATGCTTCGCAGCCCGACAATCACCATTCAAATTGAGCCGTAAGGCTGAAAAGATAAAACTGAAGAATCGATATGCCTCAATTCTTATGATAGCGTAAGAGTTTAAAAATCTGCTTTCAAAACGTCATTTCAATAATCTTATCGAAAAAAGAAATTTTTGCAAATCAAATCAAACACTTTTTCAAATCAAATCAAAGAGTTTTGCAAATTAAATCAAACCCTTAGTATATAGGTTCAACGAAGCATAAACATACTTCCAATCAAAGCATAGGCCCAATTTCTTCCAGCATTAACACACACATTGTAGATTTAAAAAAGAAATATTGAAAAGATGCGGTATCGTATTTACACTGGAGTTGTGGGGTGCCTAACAGCTTCCCCATACTTAACCAAGCCCCTGAACTCAAAAAATTGTTTTCAAAGATCAAGTTTCGACAGTGTCCAGTAATTGGGCCTTTTTTCAAACAAAACTTAGTTGAGTTGGTACAACCATTTCAAATCTACCAACTGGCGACTCTGTAAAACTTTCAATCGTCGACATGATACATGTTGGCCTTTTCCTAAAAAACCCTTCAAAACCTTTTTCACAAATAAAAATAGTAAAGGTAGACATAACTTAAGATGAGCGAAAGATCAGGGTTGTGACCCAACCCGCGGATTTTTCCCAATGTCGACAATATGTTTAACTAAAACTGATTTAATTAAACTAATATTGTAAGTAATAAACGCAATTACTGTCCCCTACAACGGCACCAAAAACTTATTGGGTAAAATCTATATGCGCAACACGCAAGTATATGTGGTCAACAAGTAATACAATGATAAGATCAAGTATCGTACCCACAGGGACAATAATTCCAAATTATTCAAACAAGTACCAATTGTATATTATTTCAGGTTTATTAAACTAATGCTTAACTAATGATTTTATAATAAACTACTACTTAGACCAAAATTAACACTAATTCAAAATTTTAACAAGTTTTGGAGAATTAGGCCTACAACTTCACCTATTACTTCACTTCGGATAATATACTTTCCTTCAGTTTATATCAATTACCCCAGATTATTAACCAAGAACATAAAAGCAGATATAACCATCTCTCAATGCATTACATCTGTACTCACTAAAATCCACGAATGATAGAATTAAACAAGACACCTTAATTAACTAACTCACTATATTTCTATGTGAATTATAATTGAAAAGGGTTTATTATCAAGTTCTCTTTAGATTACGTATAATGCATAGATATCTCTATCCTACACATGAATTATGAATCCTAACTACGGTAGAAATCACAAACATACGTTACTACGGCCAGTTCTAATCCCATATATCATCTCTCGAATCTATATGGGATAACAGATAATTGGTGATCAAGCAACTATATACGTTATGCACAACACATAGTAAATACCCTGGAAATAATATTCATAAACTAAACTGAAAGCAATTCATTCCTCCGTTACATAATAAGATCCGTCATAGGCTTAAATAAGAATTTAGTTCATCATGAATGAATAAAAACCCATAATCCACAAAGTCTTAAACATTCTGAATACAAGATAAATATGAAGAGAGAATGTAAAATCTAAAATTCTGTCGTTACTCGACTCCACGTTCGCCTTACTTTCGTCGTGTTCCGATTCGTGTCAAATCACCTCACGTCTCAAAGTCATGAACTCGAGCTTCAATCTAACTCAGTGTGTCGTTAAATGTGCCTCTGCAACCATATATATTCTTTTACTCGTGCACAACAACTCCAGCCAACCCTCCATCAGAGTCCTATTTAAAATAGGAGAACTGTGACGCCCCCAAATTCAGGTCCCTTCGATTATCTCGGATACGGTCCGCCACGATACTACTAGTCAAATATTTACGTCTTTTATGCACAACTTAATGAATATAACTTCGCTTTATTATAATTTAGAATATAAATTCTTTTCATTTCTAGGATCTTGTATAATGACTCCAAACTTTTATAAGTTACAATATTGGTCATTTACCATCCTTGTCTAAACATCAAATTCGATGTTACAAAAATGCGGAATAACTTAAACTTTTTCAATTTTCCTTGAATAGAATCTTTTATTGAATTTCATAACTTGAATCAGTTACAAACCTTGAATCAATTATATATGATTCACTATATTCGAATTATTGTATAAATTTCTACATCTCAATTCGAGATCATCTATGTAACACATAGTACAAATTTACAACTTTACATGTTTAAACATCGTAAACTACTATTATGAATAGCTCCTAGAACCAAAGCATGGTTCAAGCAATAACTTTGACTACATAGTAATCTTCTCTGCGATACTATGGAACTCTATCATTCAAGAAGCACGTAACTCTATCGTGAATCTTTAGCCTGCAAAAGTGGTTATTTGCAAGAATGAGCTCGACAGCTCAGCAATTCTAACATTTTTCATGCATCACATAGCATATAATATCATACTCAGTTCATGCATTCTTAATCATTTAAACATACTACGCATGTTACTTCTCACATAACAGGTATAATAATTAACTTCACAAATATATCATCAAAGATCAACTTTCAATCTCATACATATCTCATATACATTTCATATATATACATCAACATTCTCAGAACATAATATAACTCAATTAACAGTTATAGAATTCATATCTCAAATAGGAACTGAAAGACTTGCCTGATTCGTAGTTTATCAACTACGACTTAACTGCTTAAAGCTATCTGCACTTCGTGTATTCCTACACAGTTATATAATCATAGATTTACATCCATCAGTCATACATTTCATATGCTCTTAATAGAATAACAATTCGTATATCGTTTTCTAATCTTGGTTCCGTTTTACTCTATCTTAGGACAACCACGATGTTACCACATCATACTTTCATACTTATTCTATTGAAACTATACTATTTCAGTCCTTAGGGTCCTTAAGGAAAAATATATAAACATAACTTAAGACCAGACAGTTAACAAACTGCTCTTGGAAACTCTGCAACACGGCGCGATCACGCTGAATATAAGCTTAGGAGTGGCGCGGCCGCGCTACTCCCTGCCAGAACCAAACTTGAGATTTTCATTGCTCAGTCTAGTCCTAACATACTATGTATACTATAAACATACATCAAGTAGGTTTTGTTATTTCTTCAAGTTCGTATTTCAAACCATTTAGTTTTGAATTACATAGCTCTACATTGAATTACTTAAATCAACAAGGCCTAACACTTCTTTTAACAATGTTTCAATGTTATAAGATTTTAAACCATGTATTGGTACTAATCAACCTTTAACACGCATGCTCACATGTATCTACCTCATTTACATAGATATAGCATAGTTCATTATTTGAAAACTTATTTTAAACCATGTTCAAATAGTTTAATTCATACTTAGCTACATGATGACCACACTCAATACATCTAGAGGCATAATGCATCCTAGTATACATGTTTGAAAAGTCATAATACACTTCACACAATGTTCAAGACTATTAGTTCTCAAAACTTCCAAGTTTCCCCTTTAAATTCCTTTGCTCACCTAGGATCGATACATCCAACAATTTAATGACCAAGTTGAAAACCATCTCAAGTATCTAAAACATGCTTAGAGGTAATACTCGAATGGGGTTTTAAAACTTCCTTTAAAATTCTTTAATCAAGACTAAATATGTTCGTTTAACAAGGGACTAGCTATGTTAACCATTAGTCCACATAAGGGTGCTCAATGATCCTTAATATGTATGATCATGTGCAATAACTCATCAACATATAGTTAGTATAATTTCTCTTTTGAAAACTTACTTCAAAATATGCTTGGATAGGTTATATCATACTTAACAACCTTCTATATGCAATATATATTAAAACCATATTCCTAATCCATTCTCTCACATGACTAGGTCACATACTCATGTTTGAAGTGTCAAAACTTGAAAGACACAAAGTTCGTCAAGTTTCATTTTCAAAACCTCAAGTTTTCTTTTAGAAAATCATTAATACCAAGCTAGTGCAACCATTTGGATGCAAGGCCACTGTAGGCCACAAGTCAGACTACTAATATACCTCTTTAAGTTATACACACATGTTTAGAATACCAGAAGCACAAAAATCACTTTTCATGATCTGTCCACCAGCGCGGCCTCGCTAGTTTTGTATGGGGAAGTGGCGCGGCCACGCCACCTCGGTTTAGGTTCAGGATTTGTTCTGCTTCTGCAGAATTCCCATGAACTAATTATCTAATACTACAATGTAGCATGCTTTAGACCAACTACACTACACCATAAACATACATATAACTCTACTATCAACTTACAATCAAAAATTCAATAATTTCTAAGAATTCTCAAATCTTGAAACTCAAGAACACAATTAACAGTTATACCTCATTGAAGCTTGAACAGACAGAGCTTCCTCTAACACTCAGATTTCTCCCTCAAACTCTCTATAGCAACTTAGCAATTATTTAGCAACTTCAATTTGTGAATATGAAGCTTCAATTTATTGAGAAATCATGGACCAAATTTGGTTCTTGCACATTGAATCAAACCAATGGGATAATGAAGAAGACATTGGGCAAGTGGGGTTTGGTGGAGGGTCACTATTGAGACCACTCCCCCCTTCATCATCACCATCATTGCATAGCCATTATTGCTTTCTTGCTAGCCTTTATCAACTCTTAGCATAGACCATGGGTCTAATACACGTGAATGAGAAAGAGTGGGACTATGAATATAGGACAAGCATTTTAAACTCAGCATTTGGCAATTTTATGCATACATATTTAGGTTTATCTCATTTGAGCTTATTAAGTCAATTTTCGTAACTTTATGTTACTACACCACATTAAGTTGTAGGTATACATATATATATATATATATATATATACACATGTACACTCGCATTTTACAAGCATACTAATACATATAATAATGTACTTTATGTACAATATTTTAATCCAATAATATTTTAATTGGGCCAAATGTATTTTAGTTAGGTATCCTCCACCCATTATTTTCCATAAAATTTATTATCTCCAATATACTCAAATATTATAATGATAATTAATACTTCCAATTCAATCTCCTTGATTTAACTTCAATATTTATGTCACACAAGATATAATTATGTGAACTTACTAATTAATAGTCCACAAGCTTATAATAATATAATCTCATAAAATAATATTTTTCTTATCATTATACCTTATAATATGCTCATGATGTAATATCATTACATTACTTATTATATGATCTCTTACCAACAATTTAGCAATTGAACTAACTCCACACACCAATGTATTGCCTCTAATTATTGTCAAACTATTACCCTCCTATGGTCATTACCCAAAGGGCAAAGGAGAGTTGGTGGCTAACTCCCACCAACTACTACTATTCATGTACCCTAGCCACTTGATTAACCGTCATTGCTATCACATGGGCTATTATGCAAGCTTATTTAACTCCAATTTTCAGCATTCTAAGGGTCATGAGAGTGGTCTATTGCACCGTGCTACATAATTAATTCTCACATTGTACACAAAGTTAGCATACAAGTCTTTATACTTACGTACGTAATTAAATATCTCCCTTATACATCCATATACATATATACCTATACATATATGTATACATGTAACCATCAACTTATATTATACAACATATAATCCATGTACATTTAATAATACCGATTATATTTTAATTGAGTAGTGTCACCCCACATTACTATAAGCTTTATTATTTCACTTATACTTAATCATTGAGATAATTATTATCAACAATTATTTATGTAGTTTAACCTAATATCCTTCATAAAGTACACATTAATGTACCACACATAACACATTGTCACATATGTCCCTTTATATAACTCATGCGACTCCTTTTACTTTATCATATAGTTTTCTATATTATATAGTTTTCTTGAAATGTCACACTTCATTTCATGTCATATAGATCTAATAACATATAATTACATATCATTGCACATATCAATTAATTCATATAATAATACTAATTAATTCCGTTAATTATTCATTCATTAAATTATTTAATGAATGTTTATTCCACCACTTTGCCACACTAGGCATATTTCACAAGCTTACACTATTAAGCTTATTATCACTTTCACCACACTTTAATATTTCTTTTAATATAAGGTTTGTGTGACACATACACTTTAATGTCAAGCTACGTTAAATAATTATACACTTATAATATGTGTAACCTTTATGCTTAGAATAATTAAAATTTACTCTATTATTTATATGACAACCCAAATTTTCAAAAATTATTAAAATAAAAATTTAATAAATAAAATTCTTATTACGAGATATTTTGGGGTTTGGATATGTGTATATATGTGTTATATATTATGAAATATATGATTTGGTATGAATATAGAATATATATATATATATATATATATATATATATATTCATATGATGGAAGAATGAGGTTTAGTAGTTAATTTAATTTAACTATTGGAATAGATGAATGGAATTATTTGAAAAGGGAATTAACCTAATCTAATTAAGTTGAGAATTATATTATGGAATAATATAATTTGATTATTATGCCTTATGGCAATGAGTTTGTTATGATTAAATCTCATAAATAATGTGAGTATTCACTTAATTAAAATAGTGGATTAATGTAAAATTATTAAAATAAGAATTTAAGGGATAAAATTCTTATTATGATGTGTTTTGATAAAATGAAAAAGTAATATATATTACATATAAATGTAATATGTTAATGTAACACGATTGTGAATCTCGTAAATAGTTAAAATATTTATCGAATAAAATGAATATCTTAGTTGGAATATTTATTAAATTTAAAATGAATATTTTAGTTGGAGATTGTTATAGAATAATTTGTTTAAAGTGTGAAGATATCAAGTGAATGAAAATAGTTCAATTTAATTGAGTAATTAAATTAGAGGATTAATGGTTGTTAAATAAAATTATAATTATATTATCTAAATAGAAGTTATAATTTTATTAGTAAGGTTTACTTGGATTTATTAATGAATTAAGATTAATTCAATTCAATTGGTTAGTGGGTGTGACAAAGGTATTTTATATGATAAGGAAGAAATTTAAATAAATTAGAAGATGATAATTAAATAAATTAGAAGATGATAATTGGGTTCCAGCCAAACATGGTCTTGAGACCCTTGGGCTTTTGTAACTGAGGAAGCCATATTGATGTACATATTATGTTTATATCAGTTATATGAATTTTACGTATTTTGTTCCTAAAGCTTAAAAAAAACAAAGAAGAACAAATACAGAGAATAGAGGAAGAGAGAAATTGAGAAGAGGGAGCTTAGAGAAGAAATTCTCTGTAATTGAAGAGGAGTTTCAGAATCAAAGGAGGGAGAAACAAAAAATTGTTCAAGCTTTATAGCAAATCAAAGGTAAAATTTCTAGGTTTCTAGTTTATGGTTTTGTTTTCTAAATTCTCTGTAATTGAGTTTTGGTGGTTGAGTTTGTTGAGGTATAATTTGTATATGTTTATAGATGGATATAATTTGTTAATGGTCATCTAGAAGCAATTTTGGAGTGTTTAAACTCATGAAAACATGTTATAGATGAAGAATTGAGTTTTGGTTGAATATGTACATTTTAGTCATTTTTGAGACTAAAATTACTATGAAATCTTGATGGAAACCTTAAATTATTGATGGATGTTGTAAGAACGTTGAAAAAAAAAAAAATGCAAGTTGAATGAATTCGCTAAACATGTTAAAATATGAAAGTTTAGTATGAACATGAGTTTTGAGTTAGGATATAGGTTAGATAATGGGTATATAAATTATGGATTTCCTTGCTATGTTGTAGTTCTATGAATTACGAATCCATAGAGTCGAAAACGGACTCAATCGGATGTGTATAGCTTGAGTTATGAAGATTAGAAGGAGGAAAGGGTCAGAAATTAGCCAGAACAGCAAAACTGGAGAAAAATCACGTAGCACTCTGCTAGGGGGCGCAACTGCGCTGCCCCCAAGGCTGTTTGGGGTGCAGCTGCGCCGGGAACAGTGTCAGTCTGGAACTATTTTGACCTCCTATGGTAAAATAGCCATAACGTTTTCATACAAACTCCGATTGAGGCGATTCAAGATAATCCGGAACGAGCACGAGTAGACCTACAACTTTTGTTCTTTAAATTTTTTAATTTGAGGTCAGTAGTAGGGGTAAAAATGGTCATTTTTAGGACTGATATGTATTCGGAGGCAATCGGAGGGCGTCGGGTATGCACGTATGCAAGCGTAATGCTTCTGACGAGAAAAGATGTTGTCCTAAGTTATAAAATATGAATGTTAGTATATATAATGATGCTTAACATTAATAAATGATGTATTAGATTAGTTGTATAAGAACACTAAGCATGCACAAGAGAGACAATTCGGGCGGGTGACGAATGAATGTCGAAACGCCGTGACAAGTGTTAATGAGTGTAAAAAGTGTTTTAAGTCAAATGAAATGAACATTATAAGATATGAAATGGGGTTAGTATAAAACCAATAAGTAGTCCTAGCAAGACTTAAACACTTGAATGAATTTCGAATATTACGAAAAAGAAATATATTGAAATATAAGTCGATAGTTAACACAATCAAATTGAACATTGTGTATTGATAATAGGAAGGGTTATGAGATGTAGAGTAAAGTTTACATTACAATTAATATGCTTTGCTATGTGACTAATAGTTGATGTGCATGATTATATAATTGTGTAGGGCACGTGAAATGCAGATATCTGTAAGCTGTTAAACTGTTATTGGTAAACAACGATCAAGGCAAGTCTTTCAGTTCTTATTTTCTACGTGAACTTGGTGATGAACTATTTTAAATTGTTTTGCAAAGAGCATGATATGTTGTATATATGTTGTAAGCATGAAATGTTAAAGTCAATTTATGACTACATTAATTGATTAAAGAATGTTGATTGAGTAAAGAAATCAATCTTTATATTTGTTATGTGAAGTAAAGCATGTATGCCATGTTACTTTAATTATTATGAGATGTATGTTGAGCATGTATTTATGTGCTATGTGATGCATGAAAGCTGTTAGATCTTGCTGAGCTGTCGAGCTCATTCTTGCAAACAATCACTTTTGCAGGTTAAGAATTCAAGGTAACGCTATGTGCTACTTGAAATAAATGAATCAGATGTAATGCATAAAGATTTATATACTTTGGCTGAATTATTATTATTTTGGACCCTGTTTAAGGTTTCAGATAATGTATTTGATAATGTATGATGTTTAACAGATGTTGAGTTGTAAAGTTTAAATTTTACCCGATGTATAAGGGTTATTGAACGTGGTTGTAAGTTTTAGTCTATAATAACTCTGACGAAGCGATTCATGAAATAAAGTTGAATCAAAGTTATGTAATGATAAAGGTTGCGATTCAGGAAAATAAATAAGGAATAATATAAAAGTTTTAAATATTCTGAATTTTTAGTGATTGTATCATTGATGAATGATGTAAAGTCTGAATATGGATGCATTGTTAACGACCGATGTCGAGAGTTGTATTGTTTGAATTTTGGGATCGTTACAATTTAAATAATAGAATCTACGGTAAAATAATAACTTAAGATATATAGTACATTAAAATAACTTAGCTTTCTTTTACTAATTAACTCTCTTGGAAATACATTAAAAATTATGTATTTTGCCATAACATGACATAAAAATATTTGTATCATATTTTCTTCCAATATAGGCATTAATCATAATAAAATGACTTACTCATTTTCTCAAGATATTATTTTAATATAATATCTAAGTATTATTGAAATAATTACATGTATTGCACATGTACACCTTTTATATAGAAAATAGATCATAAATTTATTTTATATTATGATAAATTATTTTCATCAATTTATTACATATAGCAAATATATTTTAATATATTTACCATATTAATTAATCATACATATTACCTCATACAAAGACATATAAGGTAATATCATTATTTAAAATAATATTTTCCCTTTTATTAAAATAATTCAATATTAAAAATTATTTTAATATCCTTTATTAGAAATATATAATAATTATTTCTCTTTCTTTTCTATAAATTGTGCCCAACACAATTTTTTTAATCTATACATTTAATCATTTCTCAAATATTAATTAACTCTCTAATCAATATTTATTTAAAGAGATATTGGTTTAACACCTTGTATATATATATATATATATATATATATATATATATATATATATATATATATATATATATATATATTATTAACGTCGTTCGCACATTCACATAACACCATGCCAAGTAATATACAAAGGCACTTACTATAATCACATACTCCACACATGTGTTAATTAACTATTTACTTAAGTGATTCTTAAATCTCTTACTATATCACCATAGTTAATTAAGGCTTTAATATTCAAATTATATTATTCCATAATATAACTTTCAATTTAATTAACCAACATTATACTTATTAGTTACTTCCCTTAACTAATTCATGCTTTGCTATCTCAATCCATCAATGGATAGCTCAAGCACCTATATTACAATTATACTAGTTACTAGTATATATATTCAAGAAAATGGTGATTATTCATCAAAGATATTTAATGTCACCAACTTACTATGATAAAATAATTCTATAAATTATTTAATGCCTATAGATAAATCTTATCTATCTTCTTACTAATTCATCTCTATAATTTATAACAAACATATAATAATGATATATATTTATTAAACACAAAATCATTTATTACATAGCTCATATTACCCTAAGTAACACAATACTACACACCTTGTATCACATATATATATTTTTATTCGAACTCATCTCATGCTTTAAGAATTTTATTTATTAAATTCTTATTATTAATAATTTTTGAAAATTCGGGTTCTTACAAGAACCAAAGCCAATCTGCCATAAACGCGCCCTGGCGCAAATTTAACCCTTGGAGGCGCGCCCCGGCGGATTTTAAAGCTAAGCAAGCGCGCCCCAGCGCAGATTGCAAAAATCAAGCCATTCCTTCTTTGTAAGCTGCCATCCCATCCACTTCTCATCTCGCTCAGTTCCTGCACAAAACCAATGCACATGCATGAAAAAGATCCTAAAACGTACTTGAAGTAATGATATCTTAGGTTTAAATGGCGTCGATTCGTAGGTATGAAACCTACTCATCAGTGTCGCCTTGGAAAGGGAAGATACGCTTCGGGAAGAAGGGAAAGTTAAGCCCTAGGATCATAAGACTTTTTGAAATTTTGAGAAGGGTAGGAGAGGTAGCATATGCGATAGCATTACCTCCAGAGTTGGGACATATCCATTACGTGTTTCGCGTATCGGTATTACGTCCTTATAAACCGAATTACAAGCACGTAATCGAGTATGAACCAATCCAAGTCGAAAAAGACTTAACATATGAAGAGATTCCTATTTAAGTCATTGATAGGAAAGAACAAGTCTTGAGAAGTAAAGTTATACCTTCGGTGAAGGTCTTATGGAGGAACCACAACACCGAAGAATGAACATGGGAACTCAAAGACAAGATGAAGAATGCTTATCCTCATTTGTTTGATTAACTTATATCGAAATTCTGGGGACAAAATGTGACACCCCCAAATTCGGTATCTTAACTTCTACAGGATTTGGTGTTCACTGTTCCAATATCATACAACTATCTACCCATAAATAATGAAATTCATTTATTAGATAAATAAATCATCATCTTACATCATCTGAAATAAAAATACATCATAAATCCCAAGTTATACTTAACCTTAAATCTCTTTTGTGGAAACGTAAATAAATAAGTCTTAAAGCATCACACATAAATCTTAAACTTTAACATTATTCATGACAACACAAATCTTCATCACTTGTTAGCTTTTCCTTTGCCCTTGCTACTAGAAGGTACATCACTTCGTTCATTATTAGCTGCAATGTTATTATGCAAGAGTGAGCACAGATGCCCGCAAGTATAAAAATATGACAGAATAATAACATGCGAGTGAAAGAATTCTGAATAACAGAAAGCTCGACATTTGAATCAAGAATATTAATCAAGAGTCAAATTACTTCTCAACTTTTGAATCAAGAATATTAGCCAAGAGTCAAATTACTTCTGAGGGTCATTAAGACCTTGAACCGAGTCTTAGGTTGTCAAGTATATTAACCTTTCCAACCTTTAACAGTCACAAGACTATAGACTTTACTTCTCGTACTTAGGGAGATCAGCCCTTCGTACTGATACTGTGCACATTATCTTAACGCTTAAAGCATCTTCATTAATCCCCTACATTAGGGTTGTTCATCTCAATTTGACATCAGAATCCGTACCAAATAAAGTTGGTTTGGATAATTCAATAAATGATATTCATATTGAATATTAACTTCTCAAGGTATACAATCGAATAAGTATTGTACACTTAAATGATACTTTTAAAAGAATCATGGCATCTCATGTGAAATTCTAAACTTGGATATTCAAGAGTAAGAATTTTCTCAACAATAGTAATTAAGCATAGCAATTGCTTAATTAAAAGAGTTTAGTTTAGGAAACTTGCCAAACAATAATAATAAGTTAGGGATAGAAAACTTGCTCAAATATAAAGATTTGAGTTTAGGAAACTTGCCTCATGCGCAAGCTACAGTTATTACTCACTTCTTTAATTACTCTTACCTATCACACATTTACAATATCAATTAATCACAGGTTCGATATGATTATTGATTTACAATAGTATTCTTCAAACTCATTATTAAGTTTTCAAATAATGGTTTACGTTGATTAATTAACTTGTTAATTAATCACGTAACTTAAGTTATTAACTTGTATTAATAACTCATTACATATATAACATGTCTACATGTTAATTAGATTTAAAATAATGTCTTAATGTTTATAACACATTATTTAACCTTTACAAATAATAGTTTAAGTCACGTAATTAATTTATTAATTAATTACATAACATAAATTATTAAACTCATATCAATATTTTATTATATTTATATAACATGTGTTCATGTTCATTAGACTCAAAACACATTTCAAAATTTTCCAACACTTAGCAATTTTTTTCAAAATTTTCGGACAGGCGCGACCGCTCGCTATTTTGCCTTGCAGCCGGCGCGGCCGCGCGGCTGCGAAATTTCAGAATCTGAAGTTCGCGAACGAACACAGATTTTCTCCCATTTTCTCCCAATTCACATTATTACACTGATTTATAATGTTACCCATTAAGTATAAACTTCACAGGAACATTATATATCACTTATAACATGTTCTTAACATTTTAAGGTATATAATTACATAATTTAAAACCATCAATTTCACTGTTCTTCATAAATTTTATAAAATTTAATGAAAAATATAAAATCTAACATTACGGATTCGTTACTACATCGAATCCGTTCATTTTACTTCCATTCTCTTTGTTTAAACATATACACTTATAATCAAACGTCAATTTTAATCAAAACATATGATTACAACATGTATTTCACCCATATGGGTTATTAACCCATATTCAACACTCTGTATTTTTGAAAAATCCAACTCTTAACAAAATTTCTTGGTGTGATCAGTGTAAATCATACCTACATGATTCTACACATAATATCAACATATATGATTACATATATAAACATATCTTGGTTTAATTTTTCAAAATAATTATTAACAGAGAAAATTTGAACATATATTTAAATAAACTCTGTGATTTCCAAAAACCCAATTAAGGCCATCTTAAATAAAATTGATCCTTTTAAATCATGATTATATATTATAAAACACGTTATCATCACATACCCATATAGATAAAATTATATCGTAACCCAATTGGGAAATCCAATTTCACAGAAAACTTAAAAGTACGTATTTAAGAAATCTTAATTTTGAAAACTTAAAAGAAGAATTACCCTTTAGTAGTGAAGATAAATCAAAGTTAATAACACAATGATCTCTCAATTCTTCCTTTTTCAATTTCTCCCAATCTCTTCCTCTTTTTCTCTCTGAATTTTTTCTGATATTTCTAAGTGTTTCTCTGATAATGGATTACAAAAACAACGTATACGTATTATAAATATTACCGTTGTAGACTAACTCCTCCTAAGGCCTTGTTTGGATCTTTCCCCCCTTAAAAGGATTCTGTCCTCAGAATCACGGTTAGATTTAATAATTTCGTCCCATTATAAATATTCAAGCAACTTTGAACTATTAAATCACTACACATTAATTTAATTAATGTAACACATATAATTAAATTAATCTACCACAAATTCATGAATTAATTATTTAACTCAATAATTAAATCATTAAAAATATTTATTTATTTTAATAAATATTCAAATATCTTTACAAAATTCTCGTTCGTCACATCTTTCCCCCCTTAAAAGGATTCTGTCCTCAGAATCACGTTCACCTATTCAAGAAAATAAGTGTGGATAATTATTCATCATATTCTCTTCGAGTTCCCACGTAGCTTCTTCAGCGTTGTGGTTCCTCCAAATTACCTTAACATAAGGTATTACTTTGTTCCTGAGAACTTGCTCTTTCCTGTCAACTATCTGAACAGGAACTTCTTGGTATGATAAATCTTTCTCAAATTGTAGGGGTTCATATTCTATCACATGTTTGTAATCGGGTTTATAACGTCGTAATACCGACACATGGAAAACGTTGTGGACATGCTCCAGGGCCGGAGGTAAAGCTACCTCATAGGCTACTTCTCCAATTCTTCGGAGTACCTCAAAGGGTCCAATGAACCTTGGGCTCAATTTTCCCTTCTTACCAAATCTGATCTTTCCCTTCCAAGGAGAGACCTTCAAAAATACAAAACTACCCGATTCAAACTCTACATTCTTGCGGTGTGGATCGGCGTATTTCTTCTGCCTATCCTGAGCTGCTACTAATCTTGTCCGAATTACTTTAACTATTTCTGCCGTTTGTTGGACTAACTCTGGTCCTAGCAATTGTCTTTCACCAACTTCATCCCAATACAGTGGAGTTCTGCACTTTCTACCGTACAACGCTTCGTAAGGCGGCATACCACTACTAGCGTGGTAACTATTATTATAACCAAATTCTACAAGCGGCAAATGATCATCCCAATTGCCTTTAAAATCCATTATGCATGCTCTAAGCATATCCTCTAATGTTTGGATTGTTCTTTCACTTTTCCCGTCAGTCTGAGGGTGATAAGCGGTGCTCATCCTCAACTGTGTTCCCATGCATTCTTGTAGTCGCTTCCAGAAATTCGATGTGAAGCGCGGATCACGGTCAGAAATAATTGACACTGGCACCCCGTGCCTCGAAACAATCTCTTTTACATATAACTTCGCCAATTGTTCTAGGTTAAATCTGATTTTGATTGGAAGAAAGTGTGCGGATTTCGTTAATCGGTCGACGATAACCCATACTGCGTCATAGCCTTTCTGGGTCGTCGGAAGGCCAACAACAAAATCCATTGTAATATGTTCCCATTTCCATTCTGGGATTTCTAAAGGTTGTAACAAACCACTTGGTCTTTGGTGTTCTGCCTTGACCCTTTGGCAAGTCAGACACTTGGCAACACAATCGGCAACGTCCCTCTTCAAATTTGGCCACCAAAAGTGTTGTCGTAAATCCTGATACATCTTGGTACTTCCGGGGTGAATGGAATACCTCGAACTATGAGCCTCGCTCAGAATGTCCTCCTTGATTTTTGGTATTGGCGGTACCCAAACTCTACTTTCAAATCTCAAAAATCCTTCGCTATCCATTTTAAATCTAAGTTCAGTCCCTTCAGATATCTTTTTCTTTACTTCCTCACATTCCTTATCCAGGATTTGTGCTTCCTTAATCTTATCCAATAAAGTTGTACCAGCTTGCATTTGGTACTGTTTCTCGTCAGTCTCCATTGGACATCCTACTTCCAATTCTAGCTTTTCCATTGCTGAAATCAATTCTTCCTGTGCTGTCAGCATCATCAACTTTTCTCGACCCTTTCTGCTTAAGGCGTCGGCTACAACATTCGCTTTTCCTGGGTGGTATAAGATATCACAATTATAATCCTTTATTAACTCCAGCCACCTTCTTTGGCGCATATTCAAGTCTTTCTGTGTGAAAATATACTTCAGACTCTTATGGTCTGTATATATTTCACACTTTTCCCCATAGAGATAGTGTCTCCAAATCTTTAAAGCGAATACCACCGCAGCCAATTCCAAATCATGGGTTGGATATCCCTTCTCGAAATCTTTTAGTTGTCGTGACGCATACGCAATGACTCTGCCGTTTTGCATAAGCACACAGCCTAGCCCTTTATGCGACGCATCACTATATACCACAAAATTTCCTGTGTCATCCGGAAGGGACAACACAGGTGCTCTACTTAACCTTCTCTTAAGTTCTTGAAAACTTTCCTCACACTTCTCCGTCCAAACGAATTTCACAACTTTCCTAGTCAAATTCGTTAATGGAGTGGTGATCTTGGAAAAATCCTGAATAAATCTTCTATAGTAACCAGCTAATCCAAGAAAACTTCTTACTTCCGACGGTGTTTTCGGCTGATCCCAATTCATCACCGCTTCGACTTTGGAGGGATCCACCGAAATTCCGTCCTTATCAATCACATGTCCGAGAAATTGCACCCTTTCAATCCAGAATTCACACTTTGAGAATTTGGCATACAACTTCTCTCTTCTTAATACTTCTAACGTCAACGTCAAATGCTCAACATGTTCTTCCTTGGTCTTAGAATAGACCAATATATCATCAATAAAAACCACTACGAATTTGTCCAGAAACGGGTTGAACACTCCATTCATTAGGCCCATAAATGCTGCAGGCGCATTTGTTAGACCAAATGACATAACCAAAAATTCGTAGTGACCATATCGTGTCCTAAACGCTGTCTTTGGGACATCTTCGGGCCTCACCTTCAACTGATGATAACCACTTCTCAGGTCTATCTTCGAGAAATATCTCGCTCCTTTTAATTGATCAAACAGATCATCAATCCTTGGCAACGGATACCTATTCTTAATGGTAACCTTGTTCAATTCTCTATAGTCAATGCAGAGTCGCATCGTTCCATCCTTCTTCTTAAAAAATAATACCGGCGCTCCCCACGGTGATACGCTCGGTTGAATATATTTCTTGTCCAACAGCTCTTGTAGCTGTACCATCAATTCCTTCATTTCTACCGGAGCCATCCGGTACGGTGCTTTCGATATTGGAGCCGTTCCTGGCACCAAATCGATAACAAAATCTACTTCCCTGTCAGGCGGAAGTCCTGGCAGATCATCCGGGAAAACATCCACGAAGTCTCTTACGACTGGTATTTCTTCTAACTTTGAATTCTCTTTACGACTATCGACTATGTAGGCTAAATACCCCACACAGCCTTGTCTTAATAACTTCCTGGCCTGCATCATCGTCAGACAACTCGCTTGTCTAGGCGATTTGCTGCCATAAAACACAACCTTTGATGGAGTCATAAGGTTAATACATTTCTTCTGGCAATCAATTACGGCTCCATAATTGAATAGCCAATCCATTCCCAGGATAACGTCAAATTCCCCAAGTTTAATCGGGATAAGATCTACATTCATAACGTTACCCTTAATATCCACTCTACAGTTCTTGTGTATATACTTAACAGGAATTACTTCCTTGTTCGCAATCTCTATGTTCATAGGGATTTCTAATTCGTCTTTAAGCAATTCTAAATTCTTTGCAAAGTCATCGGATATAAATGAACAAGTAGCACCCGAATCAAATAAAACATAAGCATTGACTTTATTGATCGGAATGATACCTGACACCACATCACGAGACTGCACAGCGTCTTATACGGTCATGTTAAATGTCCTTGCAGTTGGTCGGTTTGTTGAAGTCGGTCCGGTAATGGTAAGAGGATTTCCACTATTATTTCCCTTATGTCCACCTGACCCTGCCCCTCCAGATGCCTTCTTTGGACAGTCTCTAGCCAAGTGATCCTTTGACCCACATGTGTAGCAGGCGCCCTTCTTAGGGTTAGGGCAGTTAGGTGCTATGTGGCCTTCCTGACCACAGTTGTAACAAACTCTTTTTCCTTTCATGCAGACTCCCAAGTGAGTCTTCCCACAGGTTGGGCATGGTTCTAACTTTTTCTTCTGACTACCTTGCTGACTTACAGACGACGGGTTGTCATTCCATTTTCGTTTATGATTATTAATTCCCCCTGTGTGATTGCCACTAGCCTTATTGTTTCCTTTACTATCATTCTTCTTCTTCATTTGATCCTGATTGTACTTAGACACCGCTTCGCTTCCACCTTCAGCGAGAATTGCCTTCTCCAGAACTCCAGCAAAAGTGTTCAATTGAAACATCGACACCTTGCTATACAACCAGGGTTTCAGTCCCTGTTCAAAACGCCTAGCCTTTCTTTCGTCAGTATGCACCTGATATTGGGCAAACCTAGACAATTCGTTAAACTTTGCCGCGTAGTCGGGCACAGACATATTCCCCTGCTTCAACTCCAGAAACTGCACCTCCATTTGATTCTGGGAGCTGGTCGGGAAATACATCTAGAAAAACATTTCTTTAAACCTTTCCCAGGTTATTACACCTTCTCCTCCCCTGATCTTATTTGCCTGCCACCAATAGATGGCTTCTGATTTTAACATAAATGTCGCGTAGGCGGTCTTCTGGTCCTCCCTAACACGGGCGACCTCAAAAATTTTCTCCATTTCCATAACCCAAGTCTGAGCTTCTATCGGGTTCGTGGAACCCTTAAAATCTGGCGGTCCCACTGCCTTAAAGTCTTTAAATGAGGTGTTTGGTGGAGCTTGAGGCTGATTGTTCATCGCTCCAGCCAACAGATTTACCAACTGCTGAACGGGGTTCGTATTGGCATCATTGTTGTTATTGGTTGACCCCTCTTGGGATTGTCGACGATTTTGTCTCCTTCTTGGCGGCATATTTCTGTTAAGAATATATGCTCATTAGATCTTTATTAAATCTCTTAAATATTTAAGACTTAACTCAAATATTTAACATAACTACTTTAGATCTTTTCTTTTCAAATAACCTTTGATATTTTATTTAAATCAAAAGTTTTAAACATAGTACTATAGCATCTCTGCCATTTACTTCAACTATCCCAAGATAAAGAATCTTCAGGATTTAGTTTCTCAAAATATTCCTTTGTTTTTAATCACATCGGAATTTACATTAACTACTCCAAAGAGTATCACATAATGTTAAATACTTTAACATACTCACTTAACCCATATCATCTTAAACAACTTTATTATTTTATTAAATCCAAAAGCTTTTAATACAATACGATAGCATTTCTGCCATTTACATCAACTATCCTAAAATAAAGTTTCTACAGGATTTACATTATCACAATATTCCTTTGTTTATAATCACATTGGAATTTACATTATTTACGATTATTTAAACATTAACAATATCATATTATCCTATCACGACCTACTAAGGCGTCGGACAGCTTCACTACGTTCCTCCTCTATAATGCGGGACATAGTCCTGCGATCTAACATATACCCAGGCAGTCCCTCGAACTGAATTGGATATCTCATAACTCGATCCTGGGCCTCATCCATTGCCCTCAGAAACGTGTAGCACGTCTCTGCAACCTTAACTCTCTTCGCACGCGCATCATCCTCTGCCAGATCTGCACGTCGTGCATTTCTCACCCAAGCTTCTTCCACTATGGCGAGTCTTTCAGATTTCTCTTTCAACTCATTCTTTAACTCTTCTATCTCCTCTGTCTTCTGCTCAGTTTGGCCCTTCTCATGAACCAAATCCCACTCCATATTGCCAAGACGGGTGTGGAGTGTCTCAATCTCACCACCCTGAGCAACTGACTGCTCCCTCAACTCCTGAATTGTATCTCGTAACTCTACGTTGCGATCATATAATAAATCATACATATCAGCCCTGACAGAGTTCGGTGGGAACTCCTCAAGATCTTCCTCCTCCTCTTCTTCTTTAGGGTCTTCTTCCTCCTCGGCTGCCTCAGCCGGGATCTCAACCTCCTCAGGGTCCTCCTCTGAGTCAATCTCTGGCTCATGCTCCTGACCAAAATCTGGATTTACAGGAGATGGCTCTGGCTGTACTAACTGCTCCCAGACAGTGTGTATGTCCCGGGGCTCCTCATCTCTAGTCTCTAGGGGTACAACATCCCTGGGCTGACTAGCTCCTCCAGTATCTGACATCCTGACAAAATAAGTTTTAAGTCTTAGTTTTTACGTGATGTTAATCAATACTCTAACAAGTATGAACACATAAGCACATAGCACATAAGGTAATTTTATTATCTTTCTTAGAACTCAAATCAGAGTTGTCATTACTATCTTCATGAAGGCTACTATCCTAAGGTTTTCCCCCCACCTAAGGTTCATAACCTACGGCTCTGATACCAACTTGTGACACCCCCAAATCCGGTATCTTAACTTCTACAGGATTTGGTGTTCACTGTTCCAATATCATACAACTATCTACCCATAAATAATGAAATTCATTTATTAGATAAATAAATCATCATCTTACATCATCTGAAATAAAAATACATCATAAATCCCACGTTATACTTAACCTTAAATCTCTTTTGCGGAAACGTAAATAAATAAGTCTTAAATCATCACATATAAATCTTAAACTTTAACATTATTCATGACAACACAAATCTTCATCACTTGTTAGCTTTTCCTTTGCCCTCTACTAGAAGGTACATCACTTCGTTCATAATTAGCTGCAATGTTATTATGCAAGAGTGAGCACGGATGCCCGCAAGTATAAAAATATGACAGAATAATAACATGCGAGTGAAAGAATTCTGAATAACAGAAAGCTCGACATTTGAATCAAGAATATTAATCAAGAGTCAAATTACTTCTCAACTTTTGAATCAAGAATATTAGTCAAGAGTCAAATTACTTCTGAGGGTCATTAAGACCTTGAACCGAGTCTTAGGTTGTCAAGTATATTAACCTTTCCAACCTTTAACAGTCACAAGACTATAGACTTTACTTCTCGTACTTAGGGAGATTAGCCCTTCGTACTGATACTGTGCACATTATCTTAACGCTTAAAGCATCTTCATTAATCCCCTACATTAGGGTTGTTCATCTCAATTTGACATCAGAATCCGTACCAAATAAAGTTGGTTTGGATAATTCAATAAATGATATTCATATTGAATATTAACTTCTCAAGGTATACAATCGAATAAGTATTGTACACTTAAATGATACTTTTAAAAGAATCATGGCATCTCATGTGAAATTCTAAACTTGGATATTCAAGAGTAAGAATTTTCTCAACAATAGTAATTAAGCATAGCAATTGCTTAATTAAAAGAGTTTAGTTTAGGAAACTTGCCAAACAATAATAATAAGTTAGGGATAGAAAACTTGCTCAAATATAAAGATTTGAGTTTAGGAAACTTGCCTCATGCGCAAGCTACAGTTATTACTCACTTCTTTAATTACTCTTACCTATCACACATTTACAATATCAATTAATCACAGGTTCGATATGATTATTGATTTACAATAGTATTCTTCAAACTCATTATTAAGTTTTCAAATAATGGTTTACGTTGATTAATTTACTTGTTAATTAATCACGTAACTTAAGCTATTAACTTGTATTAATAACTCATTACATATATAACATGTCTACATGTTAATTAGATTTAAAATAATGTCTTAATGTTTATAACACATTATTTAACCTTTACAAATAATAGTTTAAATCACGTAATTAATTTATTAATTAATTACATAACATAAATTATTAAACTCATATCAATATTTTATTATATTTATATAACATGTGTTCATGTTCATTAGACTCAAAAAACATTTCAAAATTTTTCAACACTTAGCAATTTTTTTCAAAATTTTCGGACAGGCGCGGCCGCTCGCCATTTTGCCTTGCAGCCAGCGCGGCCGCGCGGCTGCGAAATTTCAGAATCTGAAGTTCGCGAACGAACACAGATTTTCTCCCATTTTCTCCCAATTCACATTATTACACTGATTTATAATGTTACTCATGAAGTATAAACTTCACAGGAACATTATATATCACTTATAACATGTTCTTAACATTCCAAGTTATATAATTACATAATTTAAAACCATCAATTTCACTGTTCTTCATAAATTTTATAAAATTTAATGAAAAATATAAAATCTAACATTACGGATTCGTTACTACATCGAATCCGTTCATTTTAATTCCATTCTCTTTGTTTAAACATATACACTTATAATCAAACGTCAATTTTAATCAAAACATTACAACATGTATTTCACCCATATGGGTTATTAACCCATATTCAACACTCTGTATTTTTGAAAAATCCAACTCTTAACAAAATTTCTTGGTGTGATCAGAGTAAATCATACCTACATGATTCTACACATAATATCAACATATATGATTACATATATAAACATATCTTGGTTTAATTTTTCAAAATAATTATTAACAGAGAAAATTTGAACATATATTTAAATAAACTCTGTGATTTCCAAAAATCCAATTAAGGCCATCTTAAATAAAATTGATCCTTTTAAATCATGATTATATATTATAAAACACGTTATCATCACATACCTATATAGATAAAATTATATCGTAACCCAATTGGGAAACCCAATTTCACAGAAAACTTAAAAGTACGTATTTAAGAAATCTTAATTTTGAAAACTTAAAAGAAGAATTACCCTTTAGTAGTGAAGATAAATCAAAGTTAATAACACAATGATCTCTCAATTCTTCCTTTTTCAATTTCTCCCAATCTCTTCCTCTTTTTCTCTCTGAATTTTTTCTGATATTTCTAAGTGTTTCTCTGATAATGGATTAGAAAAATAACGTATACGTATTATAAATATTACCGTTGTAGACTAACTCCTCCTAAGGCCTTGTTTGGCTTGTTCCCTTATTCTTTTTCCATTTATTTTAATTAACTAGTTTACTATATAGTTAATTGTCACCTTACTTATTGATTAGTTAATTTTATTTAAATCAATTAAATAAAATAAGATAATTCACATTAAATCACATTGTCACATAATTAATATTTTTATTTATTAATTATGTCAATTCATTAATTCATTAATTAATTATTAAATTAACTAAAGTAACATATGCTTATTTAATTAATTTAATTAATCAAATAAACTCAATTAAATATATTCTTTGAACAATTAAATTACTCCATATTAATTTAATTAATGTCACACATATAATTAAATTAATCTACCATAAATTCATGAATTAATTATTTAATTCAATAATTAAATCATTAAAAATATTTATTTATCTCCATAAATATTCAAATAACTTTGCAAAATTCTCGTTCGTCACACAAAATTCTTATAAGGGGGGAGATTGTAACGCCTGAGAAAATTGAATGTTTATGTGAATGAATTTTATTTGATTTATTGAATAAAATTTGATTAAATGTTTATTAAACTGAGTAAGCTAATCGAAGGTCGTTCTATGACCTAGGGATTTCAAAAATGGCTAGGATTCTGGCTACGTGCTAGAAATAATTGATGTGAATTTATAAGATAAAAATAAAATATTTTAGAGAAAAAAACGAAATAAGCACTATTCACATATGAAACCGTAACGGTTAGGGTTTAAGACCCTAAGCCTTTTGGTGAGTTTGGAGTGTCGGAATGACATTCTGTCAAAAGATTTGACGGTAATATATCGTAAAAAGTTAAGTTAGCCGAGAAAAGTTTTCTTGGGAGGAAATCACTATTCATCCATTTCTGCTCGGGAATTACTATTGAATTTCTGAGAAACGCGTAATGATATGATTTCAAGACAAGATGTAATATGTAATAATATTTTATTTATGGCTCACGAAGTTTTTGCATGAGGACTTAAAACCTAAGGGTTAAGGAAAGTAAAACCTAATGTTAATTAGGATTAAGTATACTAATAAATGATTATTATACAGAATGAATAAGAGTATAATACGAGATATTGTACGAATATAATACGAAGAGAATACGGGAATTAATATGACGTCAAATATGAATTTTATATAAAGTAAATACATTCAAATTAAATTAAATTATTAACTAAACCCATGGATCGAACCGATGGGTTAACGGATGGTTAAACCCATGGGGCAACCCATTAGCACATGAGTGGCACATGGGGGGATATAGGGGGACAAGAAGGCCATGAGGTGTGCATGTGCTAGCACTAGTATCTAACAAGAAGTAAACTTTGCAAGAGTTTATGATTAACTTACCCGTAATAACCTCGTTCGGGTTCCTCGCGTTTTGGGTAGTCACGATAAACGCTTTTTCAAGATCCACCAACTTTGACTTATCTGGGACAGTCTCGGGTGTCACTATCCCAGTTGGACTTAACTTTGCTATAACGCACATTCCACCCTAAAATACTTCGTCGCACTCCTTATCCATGATTTGAATCATTACTCTTCGATCCATATCGAATTGGGGTTGACTACTATGCACAATGTAATTCCAAACTCGATGTTGGATTCTCCCAATTGCTGTCTAAAAAGTGAAATCCATATCGTCTATTTTGGCCTTCTTGGATTGGACGTCTCTTTCTAAAATATAAACGCGTCGTCCGACTTTTACCTATGTATCTTCAATTCTTAATCGTTCAGTTGTTTCTTCTTTTAGATGATCGTTGACATTTGCATTTTTAGATTCCAGCTTTAATATCATATGCTCGGCCAAAGAGAGCTTCTGTTCAAGCCTCGCATATCGAGTAGTAAAATCTAGAATTATTGTATCCCTTTGTTCCACGGCCGCCTGCCGTTCTTCACCCTACTCTTCTAACTCATGAATACGATTTTGCAGTTCTACATTTCGATCATAAAATTCTCCTAATAAATTCTCCTCAGGTTCCTCTTCTTCCTCACTCTCAGTTGCTACCTCTGCGTCTAGCTCGGGTGCAACTATTAATTCTTTAATCACTATATAGATAACTACAGCTAAAAGTAAAACTACGAGTAGCGGTACCTCAATGGTCTCAAATGCTTCATTCCTTATATTTTCAGCTGTCATTCTCAAATACTGCCATAAAAAAGGGTTAATTAAACAAATTTACACATCACATATTAACCCTATGTTCCAACCGACCAATTCAATACCAAATAAGCTTAGGTAGGACACACTAGTGAAGTATTTACTAGTCTCTCCCCTCTTAGTTTTATTCCTAAATCTCCGCCAGAGATCATATTCCTAAGATATGATACCAATTGTGACGCCCCCATAATAGTTCCAATCAACCCAACCCATTCTGAGTCGCCAAACACATGGTACAGAATCCGTATACAAACTTTTATATCAAAAGGTCGTGAGCAGGACGACCATACAAGCTGTGAGTGTCAATACAAATCATATATAATACAAAATATAAACACTCAAATTCAGTCCTCAATAGTTACAATTATTGTCACACTATTATACGAAAATAGTGAGGACTACTACTGCTCTTAACTTTGTCCATCATTCGGTTCCCCGATTAGTCCCTGCAACATTCTCATTTCCTAAAGAGGACAATAGAATAAAAGGGTGAGCTCAACTAGCCTAGTAAAAAATATTATGACTAAGATAATAAAGAACAATTTATCGTTAGTCTTCAACAAATCAGATAAAATATTATGGACAACAAGTTTTAGATCAACAACTGTAGCTGAAATAATAATATATCAGAATAGTTAAGTAGAGAATGATGTCTACTATCTCTTATGATTTAAAAGTCTATCATCAATATTTTATCCCTGTCAATCAATATATATCTCAAATTAAATATTCATCTTTGCACTACGAGCCAAAGGTATTCATTTGTATCACCAGTGGTCATATTCATCTCAACACATGTCATCTTTGTACTATAGGCCAAAGATATTAATCAGGTAATCATTCATTTTTGCACTATAGGCCAAAGATATTCATTAAATAATCATCCATCTTTGCACTACAGGCCAAAGATATTCATCAAATAATCATTCATCTTTGTACTACAGGCCAAAGATATTCTTTTGTATCACCATTTAAGACTGAAGATGATGAAAATATTTTTAAAGAACGAATCCAACGAGATAAAGGACAAAAATTAGGGATTCATAAATTAGTTTATCCATGTTCAAAAATACTCCATAATAATCGTTTGTGTAGAAAAATTCAAGAATGAAGTTCAAAACTTAGATCCAATCAAAGATAAGACCTATAATAGCCAACATGGACAAAGAAAATAAAATAAAATTTTTCGGTGAATGGTACCGTATTAATGAATAGTGCCGTATACGTAAATAGTAACTCCGACATGAAAAGATAAAAATTTTCATAAGAAAAATCATACTTCGTGAATAATACTCGTAAATAGTACCGTATTCGTGAATAGTAACCCCGACGGAAAAGGTAAAAATTTTATAATAAAATTCATACCAATATTTCGATGAAATGATATTGAAAGCAATAACATCATTTACGAAAAAAATAACATCTCATACCTCAAAAGGATAATACTTTTGACTAGAATATCGGATATAATGCTGAAAAAAACTTGAACTGTTTAACAACAATCAAAGTATCGAAATACTCACAAAAATATGCTCGATATTATAGAGGGAGAAACTTCTGATTCTGGTGTGATTTTCAAATTCTAACTAAACACCCTATTTATAGGAAAATGCTTAGGACGCCAAAGAAAAAAATTTAATAAAATATTATTATTATTTTTTTCTACGGACGCCAACCAACAAAATTTTCCAGCAATTAGCCAACCACAAGTGGGACCAACCCATACAAAACATGTTTTAATCACCTTTTGTAACAAAAATAATTCAGACCCAAAATTTCGAAACTTCAATAATTCATATTAAATAGCCCTTTTATCAGAAAAATACGAATCTTATGTCCATTCCATAGGAAATTTAATTCTCTACAACTTTGTAGATGAAAGTTTTTCCAAATTCTGAACGAAAAATGACCGAAATTTACATATAGATGATTTTTCAATACCTCCATTCCGACAAAATATATATATTGACAAAAAACCATCAGCATTAACTCCTTCATTTATATCCACATAAAATAAATATTTCCTTATTATATAAATTAACAATTAATTATTCACAAATAATATTACAGAACTACAATATTGACAACCAGGTCGTTCCTAGGAAATAGGGGGCTTTCCGATAAGGATTTCTTCTTACTGGCGGGCAATTAAATAACTCTTCTTAGACAGAACTTCCTTAGACATTGCCAATAATGCTATCTAATAATATTATTCAAATAATATGAATTATTGATTTGATAATGTGAAATACTGTGTAGTAAGAATTATTGAATTAACAATAATATAAAATACTGTGCAATACCGTGTGTCACTGTGCAACAATGTGTATTACTTTACTTTACCCATCAGTTATTCCAATAGTTTTAACGATAACCGTTACGCCGTTATTATTAGAAAACACATTCGTGTCATTTTTTTCATCCGACAGTTTTCCATTATGGGGCCCACAAATGACTGCGCAGTCATACGAATATTCTCCGGCAACAAGAATATTCCACGGCCAAACAAATATTTCCCGACAACAATGAATATTTTATAACCACTTGCTTATTTTGAAATATTTGCAAGTATTGCCCCTAACTTACCACATCATTCAAATCAACCCTACCTATTCCAAAATAATATATAGAGGAAATTTAATTTTATTCATAAAAAGTTGGGGTCTTATAACATCCCCTCCTTATGAAATTTCGTCCTCGAAATTGACGTGCGTACCTGGTATATCGAAAAGGTGAGGATACATTGCTTTCATATTAGATTCTAACTCCCAGGTCATTCCCTCGATTCCAACTATGACTCTCATGGTGCTTGAACAATAGCACCTCACAATGGTACCTATTAGTTTGCCACTGCAAAAAACGACACCCCCTACGAAGAGTCTGGCTTCGGTGCATCCCACACAGAAAGTCACCAGCGAGAGGCTCGGGGCTCTTCACACTTTATGGCTCTTGATGCTCCGCCTTAACACGTTTACACGTTAAACACCTCGAGATAAACTCCGCAATCTCTCTCTTCATGTTGCTCCACCAGAATGTATATCGAATGTCACGATACATTTTGGTACTTCCAAGATAGATTGCGAACGGTGTGTTGTGCTCCTCCATCATGATTCTATACTTTTAATCAGAGTCATTAGGAACACAAAGTCTGGAGTTGACTCGAAGTATTCCCTCTTCATCGATTCTTGCTTCTGTAATAATACCTTATTGCACCTTCTTCTTCATCTTCATCAGCTCCGGGTCTGTAGCTTGAGCAGCTTTAACTTCATCAATTAAAGCTGGTTCTACGCGTATATTTGACATCATCACGTGGGTCCCCGATCTTGAACTCTATCTCCATCTTTTGTAAGTCATACAAAATGGCCTTTGTGTTGACAGCATCGCACTTGTTCCCGCATACGATCTTCCAATCAACGCGTCAGCTACCACATCTGCTTTTCCAGGATGGTATTGAATAGTATGATTGTAATCTTTCAACAGCTCGAGCCAACGTCGTTGTCGTATGTTAAGTTCGTTCTAAGTGAAGAAATATTTGAGACTTTTGGAGTATATTAGGATGTCATCAATAATGACAACCACGAAATGATCCAAATATTTCTCAAATATTTGGTTCATCATGTCCATGAGCGTAACACGGACATTGGTCAATCTGAAAGATATAACTAAAAATTCGTAATGCGTATATCGAGTTCTAAAGGTAGTCTTTGGAATGTCATCAGTTCTAATCTCTAACTGATGATATCTGAAATGCAGATTGATCTTTGAGAAGAATTACGCACCTTACAACTGATCGAACAGGTCATCAATACGAGGTAACGGATACCTATTCTTGATGGTGACAAAGTTCAACTCCCGATAGTCAATTCAACGTCTCATACTACCGTCTTTTTTCTTTACGAATAAAACAGGAGCACCCCAAAGAGACGTACTAGGACGTATAAAAATCGATGTCTAATAACTCCTGTAGTTAGACCTTTACTCCTGTAGTTCAATAGGAGCCATTCGATATGGGGTTTTAGAAATGGGTTTTCTACCGAGTTCAAGGTTAATAAAGAATTCTACTTCACGTTCTGGGGGTACACCAGGAAGTTCTCTGGGAAATACATCAGGAAACTCATTAACAACAGAAATATTATTCAAATCTGACGTATTCTGGTTTAGATCAGTGACATGGGCTAAGAAAGATTGACATCCATTTTTTAATAAACGAGTAGCTTTATGACTTGAAATGACATTGATTGATTTTAGTGGTCTGGTTATTTGAATTCGCACAACAGGTTGGTTAGGAATATGCAAACTAACAACCTTACAAAAATAATCAATTTTGGCATGATAAGTGGTTAACCAGTCAATTCCTAAAATCACGTCAAATGCAAGAATTTTCAAAGATATAAGATCAACAGGTAGGGTGAGGATGCTAATTTGAATCAAGCAAGATTTGTAAAATGTGGATGTGACGAAGGTTTCTCCTAACAGAGTTTCAACAAATAAGTCAAAATCTAATTTGTCAAGGGTCAAGTTCAAACGTTGAGCGTAAGTAGGTGAAAAAAAAGAATGGGTAGCACCGGTATCTAACAAGGTGTAAACTTCGCAAGAGTTTATGATTAACTTACCCGTAATAACCTCGTTCGGGTCCCTCTTGTTTTGGGTAATCACGATTAATGCTTTTCCAGGATCCACCGACTTTGACTTGTCTGGGACAGTCTCTGGTGTCACCATCCCAGTTGGACTTAACTTTGCTAAAACTCACATTCCACCCGCAACTACTTCGTCGCACTCCTGATCTATGATTTGAATCAGTACTCTTTGATCCATATCGAATTGGGATTGACCGCTATGCATAGGGTAATTCCAAACTCGATGTTGGATTCTCCCAATTGTTGTCCAAAAAGTGAAATCTATATCGTCTATTTTGGCCTTCTTGGATCGGACGCCTCTTTCTAAAATATCAACGCGTCGTGCGGCTTTTACCCATGCATCTTCGATTCTTACTCGTTCAGTTGTTTCTTCTTTCAGATGATCGTTGACATTTGCATTTTTAGATCCCAGCTCTAATATCATATGTTCTGCCGAAGAGAGCTTCTGTTCAAGCCCCACATATCGAGTAGCAAAATCTTGAATTATTGTATCCCTTTGTTCCACGGCCGCCTGCCGTTCTTCACCCTGCTCTTCTAACTCATGAATACGATTTTGCAGTTCTACATTTCGATCATAAAATTCTCCTAATAAATTCTCCTCAAGTTCCTCTTCTTCCTCACTCTCAGCTGCTACCTCTACGTCTAGATCGGGAGCAACTATTAATTCTTCAATCACTACATAGATAACTACAGCTAAAAGTAAAACTACGAGTAGCGGTACCTTAATGGTCTCAAATGCTCCATTGCTTAGATTTTCAGCTGTCATTCTCAAATACTGCCATAAAATAAGAGTTAATTAAACAAATTAACACATAACATATTAACCCTATGTTCCAACCGACCAATTCAATACCAAATAAGCTTAGGTAGGACACACTAGCGAAGTATTTACTCGTTCTCCCCTCTTAGTTCTATTCCCATATCTCCGCCAGAGATCATATCCCTAAGCTCTGATACCAATTGTGACGCCCCCATAATAGGTCCAATCAACCCAACCCATTCTGAGTCGCCAAACACATGGTACAGAATCCAAATACAAACTTTTATATCAAAAGGTCGTGAGCAGGACGATCATACAAGCTGTGAGTGTCAATATAAATCGTATATAATACGAAATATAAATACTCAAATTCAGTCCTCAATAGTTATAATTATTTTCACACTATTATACAAAAATAGTGAGGACTACTACTGCTCTTAACTATGTCCATCACTTGGTTCCCCGACTAGTCCCTGCAACATTCTCATTTCCTAAAGAGGACAATAGAATAAAAGGGTGAGCGTAATTAGCCTAGTAAAAAATATTATGACTAAGATAATAAAGAATAATTTATCGTTAGTCTTCAACAAATTAGATAAAATATTATGGACAACAAATTTTAGATCAACAACTGTAGCTGAAATAATAATATATCAGAATAGTTAAGTAGAGAATGATGTCTACTATCTCTTATGATTTAAAAGTCTATCATCAATATTTTATCCCTGTCAATCAATATATATCTCAAATTAAATATTCATCTTTGCACTACGAGCCAAAGATATTCATTTGTATCACCAGTGGTCATATTCATCTCAACACATGTCATCTTTGCACTATAGGCCAAAGATATTCATTAAATAATCATCCATCTTTGCACTACAGGCTAAAGATATTCATCAAATAATCATTCATCTTTGTACTACAGGCCAAAGATATTCTTTTGTATCACCATTAAAGACTGAATATGATGAAAATATTTTTAAAGAAGGAATCAAACGATATAAAGGACAAAAATTAGGGATTCGTAAATCAGTTTATCCAAGTTGAAAAATACTCCATAATAATCATTTGTGGAGCAAAATTCAAGAATAAAGTTCAAAACTTGGATCCAATCAAAGATAGGACCCATAATAGCCAACTTGGACAAAGAAAAGAAAATTAAATTTTTCGGTGAATGGTACCGTATTCATGAATAGTGCCGTATACGTGAATAGTGTCGTATACGTGAATAGTAACACCGACGTGAAAAGGTAGAAATTTTCATAAAAAAATTTATACTTCGTGAATAGTACTCGTGAATAGTACCGTATTCGTAAATAGTGCCGTATACGTGAATAATAACCCCGACGAAAAAGGTAAAAAATTCATGATAAAATTCAGACCAATATTTCAATGAAATGATATTGAAAGCAATAACATCATTTACGAAAAAAATAACATCTCATACCTTAAAAGAATAGTACTTCTAACTGGAATATCGAATATAATGCTGGAAAAAATTTGAACTGTTTAACAACACTCAAAGTATCGAAATACTTACAAAAATACGCTCGATATTATAGAGAGTGAAACTTCTGATTTTGGTGTGATTTTCAAATTCTAACTAAGCACCCTATTTATAAGAAAATGTTTAGGACACCAAAGCAAAAAATTTAATAAAATATTATTATATTTATTTTTTTTTCAACGGACACCAATCAGCAAAATTTTCTAGCAATTAGCCAACCACAAGTAGGACCCACCCACACAAAACATGTTTTAATCACATTTTGTAACAAAAACAATTCAGACCCAAAATTCCGGAACTTCAATAATTCATAATAAATAGCTCTTTATTAGAAAAATACGAATCTTATGTCTATTCTATAGGAAATTTAATTTCTTACAACTTTGTAAATGAAAGTTTTTCCAAATTTCGAACGAAAAATGACCGAAATTTATATACGGACGATTTTTCCACACCTCCATTCCGACAAAATATATATACTGACAAAAAACCATCATCTTTAACTCCTTCATTTATATTCACATAAAATATATATTTTCTTATCATATAAATCAACAATTAATTATTCACAAATAATATTACAGAACTACAATATTGACAACCAGGTTATTCTCAGGAAAGAGGGGGCTTTCCGATAAGGATTTCTCTTTACTGGGGCGCAATTAAATAACCCCTCCTAGACAGAACTTTCTTAGACATTGCCAATAATACTATATAATAATATTATTCAAATAATATGAATTATTAATCTGATAATGTGAAATACTGTGCAGTAACAATTATTGAATTAACAATAATAAAAAAATATTATGCAATACCGTGTGCTATTGTGCAACAACACGTATTGCTTTACTTTACCCATCGGGTATTTCAGCAATTTTAACGATAACCGTTACACCATTATTATTAGAAAACACATTCTTGTCGTTTTCTTCATCCGACAGTTTTCCGTTATGGGGCCCACAAATGGCTGCGCCGTCGTACGAATATTCCCCGGCAACAAGAGAATATTCCACGATCAAACGAATATTCCCCGACAACAATGAATATTTTATAATCACTTGCTTATTTTGAAATATTTGCAAGTATTGCCCCTAACTTACCACATCATTCAAATCAACCCCTTACTATTCCAAAATAATATATAGAGGAAATTCAATTTTATTCATAAAAAGTTGGTGTCTTACAAAGCTAGCTTGTGTCTTTGATAAGAACCAATCAACCAAGGAGCTAAGAAGTCATTGAGTCTCTATACTGAAGCAAACATGAACACTAACAAAGGTATAGGATAAGAAAATATGATAATTCCATTGTCTTTCAATAATAGAATTGATAGAGAAGTGATTAAAGGAAGCCTGAATCATAAGAAGGCATAAGGTTGGCTAAATGGTGAAATAAGAACACTAACAAGCTGTGCATGATGAAATTATAAGAATGGGTTAAGAACTAATGAGGAACTTATTAAAATCATGAGAATTTGAATGATGAACATGTTAAACCATTAAAACATAAATGTTTAGAATCATTAATAATCAACCAATGGATTGATTCCATTTGGTTTGAAGTAAAAATATCGAAGAACGAAGATTCGGCAAAAGTTATGCGATTAGACGTTAATCGTCGAAACCGTGAATTTCTCGGAATAGGGGTCAAAAGTCACCGTGTGATTCAAAAATGATGGTTTTTGATTACAACACGTGTAGTTAGGTAAATAAGACTTGCGGGAGCAAGAACGAACCAATTCGGACTTAAAACAAAGAATTGAGCGTCGAACGTTCACAAACGCATAAAAATGGACTAATCGGCTATATTCTACTGACGAATTTAGAAATAAATTTTGACTTGATAAAATGATAAAATATAACATTTAAGAACTATTGACTTTGGAACGAGTATTGTAATTACTGATATTATGACACAGAACATTGTAATGGTTACAAAGAACTTGGGAAGGGATTAATGGAATGTAATATTTAGTTAACTCATGCGTGTTATTGAAGTTTTTCAGTTGAATGTTTGAGTAGACAGTAGTACCATGTAACACCATATCTAGGGTTTGAAGGTACCCGAATTTAGGGACGTTATATCGCCAATGTATACTTTTAAGTACGTATAAGGATCGCCAGCCCTATTGTGCTTTTCAAACTCTGGGACTTGGAATTTGTCAGGATATCTAGCCCCTAGGAATATGCAGAGATCTGAATAGGTGACACTTCCAAGGTTTTCAGTCCCTTTGATTGCTCTGATGGTTTCTTCCATTTGTTGGACTTTCCTTCGGATATCTCCAGTTTCTCGATCTTCCCTAATATTTGTGATTTCAGGGATTTTGTTGATTCTTTCACTGGATCGAGGTTCAGGGATTTGCATTTCCCCCTTTTTATTAGCAGTTTGATTGCCACCCTGTGAGGAGGACTCTGTTTGATTGAGCGTTGTCTGGCCCTGAGTGCTTGTACTTTGTTCCTTTATGAGGATAGCTAACTCTTCTATTTGATTCTTAAGTCCCTCAAACTTCTTTCGAGATACGGAACCTGATTCATGTTGGGCACTTCCGCCATGTTGGTGGATAGGCTTTATACTTTCTTAGATTTAGATCTGGTAATGAGAATAATCTTGCCTACTAGAAGAGTAGGTAGTTTAGTCTTAATAAGCATTAATAACATATGTTGATGCAATGTATTAGTCTTTTATGGGGTTTTAATATCTTCTTGCAAAACAGGGGTCAGTTGTTTTGATGACAGGATAACAGGATTTGATATCTGTACAATAATAAAATTGATAGGAAATAGAATGTACATTTACATTTTCTCTTTTTCTTTCTCTTCTTTACATTTACATGTAATCGTAATTTACATTGAATCGAACTTTACATGGAATTGAAAGGGAAAGGTATGAAGAGACTCCCCTTCATGTTTGGTTTATTAAAAGCTGACCTATCTTAAGCTACTCTCGCGGCTTTTTGGCATGAAGGTCCCAGATCATCGCAATCTACTAGAGGGGAAATTAACCCGATCTTTCATTTGAAGAGGATCTGAGTGGTGCCTTTCTTTAGCCTCGCATGATTAATCTCCTTTGAGTCCAGTAATCAAATACCGACGGTTTGCCTCCTGGTGGAGGAATCACACAACATACATTCACATACATCGTGTCTCACCATATGAAATGATGACATTGTGCGAAGCACTAACATAAAGCAGTAAAGCATTTCTTTACATCTATTAAATGTAAAATACAGCATCCACACACAAGCAAATAAAAAGAGAAATTTTGAAAAGATTTAAGTGCGGCTTAAGCCCTCTACTGTCCCCAGCAGAGTCGCCACCTGTCGACGTCGAAAAAAATCTTCTCTTTGTACAGATCTTCCTCTCCCTAAATTTATTGTTTTCTACCCTTGTTTGTCTTATCTGTTTTATGAAGGGTGAAATTTTTAGGAAAAGGCCAACATGTATCATGTCGACGATTTTGAAAGGTTTACATAGTCGCCACTTGGTATAATTTGAAATGGTTGTACCAATTCAACCTAGTTTTGTTTGATTTTTGCAAGTAGGCCCAAGTACTGGACGCTGTCAAAACTTGGCCTTGGAAACTGAGATTCTTAAAGTTCGAAGGCTTGGTTAAGCGGGGGGAAGGTTTTAGGCCCCCCCCCCAACTTCTGTGAAATACAGTTACCGCATCTTTTCAATATTTCCCTTTTTTATTTGCATTGTGTGTGTGTATGCTGAAAGTAATTGAGCTTATATTTGTTTGATTTGAAAGTAGTGTCATGCTTCATTGGACCTAGCAGAAACCCAGTCCGGCACTGCGGCGCCGGTTCTGTGTTCCTAGATCCAGGACCAGCGCTGCGGTGCCGTGATTACACTATAATCAGGCGCTGCGGCGCCGACCTCCATAATCTATTTTTCTAGTTCTCGAATTATGTAGTTTTTCTCGAATAACTTGATTCTTTGCCAATAATTATGCCCAATATTTTTTTTTCAAAACACATATTAACATATATATCAAATCTGAACAATTAATATCTCGCATAAAGGTTTGACTCTGATGCCACTGTTAGGTTTGCAAGATTCATGAACGCAAGCAAATTGCACAAATTAAGCGAAATCATAGTAAATTAGAGTTTTAAAATTTTATAAACTATATACCTAGATCATCCTTTACGCACAGTTATTAATTAAACAAAAAGATTAAGAATAAGATTCATACGTTTGAAGATTCTAGCTTCCTCAGGTACGAGTTCCACTCTAAATTCTTTTCGCGTTCTGCTTGAATCCACCGAGTTAATTCATTCCTTTGATTCACGTTAGCCACCCAAGTGTTTGGCCTCCAGAAGTGATCCACCAAGGAAGAAGAAGTATTCAAGAAGGTGGGTAATTGGCTAAACCCTAATTTCTATCTCTCTAAAAATTATGTACTCTCCCAACTATTGAAAAGATCATTAACCCTAAATCAAAATAAAACTACTCTTATTTATAGATGTGGGCAACCCTCCTAAACCATTTAGGATTTGGATTTTATATTAATTAATTAAACTCTTTTAATTAATTAGGCTTCCTAACCTTATTAGGAATAGTTATTTAAACTCTTTTAATTAATTAGCCTCTTAATCTTATTAGGAATATATGGGAGAGTACTCTTATTAATTAATTTCCAAACTCTTTTACGAATTAAAATAATAATAATAGTAATAATAATAACAAGACTAATCTTATTAATTTATATTTAATATTTCAAAAATATTAAATAATAAATATTAGGCTATTTAATTTATTCTATCACCATGGATTAAATTAAATATACTTAACTTATTATTACGATTATGTCATTTACTTCTTTAATAATTATTATTCTTTTTATGGTGTGACCCTTTAGGTTCTCCATATTAAACCGGTTATGAATAAATCAATTAGAACAATTCTAATCTTATTTAAATAAATAAATTAACTATTAATTCATTTAAATAAATAATATTTATTGTACAATAAGGGTAAGCCCCCTTAGCACTCAATGACTTTCTAAATAATATAGATTTCAACAATAATCATTAAAGAACCTTTGAGTAAATAGTTACCGTAAAATTCTTTCCTTCCACCATACAAAGTCTCAATTAAATATAAGACATGGAAATAATGATAACCCGTTCGCAGATCTGTCTTTGAAAAACACTTTGCTCCCTTCAATTGATCGAAAAGCTCGTCAATTCTCGGCAACGGATATCTATTCTTATTCGACACCTTGTTCAATTCTCGATAGTCGACACAAAGTCTCATCGATCCATCTTTCTTCTTGACAAACAACACTGGTGCTCTCTAGGGAGACACACTCGGCTGACTATATCCCTCATCTAGACACTTTTACAGTTGTATCATCAATTCCTTCATTTCTACTAGCGCCATACGGTATGGGGCTTTCAAAATTGGTGCGATCCCTGGTACTAAATCTATTACAAATTCGATTTCTCTGTCTGGCGGAAGACCGAGTAAATCGTTTGGGAATACGTCTTGAAATTCTCTCACTACCTATATATTTTTCAATTATACTCATTTTTTTAGTATCTACAATATAGGCCAGATAACCTACACATTCTTTTCTAATTAACATTTTGGCCTGCATCATTATAAGGCAGTACGATTGTCTCAACGATGAGCTACCATAAAACACTACCTTAGACCGGTCTAGAGTCTAAAGGTTCACACTTTTCATTTGACAATCAATTATCGTATCGTGGTTATATAACTAGTCCATTCCTAATATCACATCAAACTCTCCCAATCTTATCGGAATCAAGTTTATGCTTAGCTTATGTCCCCTAATTTTGGCACAACAATTATGGTATATGAATTCTATGGGGATTACTTCTTTATTCACAACTCCCATGCTCAAAGGATTCCCTAATCGTTCTTGGGGAAAATTTATTCGTTTAGCAAATTCTTCAGATATAAAGGAACAGGTAGCCCCGAATCAAATAATAAATAAGCATTCATATTATTGATTAGGATAATACCTAACACCACGTCCTTCACAGCTACTGCGTCCTGGACCGTCATGTTAAATGTTCGGGCAATCAATTGGTTAGGTTGAACATGTATGCCAATCATCAACTTGCTGCCTCCTCCATTATTGTCGCTTCCTTCACCGCTTCGTTTATTCGGGCAGTCCTTAATCTAATGTTTTGTCGATCGACAAGCAAAACATCCTCCGATTTTCTTCAGTTCTGGGCAATTTGGCGAGATATTCCCCTTCTAGCCGTAGTAATAGCAGACACTCCGTCCCTTCCAGCATTCTCCTTGATGACTTTTCCCACATTTCGTACATGCCTTATTTCTTTTCTTCAATCCCCCATGGCGATTTCCTATCTGAGTGTTATTGTTGTTGTTGTGATTCTATTTCCTCTTCCCTAAGTTACTTCCTCCACTACTATTTCCTCCCCCGACTTTCTCCTCCACTATTCTTGATCTTCTTTTCGTTGTTGTATTGGCTCAGAGCCTCATTACCTCCTTCCGCGATTATGGCCTTCTCCAATAGTGTAGCGAACGAATCGATTTGGAGTACTGACACCTTGTTTAACAACCATGGTTTTAGTCCTAGTTCAAAACGTCGAGCTTTTCTTTCTTCTGTGTCTACTTGGTGTGCTATAAATTGTGCGAGTTCGTTGAATTTTTCCGCATACTATGCCACCGTTATTTCACCCTGTTTTAGCTCCTGAAACTTAACCTCTATTCTGTTCTGCATGCTCTTCAGAAAGTAATTCTCAAAGAACAATGTCTTGAACCTTTTCCACGATATAAATCCCTCTCCAACACTTTGTTGATTCGCCTGCCACCAAAAGTTCGCTTCTCCCTTCATCATATATGTATCCTTTCTCCATCTCCTTAATCCAAATCTGTGCCACGATAAGATCGGTAGTTGCCCTCAATTCTGAAGGTCCTACACTCCTTAAACCCTTAAAATTTGATACAGGAATATCTTGGGGATTGGGGTGCACGGGTACTTTATTCCTTCCTCGAAAGACTTCACCTATTAAGTTGGCTAATTGTTGCATGGGGTCGACTTGGTCCCTTTCGTTATTGATGGATCCTTCGGGCGTTGGTTGTCTGCATCTGGGTGGGATTTTCTATATCATAAAAGTTGATATTATTATCCCATTATATTCTTTAAATATTTATTTCTAATGCAGCAATTTATATAACACATTTAATAAGAACATTTATATTCATATGCCAAATTACATCACACGTGATCAACCTATAACATACTTCGATAAATGCTATCACATATCCCCTACTACGTCAAAAGGTGGGGAATACTAACATACTACCCCTATAACAAGAAAAGAACTTGGGGTTTACACAAATTATCCCATATCTTACACAAAAGATCAACATTACACATAACAGTACATACATACCTAATTATAACTACTACCACTAGACTCATAACTAATCAATCTCAACCCAGCATCCCGCGCTCTACTGCGCTCCTATACTCTAGTCGTCCCATGAGCACCATCAGATCCTTACTCATAGTGTAACGGGTCTGTCCTTGCTCTGCTTGATAATGGTACACACCATCAATCCATCTGTCCATAGTTATGCAAAATGCATAGCCCATCTTATTCATCTTTCTCCTCTTGCACCTTTCCTCACCTTCTATATCCTCAGCTCTATCACGATCATCCTCCCATAACTCCTCAAAATGGATTATATTCATAACCTCTAACTCTAGTTGTCTCCGCAAGGCCTCCTTCTCGGCCTCTACGCTCAGCTCCCTTTTCTCTGACTGCTCTAGTTTACCCACTAGTTCTACATTTCGAGCAAACAGACGATGCACGAGAGTCCCCAACTGTATACTCGCCTTCTATCATTCCACAATCTTTGTCCTTAGCTCTTGTGTCTTAACATGCCTCTCTCGAGCCTCAGTCTTTAGCTCCTGCATCTCAACCCTCCTCTTCCGAGCCTTAGTCTTTAACTCCTTAACTCTGTCTCCTAGTTTAATGATCCTATCTGCATATTCTCCTAACATCTAATCATTGAATGTGGTCCCATCGTGTTGTAACCCATCTGAGTCTTCCACGGGCTCATCCTTCATATGTTCTTCTTCCAGGTCAGACTCCACTTCAATCTAATCCCCATCGTCAAATTTGGTTGGGGCTACTGCCGAAATGGGTTCAGCGACCAAGGGCGCTTCATACACCACATGTATGTCACATGGTTCCTCCTCCATAACTCTACTGGGTTTTCCTAACTCAGGCATCCTAGAACCACACACATAAATTAACAACCAACAAATGCCTTAGTATCTCAAAATAAATCATAAGTTCATTGTATGGAATGAAGATATATTTATAATGCTACTAACTCTCTAAGAAAACTAAACATTAGTTTTATCTCCTTCTATTCTCTAATTTTATCTAAGGTTATAGCCTAAGGATTCTCATTCCTAAGGTGTATAACCTAAAGCTTTGATACCAACCTGTGACGCCCCCAAATTCAGATACCTGTACCTCGATCTGGTGCTTCACGATCTAATTTATACAACATAGTAATATTAACCAATAGGAGAATAATAGATTAATTTACATTGATATAGTATAAATATTCTCGTCACAAGTCTCACAACCATAACTAACATATTACATAACATTCAATAGTATTAATACAACATTAGAATTAACGTGTATCTTATAAGGACAAAGTTACTCCATAACCTTGCCTTTTCCCATATCCTTGCCTGAAGTCCAACACCGTTCTGCCTTAACTGAATGTTTAAGGAAAGCAAGAATGAGCAACAAATTTGCCCAGAAAAGTACTATAATAATAAGGGTGAACAAATATATATATATAAAGCTCATAATCTCAAGGGTATAATGATAAATGATAGCTCATAAGTTTAAAGAATAATGTTGTGAACAAGAAAATCTCATTAGTCCCAAATCTGTCCTTTGAATTTTAAAAAATGAGTCTTTATAGACCGAAGGATTATTCAAAGAATTCAAAGGTCTCAACATTTCTAAATGGATGAATTTTTTACTATCGAGTAGTCACTATTGACCAAGAACTCCTGCTAGAATTAACAATATTTCACTTGTAATCCAATACAATAAGTACAATAGGTGAACAACCCAAAGTATCCTACGTTATGCATAACATTTAAACATGCTTATTCACGCGTGTGTTGGTTTCCCAACATAATATAATTTCGCCTTCTATGAGGGTTGTTTATCTTAACAGATTTATAAGATTTCTACACCAAAGCAATTGGTTTGGATCTCTTTCAAACACATATTATTAGTCTAGACGAATCAAATGGCATAGATAGCTTTCACAATGCATTTAGGAACAATTTATAAGTTCAACATTTACAACATGATTTCAAGAATATGATTGTCATTTCAAATCGAATTTCAGAGTATGAATAGTTTTCATGACTTTAGATAACACAGAATAATTTTCTTATAAGAGAACAAGTTCAGATATTTGCTCATTATATATAGTTGATATAACGATAATTAGAACTTGCACAATATCCAGGGTTGTGTAATTTAGGGAACTTGCATTCACTATAGAAATCAAATGAAGTTAGAAAACTTACATCACTACTGTTAAAATTTATCTTTAATCTCTCTGTTCGAATATCCTACAGTAATAACATGTCACTCTTGAGTAATCATCGTTAGATATCAGTAATGAACTTAATTGACTTAAATGTGTGACTCATACGGTCTGTTCTATGGTCTATTTAATCATTCAACACTACTTATTGTTAGCAGACTCATTAATATATCAGTCCCAAGGGGTTCCTTAATATCCTTATGACAAAGTGGTTACCTCGGCATCTTTCAGCTTAGGTCAGTGGTATGGTTTACTATTGACAGTCAAATTTATATTTCGACCCTTCTCTTCCATCTGATTTGATCAGCCTTCTGTTGGACATATATTCATTACTTTGGTGAGGGTCGAGAAGTGACTAGGCAACCTAGGGCAAAGTCTGAAGTGCCTAGTCAAATGTCTATGATTCACTAACCCACTCAACCACCTAATAAGACTACCTTACAATTGGTGGATTCTTACCGTAGCCGGTGGAGTTATATTACGATTTTATTCTATGCCCGATGATACTAAGGCAAGGTTTTCTAAGTCTTTAATGAAAGAGTAGTCTTGGTTCGGAGAGCTCAGTCAGCTAAGAAAAAATTCTGAGCTACTCGATTTGGAGTGTTCCGTCGAAGAAGATTACGACTTGTTGTAGAACTAGTGTTTGGTACTGCAACCGAACTCCAGTTATAATTTAATGCCTTCTGGATAAGGAGTCTGGTCCTATAACTTTTGGGACTTGACTTTGGATAAGCTTATAACTAGGATGTAAGATACTTGTTTAGGAAGTACGGTCTGATGAAGGGTCTAGTATGGAACAATCCCATAGTAAGCATAATGTTAGGTTTGTAAGATTCATGAACACAATCAAAGTAGCGAAATCGTGAAAAATTAGGGTTTTAAAATTTTACAAACCATATACCTGAATCATTCTTTATGCACAATTATTAATTAAACGAAAGAGATGAAGAATAAGATTCATACCCTTGTAGAAATTAGCTTCCTCAAGTACGAGTTTAACTCCAAATCCTTTGTACTTTCCTTGAATTTATCGGGTTAGATTCCTTCCTTTGATAACCGTTAGCCACCCAGGTGTTTGGCCCCTAGAGGTGATCCACCAAGGAATAATCTTTACTCAAGAAGATGGGTGTTTGGCAAAACTTTAGTTTCTATCTCTATAAAAAAAAGTGTACTCTCCCAACTCTTGGAATTCTCATAAGCCTTTAATCAAAATAAGACTTCTCTTATTTATACATGTAGGCAACCCTCCTAAACCATTTAGGATTAGGGATTTATTTTAATTAATTAAACTCTTTAAATTAATTAGGCTTCCTAATCTTATTAAGAATTAATTAAACTCTTTTAATTAATTTGTGTCCTAATCTTATTAGGAATATGAGAGAGTACTATTATTAATTAATTCTCAAACTTCTTTAGGAATTAAATAGTAATAATAATAATAAGACTCCTCTTATTAATTTATATTTAATATTTTCAAAATATTAAATAATAATTATTAAGCTATTTAATTTATTATATCACCATAGATTAAATTAAATACACTTAACTTATTATTACGATTATGCCATTTACTTCTTAAATAAATAATTTTCTTTTATGGTGTGACCCTTTAGGTTCACCATATTAAACCGGTTGTGAACAAATCAATTAGAACAATTCTAATCTTATTTAAATAAATAAATTAAACTATTTAATTAATTTAAATAAATAATATTTATTCTGCAATAAGGGTAAGCCCCCTTAGCGATTAATTACTTTCCAGATAATATAGATTTCAATATTAATCATAAAAAAAACTTTGAGTTAATAGTTACTATACAATTAATTACTTTCAACATACAATGCCCCAATTAAATATAAGATATGGAATTACTATCAAATCATATTTTATTTAATCATATGTATTTCGATCCTTAAATGCACAACTCCAAATAATACAAATTAGAAACTCCTTTCTAATTTCATTCCACATTGGCCAATGATTCATGAGTTGTCATTTATCGAATCACATAAGATATTCTCTCATTTTTACTAGAAACGGTAGATTCTTTATTGATCATTCATTATCTCCACGTTATCAGCCCTTCTGCCCGGCACACGTTACAATTGATGGGACTCGATTCCGATATACGGAGCTTGAGTTATCAGCCCGTCTGCCTAACTTACGCAAACTTAGAACAATAGTCAAAAAAGAGACCAAAACCCGCCTCGGTCATCGAAACAACACGCAAACACAGACATAACACCGCATAGCCATTAGGCACGTGTTACAACTGACGGGACTCGATCCTGATATACTGAGCCCAAGTTACCAGCCCGTCTGCCTAACTTTACGCAAACTTAGAGCAATAGTCAAAAAAGAGACCAAAACTTGCCTCATTCATTGAAACGACACGTAAACACAGACATAGTACCGCGTAGGCATTAGGTATGCGTTACAACTGACGGGACTCGATTCTGATATACGGAGCCCAAGTTATCAGCCTGTCTGCCTTATTTACGCAAACTTAGAGTAATAGTCAAAAAAGAGACCAAAACCCGCCACGGTCATCGAAAGGACACGTAAACACAGGCATAGTACTACGAAGGCATTAGGCATGCGTTACAACTGACGGGACTCGATTCCGGTATACAGAGCCCGAGTTATCAGCCCGTCTGCCTAACTTGCGCAAACTTAAAATAATAGTCGAAAAAGAGACCAAAACCTGCCTCGATGATCGAAACGACATGTAAACACATACGTAGCACCGTGTAGGCATTAGGCATGCCCTACAACTGACGGGACTCGATTCCGATATACGAAGCTCGTATTCCTAACTTACGCAAACTTAGAATAATAGTCAAAAAAGAGACCAAAACCTACCTCAGTTATTGAAATGACACGCAAACACATACAATAGCACCGCATAGGCATTTGGCAGGCGTTACAACTGACGGGACTCAATTCTGATATGCGAACCCCGAGTTATCAGCCCGTCTGCCTAACTTACGCAAAATTAGAACAATAGTCGAAAAAGAGGCCAAAACCCACCTCGGTCATAGAAATGATACGCAAACACTAACAATAGCACCTCATAGGCATTAGGCATGCATTACAACTGACGGGACTCGATTCTGATATACGGATCCCGAGTTATCAGCCTGTCTGCCTAACTTACACAAACTTAGAATAATAGTTAAAAAAAGACCAAAACCCGCCTCGGTTATCAAAACAACACGTAAACACAGATATAGCACCACGTAGGCATTAGACACGTGTTAAAACTGACAGGACTCGATTCCGATATATGGAGCCCGTGTTATCAGCCCGTCTGTCTAATTTGTTATAACTTGAAGAACACAAACTAAAATAATATAAATATGTTCTCATTTCGACTTTCTTATTAATATTTTAATTTTGTAGGGTCTTGTTGACGAGTCTTATGGAGGTGGAGGTGGAGGCACAGGCGATGGGACTGGCGAAGGGACCGGCAGTGGGATCGACGACGGGATCGGCGACAGGACCGACGACGGTACCAGCGGTGGGACCGGCGGTGGGACCGACGGTCATGATACTGTCACTACTCCTGATTTATGTTGTAGTTGGTTTATGACATATATTTTGAGTTTCATGTATGTATGATGTACAATTTTTGATCGAGTTATACAGACGGCCATTTTTGATCTATATATTTGATTTGGATTACTATTTAATTGTTAGGATAATTTTGTATGATATTTGATTGTTATTTGATGGTTTTTTTTGTTTATAACAGGTTATATGTATATATTTGTAAATGAACAGGGAAAATTTGTAATTTTAAAAATAAAATCAAAAAAAATATAGTCATTACCGACGGGGGCACTGACGATGGGGTTGCCGTCGCCAATAACGTTTAGCGACAGGCATGGTGACAAGCATTTAATTATTTGAAAAAAATTTAAAGAGATCATTACCGACGGCACAAAGTCATAGCCGACGGCCCAGCCGTCGCCAATTAGTGCGGCTTAAAAAAATGGGGTCCTATTGCCGACAACTTCCCCGTCGCCCGCGCCGTCATGAAAGAGTATCCGCCATTGCCAGTGAGCCCCGTCGCCAATGAGAATGTTGCCGACGGCCAACGATGGGGACCAGGGGCGACGACCTGAGCGGCGACGGGAATGACGACGGTCAGTGCAATCGCTAATGACCTCAATGCCGACGGTAGGGTAGCCATTGGCGACGGCAGTGCCCGTCATCAATGACTGTTTTTTTTTGTAGTGATATAACTTATTACACCCAAGCATACCCTTTGATATACCCTTAGGGTATTAAGGGACATGTCAAAGCATAACTCCTCTTATTAATTTATATTTAATATTTTCAAAATATTAAATAATATTTATTAAGCTATTTAATTTATTATATCACCATAGATAAAATTAAATGCACTAAACTTATTATTACGATTATGCCATTTACTTCTTAAATACATATTTTCCTTTTATGGTGTGACCCTTTAGGTTCACCATATTAAATCGGTTGTGAATAAACCAATTAGAACAATTATAATCTTATTTAAATAAAGAAATTAAACATTTAATTAATTTAAATAAATAATATTTATTCTACAATAAGGGTAAGCCCCCTTAGCGATTAATGACTTTCCAGATAATATAAATTTCAACATTAATCATAAAAGAAACTTTGAGTTAATAATTATCGTACAATTAATTACTTCCAACATACAATGTCCCAATTAAATATAAGACATGGAATTATAATGAAGTCATATTTTATTTAATTATATGTATTTCGATCCTTAAATGCACAACTCCAAATAATGCAAATTAGAAACTATTTTTTAATTTCATTCCACATTGGCCAATGATTCCTGAGTTGTCATTTATCGAATCACATGAGATATTCTCTCATTTTTACTAGAAGCGGTAGATTTTTTATTGATCATTCATTAGCTCCACATATAACTTATTACACCCAAGCATACCCTTTGATATACCCTTAGGGTATTAAGGGATATGTCAAAGTATAACTCGTCATACACAAAATACTATGATGATCTCAAGTCTAAGGATTACTTATACTACTATCACTAGAGCAATTCCTATTGATAGGCAAGTAAAACTCCATTAGGTATTCCTCAGCGAGCCACATTCAATGAACTTATTCTCCAATAAGCACCTACATACTTGCTTTAGTGTCTCCACAAAAATGATCATAAGATCAATCATCCTCATCCAATGAGCAAGCAACGTATGTACTAATGTATCCGGATTCACTAATCCTCTTTTTAGTAATCTAACAATTGAAAATGATTTTAGTTTTTAAGCTGTCTAAGAATTTAGATCTCATTAGAATGATCATCGTCATGATTCTAAAAATATTGCTTAAAACTATGGCTTTATCACATTGAATATAATAGCACCATGTTGATAAATTAAATGCCTTTAATTAAATAATATTTTATTAATAAATGAATAAGATTGTTATAAAGTATATGCTTTATCATCAAACATGATTGGCTTATGTGCATACTACTTTCAATCTCCCATTTGCACTAAAGCCAATCGACATAGTATCTCATACTCTTCTTCTCTAAGTGAAGATCATCCTGCTGTTGGATAAGCTTCAATAAATGGATATTTAATATTGTTCTTGAAACTCCATTATCTCTATAGTGACTTCTCCTCTTTCAATGATTCATCGAATCAAATTAGTGTCGCAACACATTTTTGGATCCAAGATGAGATTTAAGAACTATTCTTAGTTCTGTAATAAATTTTTCATCCGAAATATCAACTTGCAGCTTCATTTATAGTTATATACTTTGTCTTTGTCAATAAACAAGTAACTCTTTGCTGTTTGTAACCTTTTCAATTCACTGCACCACCTTTCAAGGTAACACTTTACCCTAAAGTGGATTTGTTATCGTCTTGGTAAGTCTGAAAAACTTGAGTCTGTTTTGTCTTCTAGTTTTAAGTCAGACCCACCATAAATCAAGACGGCATCTTTAGTGTCGTTTAAGTACTTTAATATTTTTTTCACTGTCTTACAACGATCTTCTCTAAAATATGACCGATCAACATGTTGCTTCGTTTCGGTGTTAACAAATCAGATACAAACGCGTGCAAGTATACACGGTCGACAAGTAATATATGATAAATCAAGATCGTTCCCACGGAGAAAAGAAGTTGTGTTTAAACTATCATGCAACAATTCTATAGCTATTTTTGGCTGCTCAAACGAGTATCAAAGTGTGAATTAATGTCTAAAATAATTGTAAACTAAAATTAACTAATTAATAGACGACAGATTAAAATGGGAGAAGAATGGGATCCTAACTTCACTCATTACGTCATCCAGTCTATACACATCATGTTATGCTAATCAATTATTACAGAATGCTAGTCGAGAGCATGAAAGCGAGAAATGGTTATCTTTCAATATACCAAGTCCATATCATATAAAATCTACAAAAGAGATAGAATTTATATAAACATCAATAAAACCTAAATCACTATATGTCTATGTGACTTACAAGCAATATTGATTAAAGTGCAGGCTCTCAATTGACTACATATGGTAAGCTGGTATATGCCATGCAAATTTTATGAACATATACTGGCATGGCCAAATCTAAGTTGGTATTTCCTCTTTCAATTCCATACAAACTATTACGGTAGATGGAGATCAAGCATTTATTCAATCAGTACAACCAAGCTAGGCATTTAATACACAATCAATTACATATAACAAAGAGGTATATCGAACTAGATTAAACAATAAGATCCATTAGAATCCCATAATGGTATTTAGTTCATCTCTAAACCAATAACCATTATGGGATTTGATCTAAGCATTGAAAATCAAAATAAGAGTAAAAGGATAAAGAGATCATGAGAATACAAATCTGATATTCCTCTGTCCACAATAAGCTTCCAAGCTCCAGTTTAGATCACAATCAATCCAAGTATAAACCCTAGAAATGGAAATCTACTTAGAACTAGAAGATAAAAGAAGTGAAGCTCCCAACCCTCTCTAGCTCTCTCAACCCTAGAATAGTAAAATAAAACTGAAATATGAATACTGAATCTTCATCCTTTGCAAAATACACCCATATATGGCATACATGCTCAGCAGAAAAATTAACTAAAAAGTTAATTTTTTTTGCTATCAATCTTGACCGGCGCGGCCGTGCGGCCCCGTATTGCATTTGGGGCGCGGGTGCACACTTGTCAAAAGTGCTCTCTGGAGTCTGCAACTCAGCGCGGGAGCGCCATATTTAGCCTTCATGCCTGCGCGGCTACGCGGACCTGCAATTTTGTGATGGCTTTGCTGGTGCATTGCTGGTTTCCTTGTTGCTCTTTGCTGCTTCTTTCTTGCTTCTTTCTCCTTCACCTCTTGCTGCTTTTAGACCACTTGCACATGCCTTAACTTGTCTCCTCATGCCAAGTCCATCTTCATACCATTAGGCACTCTCCAACTTATCTTTAACCATTCCCATGCCAAAACCATGTCATTTCTTGCCAATTCTTGCTAATTATTTGTAGAAAGAGTTTCCTTACTAAAATCTATAAAATAAAGGTAAAACACATTAAAAGACACTAAAATACTTGAGATTAAGCCATAATCCTAGCAAGTTGATAGATAATAAGTAGGTATAAAACCTACTTATCAAATACCCCCAAACTTGAACTATTGCTTGCCCTCAAGCAACAAACACAAATGCAAACTACATATTATGCACTATACTAAAGTGAAAATGAATCCCAAAATTTCAGCCATGATGTGAATTCCAATAAAATGTGCCTCAGAGAAATAACAAGAACTATGAACTAAGTGTCAACCAAAGCTACAGTCATAAAGACATACAATTCGAAAATCACAACATGTTGCTAGGATGTAGTATGTGTGCTATATCACAAATAAGCTTTATAGAGGCAAAGATTCCACATGCTATACTTCTAAGGAAGGCAAACTGAGGTTTTAAGTCAAGAATTTTTCATATTTATAAAACAACGACTAATCTAACACATTAATATAAACTAAGGTTCAACAAGGGTTTATTATTCTTTTATTCACACACGTGGACGATATTCACACTTTTCCATGGTTACATCCGACTGTGCAATACTAAGCCCTCTTAGGCTTTTCAGTGATACCCATTTATCGAGCTTTTGACCAACGACTCCCAAACCATAAAGGTCTTAGGGCGCTAGGTGCAGAGACAATCCCTAGGGCTTACTTGCTCGAGTATCAAAGGCCACAAGACTTAGCTAGCCAATGTGTTTATTCTATTTTTTTCTTTTTCTCAATTTGTTTTATTTTCTTTTTCTTTTTCTTTTCTTTTTAGCATGCATACCCTATGTTTTCCCCCAAACTTGCACCTCTGTGTCATTAAGGCCATTATTCATTTTCTTAAATAATTCTATTAAAAATAATTTTTTCCCCTCAGAAGACAAACATGTACTAATCTAACCAACAACCAATAATAACAATACCGTGCTATCCGATAACATCAAAGCAACATGCATAGATTACATCATGTATAACGTTTTAACTAAGCTTAAATTATCCACTGAGTTCAAAAATCTATCATATTTCAATGTCATCATTGGCCAGACTGGAATTCAGCATGCTAAAAACATGGGATTATATTTTGCAATGCAACTAAACACATACTAACTAAACAAAACAAAACAGAATTTTTTTTATGCAAAATACTAAAATGCAGCTACTATTCAACCTAACATGCAATAAACTATATGTAACTATACTAATTTTTTTTTGTGCTTCGTTGAGTTTTTGTGCAGTGTTTGTTTAGCTAACTTATATTGATGACTTGTTAAGTGTAAAAGACAATGAGATAACATATTGTTGATATATTTAAGATGACTTGATGTCTTATATAAATATATTATATGTGTACGTGCGTATTACTTTCATAAGGTACGCATGATAGTTTAAAGCGTTATAAGCTTGTGAAGTGTATGTTGTTAGTATAGACTCACGTATGTGGCTAGTTAGCAACTTATGTTGTAAATCACGTTGTAACTTAAGTAAGAAGTTCAGCGATGTTAACGTAACAATCGTGCACTAATTGATATTATAAAAATAATATAATATATAGGGTAATTATGGAAGTGGTTTGTAATTATAAAGTGTAGCTTGCGCTTGAGGAAAGTTCTCTAATCCTTACTATTTACTTGAGCAAGTTTTCTAATCCTTATTCTTTTATGTTAAGTAAGTTTCCTAAGACCTTTCTTTTATGTTTATGCGAGCTTTCTCATTAAATCTTTTCATTGTGCAAGTTCTCTAACCCTTGCTCAATAAATCATGCAAGTCTATTTTCGATTCTTAACTTGTTATGTATTATACAAGTTATATTGTGTTCTAATGTTCATAATGCACAAGTATTGAAGTTATTGTCATAATGATGTGATCTTGACTTCATTGTTCAAGCGAGATCCACCAATCTTTCGAATGCTTTAAGTTATTCCAAAGCATGTCTAGTTATTATAAAATCTATTGTTATATCTTACAATTGATTCATAGTTCTTATATTATCTAACTGATAAAGTATCGTGAGTCTATTCAACTACTCCTTAGTTAATGATAGTTGAAACTCCAATTTCCTTTTAGCTATCCAAATCAAACTTTCTTTGGTGCGAACTTGTATTCAAATACTGAGATGATTAACCCTATTTGTTAGGGGAGGTTACTACGCGAAAGCATTAAATGTTTGTGCACAATATATGGTACGACGGGCTGATCCCCCTAAGTACGAGTTAAAGGTTCATAGTCTCAATGACTGTTAAAGGTTTTAAATAGAAATATTTATAACCTAAGACATAGTTCAAGGTCGTATGACCCTCAGATAAATTCTATATTCGAATTTTAAATATGATGAAAGAATTATTATTCAATTCTTTATTTTGACGAAAGTAAAGTTATTTAAACTCTTTTTGGAAGTTATTCGGTTATGTCATATCATTGTTATATTTCAAGTGAGCTTTTGTTTGCTCACTCTTGCACATTTTATAACCTCTTGCAGTTAAACCCGAGAATGTTGACGTACCGTCAACCAGTAAAGGGAAAGGAAAGATGAGCAAGTTAAGACTTGTTGTCTTCAATCTTGATTGTAATAAGACTAGTTTATGAAATTTTATTTCTGCACTAATTTGTTATGTTAAGGTTAGCAAACCTGGGATAATTTTAGATTAAAATTGTAATCCTTTTTCATAAGGAAGATTTTATTTATTGATGAGGTTGTAATTTATTTTACATTCCTATTTATTGGGTAGATGTATGTTTTGTTTAGATAGTGAACACCAAATCGCGTGGAAATGAAGAACCTGGATTTGGGGGTGTCACAGCTAATCCCCTTGATGTCAGTTATGGTCCACCCAATAGCTGATTTGAACTCTCTTAGAACTCGCAACAACTTGCTCTCCTAACAGGATGATAGAGCGAAAGCGATGATAACCAACAACGTGGAAGATTCTCCCAGATATGCATATCTTAAATGATCAGGAAGAGGTTTAAGGTCAAGTGTGGGAGCCACCTCAAGAGAATGCTTTAGTCGCACTGATGACTCCCCGATATGTCCGAGTGGTTCGATGAGAATCTTAAATTTTCTCATCTGAGTTACCGTGTTCAAAATCTGTGTATACTCCACCACATCAGTATCCTCCTAGTCAGAGTCTCCTAGTAGAGCACTCTCTAATGGATCCATGCTCATCAATTTTTTAGTCTCCTCATGCAGTACCCTGTCGACCATATCAACTTTGAAGCATTCTTCTTCAGCTGTGGGAAACTTCATAGCTTTGAAGACGTTGAACGTGACCTTTTGGTCCTGAACCCTCATATTCAGTTCTCCCTTCTGTACATCTATGAGTGTTCGCCTAGTAGCTAAAAACGGTCTCCCAAGAATGATTGGTATGTTTTTATCCTCTTTGAAATTCAGAATGATAAAGTCCGCAGGTAATATAAACTTATCTACCTTCACTAACACGTCTTCTATGATAAATCTTAGGTAAGTGATGGACATATTGGCTAGCTGTAATGATATACTGGTCGGCTTAGGAGCCGACAATCCCAATTGAGTGAATACTGATAGAGGCATCATGTTTATACTTGCCCCCAAGTCGCATAAGCACTTATTGAAGGATAACTTCCCAATAGAGCATGGTAGCGTAAAACTCCCTGGATCCTTGAGCTTTGGAGGTAGTTTTCTTTGTAAGACTGCACTACATTCCATTGTCAAGGCCACTGTTTCAGAGTCCTCTAGCTTCTTCTTCCTCGACAAGATTTCCTTGATAAACTTCGCGTAGCTCGGCATTTGCTCCAAAGCTTCGGCGAAGGGTATGTTGATTTGTAATTTCTTGAACACCTCCAAAAACTTCGCGAATTGTGTGTCTAGTCTCTGCTTCTAAATTCTCTGTGGATATGGTGCAGGAGGGTAGATCATTTGTGGTGTAGTATTGATTTTCTCAGTGGATATCTCCTTTTTCTGAATCAACGGCATTGCCCTCATCTTTCCCATCACTCAAAACTGTCTCAGCATTTTTTGCACATGGGCGCGCCCGCGCCACGTTTTGTTCTTCCTGGGGCGCGGCCGCGCCAGCCTCCAGATTTTCCAGTTGCTTCCCTAATCTCAAAGTAATGGCTTGACATTGTCCCTTGCCATCCCGTCTTCCTGGATTTACTTCAGTACTGCTCGGTAGAGTCCCTTGCGGTCTGTTAAGGACTACATTGGCAATATGGTCTATTTGTTTCTCTAATGTTTTAAGAGACACTGCTTGGCTCTTAACCATCAACTTGAGTTCTTTTATCTCAGCTCTCTCCTCTGATTGTGGACTATGAGCTGGATTGTGTTGATGTTGATGAAATTCGGGAGGATGTGACTGTCTAGGGGCATACTGTTGTTGAGACTGTTGTGGCTGAGCTTTTTGTTGTTGGTATGGTTTGTATTGAGACTGTTAAGCACTTTGGTATGGTTGTTGTTTAGGAGGTTGGTATTGAGATTGTTGAGGCTGTTGAGCATTTTGGTTGTTACTCCAATTAAAATTAGGATGGTTTCTATTGCTTGGATGGTAGGAGTTCGAAAATTAATTTTGAGGCTTTTGACAGTTGCTGACGAACTAAACCGACTCTGTAGTGATTGCACATTATTCTGTCGGGTGTGATCCGACACACCGCTCACGTACAAAAGCAACTTGTTAAACTCTATTTTCAGCCATAGAGTCAATCTTCTTTTACATCATCGCCACTTGAGCTGAAAGGGCTGTGACGGCATCCACATCCAAGACCACTGCCACTTTTGGTTACGACATTCTAGAGGTCAGATTCTGGTATTCATTAGCCACCATGGTCTCAATTAAGTCATACGTTGTTTCATAGCTCTTGGCCCATAGAGCTCCTCCTGATGCGGCATCAATGATTGGCCTTGACTTCCATCCCAAACCATTATAAAACGAGCTGATCACCATCAATTCTGGCATTCCGTGATGCAGACATTTCCTTAGCATCTCTTTGTATCGTTCCCAGGACTCATATAAAGATTCCCCCTGTTGTTGTGCAAACTGAGACAGGGCACTCCTCATCTGAGCAGTCTTAGCCATGGGAAAGAATTTGGTGAGAAACTTCTGTGCTAAGTCCTCCCACGTAGTGATTGAGCCCGAGGGTAGTGAACGCAACCAACTCTGTGCTTTATCCCTCAAGGTAAATAGAAATAGTCAAAGCTTTATCGCATCATCCGTCACATTGTTATATTTGAATGTGTCGCATATCTCAATAAAATTCAGAATATACTCATTAGGATCTTCTGTAGCTGCACCCCCAAACTGGACTGTCTTCTGAACCATCTGAATTGTCCTTGGTTTGATCTCAAAAGTGTTTGCGGCTATCGCTGGCCTGACTATACTGGATTGTAAATCATTGATCTTTGGCATTGAGTACTACCACAATGCTCTATTTTTGGCTCTTTATTCTTCAGCTACCATTTCTACCAACTGTTTAGGTTCCTCTCGTGTGTTAGTAGTTCTTGTGTTCGCTCTCCAAGCTCTACCGTTGATGTTTTCTTGTAGAGGAAGCAACGCAGAATTCGTGGACCGAGTGTGCATAAACTAAACACAAGTACCTGAATCACAAATAAAAGTAAAATAAAAATGAGATAAGAAGTTAATTGTTTAAGTCAGACAAATCAAACAAAATTGATGTCAATAGTGCTAAAAATAACAACTATTCTCCGATAACGACGCCAAAAACTTGTTGCTCCATTTCGGTGTTAACAAAAACAGATACAAACGCGTGCAAGTATACACGGTTAACAAGTAATATATGATAAATCAAGATCGTTCCAACGAAAAAAGAAGTTATATTTAAACTATCATGCAACAGTTCTATAGCTATTTTTGGCTGCTCAAATGAGTATCAAAGTGTGAATTATTGTCTAAAATGATTGTAAACTAAAAATATCTAATTAATAGACGACGGATTCAAATGGGAGAAGAATGGGATCCTAACTTCACTCATTATGTCATCCAGTATATACACCTCATGTTTTGCTAATCAATTAATACAGAATGCTAGTCGAGAGCACGGAAGCGAGAAATGGTTTTCTTTTAATATACCAATTCCATATCCTATAAAATCCACAAAAGAGATACAATTCATATAAACATCAGTAAAACCTAAATCACTAAATGTCTGTGTGACTTACAAGAAATATTAATTTAAGTGCAAGTTTTCAATTGACTACATATGGTAAGCCGGTATATGCCTATCCGGATTGCGAATCACAAAATTCATCGCATGCAAATTTTATGAACATATGCTAGCATGGCCAAATATAAGTTGGTATTTCCTTCTTTAATTCCATACAAACTATTACGGTAGATGGTGATCAAGCATCTATTAAATCAATACAACCAAGCTAGGTATTCACTACACAATCAATTACACATAACAAAGAGGTATATCGAACTAGATTAAACAATAAGATCCATTAGAATCCCATAATGGTATTTAGTTCATCTCTGAACCAATAACTATTATGGGATTTGATCTAAGCATTGAAAATACAAAATGAGTGCAAAGGGATAAAGAGATTATGAGAATGCAAATCTGATACTCTTCTGTCCATAATAAGCTTCCAAGCTCTAGTTCATATCACAATCATACCAAGTATAAACCCTAGAAATGGAAATCTACTTAGAACTAGAAGATAAAAGAAGTGAAGCTCCCAACCCTTTCTAGCTCTCTCAATCCTATATATGCAAAGTCCATATCTCTCAATCCTAGCCCTCCTCACATCACAACCTGCAAACCCCTCTGTCTCCTATACGAATCCTCCTTCTCCTTCTACCAATCTCTATAAACCTACCCTAGCCAGAGCCATCATATCATTCCATTACACTTAAAGCAATAGAGTTAGGGTTCAGAAGTTAGGGTTTGGAAAATTTATAGAGTTTCAGAGACTACTTTGGGGTTGTTCTTTGGATTCAGTAATTTGGGTTTGTCAATCAGTTTGCAGAGGTATAAGTTTGGGGGTTAGTCTTCTCCATCCATCATCTAGGGTTTGCACAGTAATTTGTCTGAAATTATCAATAGGGCCAAAGCGAGCACGTTCTGCCACTACCGCATCGCCCGCTCAAAGTAGTCAGAGATAATACACTGTGGATTTGACTGGGTTCATCAGCCTTAAGGCACAACTGGATTATTATCAGATTGCGGCTAAGTCAATCTTAAAAGAGCGGGGTCTGAAATCAGCAAATGAGGATGGCTAATTGCTTGCCATGATCCTAAAGATGAGTTGGCAAGGGGTTTGTGCAACACCGCCTCATGTCCTGTTGGCTATTGTTTGTGAATTTTATGCCAACGCCAAGGAGACGCAGAGTGGGTAGAAACGTTGACTATCGTCTGGCGACGATCTGTGAGGTGTTTAACTTGCCTTTAAACCCGGCTGATCAAGTGATTTGGGTCAAGGCAGAGCATTTTAAGATTGACTTGGACCAGTTGCTTATTAATCTATGTGCGCCAGGAAAAAATGTGAAGTATAGGCACGACACAGATAAGCCCACCATTCCCCCCCCCCCCCCTCCGCTCTGAATAAATACTCCAAGGCATGGGATCTGTTCTTATGTGAAAATTTGATGCCATCCACTCACCAGCACGAGATTACGGTCGAGAAGGCTATCATTCTTTGGGGGACCATCACTCGGAAGAATATTAATGTTGACCATTTTCTCCATCAGAACATGTTGCGCTTAATGAAAGGCAGTACCACTGGGGCAATTCCACACGTATCAGTGGTGGCTCATCTCTGTTCTGAGGCAGGCATTGAATGGGAGGATGAATAGGTCCAGATGCCGAGTGGAGGACATCAATCACACGACAATTAAGAAGTTTGACAATTGGACTGGTGGCACATCACACCCGCGAGGAAAAAGGTTCATCCTGCCGACTCTTTCAGCAGTTCCCCCACCGCAGCCATCATCAATAGCCGATCCTTCCACCGCCAGTACAGGGCCGCAGGATCGCCAGATTAGGCGATTGGAGAGGAGGATGGACTCTTTGCATGGAAATTTCTCTACTTTTGCTGATGGACTGATTCGAGCCCTGGGAGAAGCCTTTGCACAGCACGGTACGCTAGTAGATTGGCCTGTTTTTGGTTCTGCCATGCCATACCCATCGCCAGATTCACCACCCGAGGAGGGTGGTCATGCCAATAATTAGGGGAGTTTTTTTACCCTTTACTTCCAATGCGGACATTGAAAATTTTAAGTTTGGGGGTATTGGGTGTAGTTAGTAGTGTAGTTGCATATAGTTTATTACATGTTAGGTTGCATAGTAGCTGCATTTTAGTATTTTGCATAATTTTTTTTTGTTTTGTTTTGTTTAGTTAGTATGTGTTTAGTTGCATTACATAACATAATCCCATGTTTTTAGCCTATTCAATTCCAGTTTGGCCAATGATGACATTAAAATATGATAGATTTTTGAACTCAGTGGATAGTTTAAGCTTAGTTATAACGTTATACATGATGTAATCTATGCATGTTGCTTTTATGTTACCGGATAGTACGATAATGTTATTATCTGCTTGTTGGTTAGATTAGTTCATGTTTGTCTTCTGAGAGGAAAATTTTATTTTTAATGATAGAATTGTTTAAGAAAATGAATAATGGCCTTAATGACACAGAGGTGTAAGTTTGGGGGAAAACATAGGGTATGCATACTTAAAAGAAAAGAAAAAGAAAAAGAAAAGAAAATAAATTAAGAAAAAGAAAAAAATAGAATAAGCACCTTGGCTAGCTAAGTCTTGTAGCCTTTGATACTCGAGCAAGTAAGCCCTAGGGGATTGTCTCTGCACCCAGCGCCCTAAGGCCTTTATGGTTTGGGAGTCGTTGGTTGAAAGCTCGATAAATGGGTATCATTGAAAAGTCTAAGAGGGCTTAGTATTGCAGAGTCGGGTGTAACCACGGGAAAGTGCAAATATCGCCCTCATATGTGAATAAAAGCATAATAAATCCTTGTTGAACCTTAGCTTATATCAATATGTTAGATTGGTCGTTGTTTAATATATATGAAAATTTTTTAACTTAAAACCTCAGTTTTCCTTCCTTAGAAGTATAGCATGTGGAATCTTTGCCACTATCAAGCTTATTTGTGATATAGCACACACACAATACATCCTAGCAACATGTTGTGATTTCCGGATTGTATATCTTTATGACTGTAGCTTGGGTTGATACTTTGTTCATAGTTCTTGTTATTTCTTTAAGGCACATTTTATTGGAATTCACATTATGGCTAAAATTTTGGGATACATTTTCACGTTAGTATAGTTCATAGCATGTAGTTTGCATTTGTGTTTGTTGTTTGAGGGCAATCAATAGTTCATGTTTGGGGGTATTTGATAAGTAGGTTTTGTAATATCCGAGATTATTATGTCATTTAACAATTATCAATAAACGAATTTATGTGAAATTCTTGTGTGTTTTCTTTTATTAGATGTATATATGTTATACATACATGTGTTATTTGCGTATATGTGATGAGAGTATTTAAATGGTTGGTTCAGTTTAATTCAACTATTTAAATTGGTTAAGTATGGAATTAATTTTATTAATTTCGTGGGATGGCTTTAAAGCACGATTTTGAGTTTGGAGAGGAATTTAGAGACGCGGACTGCGTATTTGAGTCCAGAACGTCAAAATTAGTCAGGATAGACTATAACCACGAAAATGTGTCACGGTTGACTTTTTGGTCAAAGTCAACCAGTTGACTTTTTCGGGTAAAAAGTCAACCACGAATTTTGGAGGTGAATTTGACAAAACGGATAGTCCCATGACGTCCGGGAGGTCGATTTTAGTAGGAATCGATATAAGTATCGCAACGTTCGGCTACGGAGGGCAAAATGGTCAAAATGATTATTTAATTGATTATAATATTATTTTAATATGTTGATCAGCAGCTGGAGTGGGCCCACATGACAACTGATTTGGGAGAAGGGAGTATACGTTTTAGAAGATTTAGAGAGGAAGGGAGTTACAATCCTTTACACCCACAAACTCATCCATTCTCTAACTCCTCTTTTCATTTTAATATTAGTTAATCATGAAATATGTGTATAACCGTTATGAGAACATGGAGGGGCTGATGATATCAGCCTCTATCAAGCTATATCAAGCTCTATTTATACTCTCCACCCAAAACACTACCTCTTTTGCTAAAAACTTCATTCCGTGAGAGAAATTGAGAGTAATAGTTAGTGTGGAGTTATTCTGGAAATTTGCAAAGACTAAGCAAGCAAGGAGGGAAGCATTCTCGGATTCCTTGATCAGAGAATAGCGTTCAAGGTAAGAATACGAACTTATATTATGTTCTTAACGAAATAGCGAAGAAAATGCATGTATAATTATGGGAAATGTTTCGTTGTGGTTTCGTGATACCATGTTAGTGTGTAATACTGATATATGGGTGTTAAGAACGAAAGTTCTGGTCTAATCATGTTTCAAATTTCGTAGAGAATCGTAGAATTCATGTATGCATGCTAACTATTCGATAAAATGCCTCTTAGATGTCAATTTGTTCAAAACATGAAAAGTTAATGAGTTTGATTATTGTAACATGTGTATATGTGTTAGTAGAGGTGATCTGGACAGTAGCAACTAGTTCCTTGCATGCTAGAATCAAAATCATGAATTTTTGTCAAAATGGGTTAACTTATAATCTATGACGTTTTGGGTTTTTCGGAGCCTTGGAATCATAGCTTCTGTGACTCGTTGGTTGTATGTGTTAATTTTGTAAAATACTATGTAGTATGATGTCTCACCTAACCAATTTTCAAAAGAAACGGAGTTCAATGAGCAAGTTATGAATTTCGTAAGCAAGCATGTTGGTATAAAAATCTGCAGAATTCTGGGAATTTCCAGAAATTTTCTAAGTCTGGAAGGCAGTCTGGCACGTTTATCTAGACTGCTGGATCGAGGTCTTAACATGTTAGTTTCATGTATGTTGTATTTTTGTAAAATACTGTGATGTATGGAGTGTATGGTGTCCAAATATCATGGTCATACAACTTGTAAACAAGTGGGAAATAAATCAGGAAGTAGGTTGTTCGGCAGGGAAAAAAAACTTTTCTGGGCATGAAGAGCAGCGCAGCTGCGCCGTTCATACGACTTAACGCTGCGTAGCTGCGCCACTCAAAGTTGGAGTCCGGGTTTGCCAGGTAGCGCAGCTGCGCCGGTAACATGGCTTGAGGCTGCGCAGCTGAGCCGGTTCGGGTCGGTCCGGGTCAAGTCTGATCCAGGTCGGGTCGGGTCAGAAAAATTTCCAGAAACTTTATTTTCCCCGATTTTTATATTTAACCCCTGGACCTATAAGTTGCAACCTGTTTATGTAATTGAATGGTATTGTGTAATTGAATTACATTGTTAATTGATTACATGTTAGATGATAATCCAATTGAGATAAAAGGAAACCATTATATTTCAGAGTCGTGTTCGAGAACCTAATTGCTTAACGTGATACATATGAATAGGTTATGTGAAGAGCTAGTAGATAGCGTTAATTGTAGCAGGCGTATCAAGCAAGTTTCCTAACCCTAATTTCTATTGGGTATTTATTCAATCCTTACTCATTTTTATCGCAGTAAGGGTAAGTAATGGACTTGTGCTAGCTATTTATTCGTGCAAGTTCCTTTATTATGAGGTTATACAACTTCAACTATCTTGCAAGCTTATCGATGATTACTCAGTTATTATTGTAACAGCTATGCTTATAAGTTTCATGTCATTACAGAACTGTTTCTAAGTATGTTTTCTGGCCTTTGTTTTCGGCTAGTTATTATTGATGAAAAATGATTTAATTCAAATATTTCGAAGCTATTTAATGTTTACCAATCCAAATTGCTTTGGTGCGGTCTCGCATGAATACTAAGATGAACAACCCGAATAAACGGGAAAACAGATGTCGGGCATATAGTCCCATTTATGCTTATGCAGTTTAAACTTAATACTTGTGCACAATGTAGGGTACAATAGGCTGATCACCTGGAGTACTTGCAGAGACCGTTTACAACCTATTTGATTGTTAAACCGTCTAATGATTTTTCAATGAAACAAAGTAATGTTTAGGGTATTTTATGCCCCTTAGTATGATATTGAGAATTCTTAAACTCTTATTCTTGGTATTTTTGTTTAACACTTGACAATTCTTTCAACTGTTATAGCTATTCAGATGTTTCTACTCCTGATGTATGTTTTCAAACTACTTTATATACTTGTTGGGCAATTTGTGTTCATTCTTGCTTAAACCTTTCAGTTAAGGATGTGAAGGCTGAGGGCTCGGGCAAGGACAAGGGGAAGTCTAAGATGAAATGATGCTAGTTACCTTATGTAATAAGTTTATATTTTCGCATATGATGTAATGTAGCGATAAACGCTAAGTTTAAGTTGTAGTTTATTAAAGGTTGTAAAGACGACTTGGGATTTTATTTCGAGTATGTACGTAATAGTTTTAATATTATTATTTTTATGGAAATTTACTTAGATAGATGATGATGTATGTTGTATCGTGAGCACCATGTCCTGTAATCGATGTTACACGGATTTGGGGCCGTCACAGTTTGGTATCAGAGCCGTAGGTTATAAACCTTAGGTGGTGAACCTTAGACTATAACTTTAGGGAAGTTAGTGGAGGTAATAAGGAGATGAACTCACGTAGAGTTCTAAGTGTAGCGTTGAATCTATTATTCTAAAAACAAAACCAATATCTATTTTAAAATGCTAATCGAGTTCTTTGTCTTGATTGTAGGATGTCAGGAGAAGAGGAGGTTAGAGATATTCACGTCGTGAGTGAGCAGTTGGTGACAGCTGTACCTGAGCCCATAGCTGAGGCAGCAGCTGAGTCAGACCTAGAGGAATATCCTGAAGGGGAAGAGGAGCCCGAGGAGGACTCCGAGGAAGCACCTGAGGATACTATATTGGATGAGTTGATGGATAGGATTACAGAATTGGATGACAAGGTCCATGAGTTGGAGGAGCTGTATCAGGGGGAGCAGCAGGCTGCAGAATTGCTTGGGGCATTGGTGCAACACCTGATAATTAGGAACGGGGATCTGGCTGATAAGCTGCGAACAACAGGTCAGAAGGCGGACATGCTGAAGGATGAGAAAGAAACTATCAGGACCCACTTGGGACATACCATTAATGGGTTAGAGTCGAGAATACAGAGTCACGAAACTGACAAGCAGATTATTACCACTTTCTGGGGAGATGAGATGAGAAGCCGTGTTCGGGCCGAGAAGCTAACAGGCGAGTTCGAAGGAGAAGTAAGAGATAAGAAGGTTAGGGTGGATAAAATGAAGTACACGTTTAAGTCAGCACATGGGAGGTTCCAGCATAGGGTGTATCACTTTCCACGTGAGGAGTACCGGTCAAGACATGCCATAAGTCGTGGGCTGGTGCTGGAGATAGCGGATGAAGAGCATGAAGACGCAATTAGGCGGGGTCTTTAGTTTGTTCGTGTTAAACTTTTACTAGTAGCGTGTAGAACGCTTATCTATGAAATAAAACTTGGTTTCCAATGTTACTAAATATGATGGTTAAAGTGATGTAAATGGCTTAATGCCATAAGACGATGAAATACCTTGGGTATTATGTTTATAAATAAATATGCTTTTATTTAAATATGTGATGTGATGATTAAGTTTTTATATGAATTATATATGTTGTAGGAATAAGTTATGAGATGATAACATTAAGTTTATTTAAACAGATAGATGGCTAGAGGAAGACGTCGTGAAGGACCAGAAGGGTCAGGCGGTAATACTAGGGGTCCACCGAACCCCATGCAACAATTAGTAGACATGTTAGCTGGGGCACTTCAAAATCGAACCCCGAATACCAATAACCCTCCAGCGGGCCAGGTGGCACACTTTAAAGACTTTAAGAGCGCGGGACCACCTGAGTTCAAAGGAACCACCGAACCTATTGAAGCCCAAACTTGGGTCAAGGAAATCGAAAAGGCGTTCGCTATTGCTCGCATAGGAGATGATCAGAAAACAATCTTCGCCACTTACATGCTGAAGGGTGAAGCCAATTTCTGGTGGGAGGCAAATCAGATCAGGGCGGGAGAAGGTGTAATACCTTGGGAAGAGTTTAAGAAGATCTTCTTCAAAAACTATTTCCCTACGACTATGCAGAGTCATATGGAGATGCGATTCTTGGAGCTGAAGCAAGAAGACATGACCGTACCCCAGTACGCCACAAAGTTCAACGAACTGGCGAGGTTCGCGCCTCATCAGGTCGACACTGAGGAGAGGAAAACGAGGAGGTTTGAGCAGGGTCTCAAACCATGGTTATACAGTAGACTTTCGGTGTTGCAGACGAACAGCTTCGCGACTCTCCTGGAGAAGGATATAATTGCTGAGGGCGGAAGTGAAGCCCTAATGAAATTTAATAAGGAGAAAAAGAAGAAGAATGAAGGAGGGAATCGCGGGGAAGGTAGCAGCAGCAGTGGTGCAAACAAGAGGAAGTGGAACAACAACAACAACAATAATAATTTCAACTCGGGAAACTCTGGGGGAAAACCAGGGGAAGCAAAGAAGAGAACTGTGGCGTGCAAGGAGTGTGGGAGGAATCACTCGGGTGCATGTCTAAAAGGGAAGAATGTTTGTTTCAATTGCGGGAAAGAGGGGCACATCTCTCCCAATTGCTCTGCACCAAAGAGAAATGGATGTTTTAATTGTCGAGCATTGGACCATCAGGCAAGGAATTGCCCAAAGAAGAATTCAGCAGGAGGAAATGGAGGAAGGGGACCAAGCGGTGGAAATCTCACAATTACTGGATCACCAACTCAAAATCGACCAACAGCAAGGACTTTCAACATGACCGTTCAGGATGCAGTCGCATCCAAGGACGTGGTTTCAGGTATCATTCCGGTCAATGATATATCTGCTTACATATTATTCGATTCGGCTGCTACTTGTTCCTTTGTGTTGCATGAATTCTCCCAATGATTAAACTTACCCCATGAAGAACTAGAATATCCTATGAACATAGAAGTCGCTAATAAGGAAGTTATTCCCGTTAGCCATATCTATAGGAATTGTGTTGTAGATATCAGTGGGTATAAGTTGCCTGTGAATTTAATTCCAATTCAATTAGGGGAATTTGATGTAATTCTAGGAATGGATTGGTTATTTAACCATGGAGCGATGATAGATTGCCAGAAGAAGTGTATAAACCTTAAGACTCCAAATCAGTCTAAGGTAGTATTCTACGGGAGTAAGTCGCCGAGACACTCGAGTTGTCTGACGATGTTGCAAGCGAGGAAGTTGCTAAGGAAGGGATGTGTAGGATATTTGGCCCATATCGTCGATACACAGAAAGTAGGTGTAGGAATGGGAAAAATACCAGTAGTGAATGAATTTTTGGATGTATTTTTGGAAGAGTTACCAGGACTTCCACCGGATAGAGAGGTCGAATTCGTTATAGATTTAGTACCAAGAATGACCCCAATTTTGAAAGCCCCATACAGAATGGCACCGGCAGAGATGAAAGAGCTGATGGTACAGTTGCAGGAATTATTGGATAGAAAGTATATTCAACCGAGTGTGTCTCCTTGGGGAGCACCAATTTTTTTTGTGAAAAAGAAGGACGGATCGATGAGACTTTGTATCGACTATCGAGAGTTGAACAAAGTGACGATCAAGAACAAGTATCTGTTACCTAGGATAGATGACCTGTTCGATCAGTTGAAGGGAGCGAAATATTTTTCCAAGATCGACTTGAGGACGAGATATCACCAATTGAGGGTGAGGAAGGAAGATGTTCCTAAGACAGCATTCAAGACTCGTTACGGTCACTACGAGTTCCTGGTGATGTCATTTGGATTAACGAACGCGCCGGCGGCATTTATGGACATGATGAATCGGGTATTCAAGCAATACTTAGATAAATTTGATGTCGTGTTCATAGATGATATCCTGATCTATTCCAAGACTCAGGAGGATCATGCTGAACACTTAAGGTTGGTATTGGAGGAGTTGAGGAAGGATAAGTTATACGCAAAATTTTCAAAGTGCGAGTTTTGGTTGGAAAAAGTTTAATTTCTGGGTCACGTGATCGATATGGACGGAATCTCCGTGGATCCAGCAAAGGTGGAAGCGGTGCAGAATTGGGAGCAACCAAAGACACCGACTGAAGTAAGAAGTTTATTAGGACTGGCAGGTTATTATAGACGGTTTATCCAAGATTTTTCAAAGATAGCAGGAACTTTGACTAATTTAACGAAGAAGGCGGTCAAATTTGTCTGGACAGAGAAGTGTGAAGAAAGTTTTTGGGAACTTAAGAAAAGATTGAGTGAGGCACCGGTGTTGTCTTTACCAGACGATACAGGTGATTTCGTGATTTTCAGTGATGCGTCGCATAAAGGACTTGGCTGTGTGCTTATGCAACATTGTAAAGTTATTGCATACGCATCACGTTAGTTGAAGGATTACAAGAAGGGATATCCTACCCCCTGGAATTGGCAGCGGTAGTATTTGCCCTAAAGATTTGGAGGCACTATTTATATGGTGTAAAGTGTGAAATATACACGGACCATACAAGTTTGAAGTATATCTTCACGCAGAAGGAGTTGAATATGAGATAAAGAAGATGGTTGGAACTAATAAAGGATTATGATTGCGACATCTTATATCATCCGGGGAAAGCTAACGTGGTCGCAGATGCGCTAAGCAGAAAGGGCAGTGGCAGGTTGGCAATGCTAACGGCTCAAGAGGAGTTGATTAGGGAAATGGCCAGTTTGGAACTCGAGGTAAAGAGTCCGAGCGAGTCAGATGGGAAGTTGTTTGTAATGGAGGTTCGACCGACTCTATTGGACAAAATCAAAGAAGAACAAAGCAGCGATGAAGAATGCGAGAAGGTGAGGAAAAGAATTTCAGATGGAGAGGAGCTTAAGTTCAATGTGGGTATTGATGGATTATTAAGGTTTGAGAGGAGAATTTGGGTGCCAGGGGTATCCGAGTTAAAGGAGGAAATCTTGCAGGGAGCTCATAGCTCAAGTTACTCAGTTCACCCGGGAAGCACAAAGATGTATCAGGATCTTCGCTAACATTATTGGTGGCCCAATATGAAGAGAGAAGTGGCAGAGTGCGTCAGCAGATGTTTGACATGCCAGAGAGTTAAGGCGGAACATCAGAGACCGAGCGGGTTACTTCAACCATTAGAAATTCAGCAATAGAAATGGGAGCATATCACGATGGACTTCGTGGTAGGACTTCCAAATACACAGAAGGGTTACGATGCAGTTTGGGTAATCGTTGATCGATTGACCAAGTCAGCGTATTTCTTGCCAATCAAAATCAAATATACCTTGGATCAGTTGGCAAAGCTTTATATCAAGGAGATCGTTTCCAGGCACGGTGTACCTGTATCAATTGTGTCAGATCGCGATCCGCGGTTCACAGCTAATTTTTGGAAAAGCTTTCAAGAACGCATGGGAACGCAACTGAGGTTGAGCACTGCGTATCATCCTCAAACAGACGGGCAGAGTGAAAGAACTATTCAAACATTGGAGGACATGCTGAGAGCATGTGCTATGGACTTCAAAGGAAGCTGGGATGACCATCTACCATTGGTGGAATTTGCATACAACAACAGTTACCACGCGAGCATTGGGATGCCACCTTATGAAGATTTATATGGAAGGAAATGCAGAACGCCATTGTGCTGGGATGAAGTGGGAGAATATCAATTGCTAGGGCCAGAATTAGTACAGCAAACTGCAGATGTGATCAAAACTATACGAGCGAGATTAGTGACAGCTCAGGATCGACAGAAGAAATATGATGATCAACATCGGCAACAACGAGACTTAAACGTCGACACTTATGTGTTTCTGAAAGTGTCACCTTGGAAAGGGAAAATGAGGTTTGGGAAGAAGGGAAAACTTAGCCCCAAATCATAGGACCCTTTGAAGTGTTAAGGCGAGTCGGTGAGGTAGCTTATGAAATAGCTTTACCTCCGAAATTAGAACATATACACAACGTGTTCCACGTATCAGTTTTACGACCCTATAAGCAGGATTACAAGCACGTCATAGAGTATGAACCCATTCAGTTCGAAAAGGACTTAACTTATGAAGAGGTTCCAGTACAGATAATTGATAGAAAAGAACAAGTGTTAAGAAATAAGATAATACCTTCTGTTAAGGTAGTATGGAGGAACCACAATGCCGAAGAGGCTACGTGGGAACTCGAGGAAAAAATGATGAAAGATTACCCTAGTCTTTTTATTTGATGTGTAATGATTCCAGGGACGGAATCCTTATAAGGGAGGGTGAATGTAATATCCGAGATTATTATGTCATTTAACAATTATCAATAAACGAATTTATGTGAAATTCTTGTGTGTTTTCTTTTATTAGATGTATATATATTATACATACATGTGTTATTTGCGTATATGTGATGAGGAGTATTTAAATGGTTGGTTCAGTTTAATTCAACTATTTAAATTGGTTAAGTATGGAATTAATTTTATTAATTTTGTGGGATGGCTTTAAAGCATGATTTTGAGTTTGGAGCGGAATTTAGAGACGCGGACTGCGTATTTGAGTCCAGAACGTCAAAATTAGTCAGGAGAGATTGTAACCACGAAAATGTGTCACGGTTGACTTTTTGGTCAAAGTCAACCAGTTGACTTTTTTGGGTAAAAAGTCAACCACAAATTTTGGAGGTGAATTTGACGAAACGAATAGTCCCATGACGTCCGGGACGTCGATTTTAGTAGGAATCGATATAAGTATCGCAACGTTCGGCTACGGAGGGCAAAATGGTCAAAATAGTTATTTAATTGATTATAATGTTATTTTAATATGTTGATCAGCAGCTGGAGTGGGCCCACATGACAACTGATTTGGGACAAAGGAGTATACGTTTTAGAAGATTTAGAGAGGAAGGGAGTTAAAATCCTTTACACCCACAAACTCTTCCATTCTCTAACTCCTCTTTTCATTTTAATATTAGTTAATCATGAAATATGTGTATAACCATTATGTGAACATGGAGGGGCTGATGATATCAGCCTCTATCAAGCTATATCAATCTCTATTTATACTCTCCACCCAAAACACTACCTCTTTTGCTATAAACTTCATTCCGTGAGAGAAATTGAGAGTAATAGTTAGTGTGGAGTTATTCTGGAAATTTGCAAAGACTAAGCAAGCAAGGAGGGAAGCATTCTCGGATTCCTTGATCAGAGAATAGCGTTCAAGGTAAGATTACGAACTTATATTATGTTCTTAAGGAAATAGTGAAGAAAATGCATGTATAATTATGGGAAATGTTTTGTTGTGGTTTCGTGATACCATGTTAGTGTGTAATACTGATATATGGGTGTTAAGAACGAAAGTTCTGGTCTAATAATGTTTCAAATTCGTAGAGAATCGTAGAATTCATGTATGCATGCTAACTATTCGATAAAATGCCTCTTAGATGTCAATTTGTTCAAAACATGAAAAGTTAGTGAGTTTGATTATTGTAACATGTGTATATGTGTTAGTAGAGGTGATTTGGATAGTAGCAACTAGTTCCTTGCATGCTAGAATCAAAATCATAAATTTTTGTCAAAATGGGTTAACTTAGAATCTATGACTTTTTGGGTTTTTCGGAGCCTTGGAATCATAGCTTCTGTGACTCGTTGGTTGTATGTGTTAATTTTGTAAAATACTATGTAGTACGATGTCTCACCTGACCAATTTTCAAAAGAAACGGAGTTAAAATGAGCAAGATATGAATTTCGTAAGCAAGCATGTTGGTATAAAAATTTGCAGAATTCTGGGAATTTCAAGAAATTTTCTAAGTCTGGAAGGCAGTCTAGCACGCTTATCTAGACTGCTGGATCGAGGTCTTAACATGTTAGTTTCATGTATGTTGTATTTTTGTAAAATACTGTGATGTATGGAGTGTATGGTGTCCAAATATCATGGTCATACAACTTATAAACAAGTGGGAATTAAATTGGGAAATAGGCTGTTCGGCAGGAAAAAAAACTTTTATGGGCATGAAGAGCAGCACAGCTGCGCCGTTTATACGGCTTAACACTGCGCAGCTACGCCACTCAAAGTTGGAGTCCGGGTTTGCCAGGTAGCGCAGCTGCGCCTGTAACACGGCTTGAGGCTGCACAGCTGCGCCAGTTCGGATCGGTCCGGGTCAGGTCTGATCCGGGTCGGGTTGGGTCAGAAAAATTTCCAGAAACTTTATTTTCCCATATTTTTATATTTTACCCCTGGACCTATAAGTTGCAACCTGTTTATGTAATTGAATGGTATTGTGCAATTAAATTGCATTGTTAATTGATTACATGTTAGATGATAATCCAATTGAGATAAAAGGAAACCATTATATTTCAGAGTCGTGTTCGAGAACCTAATTGCTTAACGTGACACATATGAATAGGTTACGTGAAGAGCAAGTAGATAGCGTTAATTCTAGCAGGCGTATCAGGCAAGTTTCCTAACCCTAATTTCTATTGGTTATTTATTCAATCCTTACCCATTTTTATCGCAGTAAGGGTAAGTATTGGACTTGTGCTAGCTATTTATTCGTGCAAGTTCCTTTATTGTGAGGTTATACAACTTCAACTATCTTGCAAGCTTATCGATGATTACTCAGTTATTATTCTAACAGCTATGCTTATAAGTTTCATGTCATTACAGAACTGTTTCTAAGTATGTTTCCTGGACTTTGTTTTCGGCTAGTTATTATTGATGAAAAATGATTTAATTCAAATATTTCGAAGCTATTTAATGTTTACCAATCCAAATTGCTTTGGTGCGGTCTCGCATGAATACTAAGATGAACAACCCGAATAAACGGGCAAACTGATGTCGGGCATATAGTCCCATTTATGCTTATGCAGTTTAAACTTAATACTTGTGCACAATGTAGAGTGCTTGCAGAGACCGTTTATAATCTATTTGATTGTTAAACCGTCTGATGATTTTTCGATGAAACAAAGTAATGTTCAGGGTATTTTATGCCCCTTAGTATGATATTGAGAATTCTTAAACTCTTATTCTTGGTATTTCTGTTTAACACTTGACAATTCTTTCAACTGTTATAGCTATTCAGCTGTTTCTACTCTTGATGTATGTTTTCAAACTACTTTATATACTTGCTGGGCAATTTGTGCTCATTCTTGCTTAAACCTTTCAGTTAAGGATGTGAAGGCTGAGGGCTCGGGCAAGGACAAGGGAAAGTCTAAGATGAAATGATGCTAGTTACCTTATGTAATAAGTTTATATTTCCGTATATGATGTAATGTAGCGATAAATAATAAGTTTAAGTTGTGGTTTATTAAAGGTTGTAAAGACGACTTGGGATTTTATTTGGAGTATGTACGTAATAGTTTTAATATTATTATTTTTATGGGAATTTACTTAGATAGATAATGATGTATGTTGTATCGTGAGCACCATGTCCTGTAATCGATGTTACACGGATTTGGGGGCGTCACAGGTTTTATACCTACTTATTGTCTATCAACTTGCCAGGATTATGGCTTAATCTCAAGTATTTTAGTGTCTTTTAATGTGTTTTATATTTGTTTTATAGATTTTAGTAAGGAAACTCTTTTTGCAAATAATTAGCAAGAATTGGCATAAAATGACATGGTTTTGGCATGGGGATAGTTAAAGGCAAGTTGGAGAGTGCCTGGTGGCATGAAGATGGACTTGGCAAGAGGAGACAGGTTAAGGCTTGTGCAAGTGGTCTAAAAGTAGCAAGAGGTGAAGGAGAAAGAAGCAAGAAAGAAGCAGCAAAGAGCAACAAGGAAACAAGCAATGCACCAGCAAAGCCATTAGAAAATTACAGGTCCGCGCGGCCGCGCCGGCATGAAGGCTAAACTGGCAGGCCCGCGCTGGGTTGCAGACTCCAGAGAGCACTTTGGACAAGCGCGACCCGCACCCCAAATGTACTATGGGGCTGCGCGGCCTCGCCGATCAAGACTGAGAGAAAAAAAATATTAATTTTTTATTTAATTTTTCTGCTAAGCATGTATTCCATATATGGGTGTATTTTGCAAAGGACGAAGATTCAGTATTCATATTTCAGTTTTATTTTAGTATTCTAGGGTTGAGAGAGCTAGAAAGGGTTGGGAGCTTCATTTCTTTTCTCTTCTAGTTCTAAGTAGATTTCCATTTCTAGGGTTTATACTTGGATTGATTGTGATCAGAACTGGAGCTTGGACACTTATTGTGGACAGAGGAATATCAGATTTGCATTCTCATAATCTCTTTATCCATTTGCTCTTATTTTGTATTTTCAATGCTTAGATCAAATCCCATAATGGTTATTGGTTCAGAGAATCCCATAATGGTTTTGTATTTTCAATGCTCAGATTTCAATGCTTAGATTTGGCCATGCTAGCATATGTTCATAAAATTTGCATGCGATAAATTTTATGATTCGTAATCCGGATAGGCATATACCGGCTTACCATATGTAGTCAATTGAGAGCTTGCACTTAAATCAATATTGCTTGTAAGTCACATAGACATATAGTGATTTAGGTTTTATTGATGTTTATATAAATTCTATCTCTTTTGTAGATTTTATATGATATGGACTTGGTATACTGAAAGATAACCATTTCTCGCTTTCATGTTCTCGACTAGCATTCTGTATTAATTGATTAGCATAACATGAGGTGTATAGACTAGATGACGTAATGAGTGAAGTTAGGATCCCATTCTTCTCCCATTTTAATCCCTCGTCTATTAATTAGTTAATTTTAGTTTACAATCATTTTAGACATTAATTCACACTTTGATACTCGTTTGAGAAGCCAAAAATAGCTATAGAATTGTTGCATGATAGTTTAAACATAACTGCTTTTCTCCGTGGGAATGATCTTGATTTATCATATATTACTTGTCGACCGTGTATACTTGCACGCGTTTGTATCTGTTTTGTTAACATCGAAACGGAGCTACATGTTGATCGGTCATATTCTCGAGAAGATCGTTGTAAGATAGTGAAAAAAATATAAAAGTACTTAACCGACACTAAAGATGCCATCATGATTCATGGTGGGTCTGACTTAAAACTAGAAGACTAAACAGACTCATGTTTTTTAGACTTACTAAGACAATAACAAATCCACTTTAGGGTAAAGTGTTACCTTGAAAGGTGGTGCAGTGAATTGGAAAGGTTCCAAACAGCAAAGAGTTGCTTGTTTAGTGACAAAGACAAAGTATATAACTATAAATGAAGCTGTAAGTTGATGTTTTGGATGAGAAGTTCATTACATAACTCGAAATAGTTCTTAAGTCTCATCTTGGATCCAAACATGTGTTGCGACACTTTCATTTGATTAGATGAATCATTGAAAGAAGAGAAGTCACTATAGAGATAGTGGAGTTTCAAGAACAATATTACATATCCATTTATTGAAGCTTATCCAACAGCAGGATGATCATTACTTAGAGAAGAAGGGTATGAGATACCATGTCGATTGGCTTTAGTGCAAGTGGGAGATTGAAAGAAGCATGCACATAAGCCAATCATGTTTGATTATAAAGCATATACTTTGTAACAATCTTATTCATTTATTAATAAAAGAATTATTTAATTAAAGGCATTTAATTTATCAACATGGTGCTGTTATATTAAATGTGATAAACCCATAGTTTTAAGCAATATTTTTAGAATCATGATGATGATCATGCTAATGAGATCTAAATTCTTAGATAGCTTAAAAACTTAAATCGTTTCCAATTGTTAGATTACTAAAAAGAGGATTAGTGAATCCAAATAGATTGGCACATACGTTGCTTGCTCATTGGATGAGGATGATTGATCTCATGATCATTTGTGTGGAGACACTAAAGCAAGTATGTAGGTGCTTATTGGAGAATAAGTTCACTGAATGTGGCTCGCTGAGGAATACCTAATGGAGTTTTACTTGCCTATCAATAGAAATTGCTCTAGTGATAGTAGTATAAGTAATCCTTAGACTTGAGATCGTCATAGTATTTTATGTATAACGAGTTATACTTTGACAAGTCCCTTAATACCCTAAGGGTATATCAAAGGGCATGCTTGGGTATAATAAGTTATATGTGGAGATAATGAATGATCTTTAAAGAATCTACTACTTCTAGTAAACATGAGAGAATGTCTTATGTGATTCGATAAATGACAACTCTGGAATCATTGGCCAATGTGGAATGAAATTAGAAAGGAGTTTCTAATTTGCATTATTTGGAGTTGTGCATTTAAGGATCGAAATACATATAATTAAATAAAATATGAATTGATTGTAATTCCATGCCTTATATTTAATTGGAACATTTTATGTTGGAAGTAATTAATTGTACGATAACTATTAACTCAAAGTTTCTTTTATGATTAATGTTGAAATTTATATTATCTGGAAAGTCATTCATTATTTATTTAAATTAATTAAATAGTTTAATTTATTTATTTAAATAAGATTAGAATTGTTCTAATTGATTTATTCACAACCGATTTAATATGGTGAACCTAAAGGGTCACGCCATAAAAGAAAAATATTTATTTAAGAAGTAAATGGCATAATCGTAATAATAAGTTAAGTGTATTTAATTTAATCTATAGTGATATAATAAATTAAATAGCTTAATAATTATTATTTAATATTTTGAAAATATTAAAAATAAATTAATAAGAGGAGTCTTATTATTATTATTACTATTTAATTCCTAAAGAAGTTTGAGAATTAATTAATAATAGTACTCTCTCATATTCCTAATAAGATTTGGGAGAGTACACTTTTTTTATAGAGATAGAAACTAAAGTTTTTCCAAACACCCATCTTCTTGAGTAATGATTATTCCTTAATGGATCACCTCTAGAAGCCAAACACTTGGGTGGCTAACGTTCATCAAAGGAAGGAATCTAACCCGGTAAATTCAAAGAAAGTACGAAGGATTTGGAGTTGAACATTAGGTCTCGTACATTTTATAGCATATATGATAGTAACTCATGCGATCTACCTTTTATTGAGGATAATTTAGAGAAATACACTCCATGAATCATCTACATGAGACATGTCTTAAGGTTTTCCATGCTAAACGCCTTTAGCATCGAATGAATATATGTTCCTTGGGTCAGACCGAGCATTCTTTTAAATCTATGAATATAGATTTTTATCTCCAAAATATAGGATGTTCTACCCAAATCATTCATGGAGGAATGTTTAGATAACTTTATATTTACTAATTATAACACTGGTATGTCATTCCTTATTCGTAATATATCAACATAAAATAGTAGGAATGTCACAGCGCTCCCACTAATCCTTTTGTACACACTAGGTTCATTCTCGTTTTTGATAAAATCAAACACTTTTGATTTTTCTCATCAAAACGAATGTTCCATCTTTAAGAAGCTTGATTCAATCAATAAATGGATTGTTGTAGCTCATACACATGATTTACGTGAACCATTAAAACAAATTCATCTGGTTGTATCATACATATATTCTCCTCTAAGTGTCTACAACTCTTAGCCTCAACGTATAAAACTGGATCATCATCTTCTATGATGTGTACCTCATCATCATTATCTATGATGAATCCATACCTCCCAGGTATGTTTAGTACTATTTGTAATTTACGATTCGGTTGTGGTACAATAGGTCTATCTAAAGGTTTCTTTTATTTGGCTTATAGTTCGTTGTTGTTCTTGAATCCTTCAAGATTAATTATCCTCCCTGTCGACGTTGGGAAAATCTTTGGCGATCCCCCTTTCCCTATGTATTTCTACCCTTGTTTGTTTTCCATTTGTTTGTTCTAAAGGGTGAATTTTTAGAAAAAGGCCAACATATAATGTCGAGAACTTGAAAAGTTTGATTTTACAGAGTCGCCAGTTGGTATGTTTTAAATGGTTGTACCAACCCAACCGAGTTGAAAGATTTTGCAAGTATGCTTAATTACTGGACTCTGTTAACTTGACATTGGATAACGAGATTCATAGAGTTCGGGTGCTTGATTGAGCAGGGGGAAGGTGTTAGGCACCCCCTACTTTCGTAAAACACGGTTACCGCGTCTTTTCAATTTTTCTATTTTATTTGCAGTGTGTGTGTGTGTGTGTGTGTGTGTGTGCTTGAAGTAATTGGGCCTACGTGCTTTATTTGGAAGTAGCGATGTGCTTCGTTGGACCTATATACGAAGGGTTTGATTTAATGAAAAGTCCATTTTTAGACAAGATATTAAAGTGATGTTTTGAAAGATGGTTTTCACACCCTTTCGCTCGTAGAGGAATTGAAGCCTTTTGATGCTTCCATTTTATTCTACATTCAACTGATTTTGATTTTATTGTCAGGATGCGAGGCATCCTCAACCAAATAATATATACAGAAGTGTCAGTCTCCTTATGGGCATGAAAGCCATCGAAGTGACCCGAGCACTACAAATCATAATTTCCTATGTTGAGACCTTAAATCCGGATAACCATTTTAAGGTCCCTCTTATTTACATTTACAAGAAGACAGGCATGCAATATTTACAGTGCAAAGTTATCCATCGTGGGAATCAGATCTAGATCCATGTGATTAATCGTAGATCCCTTGATTCATAGTCTCACAAAATATTATCAAAAAGCCTGCACAACAGAGATATTAAAATAAAATGCAAATTAAAATCTAGACGTCGTAAGACAAATGATTCATTAGTTAAATCCTTGCATGCGTGTAGCCAAAGCTTCCTGTTCCCTCTAGATACAGATCTAGGGTCGCGTAGTCACTTTAATATTTACAAAATTAGAAAGAAAGCTAAATTTAAATAAATCTTAGACATTCTAGCTCAACGGTTCCAGTTTGACAACTTTTGAACCGGTTGAAAGTTAGAGACGGTTAGATTCAGATATCAGGAGAAACTAGAAGCTATAAATATATATATATATATATATATATATATACGCTCATATTTATATGATAAAGCATTAATAAACTTTAGATCACAAGAAATCTTATAGTATGTAGTGATAGAGGATTTAAACCACTTGGAGGGCATGAAAACTCCGTTTCCACCCGTTAAAATTTGATATGTTAGTATATATACGTATACAAACATATTGGAAGAGAAATATTGAAGTTTGGAGAACTGTAGGTAGGGTTAAGAGCTGAAATGAGCGGAATTTCCTCTATTTTCTCCTTTTTTTATCTTCTTTTTTGGCTGGTGGGGGACTCTATTTATAGACCAAAATAGTTGCGGGTCTACCTGCGGCTCCCCGGGTGTGCCCCGATCCCGTGGGTCCCGTTGTCTCAAAGTACGTGCACTCTGACCAATGCGCTGTCTGCTTCGAACCTTCATAACTTTGAATCCGAGAGTCCGATTTGTTGGGTTTGTATGTAACACATAAATGTAATCAAATTACACAATAAGGGAGGAAGCGCGACAAATTAGGTTTTAAAAATATTATACAAACCCTCACCAAGATCATGCTTTGTGCTCAATTATCAATCAATAAAAAGAGAAGGATAAATCAAAATCATACCCTCGTAGAAACTAGCTTCCACAGGTACGAGTTCAACTCCTTGCTCTTTGTGATCTCCTTGAATCTCTTAGATTGATTCCTTCCTTTGATCAACGTTAGCCACCCAAGTGTTTGGCCTCTAGAGGTGGTCCACCAAGAAAGAGGAATTGTTCAAGAAGGAGTGTGGTTGGCTAAACCCTAGTTTTCTATTCTCTGTAGAAAATGAGTACACTCCAACTTTTGGAATTATGACTATTGATATCTATTATGAGACTGCTCTTATATGGATATTGGTCAACCCTTTTAATCTAATTAGAAATTGGGTTTCATTTAATTAATTAAATTACTTTAATTAATTAGGCTTTCCAACACATTGGGATTAATTAATTAAACTCCTTTAATTAATTAGCCTCCTAATCTCATTAGGATTAATTGAGAGTACCAATATTAAATTAATTCCTAAACTCCTTTAGAAATTAAAATAATAATAATTGTAATAATATTAATAAGACTCCTCTTAATAATTTATATTTAATATTTTTAAAATATTAAGCTATTTAATTTATTCTATCACCATAGATTAAATTAATTACACATAACATATTATTATGATTATTTTATTGCCTTCTTAAATAATTATTCTTCCTTTTATGGTGTGACCCTTTAGGTTCTCCATATTAAACCGGTTGTGATTGAATCAATTAGAACAATTCTAATCTTATTTAAATAAATAAATTAAACTAATAATCTATTTAAATAAATAATATTTATTCTATATTACGGATAAACTGCCCTAGCGATCAACGACTTTTCAGATAATATAGATTTCAACATTAATCATAAAAGAACATGTGAGTAAATAGTTACCGTACAATTCAATCCTTCCACCGTACAATGTCCCAATTAAATATAAGATATGAAATTACTATCAAGTATTATTTTATTTAATTATATGTATTTAGATCAGAAAATGCACAACTCCAAATAATGCAAATTAGAAACTCCTTTCTAATTTCATTCTGCCTTGGCCAAGGACTACTGGGTTTTCATTTAACGAATCACATATGACATATCTCTTCTTTTACTAGAAGTGATAGATTCTTTATTTATTATTCATTATCTTCATATTTAACTTATTACACCCAAGCATACCCTTTGATATACCCTAAGGGTCTTAAGGAATAAGTAAAAGTATAATTCATTACACACAAGATACTATGATGATTTCAAGTCCAAGGATCACTTGTACTACCATCACATTAGGAATTTTTATTGACATGCAAGTAAAACTCCATTAGGTATTCCTTAACGAGTCATGTTCAGTGTACTTATTCTCCAATAAGCACCTACATACTTGCTTTAGTGTCTCCACACAAATGATTTTGAGATCAATCATCCTCATCCAATGAGCAAGCAACATATGTACTAATCTATTCGAATTTACTAATCCCCTTTTTAGTAATCCAACGATTGGGAACTATTTTAGTTTTAAGCTTTCTAAGAATTTAGATCTCATTAGCATGATCGACATCATGATTCTAAAAGTATTATTTAAAACTATGGGTTATTTACAAATTATAAAAACAACATTATGTAGATAATTAAATGCCTTTAATAAATGAATATTTTTATTAATAAATAAATAAGATCATATCCAAAGTATATGCTTTATCATCATACATGATTGGCTTGTATGCATACTACTTTCAATCTCTCATTTGCACTAAAGCCAATCACCGTGGTATCTCATACCCATCTTCTATAAGTGACGATCAAACTGCTGTTATGTTAAAGTTTTAGTAAATTGATCTGCAATGTTGTCTTGAGAGTTTACATGCTTCAAGGTGACGTCTCCTCTTTCAATGATCTCCCTGATCAAGTGAAATCGTCGCAACACGTGTTTAGATTTTTGATGAGCCTGTGCAACAGCTCTAGTGTTGTCATAGTACAAAGGGACTGTTCCTCCAATGCTAGGAACCACACCAAGTTCTGTTATAAACTTCTTCATCCAAATAGCTTCCTTTACAACTTCACTTGCAGCTATGTACTATGCCTCTGTCACTGAATCAGAAAAACGGTTTGCTTCTTAGAACTCTTCCAACTCACTGCACCACCGTTTAAGGTACACACATACCCCGAAACGGATTTACTGTCATATTGGTCCGTTTGAAAACTTGAGTCTGTGAAGCCCTCGAGTTTTAATTCAGACCCACCATAGACAAGAAATACATCCTTAGTCCTTCGTAAGTACTTTAGGATATTTTTCACTGTCTTCCAGGGCTCTTCTCCTAGATTCGACTGATATCTTCTTGTCACACTAAGTGCATGAGCAACATCTGGTCTAGTACATATCATACCGTATATGATAGATTATATTGCTAAAGCATAAGGAATCTTACTCATACGGTCTCTCTCCTCACGTGTTTTTGGGGCCTGTTTCTTGGAGAGATGTATTCCATGGCTCATCGGCATGACACCTGTTTTGGAATCTTTCATGCTAAACCTCTTTAACATCGAGTCAATGTACGTTCCTTGGGATAAGCCAAGCATCCTTTTAGATCTATCTCTATAGATCTTTATCCACCAAATATATGATGCTTCTCCCAAGTCCTTCATGGACAAGTGTTTAGATAACCATATTTTAATCGATTGTAGCATAGGAATGTCATTCCCTATTATTAATATATCATCAACATATAATACAAGGAATGAAACTGCGCTCCCACTAACCTTCTTGTACACACATGGTTCATCCTCGTCTTTGATAAAATCAAACTCTTTGATTGTCTCATCAAAACGGATGTTCCGTCTACGAGAAGCTAGCCTCAATCCATAAATGGATCGTTGCAGCTTATAGACTTGATTTGTTCCAACCTTTGAAACAAATCCCTCTGGCTGTATCATATACACATCCTCCTCAAGTTTCACATTGAGGAAGGTCATTTTCACATCCATCTGACAGACCTCATAGTCGTAATAAGCTATAATCGCAAGCAAAATCCGAATTGACTTGACCATAGCTACTGGTGAGAAGGTTTCATCATAGTTAACTCCTTGTCTTTGTTTGCAACCTTTTGCAACCAGTCGGGTCTTATAGGTCTGTACCTTGCCGTTCGCTCCAGTCTTTCTTTTAAAGACCCATTTACACCCAATAGGCTTAATGCTATCAGGTGGTGAAACCAAAGTCCATACTTGGTTCTCATCCATAGAGTCCATCTCGGATTTCATGGCTTCAAGCCATTTCCCTGAGTCTTAGCTTATTCGTAATTCAATAGATCATCATCATTCATGATGTGTACCTCATCGTCATCTTCTATGACGAATCCATACCTATCAGGTATCTTCGGTACTCTTCCAGATTTACAAATAGGGTGTGGTACAGTAGTTTCATCCACTTGGTCAGGTACCTGACTTTGATCCGTAGTAATTTGTGGTTCTTGAAATTCTTCAAGATATATCTTACTCCCACTGACCCCTTCATGGATAAACTCCTTTTCCAAGAAGGCAGCATGTTTCGCAAAAAACACCTTTTGATCAGTTGGATGATAGATATAATGCCCTAAAGTTTTTTTAGGGTATCCCACAAATCTACACTTGTTGGATTTAGTTTGTAGCTTATCATTTTCAAACTTTTTGTTATAAGTTGAACAACCCCAAGTCTTAATATGCTTGAGATTTGGTTTCCTCCCTTTCCATATCTCATATGGAGTCTTTGGGGCGGATTTGGTAGGCACCTTGTTAAGTAGGTATGCAGCCGTTTCTAGGGCATAACCCCATAAGGAAATTGGAAGATCGGTAAAACTCATCATGGAACGAACCATGTCCAACAATGTTCGATTTCTCCTTTCAGATACTCCATTTACCTGTGGTTTACCTAGTGGAGTCCATTGTAAGATTATACCATTATCTTTGAGATAATTGAGAAACTCACTGCTTAAGTATTTTCCACCTTGATCTGATCGAAAAATCTTAATACTTTATCAGTTTGTTTTTCTACTTCACTTCTGAACTCTTTGAACTTTTTAAATAATTCAGATTTGTATTTCGTTAAATACACATATCCAAATCTTGAGTGATCATCAGTGAAAATAATAAAATAAGAATACGCTCCCCATGTAGTCGTTGTCATAGGTCTACAAACGTCTGTGTGAACCAACGCTAACAACTCTGTAACTCTTTCTCCTTTTCCAATAAAAGAAGATTTAGTCATTTTACCCATGAGACAAGATTCACAAGTTGGATATGATTCAAAATCAGATAGCTCTAAGGGCCCATCCTTATGTAACTTGGATAATCTTTTTTCATTGATATGACCCAGTCTATATTGCCATATATATGTATAATTAACATCATCTCTATTCCTTTTCTTAGTTTGTTCTATTTGAAATATATTTTTATGCAAGTCAAGTATATAAATTCCATTTCTCAAATTATCAACACTATATAAAACATTATTATTATAAATAGAACAACTGTTATTCTTTATTATACTGTCAAATCCATCCATATCTAATACGAAAATAGTAATAATATTTCTAATGATTTTTGGAACAAAATAACAATTATTTAAATGAATGGGCTTGCCCGTAGGGAGTGCAAAACAATAAGTGCCTACAGCTAATGCAGCAGCCTTTGCTCCATTTGCCACTCGTAGGACAACCTCATCCTTGTTCAGCTTTCTACTTCTGACCAGGCCCTGCACAGTATTACATATGTGAGAACCACAACCGGTATTAAATACCCAAATAGAATTTTGACTTTCAGAAAAAATTAATTTCAATCATGAACAAACCTTGATTGGAGGTCGAAGCTTCTCTAAGCTTCTTCTCTGCCAGAAACTTCTTGTAGTTCCTCTTCCAATGACCCGGCTCGTTGCAATGGAAGCACATTCCTTTGCTAACTGGATCAGGTTTCTTTTTATCCTTCATATTCACTTTGTCCTTAGCCGTCTTAGATTACTTCTTTTTAGAAGATACCTTGGGCCTCTTCTTTTTCTTGGAAGAATCATCCACCATTAAGACATGGTTCTTCTTGGATGGGAAGTGACCTTCTGCAGTTTTCAAAATGTTAAGTAATTCAGGCAAGCTGACATCTTACTTATTCATGTGGAAATTTATAACGAACTGCGAGAAGGTCTCAGGGAGTGACTGCAAGACTAAGTCTTGACTCAACTCCCCATCCATGACGAATCCAAGCTGTCCAAGGCGTTTAATCAGATTAATCACCCTTAGGACATGAGTCTCAACGGCAGTGCCTTCGGTAATCCGAGATCGGAAGAGCTCTTTAGATATCTCATATCTAGCAGTCCTACTTTGTTCACCATACAACTCCTTGAGGTGAACCAACATAGTAGGAGCATCCATGTTTTCATACAGACGCTAAAACTCGTTATTCATGGATGTGAGCATGATGCATTGAGTCACAGATGCATCATCTTTCCACTTTACAATAGTGGCAATCTCTTACTCGGAGGTTGTTTCTGAAACAGTTCTAGGGACAGGTGAATTTAGGACATAAGAAATCTTTTCAACAGTGAGAACTATTCTCAGATTCTTTAACCAGTCCGTGTAATTCGGTCCGATCAGTTTGTTAGCATCAAGTATGCTTCGCAGTGAAATTAGTGATTACGACATTTTTAAATTTCTGCATGTGAAAAGATAACATTTTAGCAAACATTCATTTAATTAATTTGACATACCAAAATAAAACTATTTTACCCTCACTTATATAGTTCGGCAACATCTAATTAAAGATTTACTAGTGAGAATAAGGATCCTATTTCAAATGTATATAGCCTTGTGGATAGCACAACAAACCATATATAAATAAATTGGTAGACAAATCTTTGTCAATTACATCAACATGTAACTCCTTTTTATTTTACCTCTTCGATCATAATGGTTAAATGTGTATACATCCGAACTAAAATAATTTAAGTTAAGTCCAACTTAGCACTTCCACATATTCAAAAAAGAAAAATATTATCCTTGTGGATATCTCAACAAAATAATATTGTTCAATTTTATTTCTAAGCATCAAATGTGATTAAATTAACATCTTAAATACTTAATACTTGCCTTGTGGATAGCACAACAAACTCATATTAAATATTTAATACTCTATTAATTTTATCATGCTAGAAGGCGACGTTCGATATTCCAAGTATTTTTGAACGCTTTAGACTTAAAATAATTTCTTTGAGGGGTTTGTTATTATTAGTCTCATCTTGTTTAGCGCGCATGCACATATATATATAAAATACGCGTCATTTTATTAAAACATGCGAAGCATGTTTGCATAAAATATAATATATATCATACTAGCATGCATATATAAAATACTATGTTCTACCCTGATTGATTATAGGCTTTTATTCTAGTTTGGTTCACTAGAACCACCAAGTGAACCAAAAAATCAAACCTAGTAGTGCAAGAATCAAATTTAAATGTAAGTATTACATTTAAACCCGAACTTCATTACAAACGGGTCTTCACGCGCTCCTTGCTCCTTGGTCTCCAATTCTTCAAGATAATTATAACTAGTCATATTACATAAACTATTTAATTTAAATAGAAACCTTGATTAGAAGTCAATGGGAGGTACATAGGAGGGAGATAGAATTTTACATCAAGAAAAATTAGAGAAGACGAGGTACGCAGACCCCATTTAATAAAACTCATACATTCAAGTATCCAACTAAAATAAAATTCAATCACATTGGTCAATAGTCCATAATCAACCACATTTATTATCATACACATCAACATATGCATCAATAAATAAACATTCATCTTATGAATAATAAAATCATTACATATATGCATCGATGTCATTTAATGGACAAAAGTTTGGTAAATTTTAGTTTTAAAATAAAATAAACTCTTTTATTTTAATCAAAAACCAAATTCAAAGTAAACTCCTTTAATTTTTAGCTGTCTGAAGTAATATTTTAGATAAAATAAACATCTTTATTTTAAACTTTTATCACTTAAATAAACAATTTACTTTAATTGATCAAAAATTAGTTTTCAAAACTTGCAGAGTGGCGCACCCGCGCCTAGAATGAACTGGGACACGGCGCGGCCGCGCTGTTCATCGCAGAAACAACAGACTTCGATTTTTATCCAGAAAATGCGATCCAATCTAACAAAAAGTCATACATGGAATCATAAAATTGATAATTAGCACAAAGTCAGGCTCTGATACCACTGTTGGGTTTGTATGTAACGCATACATGTAATCAAATTACACAATAAGGGCAAAAGCGCGACAAATTTGGTTTTAAAATTTTTATACAAACCCTCACCAAGATCATGCTTTGTGCTAAATTATCAATTAATAGAAAGAGAAGGACAAATCAGAATCATACACTTGTAGAAACGAGCTTCCACAAGTACGAGTTCAACTCCTTACTCTTTATGATCTCCTTGAATATCCTTGATTGATTCCTTCGTTTGATAAACGTTAGCCACCCAAGTGTTTGGCCTCTAGAGGTGATCCACCAAGGAAGAGGAATTGTTCAAGAATGAGTATGGTTGGCTAAACCTTAGTCTTCTATTCTCGGTAGAAAAGGAGTACTCTCCTACTCTTTGAATTACAACTATTGATATCTAATATAAGACTGCTCTTATATAGATATTGGTCAACACTTCTAATCTAAATAAAAAATGGGTTTTATTTAATTAATTAAACTACTTTAATTAATTAGGCTTCCCAACACATTGGGACAATGGCTGAATAGAATAAAATGAAAGTATCAACATGCTTCAATTCCTATGCAAGCGAAAGAGTTTGAAAACCACCTTTCAAAACGTCATTTTCATATAGTCTAAAAAATAGACTTTTCACACAAATCAAACCCTTCGTATAACGAGTAAACCGACGCCGCAGCGTCCGAATCCAGTTCATTCGGAGCGCCGCAACGCCGGTACCAGAATTGAATAAAATTTTATTTTATTTATGTTGGCTTGTTTGGGTGATAATCAAAATAACACACACACGCAAGTGCACGTGGTCCATAGTTAATATGGAGTAAGTAAAGTATCGTTCCCATGGAGAATAATGAATGACTTTTAATCTAACCTGCTACAGTTTTATAACTATTTCGGTCTACTTAAACAGTTGAGAGATGTGAAATTGTACTATGAATGCTACTAGCAAGAAAATAGAAGAATAACAAGCGAAATAGCCAAATAAGGGGAATATGGGGTATATGATTTCACTTAATATTTCATTCAAGACACTACACTTCCTTACAAGTTTTGTTACTTATGTTGGATTATTAGTCGAGCACACACAAGTAAGATATGGCCCTTCTTGATGTACCAAATCCATATTCCATATAATCCACAAATAGAAAGAATAAATGCAAGCACCCAAATTGATTAATACACTATATGTCTATATTAATTACAATCAAAGTGGGTTGAAGCTCAAGTGCTCAATGAACTATATATGGTGCTTTGGTATATGTCTATCCTAAGCACGAAACATAAATTCCATCACAAAGTAGAATTCACATACATATGCAAATATGATTAGTTCTAAGCCTATACTTCCTTTTTCAAGTTCATATAGGCTAACATGGTAATTGGTGATCAAGCAATTAATTAATTAAAGTAAATCATACAAGATAACCCAATATAGATAATCAACCAAGTCTTATAAAGAAGTATAGAAATCTGAACTATATATTAAGATTCATCATAACCCCATAATAGAAATTAGTTCATAGATAAATCAAAATCCATCACAAGAGATTGTTCATACATTGGAAGTCAAAATGAAAAGAAAGAGATACTAAAGATAGAAAGATGCAAATCTGATCTCTTCCTCAAATTTGAGCATACAATGATAAGAAAGCTGCAATGTTCCGAAAATCAGCCCTAATCTAAGCTATCTATTCAAATCAACTATAGAAACCAAGAGAGAAAGATAGATGTAGAAGAAGAGGCTACTCTCCCTCTCTCTCTCTGTGTTTCTCTAACCCTAAAAAATTAATAAAAACATTCAATGAATCATGTCTCAACCTCCAATTACACCCTAAAAGAGTAAACATTAATTAAGGTCTTTTACTGAAAAGTCAAACTTCTGGTCAAACCGGAATGGTGCGGTCGCACTGCCCCATAGAGCAAATTGGGCGCGGGCGTGCTGCCTGCTAATGAAGTCTTGGTCAGGCGTGGGCGCACTATCCTAAGGCACTCCAAGGGCGCGGGCGCGCTGCCCTGGTTTCTGCAGAATGCTGCTTTATTGCTGACTTGCTGTTGCTGTTGCTTTTGCCCTCACATGCAATTTGCACCTACTTGAGCCGGTTTCATATCCAATCCATACACAATGCCACCAAGCTATTTTCCAAGCATGCATTCTACAAAAAAAAGATAAAATACATAAAAAGCTACTAAAAAATATGAGATTAAGCCTTAGTTATGGTAAGTTGATATCCAATAAGTATGTATAAAACCTACTTATCAATTTATTAATTTGATTTCCAATTGAAATATAAGGTTTATTTTAAATTAAAAATTAAATTCCATGTTTTTTTAATTAGTTTAAATTAAAATAAATTGTTTATTTTTGAATTTAGAATAGGATTTCATATTAATTAAATAAAGGAGTTTATTTTAAATCATAATTGGGATTAATGCTAATTAATTTTGTCAATTAAATCGATATCAATATATATATTGAATGTTTATTAATTTATGTGATGAATATTATTTGTTGATGCATATGGTGATATGTATGATAATAAATGAGATTGATTATGGATTGTTGACCAATGCGATTGGATTTTATTTTTGTTGGATGCAAGAATAATTGGGTTTTATTAAATGGGGTCTGCTTACCTCGTCTTCTCTAATTTTTCTTGATGTAAAATTAATCCTCCCCCCTATGTACTTCCCATTGACTGCTGATCAAGATTTCTATTTATTAAAATAGTTTATGTAATAGGATTAGTTAGATTTATCTTGAAGAATTGGAGATTAAGGAGCAAGAAGAGCTTGAAGACCCGTTTGTAATAAAGCCTATGTTTAAATGTAATAGTTATATTTAAATTCTGTTCTTGCACCCTAGGTTTGACCTCTAAGTTCACATGGTGGCTCTAGTGAACCAAACTAGAATAAAGTCTATAATCAATCCGGGTAGAATATAGTATTTTATATTCATGCTTATACTATATGTATATATATTGTATATTATGCAACATGCTTCGCATGTCAATTAATATGACATATTATATATATATATATATATATATGTGTGTGTGTGTGTGTGTGTGTGTGTGTGCATGTGCGTTAAAAAAGATGAGACAAATAATAACAAACCCCTCAAAGAATTTATATTAAGTCTCAAGCGTTCAAAGATATTTGAAATATCAAACGTCGCCTTCTAGCATGATAAAATTAATAGAGTAATAAATATTTAATATGAGTTTGTTATGTCACCACAAGGCAAGTATTAAATATTTAAGATGTTATTATGTCACATTTGATGCTTATAAAGGAATTGAACAATACTATTTTGTTGTATCACCACAAAGATGGTATTTTTCTTTTTGAATATATTGAAGTGTTAGGTTGGACTTAACTTAGATAATTTTGATTTGGATGTGTCACCACTTGATTAAAATAATCTAAGAGGCCAAAGGAGTTACATGATTATATAATTGGCAAAAGTTGTCCATCTATTTATTTATATATAGTTTGTTTTATCACCACATGACTATATACATTTGAAATGGGATCCTTAATCTCACAAGCAGATCTTTAATTAGATATTACCGAACTGTATAGGTGAGGGTAATATAGTTTGAAAAAAATAGTGGGAGATACTAATTTAAAATAAGACCTAATTTATTTTGGTAATTAATTAAATGAATATATGATAAAATGTTATTTTATTTTCACATGCAGAATTTGAAAATATCACACTCACTATCACTGCGTAGCATACTTGATGCTAACAAACTGACTGGACTGAATTACATGGGCTGCTTAAGAAATCTAAGGATTGTTCTCACTACTTAAAAGCTTTCTTATGTCCTAAATTCGCACGTCCCTGCAACTGTTGTAGAAATAGCCTCTGAGGAAGACATTTCTACTTTTAAAAAGTGGCAAGATGATGTATCTGTGGCTCAATGCATCATGCTCGCATCCATGAGTAACGAGCTTCAGCGTTAACATAAAACTATGGATGCTCCTACTATATTGTTGCACCTCTAATAGTTGTATGGTGAGTAAATTAGGACTGCAAGATATGATATATCTAATGAGCTCTTCCAATCTCGGATGACCGATGGCGCTACTGTTGAGACTCATTTCCTAAAGATAATCAATTTGATTGAACGTCTTGGACATCTAGGTTTCGTCATGGATGGGGAGTTAAGTTAAGATTTGATTTTGCAGTCACTCCCAAACAACTTCTCATAATTTGTTGTGAATTTTCACATAAATAAGTTGGATGTCATCTTTTCTGAATTACTTAACATGTTGAAAACTGCTGAAGGTCACTTCCCATCCAAGAAGAACCAAGTCTTACTGGTGGATGATTCTTCCAAGAAAAGGAAAAGGCCCAAGGTATCTTCTAAAAAGAAGAAATCCAAGAAGGCTAATGGTAAAGAGAGAGGCAGGGATAATAAGAAACCTGATCCATATAGCAAAGGAATATGTTTCCATTACAACAAGCCAGGTCACTGGAAGAGGAACAACGAGAAGTTCCTTGCGGAACAAAAAAGCAAAAGAAGCTTGGAGAAGCTTTGACTTCCAATCAAGGTTTATTCATGATTGGAATTAATTTTTTTGAAAGTCAATCTTCTACTTAGGTATTGGATACCGACTATGGTTCTCACATATGTAATACTATGTATGGACTAGTTAGAAGTAGAAAGCTAAAAAAGGATGAGGTCATCCTACGAGTGAGAAATGGAGCAAAGGTTGCTCCATTAGCTGTAGGGACTTATTGTTTAACACTGCCTATCAGCAAGTTCATTAGTTTAAATAATTGTTATTTTGTTCCAGCACTCATAAGAAACATTATTTCTATTTCTGTATTGGATATGGATGATTTTAATATTATAATAAAGAATAGTAGTTCTTCCATTTATAATAAAAATATTTTATATAGTGTTAGTAGATTACTGAATGGACTTTATGTACTTGACTTGCATGAAAATATACTTCAAGTTGAACAAACTAAGAAAAGGAAAAGAGATGATATTAATTAAACCTTTATCTGACACTGTATACTCGGTCATATTAATGAAACAAGATTATCCAAGTTATATAATGATGGTCTCTTAGAGCAATCTGATTATGAATCATATCCATCTTGTGAATCTTGTCTCATGGGAAAGATGACTAAATCTCCTGTTAGTGGAAAAGGAGAAAGAGTTACAGAGTTGTTAGCGTTGGTACATATAGACGTTTGTGGATATACGACAACGATTGTACGAGGAGGGTATTCTTATTTTATTACTTTCACTGATGATCATTCAAGAGTTGGATATGTGTATTTAATGAAATACAAATCTGAATCGTTTGAAAAGTTAAATGAATTCAAAAGTGAAGTAGAGAAACAAACTGGCAAAAGTATTAAGATTCTTTGATCAAATCGAGGTGGTGAATACTTGACCAATGAGTTTCTTAATTATCTCAAAGAAAATGGTATAATCTCACAATGGACTCTACTAGAAACACCACAGTTGAATGGTGTATCTGAAATGTAAAAATCAAACATTGTTGGACATGGTTCGTTCCATGATGAGTTTTACCGATCTTTCTTTTTTCTTCTAGGGTTAAGCTCTAGAATCGGTTGCATACCTACTGTAGACACTCAAAATTTTGCATTCCTGTTACTAACTTTGCAGGAGGGTAAAACCATCTTTTTCCTTTCGGTCACTACACCGGGATGTTAAGTAAAGCCCTGGTGACAATACAGGGATGTCAAACAACCTTGACGACAACCCCGTGATGTCAAGTGAAGCCCCGGTGACCATACCGGGATGTCAAGTATCCTCAGTGACAACCCCGGGACGTCAAGCTCAACCCCGGTCACTACACCGGGATGTCAAGTCAATCTCATACAACACCAGGATGTCAAGTGAAGCCCCGGTAACCATACCGGGATATCAAGCAGCCCCGACGACAACACCAGGAGATCAATTCAACATTCAGAAGCATCACATCATCCCCAAAGACAACCCTGGGAAACCTAGTCAGCCTCACAGATAACCCTGAGTTCAAACAGAACCGACTGGGATCAAAACCTCGAAGACAACCACGGGAAAATAGTCGAAGACCGTGCTAGTACAGGAGACAACTCTTGGAGGGGCAAAATGGTTATTTTTCTAATTTGAAGCTAATCCGGTCAAAATCAACTCTAATTGATGCAATGAAGGTCGGAAAGAACCATAACATTAATTCCAAGTGAAAATGACACAATACAGCTCAACGGACAAACTGCGAAGAAATGATGATCCGGTTATGAACCCGTTTTCTTGGACTCAAAAAAGGTTTAGTCTCATATCATTGTGACGCTCTCGATGAGGGTTTTCCAGAAAGGTATAGCACACCTCAAACGGACGCTGCGATCAAAAGTTAAAAAGTTTTAAATCTGACATCGCGTTGCTCAAAGTGTACATACTTCGAGACGAGACCCACCATCTGGGCCTGGCCCGCTACCATCGGGTCTTTAAATACAAGTGCCCCCTTGCCAAAAAAGAACAAAAAATAATAGAAAAAGCTCTGAAACTCCGCCCATTTATTTTCCTAGCCCAACTTATTATACTCCAAATCTCGTTTTTATCATTTAACACGTAGGTATACTCATATACTACCACATATCAAGAATTGAATGGTAGAAACTTCCATTTTAAGCCTACAAAGTGGAAAAAAGCCCGTGTAGTAGTCCATTGTAAGTATTTTTACGATCAAAAAGTTCCTACTACTTTATTGCGCATTTATACACGTGCACGTTAAATTTTGTTTTCTGATTTTGCCCGGAACTCAGTTCCTCGGCCATTTTCGCGTACTTTTTAGTACATTTACTCGTTTTCTTGCATTTGTACAGACAGGATCGTCGATCCGTGGCTTTTAATCTCTTATATATATATATATATCAACTTTCTCGAATTGTGTCATGGACTCGTGTCCTTTTTGGCATTATTATGTATATATTTAACTGTATATATACTAACTTTTCAATTCTATCAAGCCCGGATGGCAAATTCGTGGTAGTTACTGCTTTTATATATATATATATATATATATATATATATATATATATATATATATATATATTTCTGACTTCATTTGGCCTGGATTTTGACTTCGTGGTCTTTTTATTGCTTTAATATATATATATATATATATATACATACTAATTGTATATATTAACATTTACATTTATGTTTGGCTTGGATCATTTCATGGCCTTTTCATCGCTTTTATAAATATATATATATATATATATATATATATTTACATTTCTGTCCGGGCAAAGAATTGCAAATCTATCGCCCTTTACAGCTTTTATATATATATATATATATATATTTATTTACATTATGTCGAGCCTGGATTACTCCGTGGCTCTTTATAGCTTTTATGTATATATATTTATATTCTGTCGAGCCTAGATCACTCCGTGGCTCTTTGCAGCTTTTATATATATTAATATTCTGTTAAGCCTAAATCACTCCATGGCTCTTTACAGCTTTGATATATATATTTACATTCTGTCATGCCTAGATCACTCCGTGGCTCTTTCAGCTTATAGATATATATAGATAATCAATTTTCTGTATCGTCTAATAAAATTTATGAATGGAATATTGATGGGTTTAGTGAGCATCAGATTCTTACTAAAATGACTCATTTGTCTATGGTAGCCAATAGTTATATTACAGCGTTCAGCAGTTTAACTCAGCCTGAAATCGTTGAAATATTAGCTAATGGTTTCACTGGTGTTCTTCGTTCTTGGTGGGAAAAACACCTTGACGAAGATGCAAGAAACTCTATCATCCATGCTCGCCAGTTAGATGACAATGGTCAACCTATCTTCAGAGAAGATATAGGTTTTGGTATTCCTAATGGCATTAACACATTAATTTTCACGATAATAAAACATTTTATTGGAACTCCCAGTAATATCACTGAAAGAATTCATGACTAGTTAAGTAATCTCACTTGTCCCACTTTAAGTGATTTTAGGTGGTACAAAGATGTTTTTATTTATCGTGTTATGATGCGCAGTGATAGTAATAAACCGTTTTGGAAAGAAAAATTTGTTAATGGTCTTCCTAACATATTTGCTCATAAGGTTAGAGAAGAACTTAGTAAAACTCCTAGATATATCGATTATGATAACCTGACTTATGGTGACATAATCAGTTATATTCAAAAGATTGGATTAAAAATGTGTATTGAGTTTAAGATTGCTAAACAAGCCGCTAAAGATAAGAAAAAAGCTAAATATGAGCTTGGCACGTTTTGTGAACAATATGGTTTACCTCCTATTGCTCCCTCTAGAAGAAAGCATAGGAAAAAACAAATTAAAAAACGCAAAACGAGAAAGCATCATAAGAAGCGGTCTAGTAGTCAATCTAAAAATCAAGATAATTACTATGAAAAACCCAAGTCAATAAAGAAAACTCATAGTAAAAAATCCACTTCTAAGTCACAAGATAAGAGTAAAATTACCTGTTATAATTGTGGTAAAAAGGGTCAGTACAAAAGTGAGTGTAAGTTAAAACAGAAATTAAGTCAGTTAAATATTTCTGTTGAAGACACTGATAAGATTTTAGAGTTAATAAGAATTGAGAACAATGTTGATGATGACGACAATCATTCTGATATTCCTTATTCCTCTGGTAATGACGAAGATAGTCAAACTCCTAGTGATGATAATGAAGTTACCCTTTGTACTGATAATTGTAGATCTGATTGTTGTAAGACTATTAACGTACTTAGCAAAGAAGATCAAGAGAGCTCTTTGTTAATTGAGTTAAGTAGTAAACTTGCTGATGAAGATTTAAAATTACAGTACATGAAACAGTTAAAAGATCTGTTTTCCAAAAATAATTCAGGATAGGGTAAGGTTATTAGGGGTAATGAAAATCCTGTAATTAGCCTTAATAAAACCCTCGAAAGATTTAAAGTCGCTGATAGGGAAATCACCCTCCCTGAGTTTAAATCACGAAGTCAATAAGCTTAAAAAGGAAATTTCTAGTCTTAAGACTGAAATTTCTTATTTGCGTAAAGAAATGACTACTCTGGCCACTAAAAGTTCAGAACTTCACATTACTGATTCATCAGATAATGAAGAAGAAGCAGAATCTTCTAATGCCAAAGAAGATGAGTCACTTTTTATGGTTCAGGGAAATTCTCTAAAAAGGTTAAAAAGACATTACCATTCAAAAATGAAATATTATTGTTCGTCTGGTTATTAATGGAACTTTTGCAATACAGCTTCATGCTCTAGTTGACACTGGTGCAGATCTTAATTGCATTCAGGAAGGATTAATTCCTACCAAGTTCTATAAAAAGACTCGTGAACGACTTAATTCTGCTAATGGTAGTATGATGGAAATAAAATATAAACTGCCTAAAGTTCATATTTGTCAAGACAATATGTGTTTTAAAACTTCTTTTGTTTTAATTCGCAACTTGACAGATAAGATTATTTTAGGACTCCCGTTTATATATTTATTATATCCATTTACTACTAGTAATAATGGTTTAACAACTGAGCACTTAGGCCAGAAAGTTGTTTTTGAATTCATCACTCAGCCTATGGAAAGAGATTTGAAATTCATTCAAGACGAGTCTATTTCAAAATCTTTGAATTTGTTAAACTGTAAAACTTCTCAGTTAAAATTCCTAAAACAGGAAATTAAATATAAATAGGTTGAGGATCTTCTCCTTCTTGATAAAATTCAAGATAAGATTGAAGAGCTTCGCGTGTTTATGACAAAAAATTTATGTGCTGATTCTCCTAATGATTTTTGACATAGAAGGAAACATGTGGTTAGGCTTCCTTACGCTAAGGAATTCAAAGAGCATTTGATTCCTACTAAGTCAAGACCTATTCAGATGAGTAATCAGCAAATGCAGCTTTGCAAACAAAAGATTAACGACTTGCTTGCAAAGGGTTTAATTAAACATAGTAAATCGCCTTGGTCTTGTCCAGCTTTTTATGTAAATAACGAAGCTGAGAAAGGGAGGGGTGTCCCATGCCTAGTCATTAATTATAAGCCCCTTAATAAGGTTTTAGAATGGATTAGGTATCCACTGCCTAATAAAGAAGCCCTTCTTAGTCGGCTTAGTAACGCTACCATATTTAGTAAATTTGACCTTAAGTCGGGATTTTGGCAAGTCAGTATTCATCCTACCGATAGGTATAAAACTGCCTTCACCACCCCCTTTGGTCATTACGAGTGGGTAGTTCAAGCATTTGGCTTGAAAAATGCTCTTAGTGAATTTCAAAATATTCTTAATGAAATTTTGAATGCTTTTAGTCATTTCATCATTGTATACATTGATGATATTCTAGTCTTTTCTAAGTAATTGACGAACACTTCAAACATTTGAATTCGTTCTTCAAAGCTATCAAAGTCAATGGTTTGGTCCTATCTCCTAAAAAATGTAGTCTGTTCCAAACTAGAGTCAAATTTCTGGGTTATGAAATTTATCGTGGTCTGGTTCGTCCAATTCAACGAGTCATCCAGTACGCTGATAAATTCCCTGATAAAATCATTGATAAAACTCAACTCCAGCGATTCTTAGGATCTCTTAATTACGTGGGTAAGTTTTATCAAAATTTAAGAAAAATCTGTAAACCTCTGTTTCTTCATTTACAGAAAAATCCTCCTTCTTGGACTGATGAACATACTGCCATCGTCCAACATGTCAAAAAATATGTTAAGGTTTTGCCCTACCTTGGCATTTCAAATGAATCTGCTTATAAAATTTTGAAACTGACGCCTCCGAAATTGGATTTGGTGGAATTCTGAAGCAGAAATTAACCCCTGCTTCTTCTGAACAAATTGTTCCATTTCACTCTGGCGCGTGGAATCAAGCTCAATTAAACTATAGTACAATTAAAAAAGAGATTTTAGCTTTGGTTTTGTGTATTAGTAAGTTTCAAAATGATTTATTAAATCAAAGATTTTTAGTTCGTAGTGACTGTAAATCAGCCAAATACATTTTAGAAAAGAATGTTAAAAATATTGTTGCAAAATATATTTTTGCCCGTTGGCAATCTATTTTAAGTATTTTTGATTTTGATATTGAATATATTAAAGGTAGTTAAAATTCAGTTCCTGATTTTCTTACACGAGAATTTATTCATTCAGGTACCCAAAATAAATGAGTGTGAGAGGTAACAAGAATGTTTGGCCTCCTGGCCCTCCAGGCCCAGACCCGCCTAGTCTAAGGCCCTTGGGAGCCATAATCCCACATCTAGTTAGCCTAGTTACACCTATTGATGTAGCAAATAGGTTTACGGTTCTTGGTACTGTTCCAAAGCCTTATAATATGGTTTTGGCCCAGCCCCCCAAGCTCATTGATCCATTTGCCTCGTCTTCCTCCAGTAACCCTACTTCTGGTCAACGTACTTATTCTGAGTATGTCCCTATCTATTCCACTAATTTATTTTATATTGAGAGATATATGAAATCAATTGATGATCCAGTCAAGTTGGCCTCCCAGTTCTTCCCAACTAGTTGGCATTTTCTTCCTTTGGCTCCTTATAAATCCCTCGTGTATTATAAGGACGTCCTTCTTCAAACCCAGTCAATCTTAATCAAACCTATTCATGATAGAAATAATTCCTCAAAAATCATCTATCATTGCATCTATATTAAACAGATTATCTCCATGTCTGACTGGGTAATCATCCTTCTGATCTGCGTCAGTTAAATGATCATGATAGCCAGTTCTGCTATTATGATTATATGGAAGCTTGGAATAGAGTTTTTCTGTTTCAAACTCCTTCCTTTAGTCACTGGTGGTTCATCTAATTTGACCACAAAATTCAAGAGTCAAATTCCTTATTGGTTTGTTTTATGGTGGAAAAGATTTGGTCTCATCCACAAAATTCTTCCGATTGAGCTTCAGTCAGTTCTTTCTGTGTTTTGTTGCAGAGCCCCTAATAATCCGAAGAATGATTGTATTCCAGTTATTCTTCAATTTATTAGTAAATATAAAATTCCATGGATTCTGAAATGGAATTATGGATTTTATTCCCCTGTTGTCGAAATTGATCTTCAGTCAGAAAAAGATAAATCTATTATTACTCGCAATAACATTAGACAATTGACTTATGTTACTCGCGAATTCTCTATTAAATGGTGGGATAAATTTGATGTTTATCGCATCGTTGGTCAAGTTCAAAAGGAGTTTCCTAAACCCTACTCCTATTAAATCGGTTCCTCCTCCAAAGGAATCTTCTTCCAGTAAATCCAAAAAATCTTCCCAAATAAAGTTTGATTTTACGGATATTGATCACTGTTCTAATGCTGAGTTGAAGCAGTTAGCTCGGCTTATTCAAAAACGAGTAGATAAGCTCAGTGAGGATTCTATTCCCTTAATCTGCTCATCTTCCTCGTTCCGATCCAGTCATGAGGCCTCTAACCCTAATGATCCGTACAGTAGCATTTCTCTCCAAGATGCTCAAGATCCTTTTGCCTAGGATGCCTACAGTTACAACATATTGCAAGCGGCAGACAAAGAACTATTGCTGTCATCAAAAGTCATCAGTGCAGCCGAATGTGCAGCCGAAAGTAAAAGTTGAGTCGGTTTGTCGTTTTGTTGAGTCATGTCATGTTTGTCGGCCATATGGTCACTTTAGTCAAAAATTATTCTGATGTATTTGTATTTTATTCAAAAGTTGTAATAATGGTCTGTATTTCGTCAAAAGTTGTAATAATGCTTATATCCTTTGATAAAGCATTACTGTTCTTCAATAGTTAAAAATATTTTGTAATTATTGAGTTGTAATCAGTACGCCTTCTCTCATTTCTATATAAGAGAGGCTCAGTCATTTGTGTAAGGCAGGATTTAGATATCCAATAGAGAGCTTGAGAAGACTCAGATTCCTATCTGACTAATCTTCAACCCTCTAGCCTTCTATTTTAGTTATAACATGTTAGGCAATCAATAAAAGTTTATTTTTATTTCAAACTCTTGTTAATACATATGAACTGCTGTTATCATTTCTTATAGTTTACTATAGTTGTGATTCAGATTTGTATGCGCCTTCTTGCTTCTTTTCTCCTTCCGCCTTTCAGATTTGTATGCGCCTTCTTGCTTCTCTTCTCCTTCCGCCTTCTTGGTATCAGAGCCATGTGTTGTTTATTTGCTAAGTGTTGTTCTTAATCTGGTTAATCAAAGTCATTTTTGAAAATCAAAAGTTTTTAATTATTCTTTGTTCTTGAAGTCACCTAAGCTCTCTCTGTAGAACATCCCAGGTCGCCATAGGTCCCGTTGAGCCGTTGTAAGTCTCTAGTGTTTGAGCAGTTTAGGCAAAAGGGAATCACTAGATCTAAGGGTATGCGTCTTCTTAAGGAAAGAAGGGTATGTATGAAAGAACCTAGAGTTATTAAAAAATTTAATTTTTAAAAATGAGTAGATTGTTCAGGTCGAGTTCTTCAGTTACTAATAGATCAGCTCTACCTCTAGTACCAGACATAGTCAACCAGGAAGAACATAGTTACGAAAACATTAATCAAACCCTTAGTAACTGGAACATACCTAGTGTGTCCCATAAGAAAATTTATCAGTCAACCTTTATTGATAACTTTAAAACTGATTATAATGTTAAAACAGTTGAACGTGTCTATGCGATCAACAAATAATATGAAAATTGTAGTCTTCTTTCTTCTGATTTTATAAACAAACATAGAAAGAAAGGTTATAATTTTATTCATATTGCTTTAGTTCAGGTCGCTGTAAAGCCTTTAACAATTAAAGGAATTAACTCAAGCATCTTCTTATGTTTGAGAGATGCACGGTATCTTAATTATGCTCCTAGCATAATTGGTATCATGGAGTCAAGTTTGCATAATGGACCTATCCATTTCAATTGCTTTCCTGATCTCCCGTTGAGTTTAAGTGATGTTAATCTATTAAAAGCTTTAACTCTAAATATTAAGACTACAAGTGAGATAACTCATATGATTGAGGGTTCTCAACCTATAGCCTTAATTTACAGAATTATTATAAAGTCATGAAAAAACAATTTAAATATTTATGCTCTTAGTAAAAGTCCGAAAGATCACACTGTTTTAATTCAAAGCAGTACTAGTAACGTTAATATCCAAACTCCGAGGACTATTCTTTGGAAAGATATTACGCTTCCTAGTCAGTGGATGTTCCCTCAAGAGATTCCACAAAAACCAGTAATAAATAATTTGTTGAATTTAGATAATATTAAACAATTTTCTGATGGTACTGTTCGGGTCAGTTTTGAACGTACCAAAAGACCTTTAATTATAGAAGAATTTACTAATTCTTCAGTTCCTTCGGTTTCAAGAAAAGATACTGAAGTATTAAGTGATTTTTCTATTCCTGATATTAAAATGAAAGGTATTCTTAATCAAGGTCAGACTAGTCATCCTTGTTACACTCCTCCTACCCAGGTAGAAGATGAACAAGATGATGTGTCACCTATAGTTTCTGTAGGACCAACCCCTTCTGATTTCGAAGCACCTATTAATCATCAGTTAAGAGTAATCACTAAAGCATTTAAATTAGATTGGGATAGTCTGGTTGCAGATTTCAATTCCACATCTAATAAAGAAAAACGTCATGCTTTTCGTAATAAATATGATAAGCATGACAGAGATAAAATTGTTAATAAATGGAAAAAATATTTAAAAAATAATCAAGAGAACCTTACTTTTTATGATTGGTATGATAAATATCATTCGCAGTGTAAATTCTTACTAAAAGTCAGTGGACGAAAGAGGATAATTCTAAGATTTTAGCATCTCATCCTCCTTTAGAAACGGTTCTTTTACATGTAAAAAATACCCCAGTTGTTGCTAGCCCATTTAAGGTTGCTGATGGGAAAACTGATGAAAAGAAAATTATTGAACAAAATAATTTTACTAATCAGTATCTAGATACAATTGGTAAACAGTTAGATAAAATTGAAGAAAAATTTGATCATTCTTTGATTAAAAATCCTGAAAAGAAACTAGATCAGCCTTTGTTAACACTCCTAGAAAAAAGAGAAGGAATTGGATTGCCTAATAAAGACTCTGATTTAGTTAAAAGCATTGATAAGTTAATAAAAAAGATTGGATCAAGTTCTGGTGAAGCTAGTGGTACTGTTGCTATCATCGATCAAATTGAGGATTCTGATGATGAAAGTAATAGTCAGTCCGAAGCTATTTCAGAACTCGCCTCTATCCCAGATCTTGCTGAACAGTTAAACAAGTTAACTTTTAATAACACTAGTATTACAAAAAAATTGGTATTCTGGACCCACTCCCCCTGATATTCAGTATGAGGAGAAAAATATAGATAATCAATTTTCTGTATCGTCTAATAAAATTTATGAATGGAATATTGATGGGTTTAGTGAGCATTAGATTCTTACTAACATGAATCATTTATCTATGGTTGCCAATAGTTATATCTCAGCATTCAGCAGTTTAGCTCAGCCTGAAATCGTTGAAATATTAACTAATGGTTTCACTGGTGTTCTTCGTTCTTGGTGGGAAAAACACCTTGACGAAGATGCAAGGAACTCTATCATCCATGCTCGCCAGTTAGATGACAATGGTCAACCTATCTTTAGAGAAGATATAGGTTTTGGTATTCCTGATGGCATTAACACATTAATTTTCACGATAATAAAACATTTTATTGGAACTCCCAGTAATATCACTGAAAGAATTCATGACCAGTTAAGTAATCTCACTTGTCCCACTTTAAGTGATTTTAGGTGGTACAAAGATATTTTTATTTCTCGTGTTATGATGCGCAGTGATAGTAATAAACCGTTTTGGAAAGAATTTTTTTTTAATGGTCTTCCTAACTTATTTGCTCATAAGGTTAGAGAAGAACTTAGTAAAACCCCTGGATATATCGATTATGATAACCTGACTTATGGTGACATAATCAGTTATATTCAAAAGATTGGATTAAAAATGTGTATTGATTTTATGATTGCTAAACAAGCCGCTAAAGATAAGAAAAAAGCTATGTATGAGCTTGGCACGTTTTGTGAACAATATGGTTTACCTCCTATTGCTCCCTCTAGAAGGAAGCATAGGAAAAAATAGATTGAAAACGCAAAACGAGAAAGCATCATAAGAAGCGGTATAGTAGTCAATCTAAAAATCAAGATAATTACTATGAAAAACACAAGTCAATAAAGAAAAATCATAGTAAAAAATCCACTTCTAAGTCACAAGATAAGAGTAAAATTACATGTTATAATTGTGGTAAAAAGGGTCATTACAAAAGTGAGTGTAAGTTAAAATAAAAATTGAGTCAGTTAAATTTTTTTGTTGAAGACACTGATAAGATTTTAGAGTTAATAAGAATTGAGAATGATGTTGATGATGACGACAATCATTCTGATATTCCTTATTTCTCTGGTAATGACGAAGATAGTCAAACTCCTAGTGATGATAATGAAGTTACCCTTTGTACTGATAATTGTAGATCTGGTTGTTGTAAGACTATTAACGTACTTAGCAAAGAAGATCAAGAGAGCTCTTTGTTAATTGAGTTAATTAGTAAACTTGCTGATGAAGATTTAAAATTACAGTACATGAAACAGTTAAAAGATTTATTTTTAAAAAATAATTCGGGAAAGGGTAAGGTTATTAGGGGTAAAGAAAAGCCTGTAATTAGCCTTAGTAAAACCCTCGAAAGATTTAAAGCCGCTGATAGGGAAATCACGCTCCCTGAGTTTAAATCAAGAAGTCAATAAGCTTAAAAAGGAAATTTCTGGTCTTAAGACTGAAATTTCTGATTTGCATAAAGAAATGACTACTCTGGCCACTAAAAGTTCAGAACTTCACATTACTGATTCATCAGATAATGAAGAAGAAGCAGAATCTTCTAATGCCAAAGAAGATGAGTCACTTCTTATGGTTCAGGATAATTCTCTAAAAAGGTTAAAAGACATTCCCATTCAAAAATGGTATATTATTGTTCGTCTGGTTATTGATGGAACTTTTGCAATACAGCTTCCTGCTCTAGTTGACACTAGTGCAGATCTTAATTGCATTCAGGAAGGATTAATTCCTACCAAGTTCTATAAAAAGACTAGTGAACGACTTAATTCTGCTAATGGTAGTATAATGGAAATAAAATATAAACTGCCTAAAGTTCATATTTGTCAAGACAATATGTGTTTTTAAACTTCTTTTGTCTTAATTCGCAACTTGACAGATAAGATTATTTTAGGACTCCCATTTATATATTTATTATATCCATTTACTACTAGTAATAATGGTTTAACAACTGAGCACTTAGGCTAGAAAGTTATTTTTGAATTCATCACTCAGCCTAAGGAAAAAGATTTGAAATTCATTCAAGACAAGTCTATTACAAAATCTTTGAATTTGTTAAACTGTAAAACTTCTCAGTTAAAATTCCTGAAATAGGAAATTAAATATAAACAGGTTGAGGATCTTCTCCTTCTTGATAAAATTCAAGATAAGATTGAAGAGCTTCGCGTGTTTATGATAAAAAATTTATGTGCTGATTCTCCTAATGCCTTTTGGCATAGTAGGAAACATGTGGTTAAGCTTCCTTACGCTAAGGAATTCAAAGAGCATTTGATTCCTACTAAGGAAAGACCTATTCAGATGAGTCATCAGCAAATGGAGCTTTGCAAACAAGAGATTAACGACTTGCTTGCAAAGGGTTTAATTAAACATAGTAAATCGCCTTGGTCTTGTCCAGCTTTTTATGTAAATAACAAAACTGAGAAAGAGAGGGGTGTCCTACGCCTGGTCATTAATTATAAGCCCCTTAATAAGGTTTTAGAATGGATTAGGTATCCACTGCCTAATAAAGAAGCCCTTCTTAGTCGGCTTAGTAACGCTACCATATTTAGTAAATTTGACCTTAAGTCGGGATTTTGGCAAGTCAGTATTCATCCTACCGATAGGTATAAAACTGCCTTCACCACCCCCTTTGGTCATTACGAGTGGGTAGTTCAAGCATTTGGCTTGAAAAATGCTCTTAGTGAATTTCAAAATATTCTTAATGAAATTTTGAATGCTTTTAGTCATTTCATCATTGTATACATTGATGATATTCTAGTCTTTTCTAAGTAATTGACGAACACTTCAAACATTTGAATTTGTTCTTCAAAGCTATCAAAGTCAATGGTTTGGTCCTATCTCCTAAAAAATGTAGTCTGTTCCAAACTAGAGTCAAATTTCTGGGTTATGAAATTTATCGTGGTCTGGTTCGTCCAATTCAACGAGTCATCCAGTACGCTGATAAATTCCCTGATAAAATCATTGATAAAACTCAACTCCAGCGATTCTTAGGATCTCTTAATTACGTGGGTAAGTTTTATCAAAATTTAAGAAAAATCTGTAAACCTCTGTTTCTTCATTTACAGAAAAATCCTCCTTCTTGGACTGATGAACATACTGCCATCGTCCAACATGTCAAAAAATATGTTAAGGTTTTGCCCTACCTTGGCATTTCAAATGAATCTGCTTATAAAATTGTTGAAACTGACGCCTCCGAAATTGGATTTGGTGGAATTCTGAAGCAGAAATTAACCCCTGCTTCTTCTGAACAAATTGTTCCATTTCACTCTGGCGCGTGGAATCAAGCTCAATTAAACTATAGTACAATTAAAAAGGAGATTTTAGCTTTGGTTTTGTGTATTAGTAAGTTTCAAAAAAATTTATTAAATCAAAGATTTTTAGGGTGTATTGACTGTAAATCAGCTAAATACATTTTAGAAAAGGATGTTAAAAATATTGCTGCAAAATATATTTTTGCCCATTGGCAATCTATTTTAAGTATTTTTGATTTTGATATTGAATATATTAAAGGTAGTGAAAATTCAGTTCCTGATTTTCTTACACGAGAATTTATTCATTCAGGTACCCAGAATAAATGAGTGTGAGAGGTAACAAGAATGTTCGGCCTCCTGGCCCTCGAGGCCCAGGCCCGCCTAGTCAAAGGCCCTTGGGAGCCATAATCCCACATCCAGTTCCACCTATTGATGTAGCAAATAGGTTTACGATTCTTGGTACTGTTCCAAAGCCTTATAATACGGTTTTGGCCCAGTCTCCCAAGCTCATTGATCATTTTGCCTCGTCTTCCTCCAGTAACCCTACTTCTGGTCAACGTACTTATTCTGAGTATGTCCCTGTCTATTCCACTAATTTATTTCATATTGAGAGACATGAAATCAATTGATGATCCAGTCAAGTTGGCCTCCCAGTTCTTCCCAACTGGTTGGCATTTTCTTCCTTTGGCTCCTTATAAATCCCTCGTGTATTATAAGGACGTCCTTCTTCAAACCCAGTCAATCTTAATCAAACCTATTCATGATAGAAATGATTTCTCAAAAATTATCTATCATTTCCTCTATATTAAACAGATTATCTCCATGTCTGACTGGGGTAATCATCCTTCTGATCTGCGTCAGTTAAATGATCATGATAGCCAGTTCTGCTATTATGATTATATGGAAGCTTGGAATAGAGTTGTTCTGTTTCAAATTCCTTCCTTTAGTTACTCGTGGTTCATCCAATTTGACAACAAATTCAAGAGTCAAATTCCTCATTGGTTTGTTTTGTGGTGGGAAAGATTTGGTCTCATCCACAAAATTCTTCCGATTGAGCTTCAGTCAGTTCTTTCTATATTTTTTTGCAGAGCCCCTAATAATTCGAAGAATGATTGTATTCCAATTATTCTTTAATTTGTTAGTAAATATAAAATTCCATGGATTCTGAAATGGAATTATGGATTTTATTCCCCTGTTGTCGAAATTGATCTTCAGTCAGAAAAAGATAAATCTATTATTACCCGCAATAACATTAGTCAATTGACTTATGTTACTCGCGAATTCTCTATTAAATGGTGGGATAAATTTGATGTTTATCGCATTGTTGGTCAAGTTTAAAAGGAGTTTCCTAACCCCTACTCCTATTAAATCGGTTCCTCCTCCAAAGGAATCTTCTTCCAGTAAATCCAAAAAATCTTCCCAAACAAAGTTTGATTTTGTGGATATTGATCACTGTTCTAATGCTGAGTTGAAGCAGTTAGCTCGGCTTATTTAAAAACGAGTAGATAAGCTCAGTGAGGATTCTATTCCCTCAATCTGCTCATCTTCCTCGTCCCGATCCAGTAATGAGGCTTCTAGCCCTAATGATCCGTACGGTAGCATTTCTCTCCAGGATGCTCAGGATCCTTTTGCCTAGGATGCCTACAGTTACGACATATTGCAAGCGGCAGACAAAGAACTGTTGCTGTCATCAAAAGTCATCAGTGCAGCCGAATGTGCAGCCGAAAGTAAAAGTTGAGTCAGTTTGTCGTTTTGTTGAGTCATGTCCTGTTTTTCGGCCATATGGTCACTTTAGTCAAAAGTTATTCTGATGTATTTGTATTTTATTCAAAACTTGTAATAATGGTCTGTATTTAGTCAAAAGTTGTAATAATGCTTATATCTTTTGATAAAGCATTACTGTTCTTCAATAGTTAAAAATGTTTTTTAATTATTGAGTTGTAATCAGTACGCCTTCTCTCATTCCTATATAAGAGAGGCTCAGTCATTTATGTACGGGAGGATTTAGATATCCAATAGAGAGCTTGAGAAGACTCAGATTCCTATCTGACTAATCTTCAACCCTCTAGCCTTCTATCTTAGTTATAATATGTTAGGCTTCTATAATCGAGTCTGCTTGTAAGTTACTTTCAGTTATCCACTTGTAAATTATTTATCAATCAATAAAAGTTTATTTTTATTTCAAACTCTTGTTAATACATATGAACTGCTATTATCATTTCTTATAGTTTACTATAGTTGTGATTTACAGTCAATACGAACTAAAAATCTTTGATTTAATAAATCATTTTGAAACTAACTAATACACAAAACCAAAGCTAAAATCTCTTTTTTAATTGTACTATAGTTTAATTGAGCTTGATTCCACGCACCAGAGTGAAATAGAACAATTTGTTCAGAAGAAGCAGGGGTTAATTTCTGCTTCAGAATGCCACCAAATACAAATTCGGAGGCGTCAGTTTCAACAATTTTATAAGCAGATTCATTTGAAATGCCAAGGCATGGAAAAACCTTAACATATTTTTTGACTTGTTGGACGATTGCAGTATCTTCATCAGTCCAAGGAGGAGAATTTTTTTGTAAACAAAGAAACAGAGGTTTACAAATTTTTTTTAAAATTGGATAAAACTTGCCCACGTAATTACGAGTTCCTAAGAATCGCTGGAGTTGAGTTTTATCAATGATTTTATCAGGGAATTTATCTGCGAACTGGATGACTCATTGAATTGGATGGACCAGACCACGATAAATATCATGACCCAAAAATTTGACTCTAAGTTTGGAACAGACTACATTTTGTAGGAGATAGGACCAAACTATTGACTTTGATAGCTTTGAAGAACGAATTCAAATGTTTGAAGTGTTCGTCAATTGACTTAGAAAAGACCAGAATATTATCAATGTATACAATGATGAAATGACTAAAAGGATTCAACATTTCATTAAGAATATTTTAAAATTCACTAGGAGCATTTTTCAAGCCAAATGCTTGAACTATCCACTCGTAATGACCAAAGGGGGTGGTGATGGCAGTTTTATACCTATCGCTAGGATGAATACTGACTTGCCAAAATCCTGACTTAAGGTCAAATTTACTAAATATGGTAGCGTTACTAAGCCGACTAAGAAGGTCTTCTTTATTAGGCAGTGGATACCTAATCCATTCTAAAACCTTATTAAGGGGCTTATAATTAATGACTAGGCGTGGGACTCCCCTCTCTTTCTCAGCTTCATTATTTACATAAAAAGCTGGACAAGACCAAGGCGATTTACTATGTTTAATTAAACCCTTTGCAAGCAAGTCATTAATCTCTTGTTTGCAAAGCTCCGTTTGCTGATGACTCATCTGAATAGGTCTTGCCTTAGTAGGAATCAAATGCTCTTTGAATTCCTTAGCGTAAGGAAGCCTAACCACATGTTTCCTTCTATGCCAAAAGGCATTAGGAGAATCAGCACATAATTTTTGTGTCATAAACACGCGAAGCTCTTCAATCTTATCTTGAATTTTATCAAGAAGGAGAAGATCCTCAACCTGTTTATATTTAATTTTCTATTTCAGGAATTTTAACTGAGAAGTTTTATAGTTTAACAAATTCAAAGATTTTGAAATAGACTCGTCTTGAATGAATTTCAAATCTCTTTCCTTATGTTGAGTGATTAATTCAAAAACAACTTTCTGGCCTAAGTGCTCAGTTGTTAAACCATTATTATTAGTAGTAAATGGATATAATAAATATATAAACGGGAGTCCTAAAATAATCTTATCTGTCAAGTTGCGAATTAAAACAAAAGAAGTTTTAAAACACATATTGTCTTGACAAATATGAATTTTAGGCAGTTTATATTTTATTTCCATCATACTACCATTAGCAGAATTTAGTCGTTCACTAGTCTTTTTATAGAACTTGGTAGGAATTAATTCTTCCTGAATGCAATTAAGATCTGCACCAGTGTCAACTAGTGCAGGAAGCTGTATTGCAAAAGTTCCATCAATAACCAGACGAACAATAATATACCATTTTTGAATGGTAATGTCTTTTAACCTTTTTAGAGAATTACCCTGAACCATAAGAAGTGACTCATCTTCTTTGGCATTAGAAGATTCTACTTCTTCTTCATTATCTGATGAATCAGTAATGTGAAGTTCAGAACTTTCAGTGGCCAGAGTAGTCATTTCTTTACGCAAATCAGAAATTTCAGTCTTAAGACCAGAAATTTCCTTTTTAAGCTTATTGACTTCTTGATTTAACTTAGGGAGGTTGATTTCCCACCATTTAATAGAGAATTCGCGAGTAACATAAGTCAATTGACTAATGTTATTGGGAGTAATAATAGATTTATCTTTTTCTGACTGATGATCAATTTCGACAACAGGGGAATAAAATCCATAATTCCATTTCAGAATCCATGGAATTTTATATTTACTAACAAATTGAAGAATAACTGGAATACAATCATTCTTCGGATTATTAGCGGCTCTGCAACAAAACACAGAAAGAACTGACTAAAGCTCAATCGAAAGACTTTTACAGAAAGAACTGACTGAAGCTCAATCGGAAGACTTTTGTGGATGAGACCAAATCTCTCCCACCATAAAACAAACCAATGAGGAATTTGACTCTTGAATTTGTGGTCAAATTGGATGAACCACGAGTGACTATAGGAAGGAGTTTGAAACAGAAAAACTCTATTTCAAGCTTCCATATAATCATAATAACATAACTGGCTATCATGATCATTTAACTGATGCAGATCAGAAGGATGATTACCCCAGTCAGACATGGAGATAATCTGTTTAATATAGAGGGAATGATAGATGATTTTTGAGAAATCATTTCTGTCATGGATAGGTTTGATTAAGATTGACTGGGTTTGAAGAAGGACGTCCTTGTAATACACGAGGGATTTATAAGGAGCCAAAGGAAGAAAATGTCAACCAGTTGGGAAGAACTGGGAGGCCAACTTGACTGGATCATCAATTGATTTCATATGTCTCTCAATATGAAATAAATTGGTGGAATAGATAGGGACATAGTCAAAATAAGTACGTTGACCAAAAGTAGGGTTACTGGAGGAAGACGAGGCAAAAAGATCAATGAGATTGGGGGGCTGGGCCAAAATCGTATTATAAGGCTTTGAAATAGTACCAAGAACTGTAAACCTATTTGCTACATCAATAGGTGTAACTGGGCTAACTGGATGTGGGATTATGGCTCCCAAGGGACTTTGACTAGGCTGGCCTGGGCCTGGAGGGCCAGGAGGCCGAACATTCTTGTTACCTCTCACACTCATTTATTCTGGGTACCTGAATTAAATCACCCTCCCTGAGTTTAGCTTATCAATGCTTTTAACTAAATCAGAGTCTTTATTAGGCAATCCCATTCTTTTTCTTTTTTCTAGGAGTGTTAATAAAGGCTGATCTAGTTTCTATTCAGGATTTTAAATCAAAGAATGATCAAATTTTTCTTCAATTTTATATAACTGTTTACCAATTGTAGCTAGATACTGATTAGTAAAATTATTTTGTTCAATAATTTTCTTTTCATCAGTTTTCCCATCAGCAACCTTAAATGGGCTAGTGACAACTGGGGTATTTTTTACATGTAAGAGAACAGTTTCTAAATGAGGATGAGATGCTAAAATCTTAGACTTATCCTCTTTCGTCCACTGACTTTTAGTAAGAACTTTACACTGCGAATGATATTTATCATACCAATCATAAAATGTAAGGTTCTCTTGATTATTTTTTAAATATTTTTTCCATTTATTAACAATTTTATCTCTGTCATGCTTATCATATTTATTACGACAAGCATGGCGTTTTTCTTTATTAAATATGGAATTGAAATCTGCAACCAGACTATCCCAATCTAATTTAAATGCTTTAGTGATTACTCTTAACTGATGATTAATAGGTGCTTCGAAATCAGAAGGGGTTGGTCTTACAGAAACTGTAGGTGACACATCATCTTGTTCATCTTCTACGTGGGTAGGAGGAGTGTAACAAGGATGACTAGTCTAACCTTGATTAAGATTACCTTTCATTTTAATATCAGGAATAGAAAAATCACTTAATACTTTAGTATCTCTTCTTGAAACCGAAGGAACTGAAGAATTAGTAAATTCTTCTATAATTAAAGGTTTTTTGGTACGTTCAAAACTGACCCGAACAGTACCATCAAAAAATTATTTAATATTATCTAAATTCAACAAATTATTTACTACTGGTTTTTGTGGAATCTCTTAAGGGAGGATCCACTAACTAGGAAGCGTAATATCTTTCCAAAGAATAGTCCTCGGAGTTTGGATATTAGCGTTACTAGTACTGGTTTGAATTAAAAACAGTGTGATCTTTTGGACTTTTAATAAGAGCATGAATATTTAAATTGGTTTTAATGACTTTATAATAACTTTTGTAAATTAAGGCTATAGGTTGAGAACCCTCAATCATATGAGTTATCTCACCTGCAGTCTTAATATTCAGAGTTAAAGCTTTTAATAGAAAGGCGGAAGGAGAAGAGAAGCCAGAAGATGCACACAAATCTGAATCACAACTATAGTAAACTATAAGAAATGATAACAGTAGTTCATATGTATTAACAAGAGTTTGAAATAAAAATAATCTTTTATTGATTGATAAATAATTTACAAGTGGATAAATGAAAGTAACTTACAAGCAGACTCGATTATAGAAGCCTAACATGTTATAACTAAGATAGAAGGCTAGAGGGTTGAAGATTAGTCATATAGGAAACTGAGTCTTCTAAAGCTCTCTATTGGATATCTAAATCCTGCCTTACACAAATGACTGAGCCTCTCTTATATAGGAATGAGAGAGGCGTACTGATTACAACTAAATAATTACAAAACATTTTTAACTATTGAAGAACAGTAATGCTTTATCAAAAGATATAAGTATTATTACAACTTTTGACTAAATATAGACCATTATTACAACTTTTGAATAAAATACAAATACATCAGAATAACTTTTGACTAAAGTGACCATATGGCCGACAAACAGGACATGACTCAACAAAACGACAAACCGACTCAACTTTTACTTTCGGCTGCACATTCGGCTGCACTGATGACTTTTGATGACAACAATAGTTCTTTGTCTGCCGCTTGCAATATGTCATAACTGTAGGCATCCTAGGCAAAAGGATCCTGAGCATCCTGGAGAGAAATGTTACAGTATGGATCATTAGGGCTAGAGCCCTCATGACTGGATCGGGACGAGGAAGATGAGCAGATTGAGGGAATAGAATCCTCATTGATCTTATCTACTCGTTTTTGAATAAGCCGAGCTAACTGCTTCAACTCAGCATTAGAACAGTGATCAATATTCGCAAAATCTAACTTTGTTTGGGAAGATTTTTTGGATTTACTGGAAGAAGGTTCCTTTGGAGGAGGAACCGATTTAATAGGAGTAGGGTTAGGAAACTCCTTTTGAACTTGACCAACGATGCGATAAACATCAAATTTATCCCGCCATTTAATAGAGAATTCGCGAGTAACATAAGTCAATTGACTAATGTTAATGCTAGTAATAATAGATTTTTCTTTTTCTGACTGAAGATCAATTTCGACAACAGGGGAATAAAATCCATAATTCCATTTCAGAATTAATGGAATTTTATATTTATTATCAAATTGAAGAATAACTGGAATACAATCATTCTTCGGATTATTAATGGCTCTGCAACAAAACACAAAAAGAACTGACTGAAGCTCAATCGGAAGAATTTTGTGGATAAGACCAAATCTTTCCCACCATAAAACAAACCAATGAGGAATTTGACTCTTGAATTTGTTGTCAAATTGGATGAACCACGAGTGACTAAAGGAAGGAGTTTGAAATAGAAAAACTCTATTCCAAGATTCTATATAATATAATAGCAGAACTGGCTATCATGATCATTTAACTGATGCAGATCAGAAGGATGATTACCCCAGTCAGACATGGAGATAATCTGTTTAATATAGAGGGAATGATAGATGATTTTTGAGGAATCATTTCTATCATAAATAGGTTTGATTAAGATTGACTGGGTTTGAAGAAGGACGTCCTTATAATACACGAGGGATTTATAAGGAGCCAAAGGAAGAAAATGCCAACCTGTTGAAAAGAACTGGGAGGCCAACTGGACTGGATCATTAATTGATTTCATATGTCTCTCAATATGAAATAAATTGGTGGAATAGACAGGGACATACTCAGAATAAGTACGTTGACCAGAAGTAGGGTTACTGGAGGAAGACGAGGCAAAATGATCAATGAGCTTGGGGGGCTGGGCCAAAAGCGTATTATAAGGCTTTGGAACAGTACCAAGAATCGTAAACCTATTTGCTACATAAATAGGTGTAACTGGGCTAACTGGATATGGGATTATGGGTCCCAAGGGCCTTTGACTAGGAGGGCCTAGGCCTGGAGGGCCAGGAGGCGGAACATTCTTGTTACCTCTCACACTCATTTATTCTGTGTACCTGAATGAATAAATTCTCATGTAAGAAAATCAGGAACTGAATTTTCACTACCGTTAATATATTCAATATCAAAATCAAAAATACTTAAAATAGATTGCCAACGGGCAAAAATATGTTTTGCAGCAATATTTTTAACATCCTTTTCTAAAATTTATTTGGCTGATTACAGTCAATACGAACTAAAAATCTTTGATTTAATAAATTATTTTGAAACTTACTAATACACAAAACCAAAGCTAAAATCTCTTCTTTAATTGTACTATAGTTTAATTGAACTAGATTCCACGTGCCAGAGTGAAATTGAACAATTTGTTTAGAAGAAACAGGGGTTAATTTCTACTTCAGAATACCACCAAATCCAATTTCGGAGGCTTCAGTTTCAACAATTTTATAAGCAGATTCATTTGAAATGCCAAGGCAGGGCAAAACCTTAACATATTTTTTGACTTGTTGGACGATGGCAGTATGTTCATCAATCCAAGGAGGAGGATTTTTCTGTAAACGAAGAAACAAAGGTTTAAAGATTTTTTTAAAATTTTGATAAAGCTTACCCACGTAATTAAGAGATCCTAAGAGTCGCTGGAGTTGAGTTTTATCAATGATTTTATCAGGGAATTAATCTGCGAACTGGATGACTCGTTGAATTGGACGGACCAGACCACGATAAATATCATGACCCAAAAATTTGACTCTAGTTTGGAACAAACTACATTTTGTAGGAGATAAGACCAAACCATTGACTTTGATAGCTTTGAAGAATGAATTCAAATGTTTGAAGTGTTCGTCAATTGACTTAGAAAAGACCAGAATATCATTAATGTATACAATGATGAAATGACTAAAAGGATTCAACATTTTATTAAGATTATTTTGAAATTCACTAGGAGCATTTTTCAAGTCAAATGCTTGAACTACCCACTCGTAATGACCAAAGGGGGTGGTGAAGGCAGTTTTATACCTATCGCTAGGATGAATACTGACTTGCCAAAATCCCGACTTAAGATAAAATTTACTAAATATGGTAGCGTTACTAAGCCGACTAAGAAGGTCTTCTTTATTAGGCAATGGATACCTAATCCATTTTAAAACCTTATTAAGGGGCTTATAATTAATGACTAGGTGTGGGACACCCCTCTCTTTCTCAGCTTCGTTATTTACATAAAAAGCTGGACAAGACCAAGGCGATTTACTATGTTTAATTAAACCATTTGCAAGCAAGTCGTTAATCTGTTGTTTGCAAAGCTCCATTTCCTGATGACTCATCTGAATAGGTCTTGCCTTAGTAGGAATCAAATGCTCTTTGAATTCCTTAGCGTAAGGAAGCCTAACCACATGTTTCCTTCTATGCCAAAAGGCATTAGGAGAATCAGCACATAAATTTTTTGTCATAAACACGCGAAGCTCTTCAATCTTATCTTGAATTTTATCAAGAAGGAGAAGATCCGAAAACCTGTTTATATTTAATTTCCTGTTTCAGGAATTTTAACTGAGAAGTTTTGCAGTTTAACAAATTCAAAGATTTTGAAATAGACTCGTCTTGAATGAATTTCAAATATCTTTCCTTAGGCTGAGTGATGAATTCAAAAACAACTTTTTGGCCTAAGTGCTCAGTTGTTAAACCATTATTAGTAGTAGTAAATGGATAAAATAAATTTATAAATGGGAGTCCTAAAATAATCTTATATGTCAAGTTGCGAATTAAAACAAAAGAAGTTTTAAAACACATAATGTCTTGACAAATATGAACTTTAGGTAGTTTATATTTTATTTCCATCATACTACCATTAGCAGAACTAAGTCGTTCACTAGTCATTTTATTGAACTTGGTAGGAATTAATCCTTCCTGAATGCAATTAAGATCTACACCAGCGTCAACTAGAGCAGGAAGCTGTATTGCAAAAGTTCCATCAATAACCAGACGAACAATAATTTATCATTTTTGAATGGTAATGTCTTTTAACCTTTTTAAAGAATTACCCTGAACCATAAGAAGTGACTCATCTTCTTTAGCATTAGAAGATTCAGCTTCTTCTTCATTATCTGATGAATCAGTAATGTGAAGTTCTGAACTTTTAGTGGCCAGAGTAGTCATTTCTTTACGCAAATCAAAAATTTCAGTCTTAAGACCAGAAATTTCCTTTTTAAGCTTATTGACTTCTTGATTTAACTCAGGGAGGGTGATTTCCCTATCAGCGGCTTTAAATCTTTCGAGGGTTTTATTAAGGCTAATTACAAGCTTTTCTTTACCCCCTAATAACCTTACCCTTTCCGAAATTAATTTTAGAAAACAGATCTTTTAACTGTTTCACGTACTGTAATTTTAAATCTTCATCAGTAAGTTTACTAATTAACTCAATTAACAAAGAGCTCTCTTAATCTTCTTTGCTAAGTACGTTAATAGTCTTACAACAATCAGATCTACAATTATCAGTATAAAGGGTAACTTCATTATCATCACTAGGAGTTTGACTATCTTCGTCATTACCAGAGGAATAAGGAATATCAGAATGATTGTCGTCATCATCAATATCATTCTCAATTCTTATTAACTCTAAAATCTTATCAGTGTCTTCAACAGAAATATTTAACTGACTCAATTTTTGTTTTAACTTACACTCAATTTTGTAATGACCCTTTTTACCACAATTATAACAGGTAATTGTACTCTTATCTTGTGACTTAGAAGTGGATTTTTTACTATGAGTTTTCTTTCTTGACTTGGGTTTTTCATACTAATTATCTTGATTTTTAGATTGACTACTATACCGCTTCTTATGATGCTTTCTCGCTTTGCATTTTTCAATCTGTTTTTTCCTATGCTTTATTCTAGAGGGAGCAATAGGAGGTAAACCATATTGTTCACAAAACGTGCCAAGCTCATACTTAGCTTTTTTCTTATCTTTAGCGGCTTGTTTAGTAATCTTAAAATCAATACACATTTTAATCCAATCTTTTGAATATAACTGATTATGTCACCATAAGTCAGGTTATCATAATCGATATATCCAAGAGTTTTACTAAGTTCTTCTTTAACCTTATGAGCAAATAAGTTAAGAAGACCATTAATAAATTTTTCTTTCCAAAACGGTTTATTACTATCATTGCGCATCATAAAACGAGAAATAAAAACATCTTTGTACCACCTAAAATCACTTAAAGTGGGACAAGTGAGATTACTTAACTGGTCATGAATTCTTTCAGTGATATTACAAGGAGTTCCAATAAAATATTTTATTATCGTGAAAATTAATGTGTTAATGCCATCAGGAATACCAAAACCTATATCTTCTCTGAAGATAGGTTGAACATTGTCATCTAACTGGCGAGCATGGATGATAGAGTTCCTTGCATCTTCGTCAAGGTATTTTTCCCACCAAGAACAAAGAACACCAGTGAAACCATTACTTAATATTTCAACGATTTTAGGCTGAGTTAAACTGCTGAATGCTGTAATATAACTATTGGCTACCATAGACAAATGATTCATTTTAGTAAGAATCTGATGCTCACTAAACCCATCAATATTCCATTCATAAATTTTATTAGACGATACAGAAAATTGATTATCTAGATTTTTCTCTTCATACTGAAGATCAGGGGGAGTGGGTCTAGAATACCAATTTTTTGTAATACTAGTGTTATTAAAAGTTAACTTGTTTAACTGTTCAGCAAGATCTGGGATAGAGGCGACTTTCGAAATAGCTTCGGACTGACTATTACTTTCATCATCAGAATCCTCAATTTGATCGATGATAGCAACAGTACCACTAGCTTCACCAGAACTTGATCCAATCTTTTTTATGAACTTATCAATGCTTTTAACTAAATAAGAGTCTTTATTAGGCAATCCCATTCCTTCTCTTTTTTCTAGGAGTGTTAATAAAGGCTGATCTAGTTTCTTTTCAGGATTTTTAATCAAAGAATGATCAAATTTTTCTTCAATTTTATCTAACTGTTTACCAATTGTAGCTAGATAATGATTAGTAAATATTTTTTGTTCAATAATTTTCTTTTCATCAGTTTTCCCATCAGCAACCTTAAATGGGCTAGCAACAACTGGGGTATTTCTTATTTGTAAAAGAACAGTTTCTAAAGAAGAATGAGATGCTAAAATCTTAGACTTATCCTCTTTCGTCCACTGACTTTTAGTAAGAACTTTACACTGCGAATGATATTTATCATACCAATCATAAAATGTATGGTTCTCTTGAATATTTTTTAAATATTTTTTCTATTTATTTACCATTTTATCTCTGTCATGCTTATCATATTTATTACGAAAAGCATGGCGTTTTTCTTTATTAGATGTGGAATTGAAATCTGCAACCAGACTATCCCAATCTATTTTAAATGCTTTAGTGATTACTCTTAACTGATGATTAATAGGTGCTTCGAAATCAGAAGGGGTTGGTTCTACAGAAACTCTAGGTGACACATCATCTTGTTCATCTTCTACCTGGGTAGGAAGAGCGTAACAAGGATGACTAGTCTGACCTTGATTAAGAATACCTTTCATTTTCATATCAGGAATAGAAAAATCACTTAATACTTCAGTATCTCTTCTCGAAACCGAAGGAACTAAAGAGTTAGTAAATTCTTCTATAATTAAAGGTCTTCTGGTACGTTCAAAACTGACCCGAACAGTACCATCAGAAAATTGTTTAATATTATCTAAATTCAAAAAATTATTTATTACTTGTTTTTGTGGAATCTCTTGAGGGAGGATCCACTGACTAGGAAGCGTAATATCTTTCCAAAGAATAGTCCTCGGAGTTTGGATATTAGCGTTACTAGTACTGCTTTGAATTACAACAGTGTGATCTTTTGGACTTTTATTAAGAGCATGAATATTTAAATTGGTTTTCATGACTTTATAATAAATTCTGTAAATTAATGCTATAGGTTGAGAACCCTCAATCATATGAGTTATCTCACCTGCAGTCTTAATATTCAGAGTTAAAGCTTTTAATAGATTAACATCACTTAAACTCAACGGGAGATCAGGAAAGCAATTGAAATGGATAGGTCCATCATGCAAACTTGACTCCATGATACCAATTATGCTCTGAGCATAATTAAGATACCGTGCATCTCTCAAACATAAGAAGATGCTTGAGTTAATTCCTTCAATTGTTAAAGGCTTTACTGCGACCTGAACTAAACTAATATGAGTAAAATTATAACCTTTCTTTCTATGTTTGTTTATAACATCAAAAGAAAGAAGACTACAATTTTCATATTCTTTGTTGATCGCATAGACACGTTCAACTGTTTTAACATTATAATCAGTTTTAAAGTTATCAATAAAGGTTGACTGATAAATTTTCTTAGGGGACACACTAGGTATGTTCCAATTACTAAGGGTTTCATTAATGTTTTCATAACTATGTTCTTCCTGGTTGACTATGTCTGGTACTGGAGGTAGAGCTGATCTATTACTAACTGAAGAACTCGACCTGAATAATCTACTCATTTTTAAAAATTAAAATTTTTAATAACTCTAGGTTCTTCCATACATACCCTTCTTTCCTTAAGCAGACGCATACTCTTAGATCTAGTGATTCCCTTTTGCCTAAACTACTCAAACACAAGAGAATTACAACGGCTCAACGGGACCTATGGCGACCTGGGGTATTCTACAGAAAGAGCTTAGGTGACTTCAAGAACAAAGAATAATTAAAAACTTTTGATTTTCAAAAATAACTTTGATTAACCAGATTAAGAACAACACTTAGAAAATAAACAACACATGGCTCTGATACCAAGAAGGCATAAGAAGAAGAGAAGCAAGAAGGCGCATACAAATCTGAATCACAACTATAGTAAACTATAAGAAATGATAACAGCAGTTCATATGTATTAACAAGAGTTTGAAATAAAAATAAACTTTTATTGATTGATAAATAATTTACAAGTGGATAACTGAAAGTAACTTACAAGCAGACTCGATTATAGAAGCCTAACATGTTATAACTAAGATAGAAGACTAGAGGGTTGAAGATTAGTCAGATAGGAATCTGAGTCTTCTCAAGCTCTCTATTGGATATCTAAATCATGCCTTACACAAATGACTGAGCCTCTCTTATATAGGAATGAGAGAAGGCGCACTGATTACAACTCAATAATTACAAAATATTTTTAACTACTGAAGAACAGTAATGCTTTATCAAAAGATATAAGCATTATTACAACTTTTGACTAAATACAGACCATTATTACAACTTTTGAATAAAATACAAATACATCAGAATAACTTTTGACTAAAGTGACCATATGGCCGACAAACAGGACATGACTCAACAAAACGACAAACCGACTCAACTTTTACTTTCGGCTGCACATTCGGCTGCACTGATGACTTTTGATGACAGCAACAGTTCTTTGTCTGCCGCTTGCAATATGTCGTAACAGTAGGCATCCTAAGCAAAAGGATCCTTAGCATCCTGGAGAGAAATGCTACCGTACGGATCATTAGGGCTAGAGGCCTCATGACTGGATCGGGACGAGGAAGATGAGCAGATTGAGGGAATAGAATCCTCACTGAGCTTATCTACTCGTTTTTGAATAAGTCGAGCTAACTGCTTCAACTCAGCATTAGAACAGTGATCAATATCAGCAAAATCTAACTTTGTTTGGGAAGATTTTTTGGATTTACTGGAAGAAGATTCCTTTGGATGAGGAACCGATTTAATAGGAGTAGGGTTAGGAAACTCCTTTTGAACTTGACCAATGATGCGATAAACATCAAATTTATCCCACCATTTAATAGAGAATTTGCGAGTAACATAAGTTAATTGACTAATGTTATTGCGAGTAATAATAGATTTATCTTTTTCTGACTGAAAATCAATTTCGACAATAGGGGAATAAAATCCATAAATCCATTTCAGAATCCATGGAATTTTATATTTACTAACAAATTGAAGAATAACTGGAATACAATCATTCTTCGGATTATTAGGGGCTCTGCAACAAAACACAGAAAGAACTGACTGAAGCTCAATCGGAAGAATTTTGTGGATGAGACCAAATCTCTCCCACCATAAAACAAACCAATGAGGAATTTGACTCTTGAATTTGTGGTCAAATTGGATAAACCACGAGTGACTAAAGGAAGTAGTTTGAAACAGGAAACTCTATTCCAAGCTTCCATATAATCATAATAGCAGAACTGGCTATCATGATCATTTAACTGACGCAGATCAGAAGGATGATTACCCTAGTCAGACATGGAGATAATCTGTTTAATATAGAGGGAATGATAGATGATTTTTGAGAAATCATTTCTGTCATGGATAGGTTTGATTAAGATTGACTGGGTTTGAAGAAGGACGTCCTTATAATACACGAGGGATTTATAAGGAGCCAAAGGAAGAAAATGCCAACCAGTTGGGAAGAATTGGGAGGCCAACTTGACTGGATCATTAATTGATTTCATATGTCTCTCAAAATGAAATAAATTAGTGGAATAGACACGGACATACTCAGAATAAGTACGTTGACCAGAAGTAGGGTTACTGGAGGAAGACGAGGGAAAATGATCAATGAGCTTGGGGGGCTGGGCCAAAACCGTATTATAAGGCTTTGGAACAGTACCAAGAACCGTAAACCTATTTGCTACATCAATATGTGTAACTGGGCTAAATGGATGTGGGATTATGGATCTCAAGGGCCTTTGACTAGGCGGGCCTGGGCCTGGAGGGCCAGGAGGCCGAACATTCCTATTACCTCTCACACTCAGTTATTCTGGGTACCTGAATGAATAAATTCTCATGTAAGAAAATCAGGAACTAAATTTTCACTACCTTTAATATATTCAATATCAAAATCAAAAATACTTAAAATAGATTGCCAACGGGCAAAAATATGTTTTGCAGCAATATTTTTAACATCCTTTTCTAAAATGTATTTGGCTGATTTACAGTCAATACGAACTAAAAATCTTTGATTTAATAAATCATTTTGAAACTTACTAATACACAAAACCAAAGATAAAATCTCTTTTTTAATTGTACTATAGTTTAATTGAGCTTGATTCCACGCGCCAGAGTGAAATCGAACAATTTGTTCAGAAGAAGCAGGAGTTAATTTCTGATTCAGAATGCCACCAAATCCAATTTCGGAGGAGTCAGTTTCAAAAATTTTATAAGCAGATTCATTTGAAATGCCAAGGCAGGGCAAAACCTTAACATATTTTTTTGACTTGTTGGACGATGGCAGTATGTTCATCAGTCCAAGGAGGAGGATTTTTCTGTAAATGAAGAAACAGAGGTTTACAGATTATTCTTAAATTTTGATAAAACATACTCACGTAATTAAGAGATCCTAAGAATCGTTGGAGTTGAGTTTTATCAATGATTTTATTAGGGAATTTATCTGCGAACTGGATGACTCGTTGAATTGGACGGACCAGACCACGATAAATATCATGACCCAGAAATTTGACTCTAGTTTGGAACAGACTACATTTTGTAAGAGATAGGACCAAACCATGGACTTTGATAGATTTGAAGAATGAATTCAAATGTTTGAAGTGTTCGTCAATTGAATTAGAAAAGACCAGAATATCATCAATCAATGTATACAATGATGAAATGACTAAAAGGATTCAAAATTTCATTAAGAATATTTTGAAATTCACTAGGAGCATTTTTCAAGCCAAATGCTTGAACTACCCACTCGTAATGACCAAAAGGGGTGGTGAAGACAGTTTTATACCTATCGCTAGGATGAATACTAACTTGCCAAAATCCCGACTTAAGTTCAAATTTACTAAATATGGTAGCGTTACTAATCTGACTAAGAAGGTCTTCTTTATTTGGCAGTGGATACCTAATCTATTCTAAAACCTTATTAAGGGGCTTATAATTAATGACTAGGCGTGGGACACCCCTCTCTTTCTCAGCTTCGTTATTTACATAAAAATATGGACAAGACCAAGGCGATTTACTATGTTTAATTAAACCCTTTGCAAGCAAGTCGTTAATCTCTTGTTTGCAAAGCTCCATTTGCTGATGACTCATCTAAATAGGTCTTGCCTTAGTAGGAATCAAATGCTCTTTGAATTCCTTAGTGTAAGGAAGCCTAACCACATGTTTCCTTCTATGCCAAAAGGCATTAGGAGAATCAGCACATAAATTTTTTATCATAAACACGCGAAGCTCTTCAATCTTATCTTGAATTTTATCAAGAAGGAGAAGATCCTCAACCTGTTTATATTTAATTTCCTGTTTCAGGAATTTTAACTGAGAAGTTTTACAGTTTAACAAATTCAAAGATTTTGAAATAGACTCATCTTGAATGAATTTCAAATCTCTTTCCTTAGGCTGAGTGATGAAATCAAAAACAACTTTCTGGCCTAAGTGCTCAGTTGTTAAACCATTATTACTAGTAGTAAATGGATATAATAAATATATAAACGGGAGTCCTAAAATAATCTTATCTATCAAGTTACGAATTAAAACAAAAGAAGTTTTAAAACACATATTGTCTTGACAAATATGGACTTTATGCAATTTATATTTTATTTCCATCATACTACGATTAATAGAATTAAGTCGTTCACTAGTCTTTTTATAGAACTTTGTTGGAATTAATCCTTCCTGAATGCAATTAAGATCTGCACCAGTGTCAACTAGAGCAGGAAGTTGTATTGCAAAAGTTCCATCAATAACCAGACGAACAATAATATACCATTTTTGAATGGTAATGTCTTTTAACCTTTTTAGAGAATTACCTTGAACCATAAGAAGTGACTCATCTTCTTTGGCTTTAGAAGATTCAGCTTCTTCTTCATTATCTGATGAATCAGTAATGTGAAGTTCTGAACTTTTAGTGGCCAGAGTAGTAATTTCTTTATGCAAATCAGAAATTTCAGTCTTAGGACCAGAAATTTCCTTTTTAAGCTTATTGACTTCTTGATTTAACTCAGGGAAGGTGATTTCCCTATCAGCGGCTTTAAAGCTTTCGAGGGTTTTATTAAGGCTAATTACAGGCTTTTCTTTATCCCTAATAACCTTACCCTTTCCGGAATTATTTTTAGAAAACAGATCTTTTAACTGTTTCATGTACTGTAATTTTAAATCTTCATTATTAAGTTTACTAATTAACTCAATTAACAAAGAGCTCTCTTGATCTTCTTTTTTAAGTACGTTAATAGTCTTACAACAATCATATCTACAATTATCAGTACAAAGGGTAACTTCATTATCATCACTAGGAGTTTGACTATCTTCGTCATTACTAGAGGAATAAGGAATATCAGAATGATTGTCGTCATCATCAACATCATTCTCAATTCTTATTAACTCTAAAATCTTATAAGTGTCTTCAACAGAAATATTTAACTGACTCAATTTTTGTTTTAACTTACACTCACTTTTGTAATGACCCTTTTTACCACAATTATAACAGGTAATTTTACTCTTATCTTGTGACTTAGAAGTGGATTTTTTACTATGATTTTTCTTTCTTGACTTGGGTTTTTCATAGTAATTATCTTAATTTTTAGATTGACTACTAGACCACTTCTTATGATGTTTTCTCGATGGCAGATCCGTCGCCTTTCATATCTTTTATATATATATATTTACATTCCAGTACTGGCCTGAGAGTGAAAATCCATCGCCCTTTACAGCTTTCTTATATATATAATTATATATATATATATATATATATATATATATTCTTTCTTCATATTGATTAAATTTTTGCTTTAAATATTGATTTTATATGAATTGACACCGATATTCATTTGGCGAGTTTGATTTCTTTAAATCTAGCCTTTTCTATCTTTCAAACGGTTCAAAATAGGTTCAACTAGAACCGAAAACCTAGAATGGCTAAGATTTATTTAAATCTGGCTTTCTTTCTAGTTTTATTCATCATTAAAGAAACCTCGCGACCCTCAGATCGCTATCTATTTGAGAACGAGAAGTTTTGGCTACGCGCAGGCCAGGATTTGACAGATGAATCCTTGGCTTTTGCGACGTCTAGATGTAAATATACATTTTCTGTGAATATCTAAAATGTGCAGATTTTCTTGGCTTCTCTTTGTGACCTTAGGAATCGTGGGATTAATGATCAAACTGATCAGAATCTGATTTCCACGATGGACAAACACCACATTACAAATGTACCCTGCCGTTTTTTATGTAAAAATGTATATCCAAAAAGACCTTAAAACGGTTATCCGAATTTAAGGTCTCCAACATAATGAAATAATGGTTTGCCGCGCTAGAGTCACTCTGATAGCTGTCATGTCGATGAGAAGACTGACACTTCTATATATTTTGTGGTCCGGGGATGCTTCGCAACCCGACAATCACCATTTTAATCGAGCCGAAGGCTAAAAAAATAGAAATGGAAGTATCGAAAGGCTTCTATTCCTATGAGAGTGTAGGGGATTGAAAACGACCTTTCAAAACATCATTTTCATATCTTGTCTAAAAATGGACTTTTGCAAATCAAATCAAACCCTTCGTATATAAGTTCAATGAAGCAAGGCACTACTTTCAAAATAATCAAACGTAGGCTCAATTACTTCCAGCATCCACACACACACATTGCAAATAAAAAGGAAAATATTGAAAAGATGTGGTACCGTGTTTTCACTGGAGTTGGGGGGGTGCCTAACACCTTACCCCCACTTAACCAAGCCCCCGAACTTTAGAATTTTGATTTCAAATATCAAGTTTCGACAGTGTCCAGTAATTGGTCCTACTTTCAAACAAAACTCGGTTGAGTTGGTACAACCATTTGAAAATCTACCAACTGGCGACTTTGTAAATAGTTCAAATCGTCGACATGATACATGTTGGCCATTTCCTAAAAAACTTCACCCTTCATAAAACAGACAAGGTAATAAGGGTAGAAAACAAAAGACTTAAGAAGAGAGAAAGACGGGTCCAAAGTTTACCAGATTTTTTCCCAACGTCGACAGGTGGCGAATCTGCTGGGGATGTTATCATTTCGGCAGTAGAGGGCTTAGGCCGCGTTCAAATCTTTTCAACGTTTCCTTTTATATCTGTGTGTGTGGATGCTGCGTTTTACATTGAATGAATGTGAATGAATGCTTCACTTCTTTATATTAGTGCTTTGCACAATGTTATCATTTTATACGGTGAGACGCGATGTATGTGAATGTATGTTGTGTGATTCCTCCACTAGGAGGCGAACCCGTCGGTGTTTCATTACTGGACTCAAAGAAGGCTAATTTTGCGAGGCTCAGGAAAAGAACCACTCAGATCCACTCAAATTGAAAGACCGGATTAATTTCCCCTCTAGTAGATTGCGATGATCTGGGGACCTTCATGCAGAAAAGTTGCGAGAGTAGCCTAAGATAGTGCAACATCTGATTAACCAAATCCGAAGGGAAGCTTCTTCATGCCTTCCTCTTTCAATATAAATGTCCATTTTCAAATTCCAATTTCATAATGTAAATATACATTTCTCGTAAATCCTGTCATACTATCCTGTCATTAAAATAACTGACCCCTATTTTTGCAGAAGATAAAAAGCCCTAAAACTGACACATTGCATAGCATACCTATTGTTAATGCTTATGAAGACTAAACTACCTACTCGTCTCGTAGGTAAGAGTAGTCCCATTACTATATCTAAGAAAGTACAAAGCCTATCCACCAACATGGAGGAAAGTGCCTAACATGAATCAGGTTTTGTATCTCGAAAAGAGTTTAATGGACTTAAGAATCAAATAACAAATTTGGTTATCCTCATAAAAGAACAAAGTAAAAGCACTCATGGCCAGGCAATGCCCAATTAAACAGAGTTTTCCTCACAGGGTGGCAATCAAAGTGCTAACAAAAAGGGGGAAATACAGATCCCTGAACCTCGATTCAGTGAAAGAACCAACATAACCCCTGAAATCACAAATCTCAGGGAAGATCGGGAAACGGGCGATATTCGAAGGAAAGTCCAACAAATAGAAGAAACCATCCAGGCAATCAAAGGGACTAGAAACCTTGGAAGTGTCACCTATTCAGATCTCTGCATATTCCCAGGGGCTAAATATCCTGACAAATTCCAAGTCCTAGAATTTGAAAAGTACAATGGGGCAGACGATCTCTATACGCACTTAAAATTATATATTGGCGAGCTAGGGTCTTATACTGAAGATGAAAGCCTCAGAATGCAGCTTTTCCAAAAGAGTCTCACTGGAGAGGCTAGGACATGGTATGGCCGACTTGACAATGCAAAAATCCATAATTTGGAAGATCTAGCTCATGCCTTCCTAAATCAATACATCTTCTAGTCTCAGATGGCTCCGGATCGATATCAAGTGACCAAGGTTAAAAAGCAAAGCAACGAGTCTTTCCATGGGTATGCCCAAAAATGGAGACATCTGGAAGCACAGGTCAGCCCACCTATTACAGAAACTGAAATGGTGATGACTTTCATAGACATCCAAGAGGCACCTTACTATGAGAGGATCCTAGCTGGAATAGCAAAGCCATTCTTAGAGATGATCAAACACGGTGAAATGGCAGAGATGGGCCTGAAAGCAGGCAAGATTAAAGATTTCAATGCCTTGGAAGCAGTCGCCGAGCATATATAATCTGGCAACTATGCGAACGCTCCTAATAGGGTATCCATGAAAGGCAATGAAGAAGTATCCCTCATTGTACATGGGCAATCTGGGAGACCCAACCATACTCCCCCCATTTGGAAGAGGGAAGGCAATCTGTCATTTCAACAACAAACTGCATTTAACCAATTCCAGGACAAAAAGAAAATTTGAAAGAACAGAAAATCGGGTGCTCACTCAACTAGGCGATTCCCTGGAAAACATGTTGGTGATGTTAATGAATCACAAGAAAATTACTGAACTGACTCCACCTCTGGATTCAAGAAGCAAAATATACAATCCAAGCCAAAGATGTGCTTAACATTCAGGGTCTCCGGGACACGATACACAAGATTATTGGTCCTTAAAGCAAAAAAGCTAAAACCTGATCGAAAACGGCGATGTTGTGGTCCAACAACCTGACCATCCAAATGTCAATACCAACCTTCTGATACAGCATGATATGGAGGGAGTAAACATGATCGAGTCAGGAAGTGATGAAATGCATCCAAATCATAAATACATACGAAGGTTGGAGGATTACCCCCAAAGGAACAGAACAATTATCGTATAGTTGGAAAATTCAGAGGAGGGTATGACGGTGATGAAAAAATGGATACAATCCAGCATCAAGTAACCCTGTTGGCTAATCTGATATTTCGCCAACATCAGGATACAAGGCATCTTTTCACTCAACTATCAGAAAGCCAAGAGAAAAAGGAGGTTTTTCAGAATGTAAGCCTATCTCCCTCCAAGATCAGCCAGCTAAATGAAGAAGGTCAAAGCATACTGAATGGACGAGAAAGGTGGAATGATAAAATTACTAGAAGATCTTGCCAAAGGAAAAATCGTCCAGAGGAATGTAAATTCCAAAATAGGAAATATCAAGCAACATTCCAAACATTGGCCAACCCTCGAAATCCTACGGCACCGATAGTCGGGGAGAGTAGGCGGAGAAGGGTATTCACACCTTTGGGGGACTCGTTGGAAATTGTGATAGCATTGTTGGTTGGGCAAAAAAATATTACTGAGTTGCTGTCTTCTGCCAAGCCCGAGGTGAAAAGCTATGATTCCGCTAAGATATGTCTATACCATTCTAACTCACCTGGACATGCAACTGAGGATTGTTGGTCTCTAAAGCACAAAATCCAGGATCTCATTGAAAATGGAGAACTTAAGATAGAAGTCCCCATGACTAGGAAATTTGAAATGGAAATAAAGAGCTCAAGATGTCAACTCGAAACATGTAGTTCAAAGGGGGTGACGGCTATGAGCACCAATCCTGGCAAAACACAAGGTGGATTGATTTTAATGTTGGGTGTGACAGAGGAGACAATAGAATCCCCCAAGGAAATTCATCCACCATCATCTAACATCTTGTTGCCAAAAGTTAGGTACCACATTCCTGACTTTACTTTCTTGGATGATGAGGATGAAATACTGATCATTCCCAGTGTGGAAAAAGCCAAAAAGGAAAGTTTCTTGCGAGAAATACAACAACAGTTCGAGAGTGATTTCATACTCGAATCCTCTCAAACATGTGAGAAAGGTGAAGGAACAGATGAAGAAAAAGGTAGTGAAGTTATCGGGGAAGCCAACCCATCGAGGAATCAAGAGTTGTTCCTTTTTTGTGACGAGTCCAATTTGAGCCTCCTTAAGGGATATGCTGAATCATAAGAAGATCAAGGTATGGCCATGAATGAAGATATTCAGAACCAGGAGGTAACCTTTATCACAAGCCTCGAAGGTAACATAACTACTGACAACTGGACTATTAGAACTCAGCTAGCCAGGAAGACGTAGATCCAGAGGAAAGTTGTAAGTTCCAGGAGATGTTGGAACGTTATCACTTTCCTAGTGTTATGCCTTTTATTTTCCATGCATGTAAATATTAAAAAAATCAATAAATCAATAAAAAATCCAAAAATCCAAAAATCAAAATCAATAAAAAAAAATCAAACCAATCAGGTCTTGTCCAAGCTCGAACTACGAATGACCTGATTTCCCTCAACCCGGGAGTTCGTAGGCAGCCATTTACGGTGCGGTCAAACCAAAAAAAAACTCAAAAACCCATCAAACCAAGTTCAAACCCAAAATAAACACTTTTCAAAACATTCAGGCTAAACCTGAACTACGAATGACCTGATCTCCCTCAACTCGGTAGTACGTAGGCAGCCATTCATGGCGCGGTTTGACATTCAAGAAAAATAAAAAACTAATAAAAACCCATCCAAAGACACGAAAACCATATAAAACCAAAATACTATCAAGCCTCCCTGGTCAACAAGCCCTACTGAGGTACTCTCCGACATCTCAATGTCAGAACATCAAGGAAAGGCTTATGACACATTAAAACAGCAAGTCATGAAAAAAGTGGTAATCACACAGCAATGTTAATACATATCCAATAGGGAAGTGAATCAAAATATATTTCTCTTCAATATAACACTGTTTGATATATACACTGTATCTAGTACAGGACCAAAATTACTGATCTAGTATGTGCAGGAAAATGAAAGCTAGTCTATGAACTAATGGATAAACGGGATAACAGTGCCAACATGGCATCCCTCTCAGAAGAAGGAGAAGCAGCTGTAAGCTCATGTCCCACGGTCTCCATACGGGCTAGGATATCCACAGCCATCTACATAGTACTACTGTCACCATCTATGAAGACACTCATATCAACAAAGATGATGTATGTATATGACCTGAGCACAGTGCTATCAGCAATATAAACATCTCGGGTAGCTATGGCCTCATCCTTCTCAATAAAAGTAGCATCTATGAGGAAGAAAGCCTCCTCAATCTCAACAAATGTTGCATCCCTGGTAGCTCGAGCCTCGTTTCTCAGCAAAAGCTGCATCCCTGGTAGAAAGGGCCGTCAACATCAGTGCTCTATTATGATCCCTCTTAAAGGTCATCCGAGCTAATGAATCAATAAGAGATAGATTTGTCTCAGTCGGAATGCTCGGGGGGTCACTGACTAAAGATGTTGTCAAACCAGCAAATGAATCATCCTCGGTGGGAGAATCAGGATCCTCCATAGGCTCCTCCTCATCAGAATTAATGCTCGGAGCTAACTGGATAACCGCAACAAATGCAATATCTGCCTTCAACAATGCAGAATTCTCTGGAGAACAATCTGGATGGCCATTAGAAAAATTAGCCCTCTCCCTACGAGTCCAACACTCATAAGTCCTGGTAAGGGCAGCTAACGACAAAGACAAACCTGATATCTGCTGATTCATAGCCCCCTCAAAGTGGTGAATGCTTTGAAACTGGTCAAACTGGCCCATAAATGCCAGCAGATGATATGTGGTCACCCTTCTCAAACCCGCCAAGGGTAGGTAATCCATACCGTCTGCATGAGTGATAAAGCTTTAAGAGGAGCTAAACCCTGAGCAGGACAAGATCAAAAATGGATGATCAATCGCCATCAAAAAAGTTAACTAAGATGTCATATCTGTACACTCTACCGGCCAAAAAAGTAGGACATGGATATCTCATGAGTAAAGTAGTACCTATGATATTTGAAAGTGCCGACGGGACTCAAATGTGTCATGAATCACACGTATAGCAGAACGACGCTGCCCCTGAAAAACCCCTCTAGATGGGTACTGCAGAATGTAGCCGACCTCAAGGTCTCGGCTAATATCATCGGCAGGATAGTACAACCCTATCTGAGAGCACGAACCACTACCATCAGGTCAGTATCTAAGTGGTCAGTATATAGTGGTATGTATAAATAAGCTGTGACGCACATTAACATAACGTCCACTCATCTGCAAGGAAGATGAAGTCTCCTGAATATCGCTCATAGTTGTCCAGTCGTCTAAATCGATCGATCAAAAAGCCCAGGGACACCACATGTCCTACTATAATATCCTCAATGACGACTATTCATCTCAGACCAGTCATGGTCTTAAACTGTCGTCTCATATCACTAATGGCTATCCTGGCACATGGCAGATCTAATGCCAAACCCGTGAGGCGCTCATACTCTTCCAGCGTAGGAGTCAACTCATGAAGGTCAAACCTGAAAAGCCTATATCCAAGAAAGACACTCAAGATCGATGACCCATGTTGAGAGGACAAAACGGCACCTCAATGTTGTTCCATCAAATCGGAGCAAGTCTCGAAAGGAAGAAGTAGCGATGTATTAAGATAGCCAATCCCAGTGATGAAATAGCAAACATCCTAAGATGCAAACCTTCAACAACTCGTCACTCCTAAAGTGTAAGAAGACTTGATCTCTTTTGACCTACAGAAGAATTGGGGCGACCGTTATGAAAAAGTCTATCTCATACCCGATGATCTATTCCCAAAGTAAAAGGCAATGGATTAAACCTCACAAATCAAACCAAATCCGGTTAAAGCCATCATATCACCAACCATCAAAAGCCCTTGAATCTAATTCAGTGGAATCCGTATGCCTTTCGATATCAACCATCAAAGTCAATTGTGCCCACATATCAGAAATAATGATTGGGGCATCCAAACATTAAGGCCCATATCCACTACCTGTTCACCTTGTGGGTTATGAGGTAAAAGATATTTACGATCTCGGCGTCTTATCAGCCCATCTGTCAAATATACAACAAAGCAATCACCCCAGATGACAAGCAAGACTGGGGCAAGTTCAGCATCAACGACAACCCGATGTTAGGACCCTTACAATAAGACTGGGGTTGTGACGCCCCCAAATTTGAACCGCCACAGGGCCACTCGAATTCGGTTTGTCACGTTCCATAATCTAACATCATGATAATAATAGCACGACTAAATGTCGCATCGCACAGCGAAATAACACACAACTCTACTACCGAATAGATTACATTTAATTAATATAATTTATTCACGTCCCAAGGTCTCGTAACTTAAACATCGATTACATAGCTTAAACATACCTTAAGCATATATAAACCTAACTAATACATAATAGCATAAGTTCTTATTACAATCACAAAGTTCTACAAAATAAAGCTACTTTGTAGCCTTTCCCTTGCCCTTGTTTGTGCCCGAGGGTCCGCACTGCTATACCTTAACTAAAATATTTTAGGAAAAACAAGAATGAGCAACAAGTTTTTCCATCAAGTAATATAACAACAAGGGTGAATAATATAGTTCTCGAATCTCAAGAAACGGTATAGCAAGGTATGATAGTTCAAGGATAGCAAGAATATCAACAGTTCTCAATAACAGTCGCTAAGAACAAAATAATATCAATATGATTCGATACTAAATTAATTTAGGATTTCAAGATAACTGAATACTGAGTAGTCACTAAGGACTATGAACTTCTACTAGAATTAACAGAAATATATTGATAATCCAATAAAACAAGTACAACAAGTGATTAGCCTAAAGTACCCTACGGTATGCATATCGTTCAATCGTACTAAAGTGCGCGCGTCGGTCTCCCAACAAATATAATTTCCCTTCAAAGAAGGTTGTTCATCTCAGTCAAACCCAAGATCCCGCACCAATCGATTAGTTTGGGTCGCCTTTCAACAATATAAGTCTAGCCGAATCAAATGGCATAGATCACAACAATTATAAGTTCAATCTCAAGATTTAAAGCTCGAAGAATATGAATCAACTTTTATCTTATACACGAAGTATATAGTTTATAATACATGACTTGCAACCTCAAAAGTTTACTTGTACGATAATAATAGCACAAGTTTAATGAATGCTCAATAAAGAGTAAGGTTAGGAACTTGCTTACAACGTTCCTTGAATAAAGTAAACACAAGGATAGGATACTTGCACAATAAATGAGTGTAAGTCAGGAAACTTGCCTTTCTGTCGATTACCACGTATAGCTTAATATCACCTCAATGAACTATTATATCCTATTTACGTATATATATATATAGGTATACATTATTCACACATACTTGACATATATATCGACATACTTTTATTACACATATGTTTATCCATGTATTCGACACACATATAAATCATAGATATATAATCCACATTGTTTTTACTTTCGAAAACCTTAGAAACACCTTGGCAAAACTTAGTTCCATAAAGTTGCTATATGCTTGAACACTTAAAACATTGCTTGAGTCATATATTATAGCTTAAGGCATTCATACGAACTAGGTTTGGTCTTTTCTATTTTGCTTTCAACAATGGATAGTTCTATTTATCTATCTTTATTTTACAATGCCAAGAGAGCTTAACATGTCAAAGACTAACAATAATATTCATTAAACCACATAACATTGCCAAACAACCTCTTTCTACGCATGCTTGCATGTATTAGATTTAGTTGTATAACTCTCTACTTAGAAACTCTTTTAGTTTATGTTTGCGTAGTTTATAACGTGTCTTAACTAGATGTGTGAATACGTCGGTTATCACAGTTTGTTCAATAGTTCTCAATACAAGTCGTAGAGTTTTCAACTCAATTGGTTTTCAAATACCAAACTCTTATGACCAACAAGTTAAGCATGCAAGGTATCTTGATTTCACAATTCATATGTATTTATAAAACTAACTAAGTTGCGAATACATGCTAAAAAGGTTAGATTTCAAAAAGGCGTAAGGTTTTATAAACATGGTCTTCGTCCTTTAACTTTCTTTCAAAAGATTATAACTCAAACTCTAATCCTACTAAAATATCTTGCATTAACACATGTTTAAGGATCATGTAAGCTCCTTAAGTTAAGTTAGGTTAGGTTACAAAGCTTAAAAAATCAACAGCACAGTTTTGGTTCCCTAGTCACCCCCCGCCGGGGAGGGGAAATGAGCCACAGGAGGCCCGCCGGGGCGGCAAGGCCCTTGCATTCCCTGGCCACCCCCTGCCGGGGCGGCAATTTGGCATATAGGAAGCCCGCCGGGGCGGGCATAGCAGTTGTAGTTCAAAAATTCTTTTCCCCTACTGCGAACAAACATCCTAAAATCACAACAAACAACAATTTTAAGCATACCCACTATGTATATACTCCATAAACTTACTACCCAACATACAAAGCATGATTCCAACAACTCCAAACACATAAACAATCAAATTCAAGAATCAATTTCAAGATTTTTGCCATTTTTCAAAGTTTAACCCATTTAGTGATTCTCTTCACTACGGATTTGTTACTTGACCAATTTACTTCGTTTAACTTCGGTTAATTTCATAGTCAACCATATTAACATCATCTAGCATCAATTAACAGATTTAACAATAATTTTCCAACTTCAATTAGTATTTTAGCCCTTTTCTAAGAACTTTGTAAAAACATAAATTTAAGAACATATAAAGGAATATTACCTTTTGTGAAGTTGAAATGCTACTCTAGCTTCAATTTGCAGATTACTCAACAAAACTTCTCACTCCAGTTTAGAACTCACAGAGAAATCAACAATTCATGTTTGAGAGGGGGACTTCTATTTATAGAGGGATTATTGTCCATATGGAGATTTTTCCCTAAGGATTGTTTCCATGGAAGATTGAAGGAACCATTGCGTAACAAGAAGTTGGTGAAAAGTTTCACCAACTCCATCTTCTCACCTTCCCATAGCCATCATTCCCATCTTGGTTTTCAGCAAATATAGAGCCATAGGCTTTTAGCAGCACACGAAAATGAGAAATGAGGGGTAAAGTGACTATCAATTTGGGACACTACTATAATACTCAGCATTTGCAAAACCAATACTTAGCATACTTAAGTTTTATTCCATTTTTAGTTTATAAGGTAATTTGATGGGATTATATTGTGATAAATTAGGGATAAATATAAACATAATCATATAATCCATGTACATTGGTTTATTTCAAATAATATTCACATTAGACTAGAATAATTTAGTTGGGTGCCAATATCATTTTCCATAAAACTCATTATTCCAAATTCTACATAAATATTAAAATAATTATTTAATATTAATTATTTATTTAGTCCAAGTTATTTTCTCTCATAGGTTTAAAATACCCATTTAATTACTCTTACACACAACATGGGGTCATATAAGACTCTTTCATACCACTTAGTAATTTACATAAGTTAAGCTTACTTTTATTATATAGTTTTATATAATAATTATTCACATTCCAATGTCACACTTCATTTTACAACCTCTATTATACAACTACATACATATATATCTACATGTATATATATACATATTCCTATTATCATATATTACACATTGGGCCACACCATATTAAATCAATTGGGCTAAGCACACTAAAGCACATGGACTCTATTATTTAATCTAGCACATAAATTGATTGGGCCACATTTCTTAATTCTTATAATATATTACATTAATGTTTGTTGGGCTTGGATATATTCTAAGACCAATACATTATTAATTCAATGATCCAACTAGATTAGGAATTAATTAGGCCACACAAGGCTTATCACTCAAGCTTAATTAAGCTCGTTATTGTTTCTATGCTCGTACCACACAAGGCATTTCAACGAGTTTAACAGAAACTCCACATTATTCCTCAATTATTATATATTCAATTTGAATTCATTTGAATTAGCTCATCTCACAACACATATATATTTATATTCAAATAAATATTCATTTCTATAAATATATTCATTTAATAATATTCGAAAATTCTCGGGTACAGGGGCAATGTAAGAAATCGTGATAACTTAACACTGGGGCATTTGTCAACCATCCAATGAAAATGCACCAGTCGACACGATCAGCATGGTCTGTCATCATTAAAACTTCCATTATTGGCAATTCGATTTGATTAATCGGTCTTTTCCATTCATAATTTTCTTAGAATACTGTGATCCACTGATAAGGTACGACTCTTTCATCTCTTTATGTGCTTTTAATTTCCAGTTACATGCATTGGAAATGGTATACAAGTTAAGTATAGATAAATCTTGCGTTAGAATCTTTGAGAAAGGTTTTAAAAAGAGAAGATTTTTGTTTAGCTTGTTATGAATTGGATTAATTTCGATAAGCGTCCGTGGAGCAGGAATCACGGGAATAATTAGAGAATTAAGATAATTTAACCTTTTGATTAGGCACGACATCCTATTTTAAAGCGCTTTTTGGAACAAACTTGACCTCATATGCATGCCTGCACTTTGCGATTGCCCTGAATCTTAGTTGTGGGGTATGAAACTATGGCAACAGGGATGACAATTAGTAGCCAGCCTAATGTCTCGAATCGTGGCCTAGGTTACTCGAGGTATTAAGCTTGAGGGGTGTCTTTACACCTGGTGCCCTAAAGCCATCTGGTTTCAGAATCACCGGCCCAACTCTCATTACATGGGTAACTCAGTGCCTAAGAAAATAAGCATTACAAGAAGAAGAAGGCAAAGCCTGAGCAAATCTGAATCGTGGCCTAGGTTACTCGAGTAATTAAGCCCGAGGGGTATCTCTATACCTGATGCCCTAAAGCCATCTAGTTTGGGAGTCACCAGCCCAAAACTCGCTACACGGGTAATTTAGGGCCTAAGAAAACGAATCTTGTACAAAGCTCAAGCAAGGATGAAATAGAGTAGACCACCTGGCTTATCTTGAAGTATGGCCTTTGTTACTCGAGCCAGTAAACCCGAAGGGGTGTCTTAACACCTAGTGCCCTAAAGTCATCTGGTTTAGGAGTCATTGGTCCAAAACTCGTTACATGGGTAACCCTGAACAGTCTAAGAAAATGAGACAAAGTTAAGTGAGGAAAGCAGGAAAAATTTACAAGATAAAGATGAGATCATCTAAAGTTATAGAAGACAAACCCTTGCTAAGGGTTGCGTCACTCATAGTGCACAAGTCATATAATGTTAATTTTGTGAAGAGCGGTGTCTAGAGCGAAGATGAGGTGTCTAATAAAGGGAGATAAGTCTTTTGAATCTAATCCAACCCATAAAATATAACCATAGATGCTTAAAAGTTTTCTTGCGATTTCATAACTTGTCAAAAGAAAAGTTTTGATTCCCTTAGGAAAAAATCATTTTGATACTCAATTTCAAAAGCTTTAGCGATAAGATAAAAGCTCAGTAAATAAAAGCATTATAATGCATAAACTTCAAATGCATCATTCACACGATTATACTAACCTTGATGGCCCAAGCCATCAAGCTTTTGTGAATTCTGTTATTCGTTTGGTGTGTAGGATATTGCTCACTCTCGACTTGGTCAACAAAGAGAGTTTCTTATATAAATCCCAGTTGACAATGTACGCCAGGGCTGGGGTATTTTTTGATTTCAGGAAATAAAAGGATTCCATAGCGGGATCAAGCCTCTTATCAAAAGGAAGGGGAAGAACTCCTAAAAGAAATCACAGCGACATAAGTTTGTCCCAACAAAAGAAAGGAAAAATGCTTAAGAGAGTCCTTAACTCAGGAAAAAAAATAGATGCTCAATGACAAAAGGTCAGGCAAATGAAATCTACATCATGAAATATGACAACCTGTACCAAGTCCTCACAAGTCGAGGCCTCTACGCCAATGTTCAAATCTGGGCAATGAAAGAACGGGCTACATCCTCCAGGACGGCAGCGACACCGGGGTCATCAGCTAAGCCAGTATCTAATTCAGCAGGGTGGCAAGTAAAGAGCTCACCCCTTTTCATAATTAATGATCAAAACGGTGGCGTTAATCCAGCGTAGCGTCGGGGAAAGATCCGGTGATGCAAGCCGTTGAACACTACTTCAGCGAATATATCGGGATATCTCCTAGTAAAGCCATCAGTGTCTGAATTGCCAGAGGTACCAGCACCAAATCCAGATTCATAAAGAAAAATAGCAGCCTCTACAAGATCCCCACCAAAGACAACATATGAAAAAAGGACCTCCGAATCTGCTCTGTGAATGACAAGAGGGGCCACACTGAAGTTGAAGCTGATAGGCCTATCGAAATGCATGCCTAAAAAGAAATCCAAATCACCTCAGAAAGGGTGAGGTATGGTTCTACATCCATTTAATTAAATATAAGCATTAATCTAGGACAAATTAAGATCATCACATCATGCCTGGTCTGCACATGTGCAACAAGCGCTATATCAGCGCACATCTCAATTAAAAATTAATCATGCATACCCAGTAGAGTTAAATATGCATATGCATTAAATACCCAGACTCGAGAAAAAATTTTGTTGTTAAAAACTACTGTTCGAGTAGGCATCGAGACAGTTCAATGAGATAAAGCTTTGTAAACTACTGTTCGACTTGGCATCTAGACAGTTCGGTGATAAACCATTGTCAACTACTATCTGGGTAAGCTTCGTTGTCAACTACGATCAGGGTAGGCACTATTGTCAAGTACCATTAAGGTAGGCACCGTGGTCAACTACCAGTAGGGTAGGCTTTGTTGTCAAACTACCAGATGGGTAGGCACCGTTATAAACTACCAATGTAAACATCGAAACCATCCGATGATTTCAGAACATCATCCCCAGCAAAAATGTAGAAAACATTTTAGTTTATCTTCATCAAACAAGCATCGCCAACCCCGATAGAAATCAAGCCGTTGGAGTGAACAACAGCATAGACATCAGCATCATTAATAAAAGTCAACCGTAGAGATCAGCCCCAACACAAGCACTGGTAAGGGTAAGTGATTTGCGATGCGATATGCGATTTGCGATACGATATGCGATTTGCAAAGTGCGAAATGCGATTTGTGAAAATATTTTGACATTCATTGCATTGTGATTTGCATCATTACAAATATATCTTATCATATTTCAAGGGTCTAGTAAATTTTTATCATGTTCATTCTACTACATTGCATAAACACGATAAAGAGGGGCATCTGTAGACACTCGAAAGTTTGCATTACTGTTACTAACCCTGCAGGAGAGTAAAACCACCTTTTTCCTTTCGGTCACTACACTAGGATGTCAAGTCAAACCCCGGCAACACCGTGATGTCAAGTAAAGCCCCGGTAACATTATCGAGATGTCAATCAGCCTTGATGACAACCCGAGATGTCAAGCTCAACCTCGGTCACTACACCAGGATGTCAAGTGAAGCCCCGGTGACGATACTGGGATGTCAAGCAGCCCCGGTGACAACCACAAGATATCAATCTCAACCCCGGTCACTATACCGGGATGTTAAGTCAAACCCGGACAACATCGGTATGTCAAGTGAAGCCCCGGTGACTATACTGGGATGTCAAGCTCAAACCTGGTCACTACACCGGGATGTTAAGTCAAACCCCAACAACACCAGAATGTCAAGTGAAGCCCCGGTGACCATACTAGGATGTCAAGCAGCCCCGGCGACAACACCGTGAGATCAATTTAACTTTCGGAGACAACCCCAAAGCATCACATCATCCCCATAGACAACCTTGGGAAACCAAGTCAGTCTCGGCGACAATCATGAGTATAAACAGAATCGACTGGGATCAAAACCTCGGAGACAACACCGAGAAAATAGTCAAAGACTGTGCCAGTACGGGAGACAACCCCATGAGGGGAAAAATGGTAATTTTACCAACTTGAAGTCAATCAGGTCAAAATTAAGCTGAATTGATGCAATTAAGGTCAGAAAGAACCGTAACATTGATCCCGAGTGAAAACAAAATAATACAACTTAACGGATAAACTGCAAAGAAAAATGATCCGATTATGAACACATATTCTTGGACTCGAAAAAGATTTAGTCCCATGTCATTGTGAAGCTCTTGGTGAGGGATTTTCGGAAAGGTATAACACACCTCAAACGGACGCTGTAATACCCGAGAATTTCCTAATATTATTAAATAAATATATTAATGGATATGAGAATTTATTTGAAATATAAATGATTTTGTGTTATGAGAATAATTAATTTAATTATATATTAAATTGAATATTTATGACAATTGAGAAAAATATGGAGTTTATAATAAACTCGATGAAATGCCTTGTGTGACACAGTGATGAGGATTTTTAATGATTATAATAGTTAACGAATGAATTATTAAGTAAACAATTAATCTATATTAATTGTTAACTGTTATTGCAGAATATTAATTAATTGTTATAAAATATTAATGGTGATTAATTAATAATATGTGATTATTATTAGTGTGAAATATATAATAATAATAATCGACATATTTATAAGTATAATAAGATTTACATTTATTCATGTAAGTGTTAATCAGTTATTGTGGACATTGATAATTGCATTGATTAATGAGCAATGGATTAATTGATATTATTATTAAATTAATTAATAAGATAAGTAAATCATTTACTTCCATATGCAAGCAGGCGAATTAAATGTATAGTAACTAACTATATGTTATGCATAATGTAAAGTGTAGTGTGACCATATATTAAGATTTATGAAACTATATGTTATGATATGTGTAGGTGACAAATGATGTGTGGGTATACATTAAAATAGTGTATCATGTATATAAATAATAATTGATGATTATTTATATAATGTAATAATGAAATTAATAAAGGAGATAATGTGATGCGATTATATCCGAGTAGATTATATCCGGTAATAATAAATGTACATGGATTATATATATGTTACATTACCATATCACATCTACTACCTTGATATATTAAGCATGTGACTTACATTATAATGTTAATTATAATCTAAATATATAGTATGAATATATAAGTATATAGCCTAAGTATGTATATATGCATGTTGCTAGAAGGCTGAGGATTGTTTTGCTGGGGGAGTCACTTTCTCCTTCACGTGAAATATACAAGCTATCCTACTCCCCTATTCTTCCTTAAACTCAGCAACATTGGCTAGCAAATGATGAAGAAGGGTGTGGCTCTCATGATTTCATCTACCAACTAATTACCAACCCCCTTGTAACCTCCCTGCAATTCAATTTTTCGTTGGTTTGAAATGGTAGGTAATTACATTGTCTGTGTAATGGGAGTTCTATAAATATAGCCTCATCTCCTTCACATTTCTTTTGCTGAGCATTTTGGCTAAGTGAGACTAGAGAGCATATATATATATATATATATATATATATATATATATATATATATATATATATATATATATATATATATATCAGTGTTATTGAGATAGCAGCAAGCTTAATTCATAGCAAAGGTATAATCCCATGATTCATGTTCTTCATTTTCATTTCTGTCAAAACTCCATTTCTATTTTCTGTCAAAATCCAAATTCTTGACTATGATGAATTAGAATGCAATTGGATTAAAGGATGTTTATTTAGTTGTTATATAGTCTTATACATGTGTTAATGAGACAATGTAACTGATCACAATCAAGTTCGTGAAGTAATTTGTGAGTTGCGCTAGAAACTGTCGTGGCTGCCTGCTGTCTGGTGCGAACCAGTAGTGGCGCAGCTGCGCAGGTTTTAGCCTGGGATGCGGCGCAGCTGCGCCGGCACCCTACTGCAGTTTTGTCTTCTATTTAAAAAGCTGCTAAGTGTAATGAATTACTATAAGCTTAGGCAAGTATGTAAGCATGGGTAATGTATATATATGAGTATATTGATCTAATTTGAGCATGTTATACTATATTAGCATGTATGGTTACCAAAAGCGTATAGTTTGAAATAAATTTAGAACTTTAGAAGTGAATTCGATATTATGCGTGCCATGTTTATATACTGACCTTGCAAGCACGTTAGTACCACCTAGAGACACATGAAGTGCATGTTAGCTTATCTATATTGGTTCCGTAATAAGATATGAACATGTGAACCTAACTAGTGCTCATTCCTAACAAAAATTTAAGGTTGAAGGTGGATATGATCATGTAAATGCTATATATACATTCTGTGACATCCCAGATTTTTAGAATTTATAAATGAGAATTTAATAAATAAAATTCTTATTATCTGATGTTTTGAGTTTAAGTATGTGAATACGTGTCATATATGGTGAAATATGTGAATATATGTGAAGATAATTTAAATATTAATTTTAATATTTATTGGAGTAAATAAATATTTTAATTGAATTATTTATTGAGTTAAATAAATAATTATGTGATTATTATGGAGTAATGTAATTAAGTGTAGTATATTAATTAAATGAATATTTAGTATTTAATTTAATTGATATAATGATTGTATGTTATAGTTCTAATTGAATTGAGATAATTAAATTAGATGAGTAATGTGATGAGTGTTACATGCAATTATAATTAGCAATTAATTGTAATTATGTGATAATTTTATGTGCTTAATTGATGTTAGACTTTTAATTAATTAAATTAGAATGTTAAGATTTAATTAATTAAAGAGTAACATTAAATTATGTGTTAAAAGGATTTATTAAAATAAAGAAAAGAGTTTTTAAATGATTTTTTTCCAAACAAGGCCCTTACTTTTGTTTTAAAACTATTTTACCCAAACATGACCTTAACTACTAAAAATCTGTTTTTAAAATAACTTGTTTTGCCAAACAAGCCTTAGGGCTTTTAAAAAATTCAAAGGTGTAACCTCTATTTTAATTGTAATTAGTATAGGATTTATTATATACATTAATATTGTAAGTTACATATTATGTATATATGTTGTATGTATATTTTGTATATACGTTGGTTAAAAGAACAAAACAAAGGTTAGTCTGTGTTAGAGAGAAAACACAGAGAAAGATGGAGTGAAAAGAGAAGAAGGGAAGAAGAAGAGAAAGAAAGGGAAAAGAGACCTTGAAAGAATTCTCGCTAAGCCATTATCTTCTTCTCCTAAGCGTAATCAAAGGGTATAACTTCTAAATTTAGTTTTAATAATGTGTTTTATGTTGTGGAACTTCTCTGTAAAAACGTTTTTCATGAAAGTTAGTAATTTTTTTGAATATATGTTGGAATTTTGTTAATATACTGTTTATAAATTTAATTAGATGCCAGAAACAATGATTTTCAGAAATCAAATTGATTGTAGAAATATGTTTTAATGGAAAAGTTATGTTCATATGAGTTCATATGAGTTTTAAATATTATGGTTGATTTTAGTTTGAAAAAATTGATGAAATTGATATATGTTAATATGTTTATTAAGAATTTGTTTGATGCTATCTTCAATTACGTATATAATGTATGTATATAGAGTTAAATTGCTTGAGAAAGTGATTTACAGTGAATGGTTTTATAAAATATATAAGTTTTATGAAAATATCAAATTTGATTTCTAAAACTTTTGATTATTGTTGTTTAAATGTTTTTGTGTTTGGAGATATGTTATATGAGTGTATTGTATCAAGTATATGCTATACATTGTTCTAGTAGCTTGTTATTGTCGTTTGATGGCATGTTGGATTTAATCGGTGAAACAAGGAGGCTGCACTGCCTGCTTCTGTCTGTGTACCTGCGCAGCTGCGCCGGTAGTACAGCCAGAAGCAGCGCAGCTGCGCCACTGGGTTTTCTCAGGCTGGTCACCTACGCAGCTGTGCCGGTGCCAAGGCTTGAGGCTGCGCAGCTGCGCCGTGTCCTGGGCAGAGGCAGTGAGTTTTATTTAAGTGTGCAGTTTATTTTTATGACTAAGTTACATTGTTGCTAGAATAATGATCATATATTTAAGGTGCAATAGCATGTTGATAACATGAATTTGACAATTTGATAATTGTAAAAGAAAAGAGGTTTTGAAAACCTTAAAGTATTAATTGAATTATTGCTTAATGGTGAATTGGTTAATTATAATTTGTATAATTATAATCTAGAGTAAATGTTTAAATTAAATTATAATGAATATTAGTTGATTTATTTTAATCAATTAGATGTTAATTTAAATTATAATTTATGCAATTATAATTTAATAAATGCATGTTTAATTATGGATTATAAATTGATAATTGCATGATTAATTATAATTTGTGTAATTATAATGCATGATATAGTTTAATCGATTATAAGTTATAATTTGTTTAATTATAACTTAATATGTGATTATAATTTGGAATAATTATAATCAAGATAAAAGTGTAATTTAAATTATAATTTATATAATTATAATTTAATGAGGGCATGAATAGAAATTGAGTATTTATAATCTAAGTAATGGGTTAAGTTAAGTATGCTTAAATTATGATTTAATGCATGATGTAGTTGATTCATTATAAATTATGATTGTTTAATTGTAGTTTGATTAAAGTGGATGTTCAAATCATAATTTGTTTCATTATAATTTAAAATGAGTATGTAATTATTAGTTGATTAATCATGAGAAATGTAAAATGATTATGTGATGTGACTAATTATGTGGTAATTAATTATTAACTTATGAGTTAAAGAGGAATGAGTTAACCTAAATTGGTTAACTAACGATGAGGATTAGCTATGTGATAATTAACTGATATTGTTAATTATACATATGATTTGACAGCGAGTGTCAAATGAGTAAATAGAAAAGAATTAGAAAGTATAAAATATTATTTACTTAGACGTTTGATAAGCGTTGCTAGGAGACTAATAATTAATGCGTAAGGTAATACGTTATGTAGTATCATGAAGCAGATTATATTAAGCTATTTTTCGATAATTGGTAATCTACGAGCCAGGCAAGTCTTTCAGTTCCTATTTTCTATGTGAACTTGATGATATTATGAACTGTTTTAAATTATATTGCAAAGAGTATGCTATGTTATATGTGTTGCAAGCATGAAATGTTAAAGTCAATTTATGACTACATTGATTGATTTAATAATATTGATTGAGTAAGGAACTCAATCTTTATATTTGTTATGTGATTAAAGCATGTATGCCATGTTAATTTAATGTTGAGCATGTTAATTATGTGCTATGTGATGAATGAAAACTGTTAGATCTTGCTGAGCTGTCAAGCTCACTCTTGCAAATAACCATTTTGGCAGGTCAAGGATGCAAGGTAAAGATACGTGTTAAGTGATTTATAGAGATCAATGTTCAAGAATATTAATTTTGTTAAATTTCAAATTGTAGTTGATGTTTTCATTGTAACTTAATTGTTAAGTTGTAAGTTGAGCTATCCGACGTATAATGGATATTGTTTAGTGATGTAAGACTTTGTATAGTCATTTCGTTGTAGCGATTCATGTAATATAATTGAATCAAATATTTGTAATGTTAAGGTTGCGATTCAGGGCAATATAGAAAGAAAGTTTATAAAAGTTTTAAATATTCTGCATTTTTAGTGATTTTAATATCGAATAATGATGTAAAGATAGATTAAAGATGTATTGCTAATGATCGAGGATTAGAATTATATTGTATGAATTTTGGGGTCGTTACAGTTGGTATCAAAGCTAATAGGTTATACACCTTAGGTAAGAGTACCTTAGGCTATGACCTTAGAGAATGAGAAGTTAAGTTACGTATAACGAAAAGGTGATTCTAAAACTCGAATAAAATATTGAACTATATGAACGAAGTTAAAATTCTTAAAGGAAGGGTTGTTTAATAAACAAAAAGATTCAAAGAAGAATCTTGGAAACATATGTAGATGAGAATCAGGAGTTGTCTAACTCCAATAATAAAGATGACGAATAACGATGAATAGACGAGGTCTATAAGATTGAAAGCATAATTAAATTATGATATGTCATGATGACAGGTAGAGATAAGAAATTTTAAAATAAAACGATAATGAGATATGAAAGAATCATAAGTGAGATGATTATAGAATAAGATCACAACGTGATCTTTTGAAGTTGGAAAAGACAGATGGTCTGTAATGATTGTATAGTTATAGTTTGAGACTATTACGAGAATGTACTATGATATGGTACGAGATTAACTCACGAGGAGTTATAAATGAAGAGATACAAGAAATCTGTATCGAGTGTAGAGCAAGAAGTTAAGAAGAAGATAGAGTTAAGTGGGATTTCAATTGAGGACTCATGTGGTGGCTGAGTTGTACAAACTTCTGTATGGGCAGGGTTTTGTGCTTACACTTGGTTTATCATATTGATAATCGTTGGAAGGTTGGTGTCGCGCTATCAATATAATTATGACGAGAAGGTGACTCTTTTCTCATATTATAATTGATAGTTAGAGTCAATAGAGATTAGACTAGATGATATTAAGATTACATTAGATGATCTTAAGGTTAGGCAAGTTTTTAAAACTCATATTTATGGTAAGATCGTGACTCATAATCGTATGTATGTTTTGTATCCCTAAGCATATGGACAGTCTCTGATCAGTTCTTCGACTACGTATTGCTAGGACAAGTTCTTAAACTCATATTATTGTGACAAGTTCCTGAACTTCCAAAGTGTGGTAAGTTCGATGAACTATACTGGGTATAGAAAGTTTATAATATAGAAAGCATTGATGTTGTTTAAGGTTGATAGAATGATTAAGTAATGATGGAGTAAAGATTTATATTGATGGAGAAAGTTTTTATATTCTAAATCTCCTAGCTTTGCTAGTTTTTCAAAATTTATCGACTTTGTGCTGATGTTGCACTTCTGTTTTCTTGAAAAACATTGGATCAATGATGGAACCAATGAATTTTTAAAATAGTGCTATTATTCACATGTTTATGCTAATTGCTTCAGCTGGACAAAATGATTTTAAATCTTCAAAATGTATTTCATATGGATCATTTGATATGGTGTAAAAACAATCGAGGAAGTTATCAATGCAGTTAAACCTAGTGTTGGATGTGATCGTATGATCGTCAGCCCACTATGGTATGATGTAGTATGACGACGTCATGTAATGACTAAATCCTCAGCGTATCATTAATACGGTACGGTATCAGGATATTATGAAAAGATTGATTTATTTATTTTTGGTTTCCTTAAACGAAACAAAATATATTTTTTTGAGTTGGTTAAAGATATATATATATATATATATATATATCGATTGATTTCCGAATTGTTGCTAGAAGTCTATGCTACTTGATTCAGCTAGACAAATATTGAAAGATGTTTATGAAATTAAAGCGTTTTTGGTCAAACTATGCCAAACCAAATTGTTTTGGTGCGGATTCAGATGTTAAGAAGCTGAGGTGAACAACCCTATAAAAGGGGACATGTTATCGGAGACAATAGTTCCGAGTGTAACGCATATAGTCGTTACGATGTACTACGTTTGGGCCCGACGTAGGGGTACGATAGGCTGGCCACCTAGAGTACCAATGCGGTTTATAATGTGAAGTACCGGGGGTGAAGCACTATTAAATCTAGAAAGAAGTTCATGGTCTTGTGACCACTCAGCATTATTGGAATCTTTTAAATTCCTGAGTTATTTATATCGCTTCCCAATTATTGAGCAATTGAGGAAGATTCTTCTTATTCTGAAGGAGAATGTAGCGAGAAGGATATTCTTTAGAAAGAAGTAGTGGTAGAATGCAATAATTTATAAAATCTATTTTGATAGATTGATATATAAAGATTGATAGACTAAAATTTCGAGGACGAAATTCTTAGAAGAATGGGTGAATGTGATAACCTGAATAATTATAGATGGTGAATTATGTAGTATATGAATTCTACGAGTAGAGTATGTAGTAATGAACGAGTTAGAGAATATATAATATTTGAAACATAATTGTGTTTAATTTAGGGTTACGAAATAAAACCTAGAATTTGTTGAAGAACTTATGTAGTAGGAAATATAAAACCTATATTAATGTAATGTGTTGAAGTTATTCAACGATAAATGTTTTTAAAGAAATTTGATGAAAATCTGAGTAAGGTAGGGTTTCGGTGATTCCGAGGACGGAATCCTTATGAGGAGGGAAGAATGTGACATCCCAGATTTTTAGAATTTATAAATGAGAATTTAATAAATAAAATTCTTATTATCTGATGTTTTGAGTTTAAGTATGTGAATACGTGTCATATATGGTGAAATATGTGAATATATGTGAAGATAATTTAAATATTAATTTTAATATTTATTGGAGTAAATAAATATTTTAATTGAATTATTTATTGAGTTAAATAAATAATTATGTGATTATTATGGAGTAATGTAATTAAGTGTAGTATATTAATTAAATGAATATTTAGTATTTAATTTAATTGATATAATGATTGTATGTTATAGTTCTAATTGAATTGAGATAATTAAATTAGATGAGTAATGTGATGAGTGTTACATGCAATTATAATTAGCAATTAATTGTAATTATGTGACAATTTTATGTGCTTAATTGATGTTAGACTTTTAATTAATTAAATTAGAATGTTAAGATTTAATTAATTAAAGAGTAACATTAAATTATGTGTTAAAAGGATTTATTAAAATAAAGAAAAGAGTTTTTAAATGATTTTTTTCCAAACAAGGCCCTTACTTTTGTTTTAAAACTATTTTACCCAAACATGACCTTAACTACTAAAAATCTGTTTTTAAAATAACTTGTTTTGCCAAACAAGCCTTAGGGCTTTTAAAAAATTCAAAGGTGTAACCTCTATTTTAATTGTAATTAGTATAGGATTTATTATATACATTAATATTGTAAGTTACATATTATGTATATATGTTGTATGTATATTTTGTATATACGTTGGTTAAAAGAACAAAACAAAGGTTAGTCTGTGTTAGAGAGAAAACACAGAGAAAGATGGAGTGAAAAGAGAAGAAGGGAAGAAGAAGAGAAAGAAAGGGGAAAGAGACCTTGAAAGAATTCTCGCTAAGCCATTATCTTCTTCTCCTAAGCCTAATCAAAGGGTATAACTTCTAAATTTAGTTTTAATAATGTGTTTTATGTTGTGGAACTTCTCTGTAAAAACGTTTTTCATGAAAGTTAGTAATTTTTTTGAATATATGTTGGAATTTTGTTAATATACTGTTTATAAATTTAATTAGATGCCAGAAACAATGATTTTCAGAAATCAAATTGATTGTAGAAATATGTTTTAATGGAAAAGTTATGTTCATATGAGTTCATATGAGTTTTAAATATTATGGTTGATTTTAGTTTGAAAAAATTGATGAAATTGATATATGTTAATATGTTTATTAAGAATTTGTTTGATGCTATCTTCAATTACGTATATAATGCATGTATATAGAGTTAAATTGCTTGAGAAAGTGATTTACAGTGAATGGTTTTATAAAATATATAAGTTTTATGAAAATATCAAATTTGATTTCTAAAACTTTTGATTATTGTTGTTTAAATGTTTTTGTGTTTGGAGATATGTTATATGAGTGTATTGTATCAAGTATATGCTATACATTGTTCTAGTAGCTTGTTATTGCCGTTTGATGGCATGTTGGATTTAATCGGTGAAACAAGGAGGCTGCACTGCCTGCTTCTGTCTGTGTACCTGCGCAGCTGCGCCGGTAGCACAGCCAGAAGCAGCGCAGCTGCGCCACTGGGTTTTCTCAGGCTGGTCACCTACACAGCTGCACCGGTGCCAAGGCTTGAGGCTGCGCAGCTGCGCCGTGTCCTGGGCAGAGGCAGTGAGTTTTATTTAAGTGTGCAGTTTATTTTTATGACTAAGTTACATTGTTGCTAGAATAATGATCATATATTTAAGTTGCAATAGCATGTTGATAGCATGAATTTGACAATTTGGTAATTGTAAAAGAAAAGAGGTTTTGAAAACCTTAAAGTATTAATTGAATTATTGTTTAATGGTGAATTGGTTAATTATAATTTGTATAATTATAATCAAGAGTAAATGTTTAAATTAAATTATAATGAATATTAGTTGATTTATTTTAATCAATTAGATGTTAATTTAAATTATAATTTATGCAATTATAATTTAATAAATGCATGTTTAATTATGGATTATAAATTGATAATTGCATGATTAATTATAATTTGTGTAATTGTAATGCATGATATAGTTTAATTGATTATAAGTTATAATTTGTTTAATTATAACTTAATATGTGATTATAATTTGGAATAATTATAATCAAGGTAAAAGTGTAATTTAAATTATAATTTATATAATTATAATTTAATGAGGGCATGAATAGAAATTGAGTATTTATAATCTAAGTAATGGGTTAAGTTAAGTATGCTTAAATTATGATTTAATGCATGATGTAGTTGATTCATTATAAATTATGATTGTTTAATTGTAGTTTGATTAAAGTGGATGTTCAAATCATAATTTGTTTAATTGTAATTTAAAATGAGTATGTAATTATTAGTTGATTAATCATGAGAAATGTAAAATGATTATGTGATGTGATTAATTATGTGGTAATTAATTATTAACTTATGAGTTAAAGAGGAATGAGTTAACCTAAATTGGTTAACTAACGATGAGGATTAGCTATGTGATAATTAACTAATATTGTTAATTATACATATGATTTGACAGCGAGTGTCAAATGAGTAAATAGAAAAGAATTAGAAAGTATAAAGTATTATTTACTTAGAAGTTTGATAAGCGTTGCTAGGAGACTAATAATTAATGCGTATGGTAATACGTTATGTAGGATCATGAAGCAGATTATATTAAGCTATTTTTCGGTAATTGGTAAAGTTCCTATTTTCTATGTGAACTTGATGATATTATGAACTGTTTTAAATTATATTGCAAAGAGTATGCTATGTTATATGTGTTGCAAGCATGAAATATTAAAGTCAATTTATAACTACATTGATTGATTTACTAATGTTGATTGAGTAAGGAACTCAATCTTTATATTTGTTATGAGATTAAAGCATGTATGCCATGTTACTTTAATGTTGAGCATGTTAATTATGTGCTATGTGATGCATAAAAACTGTTAGATCTTGCTCAGCTGTCAAGCTCACTCTTGCAAATAACCATTTTTGCATGTCAAGGATGCAAGGTAAAGATACGTGTTAAGTGATTTATAGAGATCAATGTTCAAGAATATTAATTTTATTAAATTTCAAATTGTAGTTGATGTTTTCATTATAACTTAATTGTTAAGTTGTAAGTTGAGCTATCCGACGTATAATGGATATTGCTTAGTGATGTAAGACTTTGTATAGTCATTTCGTTGTAGCGATTCATGTAATATAATTGAATCAAATATTTGTAATTCAGGGCACTATAGAAAGAAAGTTTATAAAAGTTTTAAATATTCCGCATTTTTTAGTGATTTTAATATCGAATAATGATGTAAAGATAGATTAAAGATGTATTGCTAACGATCGAGGATGAGAATTATATTGTATGAATTTTGGGGTCGTTGCTAATTATAATTGCATGTAACACTCATCACATTACTCATCTAATTTAATTATCTTAATTGAATTCAATTAGAACTATAACATACAATCATTATATCAATTAAATTAAATACTAAATATTCATTTAATTAATATACTACACTTAATTACATTACTCCATAATAATCACATAATTATTTATTTAACTCAATAAATAATTCAATTAAAATATTTATTTACTCCAATAAATATTAAAATTAATATTTAAATTATCTTCACATATATTCACATACTTAAACTCAAAACATCAGATAATAATAATTTTATTTATTAAATTCTCATTTATAAATTCTAAAAATCTGGGATGTCACATTCTTCCCTCCTCATAAGGATTCCGTCCTCGGAATCACCGAAACCCTACCTTACTCAGATTTTCATCAAATTTCTTTAAAAACATTTATCGTTGAATTACTTCAACACATTACATTAATATAGGTTTTATATTTCCTACCACATAAGTTCTTCAACAAATTCTAGGTTTTATTTCGTAACCCTAAATTAAACACAATTATGTTTCAAATAATATATATTCTCTAACTCGTTCATTACTACATACTCTACTCGTAGAATTCATATACTACATAATTCACCATCTATAATTATTCAGGTTATCACACATTCTGATGTTATGAGCATGTTTAGATAACTTTGAAATGCATGAATGAACCCTTAACTTGTGTTTATTTGGTTCGTAAGGAAGCATGAACATGTTAGGCCCTATTAGTAGGATTTACTAATGGAAATACAAGCTTTGCACGTGAGCATTGACACGATACATAGAGATTTAAATTCTGATATTTATGGACACATGTGATAGTACTCTTAGACTCATTCATGTGTCATGCATGTATATATACCATGATTAGTTGTCGTGATTAAGGTTTAGCGTAAACGAAGCATGTTTTCAAGATAATAACAATGCTAGCTACATATATACGATACGAGTACTCATGAGCATGCCTAATACAAAGTTATATAAATATCTTATGTATTTAAAAAGCGAGCATGTTAGACCATATGAGTTCGTATCCTTGAATGGCTTTAAGTTATTGAAAGTATTGACTTAGAATCCATATCACATATATTTGAAATGAGAAAATGTTGTACAAACATAAAAGTATCTTTTAATATGTTTATATGCTATGTGGTGTTATTGGCTTGCATGACCGGACAGAAACCATAAGGCACAGCTCAGCCTTGGCTTGGCCAGAGGGCTGCGCAGCTGCGCTGAACCTAGGCTTAGCCATGGCGCAACTGCGCCGGCCTGGAATCAGAAGCCATGCATTTTGATAATCTGATTTTGGACAGATAGCTTATATGATGCCTACATTGCTAAAAATGAAATATATTTAGTATTGATTGTGGTTTTATGTGATATTAATAATATGCGAGTATGTTTGCTAATTGTTGCGATCTTATATGATATGAGAATGTGTTTAAACTCTAAAAGAGGAAGTTAAGGATAGAAATTATATTCTATATAACTGTGTAGCTAGGTTAAGACTTAGCTTATGTGATTATCGTATGTACGAGATGAGATATAAAGTTAAATTATATGACTAATGAATATCATATATATACGTAACTATAATTACGATAGGAATTCGAAAGTGTTGATTTGCTTTTCGTGGATAAAGTACGCTAAAGGCAAGTTCTCTAACTTACACTCTTTTAAAGTGCAAGTTTCCTTACTTACACTCATTTATAAGTGCAAGTATCTAAGACCTTTGTGTTTACTATATTCAAGGAACGTGGTAAGCAAGTTCCTAACTCTACTCTTTATTGAACATTCAATTGGCTTATGCTATTATTGTTATACGAGTAAACTCTTGAGATTAAATTCATATATTATGAATCATATACTTCATGAATAAGATAAAAGTCGAACTATATTCTTCGGACTTAAATCTTGAAATTAAATTTATAGTTGTTGAGATCTATGCCACTTGATTCGGCTAGACTTATATTGTTGAAAAGCGACCCAAACTAATTGATTGGTGCGGGATCTTGTATTTGACTGAGAAGAACAAAATATAACTGTCGGAGAACCGACGCGCGCACTTGAGTATGATTGATTGTTATGCATAACGATGGTGCTTTAGGCTGATCACCTGTTGTACTTGTTTTTGTTGGATTTTCAGTTTATTACTGTTAATTCTAGTAGAAGTTCATAGTCCTTAGCGACTTCTCAGTATTCAGTTATCTTGAAATCTTGAATTGATTTGTTATTGAATCACATTGATATTATTCTGTCCTTAGCAACTATTATTGAAAACTGTTGATATTCTTGTTATCCTTGAACTATCAAACTTTGTTATACCCTTTCGAAAATTAAGGATTTTATCACTTACCCTATTGTATATTACTTGATGGACAATTTGTGCTCATTCTTGCTTTCCCTAAAACATTTCAGTTAAGGCAGAGCAGGGCGAACCTTCGGGCGTTGATAAGGGCAAGGGCAAGGCTACCAACTAGCTTGTCTCTTTTACGTTTTTAAATATTTTAATGTTGTATTAAGATGATGTAGTAAGACTGGTTTTGATTATGTTTAAGCTTAAGTTAGGTTATGTAATAGGTCGTTAATTGATATTATTATGTAATCTATTAAGTACTGTAGGTTGCGAGACTTTGGTGAATAATTATAATAAATCATTATAAATTATTCTAGAATAAATTTTTCGCTGTGATTGTGTGTTATTTAGTTATTTTTATTGTGATGTATTACCATGAGCACGTGATGAACCGAATTCGAGAGACCAAGTGGCGGTCCTGGAATTTGGGGGCGTCACAGACGCTCTGATGAAAAGTTAGATAGTTTTAAACCTAACATCGCGTTGTTCGGAGTGCACATACATTGAGATGACGGGACCCATATGTGGGCCCTGCCACATGGAGTAACAGGTAGACCCACGGCTGTCGCTGGTAGACCCGCTACCATCGGGTCTTTAAATACAAGTACCCTCCCTTTCTAGAAAAGAAGAAAAAATAATAGAAAACTCTCTGAAACTCCGCCCATTTCATTTTCTAGCCCAACTTCTTGTACTCCAAACCTCGTTTTTATCACTCTAACACGTAGGTATACTCATATACTACCACATATCAAAAATTGAAAGGTGGAAACGTCCATTTGAAGCCTACCAAGTGGAAAAAAGCCCGTGTAGAAGTCCATTGTAAGTATTTTTACGATCAGGAAGTTCTTACTACTTCATTGCGCATTATGCACGTGCACATAAAATTTCATTTTCTGATTTTTCCCGGAACTCACTTTCGCGGCCGTTTAAGTGTACTTTTTAGTACATTTTAGTACATTTACGCATTTACTTGCATTTGCACAGCCCGGATCGTCGATCCGCGACTTTTAATCGTTTTTATATATATATATATATATATATATATTGACTTTCTCGGACAGGGTCATGGACTCGTGTCCTTTTTGGCTTTTTTATGTATATATTTAACTGTATATATACTAATTTTTTAATTCTGTTAAGCCCGGATAACAAATCCGTGGTAGTTACTGCTTTTATATATATAACTATATATATATATATAATTTTTTGACTTCGTTTGGCCTGGATTTTGACTTCGTGGCCTTTTCATTGCTGTAATATATATATATATATATATATATATATATATATATATATATACTAACTGTATATATTAACATTTACATTTCTGTCTGGGCATAGGATTGCAAATTCGTTGCCCTTTACAGGTGTGTGTATATATATATATATATATATATATATGCATTCTGTCGAGCCTGGACTACTCCGTGGCTCTTTACAGCTTTTATATATATATATATATATATTTATATTTTGTCGAGCCTGGATCACTCCGTGGCTCTTTGTAGCTTTTATATATATATATTTACATCATATCCAACCTGGATCACTCCGTAGCTCTTTACAAAATTTCTATATATATATATATATATATATATATATATATTTACATTCTGTCAAGCCTGAATCACTCCGTGGCTCTTTTAAAGCTTATATATATATAAATATATTTACATTATGTCAAGCCTGAAATACTCCGTGGCCTTTTACATCTTTTATAAATATATATATATATATATATATATATATATATTTCCATTTCTGTCCGGACATAAGATGGCAGATCTGTCGCCCTTCACAACTTATATATATATATATATATTTATATTCCAATACGGCCCTGAGAGTTAAAACCCATCGCCCTTTACAGCTTTCGTGTATATATATATATATATATATATATATATATATATATATATATTATTTATTAGTTGTGATTAAATTTCTGCTTTAAATATTCATTTGATATGAACTGGCATCGATATTCATTTGGCGAGTTAGATTTCTTTAAATCTAGCATTTTCTATCTTTCAAACGGTTAAAAATAAGTCCAACCAGAATCGGGAAGCTAGAATGGCTAAGATTTATTTAAATTTGGCTTTCTTTCTAGTTTTATTCATCATTAAAGCAACCTCGCGACCCTTAGATTGCTATATATTTTGGAACGAGAAGCTTTGGTACGAGCAGGCCAGGATTTGACTGATGAATCCTTGGTTTTTGCGACGTTTGGGTGTAAATATACATTTTCTGTGAATATTTGATATGTGCAGGTTATCTTGGCTTCTCTTTGTGAGCCTAGAAATCGTGGGATTCATGATCAAACTGATTAGAATCTGATTCCCACGATGGACAAACTCCACATTACAAATGTACCCTGCCAGTTTTTCTATAAAAATATACATCCGAAAAACCTTAAAATGGTTATCCAGGTTTAAGGTCTCCAACATAATGAAATAATGGTTTGTCATGCTAGACTCCGATAGCTGTCATGCCCATGAGAAGACTAGCACTTGTGACGCCCCCAAATTCTCTACAATCCCTGTAGCAGATTTGGTGCTCACGAAAATATTCCATAAGATAATAATTCCTATCAATCCAAGATTCACAGTATTCCATAACAAAGAGTAGTTCTCGTCAGAATATTTACTGTGTTGGGATACCCTCACTTGGATGAATAGGTTTATAATCTCACGGATATTTCTTTCATATCAATAATTCCCATCTATCTGACATTCGTAGTATTAATGTTAGGGTCGTTCTTGGAATCTGAGGGGTGCGATCGACCTCAATGCATCAAAGAACCACAATATCTTTCAATACTCCCAATTCAGATGTATAGTTCATATAGATATCGTATTTCTTCCTATATTCTAGAAAGGTAAAAACTACATAATTATTAAAGATGATAATACAATATTATATATTCTTAAATTAGCTTACAAATAAATCCCAACTTACTATTACATCAGAGTATAGTTTTCGAGGATATAGACAAATTTACATTGACTGAGTTCTTCCATCCATATTATTGATCTCCAGAACCTTTGACATTTCAGCTAAAGCTGCAAAGGAAAAGAATAATTGTAAGGATGAGCTACAGAAAGCTCAGCAAGTTTTAATCAAGTTGTATATTATACTCACACAGTATCTGAATGAAAGGAACATATAGTTTAGAGTATTTTTCACATTCCTAAGAGTCATAAAAACTTATAGGAGTTCTGTCATTCTCAAGAGTCACAAAGACTTGTAGGAGTTCTTTCATTCGTAAGAGTCACAAAGACTTGTAGTAGTTCTTTCATTCCTAAGAGTAACAAAGACTTGTAGGAGTTATTTCATTCCTAAGAGTCATAAAGACGTATAGGAGTTCTGTTCGAATATCTTATAGGGAGTCAGCCTAATCATATCCTAGGAGTATATATATCATCCTACCAATTTAACAAGGTCAGTATTTTTTTAACTGCCTGTAATTGAGGGTTAGTATTATAACTACCCATAATTGTAAACCAAGGTCAGTACTATGACTGCCCATATAATCTCAGGACAAAACGGTATCAGTATATATACACCAAACAATATTGGTTTTTCCACAGTTTATGCTTTGATATCAAATCAAACATATTTTACGCAAATAACAGCTCATATGATTAAGTTATGCTTGAACAATAAGTCATAACCCTCTTCAAATCACAAATATCAAGAATAATGTTTATAACAAGTTCGTATATCAATATAAATGACTTGCATTTAATATAGAATTTAAATGAAGTTAGAAAAACTTGCATAAAAATAGAAAGTTTGCACATAGTGCAGAAAAATTTGCCTGCTCCGACGATTACCGCTAAGCAATCTAATTTAATCTCTTAGAGAAGATCTTTAGAGTGCCTCCTTTTGATTTCTCCTTCTTTTCTTCTCTCCCTCTCTTCTCCCATGGTAGCACTCCCTCTCTTCTTTCTCTTCTATTCTCGGGTGGGGGTGAGAGAGATAAGAGAGAATTTTTTCTCTTTTTCTTTTTCTTTCTTTCTTTCTTTTGTTTTGTTTAAGTTAGTATAAAATTAAGACCAAGGGCAAAGTAGTCTTTAACCATCACTAGGAAAAAGGCAAAATAGTCTTTAAGTCATCTTAAGAAAATTTCCTAGAAATTTTCTCATAGGACATATTGGTCATAATCAATTTTCTTTAAGGACAAAATTGTCATTGTACTATAATTAGGAAATTTTCTAGAAATTTCTTTCAAGGATGCCATGGTCATTATCAAATCTCTCTTGGGGCAAAATTGTCATTTCCCTATTACTAGGAAACTTCCTAGCAATTTCCTTCCTAGGACATAAAAGTCATTATTAATTTTCTGTTAGGATAAAATAGTCATTTCCCAAAATATCCACCAGGTGACATTATCATGACATCATCATAATGACATCATCTTTGTGTTTCTTTAATGCTGATGTCATGCTTGCATCATGCTTGCATCATCTCTTCTCTGATTGGTTGATTTAAGTTCACTTGGATTGGAGGGTATTTTGGTTATTTCACATATAATTTTAAGGGTAATTTGGTTATTTCGCCTCCAAAAGGGTATTCTAATAATTTTCCTCATAATTTTTCAGGGTAGCTTAGTCATTTCACCTCCAAAAGGGTATTATAATAATTTTTCACATAATTTTTAAGGATAGTTTGGTCATTTCCAACGTTTCCCTTAAAATTTAACCCTTAGGTTTTGATAAATAATATTAGAGTTTGCTAATCACTATTAGGATTCCCGAATAAGAAATGAAGGTTTCCTAACAGCAGATTAGGGATTCTAATCTATCATTAGGGTTTACTAAGGTTATACCTTATTTGGTCAACATTTGATCATTAATCCCTTACTATACACACACACACGATCATAGATACAATTATAATAACTATATTAACTATCAAATCTCTATCCGTAATTAGGGTTAGGATTTTTATCAACTGAATTAAGATTTATCAATATCTACTAACTATATCTCTACTCATATTTCTAAGTCACTACCCAGTTTGACCATCTTACTAAACTCGTATCACAGATACTCAGCACAATATTGAGAATTAATACCAAAAAAAAAAAATTATTCGTAAAATTTTAATTATTTAAAATTACGGGTCCTCACATTCTCCCCTCCTTATAAGGATTCCGTCCTCGGAATCACCACTTTCTTACTCTCTAAAATCTTTTAAAGTTGTATCATCAATTCAATTGTATCAACACAATATTAATTTGTGTCTCATATATTAACCTATGACTTGGATTCGTAAAAAGAACAACTCATAGCGATATCTATCCAATATTACTCACGTAATTAAATTACTAAATGAAATAGTTGTCTACCACCATCTCCTATGCAGCTAGTGCGTCTTGCACCGTCATATTAAACGCACGTGCCATTGGTCTTCCCGGCTTAGCAGGTCCTCTAATCGTCAGGGTTCCGCTACTGGGTCCCTTGTTGATACTTTCCTTATCCCCATGCTTCTTGGGATAATTTTGAACCTGATGATCTGTTGATTCACATGAAAAACAACCTTGTGTCTTCTTCGGACTTGTTACTATATTGGGTATTCTTCATGAGCACTTTCTAAATTTACCATAGGTTTATCTTCTATAACTTCAAATCTATTCCATAAGCTACTTCAATTGGCACTCCTCGTATCCTTCCCTACAGATCATTCCCTTTTTGCCTAACTGGTTCTGGTTCAGATACCGGTTCAAACAGAACAACCAGTTCCTCACTCTCTTATGTGAACATCCTTAAATTCTAAAGTATCGATCAACTATATTACTAGACTAGCACGTAATATACATTATATACACATAGCAAACAATAGTTTTCTTTAAGTTAGTTTTTATCTTATTTTACGATGAATTTCCTCAATTCATATCCTCAAAACTCTTTTTGAGTTTAACTTTTCTTCCACTCCTATTCCACTAAGGTTATAGCTTAAGGTAACCCTACCTAAGGTTTATAACCTACAGCTCTGATACAAAATTGTGATGCCCCCAAATTCTCTACAATCCCTGTAGCAGATTTGGTGCTCACATAAATATTCTATAAGATAATAATTCCTATCAATCCAAGATTCACAGTATTCCACAACAAACAGTAGTTCTCATCAGAATATTTACTGTGTTGGGATACCCTCACTTGGATGAATAGATTTATAATCTCACGGATATTTCTTTCATATCAATAATTTCCATCTATCTGACATTCGTAGTATTAATGTTAGGGTCGTTCTTGGAATCTGAGGGGTGCGACCGACCTCAGTGCATCAGAGAACCACAATATCTTTCAATACTCCCAATTCAGATGTATAGTTCATATAGATACTGTATTTCTTCCTATGTTCCAGAAAGGTAAAAACTACGCAATTGTTAAAGATGATAATATAATATTATATATTCTTAAATTGGCTTACAAATAAATCCCAACTTACTATTACATCAGAGTATAGTTCCCGAGGATATAGACAAATTTACATTGACTGAGTTTTTCCATCCATATTATTGATCTCCAGAACCTTTGACATTTCAGCTAAAGCTGCAAAGGAAAAGAATAATTACAAGGATGAGCTACAGAAAGCTCAGCAAGTTTTTATCAAGTTGTATATTATACTCACACAGTATCTGAATGAAAGGAACAAATATTTCACAGTATTTTCCACATTCCTAAGAGTCATAAAAACTTATAGGAGTTCTGTCATTCCCAAGAGTCACAAAGACTTGTAGGAGTTCTTTCATTCCTAAGAGTCATAAAGACTTGTAGGAGTTCTTTCATTCCTAAGAGTCACAAAGACTTGTAGGAGTTCTTTCATTCATAAGAGTCACAAAGACATATAGGAGTTCTGTTCGAATATCTCATAGGGAGTCAGCCTAATCATATCCTAGGAGTATGTATATCATCCTACCAATTTAACAAGGTCAGTATTTTTTTAACTTCATGTAATTGAAACCTAGGGTTAGTATTATAACTACCCATAATTGTAAACCAAGGTCAATACTATGACTGCCCATATAATCTTGGGGCAAAACGGTATCAGTATATATATATACCAAACAATATTGGTTTTTCCACAGTTTATGCTTTGATATCAAATCAAACACATTTTACGCAAATAACAGCTCATATGGTTTAGTTATGCTTGAACAATAAGTAATAACCCTCTTCAAATCACAGATATCACGAATAATGTTTATAACAAGTTCGTATATCAATATATATGACTTGCATTTAATATAGAATTTAAATGAAGTTAGAAAAACTTGCATAAAAATAGAAAGTTTGCACATAGTGCAGAAAAACTTGCATGCTCCGACGATTACCGCTAAGCAATCTAATTTAATCTCTTAGAGAAGACCTTTAGAGTGCCTCCTTTTGATTCCTCCTTCTTTTCTTCTCTCCCTCTCTTCTCCCATGGTAGCACTCCTTCTCTTTTTTCTCTTCTATTCTCGGGTGGGGTGAGAGAGATAAGAGAGAATTTCTTGTCTTTTTCTTTTTCTTTCTTTCTTTCTTTTATTTTGTTTAAGTTAGTATAAAATTAAGACCAAGGGCAAAGTAGTCTTTAACCATCACTAGGAAAAGGGAAAAATAGTCTTTAAGTCATCTTAAGGAAATTTCCTAGAAATTTCCTCACATGATATATTGGTCATAATCAAGTTTCTTTAAGGACAAAATTGTCATTTTACTATAATTAGGAAATTTCCTTCAAGGATGCCATGGTCATTATCAAATCTCTCTTGGGGCAAAATTGTCATTTCCCTATTACTAGGAAACTTCCTAGCAATTTCCTTCCTGGACATAAAAGTCATTATTAATTTTTTGTTAGGACAAAATAGTCATTTCCCAAAATATCCACCAGGTGACATCATCATGATGACATCATCTTTGTGTTTCTTTAATGCTGATGTCATGCTTGCATCATACTTGCATCATCTCTTCTCTGATTGGTTGATTTAAGTTCACTTGGATTGGAGGGTATTTTGTTCATTTCACATATAATTTTAAAGGGTAATTTGGTTATTTCGCCTCCAAAAGGGTATTCTAATAATTTTCCTCACAATTTTAAAGATAGTTTAGTCATTTCACCTCCAAAAGGGTATTCTAATAATTTTCCACATAATTTTTAAGGATAGTTTGGTCATTTCCTACGTTTCCCTTAAAATTTAACCCTTAGGGTTTGATAAATAATATTAGAGTTTGCTAATCACCATTAAAGTTTACCAATTAGGGTTTAGGATTACCGAATAAGAAATTAAGGTTTCCTAACTACAGATTAGGGATTCTAATCTATCATTAGGGTTTACTAAGGTTATACCTTATTTGGTCAACATTTGATCATTAATCCCTTACTATACACACACACACGATCATAGATACAATTATAATAACTATATTAACTATCAAATCTCTATCCGTAATTAGGGTTAGGGTTTTCATCAACTGAATTAGGATTTATCAATATCTATTAACTATATCTCTACTCATATTTCTAAGTCAATACCCTATTTGACCATCTTACTAAAATCGTATCACATATACTCAGCACAATATTGATCATTAATATCAAAAAAAAATGTATTCGTAAAATTTTAATTGTTTAAAAATATGGGTCCTCACATTCTCCCCTCCTTATAAGAATTTCGTCCTCGGAATCACCACTTTCTTACTCTCTAAAATCTTTTAAAGTTGTATCATCATTTCATTATTATCAACACAATATTAATTTGTGTCTCATATATTAACCTATGACTTGGATTTGTAAAAAGAATAACTCATAGCGATATCTATCCAATATTACTCACGTAATTAAATTACTAAATGAAATAGTTGTCTACCACCATCTCCTATGCAGCTAGTGCGTCTTGCACCGTCATATTAAAGACACGTGCCATTGGTCTTCCCGGCTTAGCAGGTCCTCTAATCGTCAGGGTTCCGCTACTGGGTCCCTTGTTGATACTTCCCTTATCCCCATTCTTCTTGGGATAATTTTGAACCCGATGATCTGTTGATTCACATGAAAAACAACCTTGTGTCTTCTTCGGACTTGTTACTATATTGGGTATTCTTCATGAGCACTTTCTAAATTTACCATAGGTTTATCTTCTATAGCTTCAAATCTATTCCATAAGCTACTTCAATTGGCACTCCTCGTATCCTTCCCGACAAATCATTCCCTTTTTGCCTAACTGGTTCTGGTTCAGATACCGGTTCAAACGGAACAACCAGTTCCTCACTCTCTTATGTGAACATCCTTAAATTCTAAAGAATCGATCAACTATATTACTAGACTAGCACGTAATATACATTATATACACCTAGCAAACAATAGTTTTCTTTAAGCTAGTTTTTTATCTTATTTTACGATGAATTTCCTCAATTAATATCCTCAAAACTCTTTTTGAGTTTAACTTTTCTGCCACTCCTATTCCTCTAAGGATATAGCCTAAGGTAACCCTACCAAAGGTTTATAACCTACAGCTCTGATACCAAATTATGACGCCCCCAAATTCTCTACAATCCCTGTAGCAGATTTGGTGCTCACGTAAATATTCCATAAGATAATAATTCCTATCAATCCAAGATTCACAGTATTCCACAACAAACAATAGTTCTCATCAGAATATTTACTGTGTTGGGATACCCTCACTTGGACGAATAGGTTTATAATCTCACTGATATTTCTTTCATATCAATAATTTCCATCTATCTGACATTCGTAATATTAATGTTAGGGTCGTTCTTGGAATCTGAGGGGTGCGACCGACCTCAGTGCATCAGAGAACCACAATATCTTTCAATACTCCCAATTCAGATGTATAGTTCATATAGATACTGTATTTCTTCCTATGTTCCAGAAAGGTAAAAACTACGCAATTGTTAAAGATGATAATACAATATTATATATTCTTAAATTGGCTTACAAATAAATCCCAACTTACTATTACATCAGAGTATAGTTCCCGAGGATATAGACAAATTTACATTGACTGAGTTTTTCCATCCATATTATTGATCTCCAGAACCTTTGACATTTCAGCTAAAGCTGCAAAGGAAAAGAATAATTACAAGGATGAGCTACAGAAAGCTCAGCAAGTTTTAATCAAGTTGTATATTATACTCACACAGTATCTGAATGAAAGGAACAAATATTTTATTGTATTTTCCACATTCCTAAGAGTCATAAAAACTTATAGGGGTTCTGTCAGTCCCAAGTGTCACGAAGACTTGTAGGAGTTCTTTCATTCCTAAGAGTCATAAAGACTTGTAGGAGTTCTTTCATTCCTAAGAGTCACAAAGACTTGTAGGAGTTCTTTCATTCATAAGAGTCACAAAGACATATAGGAGTTCTGTTCGAATATCTCATAGGGAGTTAGCCTAATCATATCCTAGGAGTATGTATATCATCCTACCAATTTAACAAGGTCAGTATTTTTTTAACTTCATGTAATTGAAACCTAGGGTTAGTATTATAACTACCCATAATTGTAAACAAAGGTCAGTACTATGACTGCCAATATAATTTTGGGACAAAACGGTATCAGTATATATATACACCAAGCAATATTGGTTTTTCCGCAGTTTATGCTTTGATATCAAATCAAACACATTTTACGCAAATAACAGCACATATTGTTTAGTTATGCTTGAACAATAAGTCATAGCCCTCTTCAAATCACAGATATCACGAATAATATTTATAACAAGTTCGTATATCAATATATATGACTTGCATTTAATATAGAATTTAAATGAAGTTAGAAAAACTTGCATAAAAATAGAAAGTTTGCACATAGTGCAGAAAAACTTGCATGCTCCGACGATTACCGCTAAGCAATCTAATTTAATCTCTTAGAGAAGACCTTTAGAGTGCCTCCTTTTGATTTCTCCTTTTCTTCTCTCCCTCTCTTCTCCCATGGTAGTAGTCCCTCTCTTCTTTCTCTTCTATTCTCGGGTGGGGTGAGAGAGATAAGAGAGAATTTCTTGTCTTTTTCTTTCTTTCTTTCTTTTATTTTGTTTAAGTTTTTATAAAATTAAGACCAAGGGCAAAGTAGTCTTTAACCATCACTAGGAAAAGGGCAAAATAGTCTTTAAGTCATCTTAAGGAAATTTCCTCACAGGATATATTGGTCATAATTAATTTTCTTTAAGGACAAAATTGTCATTTTACTATAATTAGGAAATTTCCTTCAAGGATGCCATGGTCATTATCAAATCTCTCTTGGGGCAAAATTGTCATTTCTCTATTACTAGGAAACTTCCTAGCAATTTCCTTCCTGGACATAAAAGTCATTATTAATTTTTTGTTAGGACAAAATAATCATTTCCCAAAATATCCACCAGGTGACATTATCATGATGACATCATCTTTGTGTTTCTTTAATGCTAATGTCATACTTGCATCATCTCTTCTCTATTTGGTTGATTTAAGTTCACTTGGATTGGAGGGTATTTTGTTCATTTCACATATAATTTTAAGGGTAATTTGGTTATTTTGCCTCCAAAAGGGTATTCTAATAATTTCCCTCTCAATTTTAAAGGTAGTTTAGTCATTTCACCTCCAAAAGGGTATTCTAATAATTTTCCACATAATTTTTAAGGATAGTTTGGTCATTTCCTACGTTTCCCTTAAAATTTAACCCTTAGGGTTTGATAAATAATATTAGAGTTTGCTAATCACCATTAAAGTTTACCAATTAGGGTTTAGGATTCCCGAATAAGAAATTAAGGTTTCCTAACTGCAGATTAGGGATTCTAATCTATCATTAGGGTTTACTAAGGTTATACCTTATTTGGTCAACATTTGATCATTAATCCCTTACTATACACACACACACACGATCATAGATACAATTATAATAACTATATTAACTATTAAATCTCTATCCGTAATTAGGGTTAGGGTTTTCATCAACTGAATTAAGATTTATCAATATCTATTAACTATATCTCTACTCATATTTCTAAGTCAATACCCAGTTTGACCATCTTACTAAAATCGTATCACATATACTCAGCACAATATTGATAATTAATATCAAAAAAAAAATGTATTCGTAAAATTTTAATTGTTTAAAAATATGGGTCCTCACATTCTCCCCTCCTTAGAAGAATTCCGTCCTCGGAATCACAACTTTCTTACTCTCTAAAATCTTTTAAAGTTGTATCATCATTTCATTATTATCAACACAATATTAATTTGTGTCTCATATATTAACCTATGACTTGGATTCGTAAAAAGAACAACTCATAGCGATATCTATCCAATATTACTCACGTAATTAAATTACTAAATGAAATAGTTGTCTACCACCATTTCTATGCAGCTAGTGCGTCTTGCACTGTCATATTAAAGACACGTGCCATTGGTCTTCCCGGCTTAGCAGGTCCTCTAATCGTCAGGGTTCTGCTACTGGGTCCCTTGTTGATACTTCCCTTATCCCCATTCTTCTTGGGATAATTTTGAACCCGATGATCTGTTGATTCACATGAAAAACAACCTTGTGTCTTCTTCGGACTTGTTACTATATTGGGTATTCTTCATGAGCACTTTCTAAATTTACCATAGGTTTATCTTCTATAGCTTCAAATCTATTCCATAAGCTACTTCAATTGGCACTCCTCGTATCCTTCCCTACAGATCATTCCCTTTTTGCCTAACTGGTTCTGGTTCAGATACCGGTTCAAACGGAACAACCAGTTCCTTACTCTCTTATGTGAACATCCTTAAATTCTAAAGAATAGATCAACTATATTACTAGACTAGCACGTAATATACATTATATACACCTAGCAAACAATAGTTTTCTTTAAGCTAGTTTTTATCTTATTTTACGATGAATTTCCTCAATTAATATCCTCAAAACTCTTTTTCAGTTTAACTTTTCTGCCACTCCTATTCCTCTAAGGTTATAGCCTAAGGTAACCCTACCGAAGGTTTATAACCTACAGCTCTGATACCAAATTATGACGCCCCCAAATTCTCTACAATCCCTGTAGCAGATTTGGTGCTCACGTAAATATTCCATAAGATAATAATTCCTATCAATCCAAGATTCACAGTATTCCACAACAAATAATAGTTCTCATCAGAATATTTACTGTGTTGGGATACCCTCACTTGGACGAATAGGTTTATAATCTCACGGATATTTCTTTCATATCAATAATTTCCATCTATCTGACATTCGTAGTATTAATGTTAGGGTCGTTCTTGGAATATGAGGGGTGCGACCGACCTCAGTGCATCAGAGAACCACAATATCTTTCAATACTCCCAATTCAGATGTATAGTTCATATAGATACTGTATTTCTTCCTATGTTCCAGAAAGGTAAAAACTACGCAATTGTTAAAGATGATAATACAATATTATATATTCTTAAATTGGCTTACAAATAAATCCCAACTTACTATTACATCAGAGTATAGTTCCCGAGGATATAGACAAATTTACATTGACTGAGTTTTTCCATCCATATTATTGATCTCCAGAACCTTTGACATTTCAGCTAAAGCTGCAAAGGAAAAGAATAATTACAAGGATGAGCTACAGAAAGCTCAGCAAGTTTTAATCAAGTTGTATATTATACTCACACAGTATCTGAATGAAAGGAACAAATATTTCATAGTATTTTCCACATTCCTAAGAGTCATAAAAACTTATAGGGGTTCTGTCAGTCCCAAGTGTCACGAAGACTTGTAGGAGTTCTTTCATTCCTAAGAGTCATAAAGACTTGTAGGAGTTCTTTCATTCCTAAGAGTCACAAAGACTTGTAGGAGTTCTTTCATTCATAAGAGTCACAAAGACATATAGGAGTTCTGTTCGAATATCTCATAGGGAGTCAGCCTAATCATATCCTAGGAGTATGTATATCATCCTACCAATTTAACAAGGTCAGTATTTTTTTAACTTCATGTAATTGAAACCTAGGGTTAGTATTATAACTACCCATAATTGTAAACAAAGGTCAGTACTATGACTGCCCAAATAATCTCGGGACAAAACGGTATCAGTATATATATACACCAAGCAATATTGGTTTTTCCACAGTTTATGCTTTGATATCAAATCAAACACATTTTACGCAAATAACAGCTCATATTGTTTAGTTATGCTTGAACAATAAGTCATAACCCTCTTCAAATCACATATATCACGAATAATGTTTATAACAAGTTTGTATATCAATATATATGACTTGCATTTAATATAGAATTTAAATGAAGTTAGAAAAACTTGCATAAAAATAGAAAGTTTGCACATAGTGCAGAAAAACTTGCCTGCTCCGACGATTACTGCTAAGCAATCTAATTTAATCTCTTAGAGAAGACCTTTAGAGTGCCTCTTTTTGATTTCTCCTTCTTTTCTTCTCTCCCTCTCTTCTCCCATGGTAGCACTCCCTCTCTTCTTTCTCTTCTATTCTCGGGTGGGGGTAAGAGAGATAAGACAGAATTTCTTGTCTTTTTCTTTTTCTTTCTTCCTTTATTTTATTTTGTTTAAGTTTGTATAAAATTAAGACCAAGGGCAAAGTAGTCTTTAACCATCACTAGGAAAAGGGCAAAATAGTCTTTAAGTCATCTTAAGGAAATTTTCTAAAAATTTCCTTATAGGATATATTGGTCATAATCAATTTTCTTTAAGGACAAAATTGTCATTTTACTATAATTAGGAAATTTCCTTCAAGGATGCCATGGTCATTATCAAATCTCTCTTGGGGCAAAATTGTCATTTTTCTATTACTAGAAAACTTCCTAGCAATTTCCTTCCTAGGACATAAAAGTCATTATTAATTTTCTGTTAGGACAAAATAGTCATTTTCCAAAATATCCACCAGGTGACATCATCTTGACATCATCATGATGACATCATCTTTGTGTTTCTTTAATGCTGATGTCATGCTTGCATCATCTCTTCTCTGATTGGTTGATTTAAGTTCACTTGGATTAGAGGGTATTTTGGTCATTTCACATATAATTTTAAGGGTAATTTGGTTTTTTCGCCTTCAAAAGGGTATTTTAATAATTTCCCTCATTATTTTATGGGTAGTTTAGTCATTTCACCTCCAAAAGGGTATTCTAATAATTTTTCACACAATTTTTAAGGATTGTTCGGTCATTTCCTATGTTTCCCTTAAAATTTAACCCTTAGGATTTGATAAATAATATTAGGGTTTGTTAATCACCATTAAGGTTTACCAATTAGGGTTTAGGATTCCCAAATAAGAAATTAGGGTTTCTTAACTGTAGATTAGGGATTCTAATCTATCATTAGGGTTTACTAAGGTTATACCTTATTTGGTCAACATTTGATCATTAATCCTTTACTATACACATACACGATCATAGATATAATTATAATATCTGTATTAACTATCAAATCTCTATCCGTAATTAGGGTTAGGGTTTTCATCAACTGAATTAATGTTTATCAATATCTGTTAACTATATCTCTACTCATATTTCTCAGTCAATATCCAGTTTGATTATCTTACTAAACTCGTATCACAGATACTCAGCACAATATTGATAATTAATACCAAAAAAAAATTATTCGTAAAATTTTAATTGTTTAAAATTCTGGGTCCTCACAGCACGTGTATATATTTTGTGGTCGATGATGCTTCGCAGCCCGGCAATCACCATCTAAATCGAGCCGAAGGCTAAAAAGAATAAAAATGGAAGTATCGAAAGGCTTCTATTCCTATGAGAGTGTAGGGGTTTGAAACGACCTTTCAAAATATCATTTTCATATCTTGTCTAAAAATGGACTTTTGCAAATCAAATCAAACCCTTCGTATATAGGTTCAACGAAGCAAGGCACTACTTTCAAAATAATCAAACGTAGGCTCAATTACTTCCAGCATCCACACACACATATTTCAAATAAAAAGGGAAATATTAAAAAGATGTGGTACCGTGTTTTCACGGGAGTTGGGGGGTGCCTAACACCTTCCCCCCACTTAACCAAGCCTTCGAACTTTAGAATTTCGGTTTCAAAGATCAAGTTTAGACAGTGTCCAGTAATTAGGCCTACTTTTAAATAAAACTCGATTGAGTTGGTACAACCATTTCAAAATCTACCAACTGGAGACTTTGTAAACCGTTCAAATCGTCGACATAATACATGTTGGCCTTTTCCTAAAAAACATCACCCTTCATAAAACAGATAAGGTAATAAGGGTAGAAAATAAAAGATTTAGGAAGAGAGAAAGATCAGGTCCAAAGTTTACCGGATTATTTCCCAACGTCGACACATACTTAACAAGGTACTTACCAAATCCGTCCCAAAGACTCAATATGAGATATGGACTGGGAGGAAACCACATCTTAAGCATGTTAAGACTTGGGGTTGTCCATCTTATATCAAAAAGTTTGAGAATGATAAGCTGCAGATTGGATCAGATAAGTGTAGATTTGTGGGATTCCCTAAAGAAACATCAAGGTATTATTTCTATCATCTAACTGATCAAAAGATGTTTGTTGCAAAATATGTTGCCTTCTTGGAAAAAGAGTTTATCCTTGAAGGGGTCAGTGGGAGTAAGATATATCTGAAAAAATTCAAAAACCACAAATTAATATAGATTAAAGTTAGGTACCTGACCAAGTGGAAGAACCTACTGTAACACACCCTATTCATAAATCAGGAAGAGTACCGAAGATACCTAAACGGTGTGAACTCGTCATAGACGATGACGATGAGGTACACATCATAGATGATGATGATCCATTGAATTACGAACATGCTATGAGTAGTAAAGACTCGAAAAAATGGCTAGAAGCCATGAAATCCGAGATGGACTCCATGTATGAGAACAAAGTATGAACTTTGGTTTCATCACCTGAGGGCATTACGCCTATTGGGTGCAAATGGGTATTTAAAAGAAAGACTAGATCGGACGGCAAGGTAGAGACCTATAAGGCCCGACTGGTTACAAAAGGTTTCAAACAAAGACGATGAGTTGACTATGATGAAACCTTCTCACCAGTAGCTATACTCTAGTCCATTCAGATTTTTCTTGCAATTGCAGCTTATTACGACTACGAAATCTGTGACGAATGAGTTTATTGAGTTGTGATTCTGGGGGCAGGATTCTTTTAAGAAGGAAAGATTGTAATAAACGAGATTTTTTTTATTTTAATTTTAAATATTTATTGAATTAAATAAATATTTTAGTTGATTGATTGATTTATTTATTGAGTGGAATAAATAGTTGATGTGATTATGTTGTGGAGTAATTTAATTAAGTGCAATATATTAATTAAATTGATATTTAATATTAAAGTGATGTTTAAGTAATTTTGTGGTTGAAGTCCTAATTTAATTAAGTAAATTAAATTGATTGTTGTATGGGAATTTGGTAGTAATGATTTAATAAATAATTATAGTAATGTCTAATTTAATTTAAATAATTAAATTAGAGAACTACTAATTTGCTACATGAAATTATGATTAATAAATAAATTATGATTGTGTAGCAATGTAATTTATGTGGCAATTTTATTTAATAAATTGATGTTAGCTTTAATTTAATTAAATTGGAATGTTGTTATTTTAATTAAATAAATTGTGACATTTAAAACTATGTAGTAAAAGAGTTATTAAATTAAATTAAAAAGGGTTTTTAATTCATTTTTACCAAACAAGGCCCTTAAGTCTATTTTAATTCAATTTTACCAAACAAGGCCTAAGCCATTTAAAATTCTAATTTAAATTAGTTTTTGCCAAACAAGCCCTAGTGGCTTTTGATTTTCAAAAGTTATTAACTGATATATATATATATTTAATAGAGATATAATGTGTATGTCAGTTATTATATTATATAATTATATACATATTATATCTATATCAGTTTATTTTATAATACTCTTAAGTTAGAATTAGAAGAATATCAGAGAAAACTAGAGCAGATAAAGAAAAGAGAGAAAAGAGAGAAGAGGAAAGAAAGATGGAAGGAGAAGCTCTGTGAAATCAAAATCCATATTATCATCTTCTTCTAAAACAAAAGCAATTCAAAGGTAATCATCTAACACTAAAATTAAGAGTTTTGTACTTCCATGTTCTTCATATGTTTACTTCTCTATGTTTAAAGTTCTTCATGATAATCACGTGAATATGGTTTATATATGTAGCTTGTGTTATATAAACTATTATATATGATTTGTATGAGTATTATAGTTGTTTAATTCATGTAAATATGATGAACATGACAAAATCATGTTCATAGCAATTTACAGTTAAATATTTTGAAAATGGCTTCTTTGATATTTAAATTGAGGTATAATTCATGCTATTTTATGTAAATTGATTATATATTATGATAATATGTTAAGAAACAAAAATAACATGATTGGAATTATGTGATTTGGTTTAAAAATAAAGTCACAGTGTTTATTTTTGTCTAGATCACTTAACAATGGTGTGTTCTTCAAAATCATGAAATAAAGGTTTTTAATTATGTGTTGTTATTTTTCTATGTGTCAAAACATGTTAGAAGCATAAAGTTATGATTCTATAAAGTTTTATATGAATTATATGAGTTAAAATTTGAGTTTGATGCGAGGAAATAAGGCATATTAGCTTTTTCCTGCATAGTTCGCGAGACTGTCTGCATCCTACTGTGATGTGGCGACGCAGCGCCAGTCCTGTGAGTAAACTGGGCGCTGCAGCGCCATAGCAGGGTCAGGTGACGTGGCACGACGCCGCATCGCCAGTTATGTATGTTAACTATAGCGCTGCAGCGCCAAGACCGGAAGCAGAGCTTGCTGGTGTGGCATGGCACAGCAGCGCCAGTTCAGAGTGCAAATGGAGCGCTGTTGCGCTAGGCCCATAGCCCTGATGATAAGGCACGACGCTGTAGCGCCGACTGCAGTTCATTATGCGGCACTGTAGCGCCACTTGTGCCATTTAGCCAGAAAATTGTATTTAAATGTACAATTCTTTGAGAATGATAATGTAATAATTATAGAAGCATGTTAATAAAATTATGTGCTAATTGGACAGTATGAAATCATATTTTTATATGAAATGTATGATTTTAATTTATAATTTGATTGATTATTAATAAGTTTAAGTTTAATGTGAATGTATGGTGTGATCATGTTATGTATTAACTAATAATTAAACCTAATGACTAAAGAATGGTGTGTTAACTTAGATGGGTTAACTAATGATGTGACTTAGCTGTAAGGTAACTAATTTGTGTTACTATTGTTAATAACGTGTACGTAGGATAAATTGGGAAACGAGTTATTAATTTCTAGCTTATGCACATGGCAAGTCTTCTTACCCTAACTCGATTATGTTTATGCAAGTTTCTTAACCCTACTTTCAATTGCGCAAGTTCTCTAGTTATACTCTTTAAATTGAGCGAGATATTCTATCCTTTCTAGTTTTCAATTTAGCAAGTTCTTCATTCCATATTGGACAAGTATCTTATTGAGTTCCATTATTGAAAAAAAAAATGTAACCTTGACTGAATTGATCAAGCAAGGTTTTATTATATCTCTCTAATGCTTTAGGTTTACTTCTAAAAAACATAACTGATAAATATAATGTCTATTGTTGCGAGTCATAGTTATTTCATTATTCCTTTGTTATCGAACTCTTAAATTATTGTAAGATTGATTCAACTACTCCTTAGTTGATGATATTTGAACTCTAAATTACCCTTTGAGCTTATCCAAACCAAACTTTCTTTGGTGTGAACTCGTTCATTAAAATTGAGATGAACAACCCTAGTAATAGGTGGTTACTATGCGAAAGCGTTAAGATGTTTGTGCACAATACATGGTACGTGTAATAACCAAGAATTCTAAGTCACATTGTAAATAAATATGTTAATTAAGCATTCATGATATTGAATTCTTTGTGACATATAGTGAATAATTATGTTAATATTTAAATAATTTATCTATAGTGATAAATATGTATATATATTTATTTAGTATGAAGAGAATTAAAGAGAAAGTTACATAACCTAATTTTTCATTAGGTCTGGTTAGTAAATAACCTAAGGGTTATGGTATTGAAGAATGTTAGTATATAAAGGTATAAACACTTAAAAGATTATATTTATTATTTCAAGTTAATAATTATTTAAAACCTAATTTAAGTAAGTCTAATAGGGGTTATGAGATTAAATGTACATAAGTACTTCTTTAAATTCCAAAGGAGTGAAATGAAAACCCTAATTAAATGATTAGGGTAGGATTATAAGTATTGGGCCATGTTATAAACAAGGCCCAAACCAAAGAAATTAGAAGCCCAAAATAATTTTTAGGAAGCCCAATTGGTGGCCCAATTTTTAGGAAGGTCATTTTGGTCATTTGACTATATAAGTTATAAAAAAAACAAACAAAACAAAAGTGAGGCCATGTGAAGACCATGTGGGAGCATGTGATTTCCATGTGAGAGGAGGTGGAAAGCTTGTGAATTTTTATTTGTTGTCAATCATTTCTTGCCTAATTCCTAACTACCTCCTTATGTGTCACAATTTCATTTAGCCACCCTAACTAACACGATGTGATAACCACGTGAAGGGATATGGAGAGCAAAATTATGTGGAAAATTTGTATAGATATACATATTATATCTATACATATTTACTAATTAGATACCCTTTTGGTCATTTTGCTAGCAACTTTCATTTCATCCTAATTTGCTCACAAAACAAAACAAGAGAGAAGAAAAAAAAAAGAGTGGCCGAGCACTAGGAGGAGAAAGGAGGAGAATTTTTAAAGCTAATGAAACCTAAGTTCATCACATATTTTGGAAGGGAGAGAAGGATTGCAAGAAAATCAAGGTATAAAACCTAAATTCAAGTCTTATTTAATTTCTTTTGTTAGTTTTTAAAAAAATACAAGACTTATGTTCTTGAAGTCTAAAACTCTTGATCTACATGATATTGAGTGTTCCATGTATAGATCTTTCATGTTTGAGTGTTAGAATGTTGATAAAAAGGAAAGAAAATAAAACTATGTTCAAAATTTAAGAAAACCCTAATCTTGTATGTTTTGTATATTTTTATGTAAGATATATGGAGTTCAAGCTTTAAATGGCTAAAAGCATGCTAGAATGATAGATATAGAGTTTAATGGATTTAACTTGTGAATTGGTATGTGTTTATGTCGAAAAGTTGAGCAAAATGCTTGAAAACATTTTTACCGACAAACAAACCGTAGCTTGTCCGTAAAAATTACACATTTTGAAATCCACAAATGATTTTTGTGATTTTCTTTTTTCTGGTATTAAAGGGTTAAGTTGAGAAAAAAATCCCTTTGGAATCACTCAACAATGGTTTAAAATGAGGGAGATATGAATTTTATACCAAAACACTTCACTGTTAGAAATCTGTGCACAATAGTCTACTTCCGGCTCAATTTCAATGAGCAAAACGGGTCAAAATTTAATGTTTGATAACTGAAAACTGTAGCTCGGGAAGATACAAATCCAACGAGCCCAATTGGGTCTCAATCGGAGTTGTAGATTTCGTTCTATGATAGTTTTAGTAAAGGACCCCAAAACTAAAAATAAAACCAAAAAGTTATAAAAATTAAAGAATATTAGCCAGTTCAGTTTTCTGGCGAACCGGCAGGACTTTCCGGCGGCCGGTTCACCACTTTTCCGGCCGGTTCTTGGGGTGGTTCTTGGACAGAAAATTTTCTAAAATTATGAAGAACATTAAGATATTTTACTCAGAATTATTCGGGGCAGTTATGTAATTATTAAGTAATTAATTGTTTAAAGTCATTTAAAACTTACTAATTAATAATTATTAACACTAATAAATGATTATTAAACTAATTACATATTGTTTAAGTGTGATTAATTATTTAATTATTATTTAATTAACATTAAGTGATAAAATGAATGAAAATTAGTGTTATTCAGCTAATTATTTGTTATTTAATTAAGATTAAATAATAAATAGAGTTAAATAATTTATTAATTATTATGTAATTAATATTAAATAATGATTAAAGAATGTTTAAAGTAAATAAATAAATTATTTATTATTTAAGTGAGAATAAGTAATAAATAATTATAATTACTTACTCACATGTTAGTTAAGTAATATAAAGTCAATAAATTAATTATTATTTAATTAAATATAAAATAATAAATAAGAATAAATGTTAATTAATTATTTATTATTTATTTAATAGTAAATAATAAATAAAGATAAGTGTTAATTAATTATTTATTTTTTAATTAATATTAAATAATAAATAAAGATAAATATTAATTATTTATTTATTAAAGCTAAATAATTAGAAAAGACTTATAACGTTAAATAAATAAATTATTTATTTTTTAATTAATAATAAATAAGTACAAATATTAATCAATTATTATTTAATTAATATTAAATGATAATAAGATTAATAATATTAAATTATTAATAATATTAGAAAGTTAAAATATTATTAAAAGATTAATAATATTAGATACTTAAAATATTATTAAAAGACTAATAATATTAAAGAGAGACTAAAATATTATTAAATAATTAATAATATTAAGAAACAAATAAAATATTATTAAAAGGTTAATAATATTATTTGAGAGTTAAGATGATTATATAATAATAATATTATCAAGGAACGATAATATTATTAAGGAGTTATGTGATATCTAATATTTAAATTATGTGATTAATGTTAGATAATATATAAGAATAATAATGTTATGAATAATTATATGTGATACTAATTGAAGGATCCATGATAGGTATTTTCAAAGAGGATAATTTAAATTCATTAAGCGGATAAATAGAATTGCATAGTAGTAGTCCGCAAACAAGCCTAGTTCTCTAACTCAACTTGAGTTATTACTTTCGAAGCATGATTAGTGAATAATTATTGTTGATTATTCACATCTAAATTGATTATTGATATTCGCACTGTGTGCAATTAAATTCATGTTCTATCATTATTTAACTGTGAATTTATTAAAGTTCTTTTATTCATGAACTGTTTATGATATGGATCTATGCTAATTGTATCAGCTAGATCAAGTATGTTTAAATTTGTTAAATCAAATATATTTTAAAAGCGGTGCCTAACCAATTGAAATGGTATGGACTCGTGACTGAGAAAAAGAACAGTTTTACTAAAGCATTATTGGAAAACAAATGTTGCTAGTACACTGAGTGATTATGCATATTTCACCGGGTACGAAAGGCTGATCCCCTTGACTACCAAAACTTATTAAAAGAACCAGTTTAAATACTGACAACCTTAGTATATGTTCATGATTATTTCAAACCACTCAGCCTCTGATATTCAATTATTCGAATATTCAAATATTAAGATTAATTCATGCTCTTTCACTATTCATTTATCTGATTGAACTTTGAAAGTTAAATTCATTTCTAATCATGATATATCTCTTTCATAATTAAACTTGGTAAGCAAATTAATTGCTTACACTTGCTATATCATGATAATTATTTCAGCTAAGCCCGAGAGTTCGAGTAAGAAGGACAAGGGCAAGGGAAAGGTCCAAGAATAGTTAATATAAATGCTTAGGTATTATGAAATACTATGATCATGTAAACCTTTTGTGTTACTATATGTAATTAAGGTACTTTTATATTAAGGTATTAGACCTTGGGATATTGATGTAATATTTTATTATAATGAACAATGTATGTTTATTATTCCGTAATAGTATATAGAATGCTTATGTTGATGATGTACCATGAGCACTGAATCTGAGGTTAGAGAACCCGGATATAGGGGCGTCATAGGTTGGTATCAAAGCTATAGGTTATAAACTTTAGGAATGCGAAACCTAGGTTATAACCTTAGAAGAAAACTCGTATAACGTATGGTAAAAGGTGGATTATGGAAATTCATCATTGTTTTGGTTGTACTTAATAAAATATCATTTCATTTTATCAATGAATATATTTTGTTGTGGTACTGATGTTGTTTATTGTTGTTTTGGATTATAGGATGGCAGAGGAGAGTCATGACAATCGTACAGTGGATCAGCCAGTAGAGCACGAGTTTCCAAAGGATTCCACACAAGATATCCTTATTGGAGACCTACTGGGCTAGAATGCGGAGCTAGAGGGTAGAGTACAAGAGCTGGAGGTGGAGAATCACACTTTCCAGAACACCGAACAGCAGTATAAAGATGTCACTTATCAGGCATTAGCAAACTTGGATGTGATGAAAGCTAAAGTGGAGTTATTAGAGTTTCAGCTGGGTGAAAGGACATTAGAGAATTAGGTGATGAAGTTTGAGTTCGATCTAGAGAAAGCAGACAGGATCAGAGAGGGAGAAGCTTGGATGAATGCGGCAAGGCTGGTAGATCAGCTGCAAGAGGTGATAGAGGAGAAGGATGTTAGGATTGATACCTTGGGGCGAGCCTTGGATATGGCCTACATGAGACAGAGAGCTGGGGTGAGGAAGTCACACTTTGAGGTAGGCGAGTCCAGTCGACCAGTTCAACGTCGGGTAGATGAAGGTGTACCCCGTAATTAGGAGCCAGGGAATGTTCTTGTTGAGACGGTTCAGCAGAACATGCTGTGATATGTTAGTTGATGGTTATGTATATAGATGCACTAGTACCATTTTTGTTTAACAGGGTTATATTATGTATGATGTTAACCTCTGGCTATGTGAGGTTGTATGTGAATATGATGTATCCCCATCTTTGGTGAGTAGGGGAATATATTTTTGGTAGGTCCCATCTCTGTATGTTTAGAATGGGATAGTTAGCATTTATAAAAATATTCCAAGCATATAAGTGTATGACACTAATATTTGGTATATGAATATAAATGCGGTATTATGTGTAAATGTTTGCTTAAGTAAATAAGACTTGAGAATGAAGATAGTAAGTTGAACATGGTGATAATATGATTGTTAGAATTTGAATTATATGTTATATTTTAAACACTTATAAGATATGACATATAATGAAACTTAAAGTGATAATGTAAGACTTTGTTTAACCAGATAATGCCTCTAAGAAGCCAAAACTGTAACCAGAGGGAGGAGCGATCTATAAATAATGAAAGAGAGCAAGCTGACCCAATGCAAAACTTTGCAAATATGATAGCTCAAGCTATACGAAATCGTGCACCTGCGGCAAGGAATCAAGTGAATAATAGATTAGCAAAGTTTAAAGATTTTAAAGCTGTAGGACCGCCAGAATTCAGCGGAACCACGGACCCTATAGAAGCTCAAACATGGGTGAAAGGGATGGAAAAGGCCTTTATCATTGCTAGGGTAGCCGAAGAGCAAAAAAATGGCTTTTGCTACCTACTTGATGAAAGGTGAGGCTAATTACTGGTGGGAGTCAAACCAAGCTAGAGCCGGAACGAAAGTAGTCGCGTAGACAAGATTTAAGGAGTTGTTCTTAGAAAGCTATTTCTCGGAAGGCATGCAAGCCAGGTTGGAGGTGAAGTTTCTTGAATTGAAGCAAGAGAACATGACAGTTATTGAATATGCAGCAAAATTCAATGAGTTAGCCAGATTCACACTTCATCAGGTAGATACAGTACTACGAAAGGCGCGTAGGTTTTAAAATGGGCCGAAGCTTTGGATACACAGCAAAGTTGCAGTGCTACAAATTGCTACGTTTTTGGCACTATTAGAAAAAGCTATCATTACAGAAGGTAGTAGTGAGGCAGTGTCTAAATTCAACGGAGAAAAGAACAAGAAGATGGTTGAAGGTGGACATCAGGGTGCCAGCAGTGGGGTAGTAACACTAAAAAACACAAGTGGAACAGTGGCAACGAATCAGAAACTCAACAAGGGAGTACACCACAGAAGAAGCCAACGTGTGTAAAGTGTGGGAAGAATCACTCTATGGAGTGTATGAAAGAAAAGAATGTCTGTTATAACTGTGGTCAGGAAGGATATATCTCACCAAATTGTCCTAAACCAAAGAAGGGATGTTACTTTTCATGTGGGGGAATGGGGCATCGATTTAAGGATTGTCCATTTAAGAAGAATACTGATGGAGGAAGTGGAAACAGGAGCAATAGCCCAAAGTTAACAATTGGAGGGTTAACGCAGCAGAGCAAGCCGACAGCCCGAACTTTCAACATGACTGTGCAAGACGCAGTTGCATTAAAGGAGGTGGTGTCAGGTATAATTCCGATCAATAATATAAATGCATATGTATTGTTTGATTCGGGAGCTACCTGTTCATTTGTGTCTGAGGAATTTGCTAGAAGATTAAACTTACCCTATGAAAAGTTAAAGAACCCTATGAACATAGAAGTTGCAAACAAAGAAGTTATCCCTGTAGAGTTTATCCATAATAATTGTGGTGTAGAAATAAGTGGACATATGTTAAGCGTGAATTTGATTCCAATACGCTTAGGAGAATTTGATGTTATCCTAGGGATGGATTGGTTGTTTAACCATGAGGCAGCTATAGATTGCCATAAAAAGAGTATACGCCTTAAAACACCAGATAAGTCTAAGGTTGTATTTTATGGTGGCAAGTCGCCAAGACAAATAAGTTGTCTAACGATGATGCAAGCCAGGAGGATGTTACGAAAAGCATGTGAAGGTTATTTGGCTCATGTAGTGGATACACGGGTTGTGGATTCAAACATGAGGCAAATACCTATAGTTAATGAGTTTGGGGATGTTTTTCCAGAAGATCTTTCGGGACTTCCTCTAGACAGAGAGATAGAATTTCTGATTGATTTAGTACCAGGGACAGCGCCGATATCGAAAGCACCGTATAGGGTAGCTCTGGTAGAAATGAAAGAGTTGATGATCCAGCTACAAGAGTTATTGGACAAGAAGTACATTTAACCTAGTGTATCTCCGTCGGGAGCACCGATGTTGTTTGTGAAGAAGAAAGATGGTTCGACGAGGTTGTGTATGGATTATAGAGAGTTGAATAAGGTGACAATCAAGAATAATTATCCGTTACCAAGAATAGACGATTTGTTTAACCAACTTAAAGGAGCGAGATGTTTTTCAAAGATTGACCTAAGGACTAGTTATCATCAGTTAAAAGTGAGGACGGAGGATGTACCAAAGACAGCATTTAGAACTCGTTACGGCCATTATGAGTTCCTATTGATGTCGTTTGGACTGACGAACCCACCAGCTGCTTTTATGGACTTGATGAACAGAGTATTTAAACCATACTTGGATAAGTTTGTGGTTATGTTCATTGACGATATTCTGGTGTATTCAAAGACTGAAGAGGAGCATGCCGAATATCTAAGGATAGTATTGGAGACGTTAAGAAAGGAAAAACTATATGCAAAACTTTTGAAGTGTGAATTCTGGTTCAAGAGAGATCAGTTTTTGGGGCATGTTATCGATAACGAGGGAATTTTTGTTGATCCAGCTAAAGTAGAAACGGTGAAAAATTGGGGACAACCAAAGACACTGACAGAGATCAGAAGTTTCTTGGGATTGGCAGGATATTATCGGAGGTTTATTCAGGATTTATCGAAGATAGCAACACCATTAACTAATCTGATGAGGAAGATTGTTAAGTTTGTGTGGACAGAGAAGTGTGAACAAAGTTTTCAAGAACTGAAGAAAAGACTCAGTGAAGCACCTGTGTTATTGTTACCAGATAGTACGGGGTTTTTTACAGTGTATAATGATGCGTCACATAAGGGACTGGGTTGTGTGTTAATGCAGAATGGTAAAGTCATTGCGTACGTGTCACGACAATTAAAGGACTATGAGAAGGGATACCCTACTCATGACCTAGAATTAGCTGCAATAGTATTTGCCCTTAAGATCTAGAGGCATTACCTCTACGGAGAAAGGTGTGAGATATACATAGACCACAAAAGTCTGAAGTATATCTTTACACAAAAGGAGTTAAACATGAGACAGAGGAGATGGTTAGAATTGATCAAGGATTATAATTGTGATATTCTATATCATCCAGGGAAGGCCAATTTAGTGGCAGATGCTTTAAGCAAAAAGGGCTGAGATAAATTATTTGTATTGATAGACCAAGAAGAATTAGTCATGAAAATGGAGAAAATGGAGTTGGAGGTAAAAAATCGAAGAATTCGGATAAAGTAATAGAAATGGAAGCAAGCCCTACTTTACTTGATAAGGTGAAGGAGGTACAAGTAAATGATGAAGAATGCGGTAACCTCACGAAGAGGTTAGCTGAAGGCAAAAAGTTGAAGTATAAAATCGATGGCTCCGGATTGTTGAGATTTGAAGGACGAATTTGGGTACCTGCAATGTAAGACCCCAACTTTTATGAATAAAGATTTAATTTTCTTTATATATTATTTCAAAATAGTAAGGGGTTGATTTGATAAATATGAAAGTTATGGGTGAAATGTGCAAACATTTTTAAAATGAGCAAGTGGTTATAAAATATTCTTGTTGTCGGGGAATATTCGTTTGGTCGTGGAATATTCTTGTTGTCGGGGAATATTCGTACGACGGCGCAGCTATTTGTGGGCCCCCACAACGGAATAACTGTCGGATATAGAAAGCGACAGAAATAACTTTTTACAAGATAACAGCGTGGTTGTTACCGTTAGTACTGTTGAAATACCCGGTGGTTAAAATACAGTGATACACGGTGTTGCATAGTAGCACACGGTATTGCACAGTATTTCGAATTATTGAGTCTTACGTGAGAAGGAACCTACTCAATTATTGTTACAGTATTTACTGTTCAATATTTTATATTATTGACTCAATAATTGCTACGTTGATATTTTATATTATTGACTCAATAATTGCTGCATTGATATTTTATTGACTCAATAATTGCTACGTTGCTATTTTTTTATGATTGATTCAATAATGGCTACAGTTGATATTTTATAGTATTGATTCAATAATTGTCGTTGCACAGTATTTCACGTTATCAACTCAATAATTCATATTATTTGAATAATATTATTAGATAGCATTATTGACAATGTCTAAGGAAGTTCTGTCTAGGAGGGGTTATTTAATTGCGCGCCAGTAAGGAGAAGTCCTTATCGGAAGGCCCCCTCTGTCCTGGGAACGACCTGGTTGTTAATATTGTAGTTCTATAATATTATTTGTGAATAATTAATTATTGATTTATATGATAAGAAAATATTTATTTTGTGGATATTAAAGAAGGAATTGGCGCTGGTGAGTTTTTATTAATATTTTGGTGTGAGAAATCATCTGTTTTTGGATTTCGGATAATTTATGTTTGGAATTTGGAAAAACTTCCTTCTGCAAAGTGGTAGAGAATTAAATTTCCTATGAAAGGACATAGAATTTGTATTTTTCTGACGAAGGGGCTATTTGTTATGAATTATTGAAGTTTTGGAAAATAAATATTTTTTTAATAAAGGGTGGGACCCACTTTTGTTGGTTTGTTGAAAAATCAGAATTTTTGGGCAGCAGCCAGGCGGCGGAAGAAAAAAAATAAAATAATATTATTTTATTATTTTAGTCTCCTTTGGCATCCTAAGCTTTTCCTATAAATAGGGTGCTTAGGTTAGAATTGAAAATCACACCAGAATCAGAAATTTTCTCTCTCTATAATATCGAGCGTATTTTTGTGAGTATTTCAATACTTTGAGTATTAGTATTCAGTACAAGCTTCCTTCGATATTATATCCGATATTCCAGTCAGAGGTACTGTTCTTTTGAGGTAAGGGATGGTAAGGGATGTTATTTTTTTCGTAAATGATGTTATTGCTTTCAATATCATTTCATCGAAATATTGGTATGAATTTTATTATGAAATTTTTACCTTTTCTGTTGGGGTTACTATTCACGTATACGACACTATTCACGTATACGGCACTATTTACGAATACGGTACTATTCACGAGTACTATTCACGAAGTATGATTTTTCTGATGAAATTTGTACATTTTCATGTCGGGGTTACTATTCACGTATACGACACTATTCACGTATACGGTACTATTCACGTATACGGCACTATTCACGTATACGGCACTATTCACGGAAAAATTAAATTTTCTTCTATTTGTCCAAGTTTGCTTTTAAGGTTCCTATCTTTGATCGGATTCATATTTTGAACTTTATTCTTGAATTTTACTCCACAATTGGTTATCATGTTGACAATTGGATCGTATTCTCATATATAACATTTTTATAATCCTGGTGATGAAATTTCTCTTTGACTTGAGTGTAAAGATGAGTAGATTAGTGGTATGATCATGACTATGGGTTCTCTTTGGCCAGTAGTGCAAAGATGGATTGTTGACTGGTATGTTCATGACCATTGAATTTACAATTGAATATCTTTAGCTTAAGGGCAAAGGTGAATTGATCAACATGGTTATAATTATTGTTATATAAATTCTGAAACGATTCGATATTTTTTTGAGATATGAATATCTTTGGCATGTAGTGCAAAGATGGCCTGTTGTTGAATATCTTTGGCCATAGTGCAAAGATGAACTATTGATGAATATCTTTGGCCTGTAGTGCAAAGATGAGCGGGTGACTTGTGAATATCTTTGGCCTGTAGTGCAAAGATGAATGATTAATTGTTGAATATCTTTGGCTTGTAATGCAAAGATGAATTGATTAGCATGATTATGAACAGGAACTGTGATTTGGTATAACCATAATCTTTGGTGTTTCAGGTAAAGACAGGTGATGTGAATTATCTTCGTCCTGAGTGCGAAGAGAAATTCATCAAGATAATTATGATCATGAACTTACATGATTGTGGACAGGAATTGTTGATTGATGTTACAGGGATGAAATATTATTGGTGGACTTTTAACATGGAGAAGATAATAGACATTATAGTCTATTTGACTCTTCTAATGGATTGCTCGTTCCACTGCAACTATGGTTGAAAAGTTTTATCATCTACCATATGTTATAAATCTCTGATTTATCACTGATGAAGACTATTGATAATTTAATTATCTTTAGTCATAATATTCTTTACTGGGCTATTTGTGCTCACCCTTTTGCTTCACAATTCCTTTAAGGTAATAAGAGTGTAGCTGGGTCGAGCGGGGATAACAGGGGAATAGAACGAGGGTCTATAACTGTTGAAGTTTTCCACCAAACAGTATGAAAATAATTTTGTTGAAAATTTTAGATAAGTATGTCGTATTTTATACGTCATTTAACCGTTGATTTTGGTGACCTGACTTAGGTGTGGTGAACCCAACTTTGGAAGGGTGTTTTGTCACTATTATACAAGATGTCTAATGACATACAACGTCGTGTTATTATAAGACAGGGTTGTGCACATCCACTGGCTGATTATATCCATGAACACTACCTATATAATCTTGGAGTACGGTTAGAATATAATTCTCAGTTTGTGACAACAGAGATAATTATATGGCAAGAGAAGACCCACCATTGGAATGAACAAGATAGTAATCTTCTCGTTTTTCTTTGGGGTCTATTGGGTCAACCAAGGATAATTCTCGAGTCCTACGATATCTATTATAACATGGATGCATGGCCTCCCATGTACGAAGGTTTCCTTGAGTATTTTCCAAAGATTTTAATTCCTAAAACAGTTATTGACTGTACCTTTCTGTAACGTATTATTGATTTGGAGTATGGGCACTGTATTTATATTGAAACTCACAGTTTAATTGTGGTCGTATTTTGCACGACCGTGTGATATAAAGTTTAAGTTAGAATTTGAAGATTTGTATTTAAAATTTTTGTTGAGTGTATTTCGTGGCGACCCAGAATAGGTTGGGTGGATTGGACCAATTTTGGGGACGTTACATTTTGGTATCAGAGCTTAGGGATATGGTCGCTGGCGGAGATTGGAGTCTAGAGCTAGGAGGGGAGGGACGAATAATATACTTCGCTTCAAACTTTTGGAGGAGTCTTCAAGAAAGAATGGGGACACAATTAAGGTTAAGTACAGCGTATCATCCACACACCGATGGGTAAAGCGAGAGAACAATTCAAACACTAGAAGACATGCTCAGAGCCTGTGTGATGGACTTCAAAGGAAGCTGGGAAGATCATCTTCCATTGGTGGAGTTTGCTTATAACAATAGTTACCATGCCAGCATTGGAATGCCGCCGTATGAAGCCCTGTATGGAAGAAAGTGCAGAACGCCCTTATGTTGGGATGAGGTAGGTGAACGAAGACTGTTGGGGTCAGAATTGGTGCAGCAGAACGTGGATATCATTAAAGTTATAAGAGCTCGACTGGTAGCAGCTCAAGATCGACAAAAGAAGTACGCAGATATTCATCGCAAGAAAAGAGACTTCGAAGTGGGAAGCTATGCATTTCTCAAGGTACCTCCCTAGAAGGGGAAGATAAGATTTGGAAAGAAAGGTAAACTGAGTCTGAGATTTTTTGGACCATTTGAAATACTGAAGAAGATAGGCGAAGTGGCGTACAAGGTAGCTTTACCTCCTGAACTGGAACATATTCACAATGTGTTTCATGTGTCAGTGTTGCGTCCGTACAAGTCGGATTATAAGCATGTGGTATCCTACGAGCCGATTCATATGGAGAAGGACTTATCATACGAGGAGATTCCTGTAGAAATTTTGGATAGGAAAGAGCAAAAGTTGAGAAATAAGGTTATCCATTCTGTTAAAGTTCAATGAAGAAACCACAATGCAGAGGAAGCCACGTGGGAACTAGAGGAAAAGATGAGAAAGAATTATTCGAATATTTTTGAGTAACCTTAGGGAAATTCCGGGGACGAAATTATTATAAGAAGGGGAGAATGTAATAACCAATAATTCTAAGTCACATTGTAAATAAATATGTTAATTAAGCATTCATGATATTGAATTCTTTGTGACATATAGTGAATAATTATGTGAATATTTAAATAATATGATTATTTTATCTATAGTGATAAATATGTATATATATTTATTTAGTATGAAGAGAATTAAAGAGAAAGTTACATAACCTAATTTTTCATTAGGTATGGTTAGTAAATAACCTAAGGGTTATGGTAGTGAAGAATATTATTATATAAAGGTATACACACTTAAAAGATTAATTTTATTATTTCAAGTTAATAATTATTTAAAACCTAATTTAAGTAAGTCTAATAGGGGTTATGAGATTAAATGTACATAAGTACTTATTTAAATTCCAAATGAGTGGAATGGAAACCCTAACTAAATGATTAGGGTAGGATTATAAGTATTGGGCGATATTATAAACAAGGCCCAAGCCTAAGAAATTAGAAGCCCAAAACATTATTTAGGAAGCCCAATTGGTGGCCCAGTACTTAAAGGGCATTTTGGTCATTTGACTATATAAGTTATAAAAAAAACAAACAAAACAAAAGTGAGGCCATGTGAAGACCATGTGGGAGCAAGTGATTTCCATGTGAGAGGAGGTGGAAAGCTTGTGAATTTTATTTGTTGTCAATCATTTATTGGCTAATTCCTAACTACCTCCTTATGTGTCACAATTTCATTTAGCCACCCTAACTAACACCATGTGATAGCCATGTGAAGGGATATGGAGAGCAAGATTATGTGGAAAATATGTATAGATATACATATTATATCTATACATATTTACTAATTAGATACCCTTTTGGTCATTTTGCTAGCAACTTTCATTTCTTCCTAATTTGCTCACAAAACAAAACAAGAGAGAAGAAAAAAAAAGAGTGGTCGGGCACTAGGAGGAGAAAGGAGGAGAATTTTTAAAGCTAATGAACCCTATGTTCATCACATATTTTGAAAGGGAGAGAAGGATTGCAATAAAATCAAGGTATAAAACCTAAATTCAAGTCTTATTTAATTTCTTTTGTTAGTTTTTAAAAAAATACAAGACTTATGTTCTTGAAGTCTAAAACTCTTGATCTACATGATATTGAGTGTTCCATGTATGGATCTTACATGTTTGAGTGTTAGAATGTTGATAAAAAGGAAAGAAAAGAAAACTATGTTCAAAAGTTAAGAAAACCCTAATCTTGTATGTTTTGTATATTTTTATGTAAGATATATGGAGTTCAAGCTTTAACTGGATAGAAGCATGCTAGAATGATATATATAAAGTTTAATGGGTTTAACTTGTGTATTGGTATGTGTTTATATAGAAAAGTTGAGCAAAATACTTAAAAACATTTTTACAGATAAACAAACCATAGCTTGTCCGTAAAAATTGCACATTTTGAAATCCCCAAATGATTTTTGTGATTTTCTTTTTTCTGGTATTAAAGGGTTAAGTTGAGAACAAAATACCTTTGGAATCACTAAAAAATGTTTTAAAATGAGGGAGATATGAATTTTATACCAAAACACTTCACTGTTAGAAATTTGTGCACAACAGTCTACTTCCGGCTCAATTTCAGTGAGCAAACCGGGTCCAAACTTAATGTTTGGTAACTGGAAATTGTAGTTCGTGAAGATACGAATCCAACAAGTCCAATTGGGCCTCAATCGGAGTTGTAGATTTTGTTCTATGAAGGTTTTAGTAAAGGACCCCAAACCTGAAAATAAAACCAAAAAAGTTTAAAAAATTAAAGAATATTGGCCGATTCAGTTTTCCAGCGAACCGGCTGAACTTTCCGGCGGCCAGTTCACCACTTTTCCGGCCGGTTCTTGGGGTGGTTCTTGGACATAAAATTTTCTAAAATTGTGAAAAACATTAAGATATTTTACTCAGAATTATTCGGGACAATTATATAATTATTAAGTAATTAATTGTTTAAACTCATTTAAATTATTTAAAACTTACTAATTAATAATTATTAATATTAATAAATGATTATTAAACTAATTACATATTGTTTAAGTGTGATTAATTATTTAATTAACATTAAGTGATAAAAGAATAAAAACTAGTGTTATTAAGCTAACTATTTGTTATTTAATTAAGATTAAATAATAAATAGAGTTAAATAATTTATTAATTATTATGTAATTAATATTAAATAATGATTAAATAATGCTTAAAGTAAATAAATAAATTGTTTATTATTTAAGTGAAAATAATTAATAAATAATTATAATTACTTACTCACATGTTAGTTAAGTAATATAAAGTCAATAAATTAATTATTATTTAATTAAATATTAAATAATAAATAAGAATAAATGTTAATTAATTATTTAATAGTAAATAATACATAAAGATAAGTTTTAATTAATTAATTATTATTTAATTAATATTAAATAATAAATAAAGATAAATGTTAATTAATTATTTATTAAAGCTAAATAATTAGAAAAGACTCATAAAGTTAAATAAATTAATTATTTATTATTTAATTAATAATAAATAAGTATAAATATTAATCAATTATTATTTAATTAATATTAAATATAATAAGATTAATAATATTAAAATATTATTAAATGATTAATAATATTAGAAAGTTAAAATATTATTAAAAGATTAATAATATTAGATACTTAAAATAATATTAAAAGACTAATAATATTAAAGAGAGACTAAAATATTATTAAATAATTAATAATATTAAGAAACAAATAAAATATTATTAAAAGGTTAATAATATTATTTGAGAGTTAAGATGATTATATAATAATAATATTATCAAGGAACGATAATATTATTAAGGAGTTATGTGATATCTAATATTTAAATTACGTGATTAATGTTAGATAATATATAAGAATAATAATGTTATGAATAATTATATGTGATACTAATTGAAGGATCTATGATAGGTATTTTCAAAGAGGGTAATTTAAATTCATTAAGCGGATAAATAGAATTGCATAGCAGTAGTCCGCAAACAAGCCAAGTTCTCTAACTCAACTTGAGTTATTACTTTCGAAGCATGATTAGTGAATAATTATTGTTGATTATTCACATCTAAATTGATTATTGATATTCGCACTGTGTGCAATTAAATTCATGTTCTATCATTATTTAACTGTGAATTTATTAAAGTTCTTTTATTCATGAACTGTTTATGATATGGATCTATGCTAATTGTATCAGCTAGATCAAGTATGTTTAAATTTGTTAAATCAAATATGTTTTAAAAGCGGTGCCTAACCAATTGAAATGGTAAGGACTCATGACTGAGAAAAAGAACAGTTTTACTAAAGCATTATTGGAAAACAAATGTTGCTAGTACACTGAGTGATTATGCATATTTCACCGGGTGCGAAAGGCTGATCCCCTTGACTACCAAAACTTATTAAAATGTCCAATTTAAATACTGACAACCTTAGTATATGTTTATGGTTATTTCAAACCACTCAACCTCTGATATTCAATTATTCGAATATTCAAATATTAAGATTAATTCATGCTATTTCACTATTCATTTATCTGATTAAACTTTGAAAGTTAAATTCATTTTCTAATCATGATATATCTCTTTCATAATTAAACTTGCTAAGCAAATTAGTTGCTTACACTTGCCATATCATGACAATTATTTCAGCTAAGCCCGAGAGTTCGAGTAAGAAGGACAAGGGCAAGAGAAAGGTCCAAGAATAGTTAATATAAATGCTTAGGTATTATGAAATACTATGATCATGTAAACCTTTTGTGTTACTATATGTAATTAAGGTACTTTTATGTTAAGGTATTAGACCTTGGGATATTGACGTAATATTTTATTATAATGAACAATATATGTTTATTATTCCGCAATAGTATATAGAATGCTTATGTTGATGCTGTACCGTGAGCACTGAATCTGAGGTTAGAGAACTCGAATTTGGGGGCGTCACAGTACGAAGGGCTGATCCCCTAAGTACGAGTTAGAGTCCATATAATCTAACGACTGTTAAAGGTCTAAGTAAAAATACTTACAACTTGGGACATAGTTCAAGGTCTTATGACTCTCAGATGAATTCTAATCTTATATTCAATTCTTAATAATCAATGATAGAAATGCTGATTCAATTCAGTTAAACTTATTAAGTAAAATGTAATGTCATCATTACTGATTGTTATTTCATGTGAGCTTTTGTTTGCTCACTCTTGCATATATAACCATTTTAGCTAAAGTTGATGGTTGACGAGCCGTAAACTAGCAAGGGCAAAGGCAAGATGAACACGTAGCGAAGACTTGTTCATATTTATTATATGAGTTTGTAATAAGACTTTAATTGTTATATGATGTTTTATTTTTTGCATTTGATGTTTATTTAATGTTAGAAACCTGGGAACGTTTTGACAAGGTTGTAATTATTTTATAAGGAAGATTTTTATTGTTAAGGTTGTAATTTATTTTGCATTCCTTATTTATGGGCATTTAGTTATGTTTTTTCAGATAGTGAACACTAAATCTTGTGGAAATGAAGTACTCGGATTTGGGGGTGTCACAAGTTGGTATCAAAGCCATAGGTTATGAACCTTAACTAGTAGCCTTATGGGAGATCGAAAAGATAGTGATGATAGTTAAGATAATAAACTATCTTATGTGCTACGTGTTTATGTATACCAGAGTATCAAAGGGTATCGATCGGTACCACATAATAATTAAACCTTAAAATTTTGTTGTCAGGATGACTATTGTTGGAGAGTCCAGTCAGGCTAGGGAGGAGTTACCCCAGATGCTTAGGGATGAGGAGCCCCGAGACATCTAGACCGACCTGTAGCAGTTGGTTTTGAGAGAGCCATCTCATTTAATCACATTAGTGGGTCAGGGGCATGAGCCAGGCTTTGACCGAGATGATGAGGATGAGTCAGAGGAGGAGGAGGATTCTGAAGAGGAGTTTCCACCTAACTCTATCAGCGTTGTGATGTACGAGGAAGTTTACGTCCGCAACATTGAGCTACAATTAGAGTTGGAGAGCTGGAGGAACTGGTGGATGTGAGTCAGACCACCATACAGCATAAGGAGGAGACGATTCAAGATCTGGACGAGCGTCTCGGAAATGTGGAGTGGGATCTAGTTCACGTAGGGGGTGAGAGAGATGATGCACTGGCTGAACTAGAGAAACTGAAGAACGACATAAAAGAGGAGTCGGCGAAGCGTGCCAGAGCAGAGGATGCATGCTTGAAGGCTACTCAACTTGTAGATCGTGCTAAAGACGAGGTTTAAGCGAAGAAGGCCAAGATTAGGGAGACAAACTATGCTTTTCATTCAGTGATAGACGGGTCCCAGGATCCTGTATTTTATTACCCTACTCAGTTCAAGTATTTGCCATAGTATATGGTGGATCGTAGAACCGTGTTTCGAGTGATGGAAGAAGAACGTCCAGAGGAGGTGCGACGTCTTACTATGCCTAGATAGTCTAATGATAAATGTGTTTATTTATGTATTAAATAAATGTAAGTCCCAGAGTTTGTGATAAATAATAGGATAAGATGATGATGTAATCCTGCAACTTGTTTCAGCTAAGGAAAGATGATGTAAATAGTAGAAATGCTATTTATTCTATGTTTTAAAAAAAAACTATGAATGAAAAAATATCGAAGTTTATTGAAGTGCTATGTGTTCAAGTGTGAATTTATTTATTTAGATGTTTAAGTTGATCTTAAATATTTAAGAGATGAGTAGGGATCTAATAAGAGTATGTCTTAACAGAAAGATGCTCCTAGAAGAAGACCAGCACGTCAACAACCAGAGGGTTCTACGAACAACAATAACGATGAGGCGAATGCCAATCCAGTTCAACAAATGGTGAATTTGTTAACGACAGCGCTTGCGAATCAGCCGCAAGTACAAGCTGCGACGTTCAAGGAATTCAAAGCGGTAGGACCGCCAGAATTCAAAGGATCGATGAACCTGATTGAGGCCCAGACGTGGATGATGGAAATTGAAAAGGTTTTTGATGTGGCCAGAATCAATGACGACCAGAAGATGGCAGTTGCGATGTTCATGCTGAAGTCGGAAGCTAGCTACTGGTGGCAAGCTAACAAGACTTGAGGAGGATAAAGCGTTATAGTATGGGACAAATTCAGGAAGATGTTCTTTGAGATGTATTTTTTGGTAAGCTTGCAAAACTAGATGGAGGTTTAGTTTTTGGAGCTGAAGCAGGGAGCAATATCAGTGCCGAAATACGCTGCATGGTTCAATGTGCTTACAAGGTTTGCACCATACCAGGTCAGTACTAATGAGAGAAAGGCAAGAAGCTTTGAACCTGGTATATAGTAAGGTCTCCATGTTCTAGCTAAATAAATTTGCTACAGTATTGGAAAAGGCGACCATCGCAGAATGTGGAAGCAATGCCTTGACCAAATATAACAAAGACCAGAAGAAGAAGTAGAATGAGACTAAGAATAAGGCTGATGGTAGTGGTACCAACCAGAAGAGGAAGTGGAATGAAAACATTTCTGCTGGGGGTCAACAAGGAGGTCAGCAAAAAAGAAGGTCTGAAGCTTGTGTTGCATGTGGGAAGAATCACACTGGAGTGTGCTTAAGAGGAAGGCGGGTATGTTTCAACTGTGTTCAGGAAGGCCACATTGCGCCAAATTGTCCTAACCCAAAAAAGGGAACTTGCTTCACATGCAGGTCTAAGGATCATATGGCTCGGGATTGCCCTAAGAAACCAGCTGAAGGGACAAGAGGAAAAGGAAACAACAGCGGCAACACTTTGACTATCGTTGCACTACCGCAGACAAGCCGACCCACTGCCAGAACATTCAACATGACCGTGCATGATGCTGTGCAGTCAAAGGATGTGGTGTTATGTATCATTTCGATCAATAATATTAATGCCTATATATTATTTGATTCGGGTGCTACTTGTTCATTTATATTCGATGATTTTGCTAAGAATTTAGACTTACCTAAGGAGGAATTAATTTACCCTTTGAACATAGAGATTGCGAATAGGGAGGTTATTCCTGTTAGGTTTGTACACAAGAACTGTAGGTTGGTTATTAAGGGTCATGAGCTGATGGTAGATTTAATTCAGATAAAACTTGGGGAATTTGATGTTATATAGGGTATGGATTGGTTGTTCAACCATGGGGCGGTAATAGATTGCCAGAAGAAACTTGTGAACCTTACGACTCCGTCGCAGGTAATGTTCTATTGCAGCAAATCGCCCAGACAACGATTATGCAGGCCAAAAATTTAATGAAACAAGGTTGTGTAGGGTACTTAGCCTATGTAACGACCATGAATTTTAAACTCCTTATTTATTAAATATGTGATATAATTTTAACGAGTTAGTTTTGTGAGTTTATTTAAACCTTATGTGGTGGTGAGAATTTGTGAAATGATTAAAGGAATTCACTAATGAGTTATTTAAATTAGTGGACTGACCTTAAGGATTTAATATCAGAGAATTGATGATATTATTAATAATTAAATATTCAACTTATTTGAATATCGTGGCAGGATTTGAACGTGTTTGATGAATTTCAATTATGAGTAATTAATTGATAATGTGTTGATTAAATAATAATTAATGAGTAAAAGATTAATAAATATAATAATATTATATTTACTAGATTAATTATTTTATACAAGTATGCAATATATTAAACCTTGTAATATGTGGTGATTATCTTCATATTATATAAAGTGCAATGTGCACATTAATGTGGCTAATGTATATTATATATAGACTATATAGTAAGCTTTATTGCATTCATGTGAGTTGCATAATAATATTGTTTATGTGACATGAAGTGTGTGGGTAACCATTCATGTATACCCTATTATCATGTAGTAACATCAATAATTAATTTTGATTAATAATGATTTCATTAAGTTATTATGATTATAATAATAACAGTTATGGTAATAAATAATGAGCAATACACAAGTATATTATATTTGGCATTAATAGAAAATGTACATGGATTATATGTTGATATATCTATGTGTACCCCTATTTGATACATTATTTTATTGAGATAACATTGTAACACCTATTTAAATGTGTATGGAATAAATACTTAAAACCTATGTATATACTATGTGTGTATATATATAGTATATAAATTAGTGTATTTATTATATGACTAGTGTTGGACATATATGATGTATACCTTGCTAGTGGCTACATTGCTAAGTTAACTGGCTTGTCCCATAATAAGAGTCCCTCATTTCATTCTTCACGTACACTTCCACATGGCTACACCACTCTATATCCTCCTCAATTTCAACAAAGCTAGCTAATGATCTCAAGGGGTGTGGGATTCATGATGAATCCACCCACTCTCAACCACCCTACCTTGACCATCATGTTCTTGCTAAATCCTTTGGTTTGTTCTAATGGAGAATTGAAATGTTTGTGTATTGAAATGCCTATAAATATAGTCCTCTCTTCTCCTTCAATCATTTGCTGAGTATTTCATTAGAGTTAAGAAGGAGTTAGTATAGCAGCATTGTAGCAATTGTTTAGTAGCAAGTCCATAATAACAGAGGTATATTACTTCCCATTCTCATTCTCTACATAATTTTCAAAATTCTTGATTATTGAATTGATTCATGGATTGAGTAATTAAGTGATTGGAATATGTTGGTTAAGTGTTATACAAGATGTTAAACATGTTAGAATTATAATGTGTTATGTTAGAATCAAATTTCGTAGGAAAATTTCTGAGTTGGGCTAAGTTCTGCCGTTGCTGGGCAGCAACTGTCACTGGCCAACAGCCTGCGCAGCTGCGCCAGTTATGTACTGGCCAGCGGCGCAGCTGCGCCAGGCCCTGGACAGAGTTTCGTGCTTCTGTTAAGCTGCTGATAGGTACTAGCATGTGGCATCACTTAGGACAAGCTTGTGAACATGATTTAACTTGTACAATGACATGATATAAGTATGTATTTCTTGATACTACATGCATAATGATAACCATGTTAGTAATGTACACCATGAAAGGAAAACATGTGATTTGTAATGAAACTTATAGATTCAATTATGAATTTAGACACATACGGGGCATGTATATGTTCTGACATTTTGTATATGATAGTGTGGTTTATATTGACATGAAATACGAATCTAAAGTGTGTTCACACACTAGCATACGTGATTGCAAGATTCGGACGATTTCGAAATAAAAAACTTAAGAACTTTAAAAAGAAAACTTGGCCAAGGACTTTGCCTTGTGATTTCTGACCATATGAGAGCTTTCATGTGGTTTAGATATGCATTCTAATACATGTGAGTCATGACTATGAGACGCTTTACTTGTATTATGTTACCCATGTTGATTTGGTGCAACTTTTGATGAAAACGTAGAATGTGAAGGATAATGACATCAAATACAATGTAGATTACGTATTGATCATACAAGCATGTACATTAGAGTTCGTTATGCCTATAAGCATATTAACATGGACCTCGTTTGGTTAAAGCATGGATTTCACATATGCACGTATTCATAGGAAATGAATTTCTAAGGCATGAAATAGGTGGATTAAAGTATACATGTATAGTATACGCATGAGCATGCATGTTATGTATTGTTTAGCCTTGTTATGTGATAACATGACCTTAGTAATCAACTTTGAAGCATGAACTTGTATTAGTTAAAGTATGTGAATTACCGACATGAAAACATGACTTCAAATTGAATATAGAAAGAGCATACTAGTTTCGAATGAGAAATTGTAACTTGATAAGCATGTGTTTTGGTTTAATGTCAGTAGTTACATGCTAGAGTTACGCCGGGACACTTTCAGGCCCGAACAATTTGCTTAAGTCTGATTTTATTAGTTAGCATATTATGATGCTATAAATGGTATGTTTGATATTGAACATGATTTTATAAACCTATACGATAAGTGGATTATTATAAGTATAGACTTATATTAGTTTATAAATGCTAATTAAAAGGTCGACTTATTAATGGTAGGTCATTTCGACGTAAGTTACTTAAAGCTAGAACTTAATCGTAGCTGAGCAAACAGGAAAGTATCCGAACTGTACTTTTATTGTGTTTCAAGTATTCTAAATTCTTTCACTACCTTATTCAATGAATCGTGTAAGCGAGTTTCTTAACTTCACTTGATTTGAATGCAAGTTCCCTTACACTCTTTATTGTGCAAGTTCCTATCCTTCTCATATTGTATTGAGCAGGTTATTATCGTACTGACAGTTAATTATTTAAAGCTTGAACTTTATTTCCAAGCATGCTATTAGGTGGTTTAATTACTTTACCATTATTCCACATCGATTTTATTGATATTCGCACTTGGTGCACTTGAGTTCGTATAGTCTTGGACTTGTACCTTATTTAAAAGTTTTATAATTCTTGAATTGTGTCAGATAGAGTCTGAACCCTTATTCGGTCAGACAATTGTATGAAGTTTTATAAAAGCTATACAGACCAATTGATGGTATGGATTCTTAGACTGAAAAGAACACCCCTTATATATAGGGGAGTACCCCAAGTATCTAATATAAGATACAAACAGCAGAGTTGAATGTTATGCATATACATGGCGTACGCGAGGCTGATCCCCTCAAGTACTATTCTGTAGCCAGTAACCAAAGGGTCAATCAGCTATTGATTCCATTGGAGTTTTATAGTTTGAAGTCTACTAGACTATCAGTTATTCTAAAAGCAATCATTATTCTTGCTTTTGATATTCATATTGTTGAATTCATTGTCAAATATTTTCTATTCATCGTGATATATCCTTTATTATTGTATTTCAACTTGGTGAGCAAACTTGTTGCTCATTCTTGCTATATCATGACTTATATTGCAGTTAAGCCCGAGACTTCAGGGAAGAACAAGGGTAAAGGGAAGATGTAGGATTCGTTTGCAAGGAGCAGACTTTATCTTTATGTTTAATTAAATTTCTGTTATGTAATATGAACCCTAATGACTATTCTAGGGTATGTTTGTATATTCGTGTTTAAGGTTATCGAATCTTGGGACTAGTAACACCTTTTGAATGAACGACGTACGTTTATTATATTCCGCACTTTAGTTATCGTATGTTGTTTAGAGGTGGATGTTTAGTATTGTTTCGTGACGATCGGACCGGGGTCAGAGGACCCGGATTCGGGTGTGTCACAGCCTATATAATGGATACTCATAAGAAGAGTCCAAAGTTGGAAGAGATATCAGTTGTTAAGGAGTTTGTGGACGTGTTTCCGAGCGATTTGCCAGGACTTCTAATGAGTTGGTTTTATACCTACGAATCGATGTCCTTTATAGCTTGATTCGTTGCTATTTTGAGTAGTTTTTGTATGATTTTACTCTATTTTGTCGTGTTGATTTCCTGAAGTAGACCGACGAAAATTGGGACTTAAATGAAGAATTTGTAGCATTGCATAAAAGGGACACCCGCTGGGGCGGGTCTTCATAAGGCAAAACCACTCGCCGAGGCGGGGCTGTAGGAAAAGCTGAGCATAAAGTGGATGCTAGCTGGGACGGGTCTACTCAAGGCAAAAACCCTAGCTGGGGAGGGGGTACGGCAGCAAAGAAAGTTATTTCCTTGTGCGATCGTGATTCTGCAGACACAAATTGGCTACATTTTGGCGTGCCATTAAGACATATATAAGGCTCCAGAGAGACTTATATTGAGAGATACTTAGCCTTACACAAGCCATAGTTCGTTAGATTGACTCGTAAGGAGAATTGAAACACGGTGAAGCACGAAGAACGCAAGGAGCGTGAAGAAGAGCGGTGATACAATGTTAGAGTTTATTTTCTCTCTTCATCTATACCTTGTATTCAGGATGTTATACACCTTGTGGATTATGGTTTTTATTTCATTCATGATGAACTAATTTGTTATTTAAGCCTATGACGGAGCTTATTATGTAACGACGGATTGATTTTCCTTCAATTTAGTTTATGAAGATTATTTTCAGGTTATTTACTATGGTTTGTGCAACTTATGTATTTGCTTGATCACCAACTACCTGTTATCCCATACGAACTCGATAGATGACATATGGAGTTTAAACTAGCCATAGTGACGTATGTTTGTGATTTCTACTATTAGTTGGAATTCTTAATTCATGTGTAGGATAGAGATATCTATGCCTCATGCGTAATCTAAAAAGAACTTTATTTTAAACATTTTTCAATTATAATTCACATAGAGATATAGTGAGTTAGTTAATTAAGGTGTCTTACTTAATTCTATGAACTGTGGATTTGAGTGAGTTTGGATATAATGCATTGAGAGATGATTATATCTACTTTTGTGTTTTGGGTTAATAATCTGGAATAATTGATATAAACTAAAGGAAAGTATATTGTCCGAAGTGAACTAATAAGTGAAGTTGTAGGCTTAATTCTCTGAAAACTTGTCAAATTCTTGAATTAGTGTTAATTCTAGTATGAGTAGTAGTTTTTCATAAAATCATTGGTTTAATAATGCTGAAATATTACAAAATTGGTAATTGGTTGAATAAGTTGTAATTATTGTCTCTGTGGGTACGATACTTGATCTTATCATTATATTGCTTGTTGACCACGTACTCTTGAGTGTAGCGTTTATAGATTTTACCTAACAAGTTTTTGGCGCTGTTGCCAGGGACAATAATTGCGTTTATTACTTACAATATCAGTTTAATTAAATCAGTTTTAGTTAAACATATATATTTATATTCTTATTCTTATTTTTGTTTCATTGGTTATTTCTGGTAATCTCGAGTTGTGCATGCAAACTCGATCAAAGAAGCCAGAGTTGTTGCCTCTCGAGGACGACATCGACAAAAGGTTTCAGAGGTTAAGTCAGTGGATTGAAAAGACTCGAGAAGAACTTGAAACACCGGAAAACATGGCTGCAGAGGAAGGGAAACCGCTGCGGGATTATGCTACACAGTGGATTTCAGAAATTTAGTCAAGTATCACCAGGCCGGCGATTAATGCTTATAACTTTGAGATCAAGTCTGGAACGATATAGATGGTGCAGAATAATTGCTAGTTTGGGGGTCTTCCGAATGATGACCCGAATGAGCACATTGTCAACTTCATAGAGATCTGCGATACCTTCAAGTGCAACAGGGTTTCAGATGATGCTATCAAATTAAGGTTATTTCCATTCACGCTCAGAGACAAGGCAAAGGGTTGGCTCCATTCTCTACCACCGGGGTCAATCACCATATGGAACGATTTGGCGCAGAAATTTCTGGCCAAATTATTCCCGCCTTCAAAAACATATAAATTAAGGACGGATATTTCTTTATTTGTACAGCAACAGGTAGAACCATTATATGAAGCATGGGAGAGGTACAAAGAGCTGTTGAGAAAATGCCCACACCATGGATTCTAGCATTGGATGCAGATGAATACATTTTACAATGGGTTAGGGAGTCATATACGGACTAGCATCGATGCAGCCTTAGGTGGAGCTTTTATAGCAACGAAATTTGAGGAGGTATGGGACTTGATAGAAACAATGGCTTCAAACAACTATCAGTGGCCGACTGAGAGAATGACTCAACCCATGGCAGTAGGTATTCTGGAAGTGGACTTTATGACAGCTTTATTCGCACAAATAGCAGTGTTATCAAAAAAGATGGATGCCATGTCAAGTGGAAACGTGCAGCAGGTAACAAGTGTATGTGAGCTTTGTGCAGGTGAACATCCGACAGAATATTGTGCGATCAACCCATCTTCGGTACAATTTATGGGTAGCTATAACAGGCCACCTAACACATATAAGAGTGCATATAATCAGGGGGCAAGGAACCATCCGAATTTTTCGTGGAGCAACAATCAGAACAAAAATCAAAATCAGCAACAGGCTCCACGACCATCATACCCCTTGGTTTTCAGAATCAACATCAACAATCAGCTCCGCATCATGAGAAAAAGACAGATTTTGAGGAGCTACTGGCGAAATATATAACAGGGAATGAGGCGGCAATGAAAACTCAGGCGGCTGTGATCAAGAATTTAGAAACTCAGATGGGAAAGATTGTAAGTGCATTTAATAGTAGACCCCAAGGAACCTTGTCGAGTGACGCAAAAAAGAATCCGAGGGGAGGTTATGAGCAATGCCAAGCTGTCATGCTTCGGAGTGGAAACCAGTTAGCCGAGCAAGATTCAGAAAAGCCGACGACTGAGGAGCAAGTTGAGATAATTGTGGAAGAAACAATGAAAGGGAGCAAAGAAGGTGAGAAATCTGCGGTACAAGAACGTGTTGTTACACCGATAGTTTACCCACCACCACCCTTTCAACAACGGATCCGAAAACAAAAATTAGAGAAGCAGTTCACTAAGTTTATGGAGGTGTTTAAAAAGCTACACATCAATATTGACAGTAGAAATTTTCCTGGCCCCAATACCAACCCGGTAGGAGGGCAAAATCGTCAATCAATCCAAATTCGGCCACCAATGCCGGTACTTCAACCTAAATTTGATTCCCAATATCTGTAATCAAGTTTCGACAGTCAATCGGATAATCAATCAAGTTCCGACAGTCAATTGGACCATCAATCAAGTTCCGACAGTCAATCGGACCATCAATTAAGCTCTGACAGTCAATCGGATCATCAAGCTCAAACCCGATCTCAACCCGGGAAGTCAATTCAACACCGGCAGCAACCTGGGAGGTACCAATAAACCCCAACCTCAATATCGGGCCGTAAAGTCAACCCTAGTCTGAATCCGAGAAGTACAGGAAACTTCAACATGAATCGAGGACATGTCTAGCCATCTCCGGTCTCAATTCAGGAAACACAGTTCATCCCCGACAGCAACACGGGAAGTCAAACTCAACCCTGGTCTTAACCCAGGAAGTGCAGGTCATCCCCGGTCTCAACCCGGGACGTCAGGTCAACTTCAGACATCAACCTGAAGCATCATAATAAATCCAGAGAAAAATCGGGAACGAACACGTCAGCCTCAGAGACAACCCTCAGGTCAAAAGAATTGACTGGGATCCAAGTCTTGGAATCAACTCCCGAAAGTCAACCAGCGACCATGCCAACACTGCAGGCAGCCCCGGAAGGGGTACAATGGTCTTTTTATCAACTCTCAATCAACTTGGTAAAACTCAAGCCAAATTAATGCCACCAAAGTCAGAATGTACCCTAACGACAATTTCGAGTGGCAACTACGCAAGACAGCTCAATGGATAAACTGCCTGGAATCAAAGACCTGGTTATGAACCTATCTTCTTGGACCCAAAAAATGTTTTTTCTCATGTCATTGCAAAACTCTCGGCGAGAGCTTTCGGGAAAGGTATCGCACGCCTTAAACGGACGCTCCGATCAAAAGTTACAAAGTTTTTAACCGGACATCGCATTACTCGGAGTGCACGTATTTCAAGATGACCAAGCCAGGCACATGGGCCCCACCTAGGGGAGCCGCAGCTCTACCTACGGCTACCGCAGGTAGAGTGGAGGCTCCATGGCCTATAAATAAATGTGCCCCCCGTTCATTTGAAAAAAAATTCAGAAACGCAGCGAAGCCCTACCAGTTTGATTTTCTGACTTTTACATCTTTTCTAAACCCAAATATTTTCACTCCAACACGTAGATATACCCATATACTACCACATATCAAAAAACCATTGGTAGATTTGGACGTTTAAAGCCTACAATTTGGCAAAAAGCTCGTATTGCGATCCATTATAAGTATTTTTACGATCAGAAAGTCAATACTATTACTTTGCACCGCTTTACACTTGCACACAAAGTTTCATCTTCTAAATATGTCCGGAACTTAGTTCCATGGCCATTTTCGTCAAAAATTGATACATTTTTGTACATAAACTCCGTTTTTAAAATTTTTACAACTCGGATTGACGATGCGTCAGCTCTAGTAGCTTCAATGCACTAGCACACACCATTTTGGCAGCTTCACCGGACTGGGTTATCTTCCCAGTCCAGGTTTGGCCCTTTTTTGTATATATTTAACTGCAAATGTACTAAGATTTTAATTCTGTCAAGCCCAAATTTTAAATTCGAGGTAGTTTACCGCTTTTATATATATTTACGCATATATAAGCGACTTTCACCATCACTGGTACTCCTATCAGTCCTGATTGACTACATTTATGTCAGTATATATATATATATATATGTATATATATATATATATTTTCAGTCCGGCCTAGATTATTTCGTGGCTATTTTACTGCTTTTGCACACTTCCCCATACTGGGTGCTCTCCCCAGTCACTAGGTGACTATTTTATGTCAATTTCAATTCCAGTACCGGGCACCGGCATGAAAACCCATCGCCCTTTTCATTTTATTATATATATATATATATATATATTTCATTTATGTCACAGCCTGGATTATTTCGTGGCTATTTAAAGTTATTTTATAAATATATATATTTCAATTCCAGTCCGGGCTTGCGAGTGAAAACCTATCGCCCTTTTTACATCTTTTATATATATTTAACTATATATTTGCTTTGCTCAATTTATTCAACTGTTGCATTTAACATTCATTTGTATATGAATTTGCACTTACATCTCTACAGGCGAACTAGATTTATCCAAATCTCGCCATTTCTAGCTTTCAATGGTTCAAACACGTCCCGACAGAACCTAGAAGCTATAATGGCTGAGATTTCTTTAAATCTAGTTATTTTTATAGTTTCAGCTTCAAAAGCAACCTCGCATCCCTTAGATCGCTATCTAGTGGGAACGAGACACTTCGGCCGTGCGGACCGGGATTTACTAAATGAATCTCTCGTTTTGGCTATTTTTGGATATTCATATGTTTCTATACAAATTCAAACTATGCAAGTTTTCTAGCCACTCATATGTGAGCCTATGAATCGTGGGATTCATGATCAAACTGATCAGAATCTGATTCCCACGATGGACAAACTCCGATTTACAGATGTACCCTGCAAGTTTTTTCTGTAAAATGTACATGCACAGACCATAAAACGGTTATCCGTATTTAAGGTCTCAACATAGTGAAAATATGGATTGTCATGTCAGCGTCCCTCCGATGGTTTTCATACCCATGTGGTGATCGACACATTATATTTTTGTGGTCGAGGATGCTTCGCAACCCGATAAATCACCACTTGCATGCAGCCTTAAGGCTATAAAGATAAAATTGAAAGTGACAATGTGTTTCAATTCCTATGTCAGCGTAGGGGTTTGATAAACAGCTTTCAAAACATCACTGTTAATTCAATTTCAAAACTTTTTGCAAATCAAATTGAACGCTTTTGCAAATCAAATAAAAGACTGATTTTCAAATCAAATCAAACACTTCGCATATATGCTTAACTAAGCCTGTCAAATCTGTCAATCAATCATAAGGCCCAATTTCTAAACAGCATTCGCTCACGCATTTTAGTTTTATGGGAAATATTGAAAAGATTGCAGTACCATGTTTACACGAGAGTCGTGGGGTGCCTAACACCTTCCCCACACTTAACCAAGCCCCCGAACTCAAAACTCCGATTTCAAAGATCAAGTTTCGACAGTGTCCAGCAATTGGGCCTCTTTTCAAATCAAATTTGGTTGAGTTGGTATAACCATTTTCAAAACTGCCAACTGGCGACTCTGTTTAAATCAAATCAAATCGTCGACATATACACATGTTGGCCTCTTTCCTAAAAAACCCTTCAAAACCTTTTTCGCAATAAAAAAGAATAAGGGTAAAAACCGACCCGCGGTATTTCTTAAATTTTCCAACGTCGACAGATGGCGACTCTGCTGGGGACAGTAGAGGGCTTAGGCTGCTTTCAATCTTTTCAAACATTTTCGTGTCAAAACTATTGAATGCGTGAAATCCTGCGTCTCCACATTCAATGGATAAGTGAATGTTGTGTCTTTCATTGAATGTATGAATGCTATACCTTTACATTGAATGAATGAGAATGAATGCTTTAGTGCTTCGCACCCATATTAGTGCTTCGCACAAACTGTCATTGCATGCATAAGCAGTAAGGCCGATGTATGTGAATGTATGTTGAGAGTCCCTCCACAAAGAGGCTAACCCGGTCGGTGATAAGTAAGGACTCTGGGACGACTAAGTCTCCGGGGCTGCCTCCTGAAAATGCACCACCCAGATTCGCTCCAGTTGAACTATCGGATTAACTTCCCTTCTAGTAGATTGCGATGATCTGGGAACCTTCATGCCGAAACAAAAGCCGCGAGAGTAAACCTAAGATAGGTCAGCCTCTGATCAACCCATCGATGGTAGGCTTCTTTATGCCTTCCTCTTTCAATTCCATGTCAAGTCTCCAATTACTAAGGAGCACAATGTAAATGACAATAATGAAAGATTTACTTTCCTGTCAAATATCCTGTCATCCTGCCATCAAAATAACTAACCTCGGTTTTGAATGATAAACTTAAAACACACATTATAAATGCATCTAGTAATTACCTACCACAGGGAACTGACATTCCTACATTTTGTTGTAGGTAGGGAAAAATTGGTCCTATCACTAGATCAAAGGCCAAAAAAGCATCCAGTCCATCTACGGACATGGCTTCAAGTGCTCCACCAGAATCCACCACTGTGTTTACGGAAGAATTCGAAGGATTGAAAAATTAGATAGCCGAGCTAGCCAGTTTCCTTCGAGAGCAAAGCAAGGCCTTCAAAGAGAAACAATCTCAAACTCATCCAAAACCAGGAGCATGTGGTAGTGGTGCTGGCGGTCAGGATACAAAAAAGGCTGAAACTCATATTCCTGGACCACAAAACCAGGACCCAATCAACAAAACTCCAGAAATCACATATCAGATTCGTTCAAGCTTCAGACGTTGCTTGTTTTTTGTTATTTTTTGTGCTTTTGCATATATTTTGTTGTTATTATGCTCTCCTTGTTTGATGCAGGGCTTTTTGAGTCATCTCCAGCTTGCAAGGGGCAAATGTGTCATTTTCTACACTCTGGCGCCGCAGCGCCAGTGCCTAGCCTTTAGCCCGCGCTGCAGCGTGAGTGGCGCCGCAGCGCCGCCAAGTAGTTGTGCGCTCCGCGCCGCAGCGTCGCCTCCGCTGTCTAGACTGGTTCGTTTTTAATGACCTAAAAGAAAGGAAAAAAGGCAGACACACAAGGCGGCTAGAAAAAAAAAAAAAGACAGAGTAGATATCTGGAGATTCTAGAGCAGAAACAAGTATTATTTTTTGGGAGAATAGTCATTGCATCATAGACAGCTCAGGAGTTCCACGAAGAAGAGAAGACTTGGAGACAGAAAACCCACAACAGGAGTTTTCTTATTCCAAATCTCTAAGTTATTTGTGTATTACTGAGCAATGTTGAATGTGATAGAAATGTGTATTAGCACCATGGTTATGAACTAATACCTTTTTAGGATTGCAATGTAACCTAGTGTTTAGCCTAATTAACTTTCTCTCCTATTTATATTAATGAATCATTTTGGGAATGGGTTGTTGTATTTCTTGCTTATTGACTAAATGCTTGACAGAGTTTTTGGTAGTGATATTAATGGATATTGAAGATTGGACATTAATATCTGGCTTTTAAAATACAATAACACTTGTTATGCCCTTGTCTAAAGGAATGTATGCATAAACTGCTAAATAGGATAGACATATCTCTATTTGCCTTGTGTAGTCTTGAGACTAATCTTATTGACCCTAGTCTAGTTATTTTCATCGATAGACATATTGTGATTCATCTAGCTAGGGGTGTGCATTTGGCCTTCGACAGAAGCATATGCGTAGTTCATTTCTCGGCTGGCCATTCCTTGATTTGTTTGTAATGTGGAGAGTTAGGATTTTAGGCGACGCATTAGGGGAATTGTAATCCTAGCTTGTCTCCCTATTACATCTTTTATTTCTCCCGTTGCCTTTAGTTATAAACGCATAGTTTATAATTCCACCACCAATCATTTGTTTAGATAAGACAGTATAGTACTTACTTGAGTATTTGATTTGCATTTAAGACTTCGTCCTCGTGGGTACGACACCCTACTTCTTATATTACTTGTTGACCGCGTATACTTGCGCGTTAATTGTCGTTACATAAATCGGACAACAAGTTTTTGGCACCGTTGCCGGGGACTTAGTAATATTTGTTATCAATATTAAAGCTAAGTCATTACGATCTTAATTTAGACTAATTTTATCTGTTTAATTTTCTTTTCAGGTGATCTCAACGGCGTATGCCACCTCGAAGGGGTCGGAATATAATACCTCTCGATCCCGAGGTTGATAGAACGTACAGACGCCTGCAGAGAGAAAAAGCTCGGGGCATAAATACTCCTGTTACAATGGCTGAGGAACTTCAGAAATCTTTAAGGGAGCATGCTATGCCTCACATCGCAGATTTGCAAGCGAGCATTCTTAGGCCCGCAATCCAAGCAAACAATTTTGAGATCAAACCGGGCACCATCCAAATGTGCTCCAATATTCAGTTTGGGGGATTACCAAATGATGACCCCAATGATCACTTGATGAACTTCTTGGAGATCTGCGATACGTTTAAATGCAACGGAGTGACTGACAATGCCATCAGATTGCGATTGTTTCCCTTCACTTTGAAGGACAAGGCCAAGAGCTGGCTACATTCACTTCCGTCAGGCTCCATAACCACATGGGATGACCTGGCTCAAAAGTTCGTGGCAAAGTTCTTCCCACCCGCTAAAACCGCCAGGCTCAGGCACGAAATTACCTCTTTTATTCAATTTGAGTCAGAGTCTTTGTACGACTCATGGGAGCGATTTAAGGATCTTCTAAGAAAATGCCCCCACCATGGACTGCCAGAATGGCTTCCCATCCAGACATTCTATAATGGGTTATCTGGAGCTACTCGATCGAGTATTGATGCCGCTTCTGGAGGAGCGTTCATGTCTAAGCATCACACAGCGGGGTATGAATTGGTGGAAACAATGGCGGCCAATAATTATCAATGGCCAAATGATAGGCAAGCCCCTAGAAGAGCAGCAGGAATATATGAGGTAGATCCAGTCACGCAATTAGCGGCTCAGGTTGCAGCGCTAACTAAAAGACTTGACACCATGGGAGTGCAAGCTGTGCAGAATGTTCAGAGTGTCGCATTGTTGTGTGAATTGTGTCAAGGGAGCCACACAACTGATCAGTGTGCCATAAGCCCCGAGTCTGTTCAATTTGTTTCCAACTACGGGAGGCAGCAAAATGCAAGTCTCCCTACTCATTATCATCCGGGCTTGAGGAATCATCCAAACTTGTCTTGGGGCAACACACAGAGCAATCAAGCACAACCACCGACCACCGGGCCTAATTTCTCAAACCCTCCCGGTTTTCAAGCTCAAAATCAGTTCAACCCACAACCACAGAGTTCTCATAATCAGTTCCACCATCCACCACCTCATCAGGAAAGAAAACCTAGTTTGGAAGATCTCCTGTCTCGATATATTGCCCAAAATGAGACAAGGAGCAGTAATCAAGAGGCTTCCATCCGGAACCTTGAAGTCCAAATGGGACAGTTGGCCTCTGCTTTGAATAGTCGACCGCAAGGCACATTGCCGAGTGACACTGATGTCAACCCGAAACGGGATGGGAAGGAACACTGCAAAGCAGTTACACTCCGAAGTGGGAAAACTATAAATGAAAAGGGTGGAGAGAGTCCTGTAGTGCAAGAAGAAGTGACTTTAGAGGAATCTATTGTGGAGAAAAGTGATGATAAGCCTGGGGGTGAGGTAAATGCTCAAGAAAGCCCTTCATCACCAACCCCTACAGTGAACACAGCTAGTCCTCCTATCCCGCAATTGCCATTCCCCCAGCGCATGCAGAAACAAAAGCTTGATAAGCAATTTTCTAAGTTTTTAGAAGTTTTCAAGAAGCTTCACATAAACATCCCATTTGCAGAGGCGTTGGAGCAAATGCCGAGCTATGTTAAATTCATGAAAGACATATTGTCGAAGAAGAGGAAAATGGGAGATTATGAAACAGTGGCTCTGACTGAGGAATGCAGTGCTATTTTACAGAACAAGCTCCCGCCAAAACTGAAAGATCCTGGAAGTTTCACGATCCCATGCACTATCGGGGACCAATTCATTGGCAAGGCCTTATATGATTTGGGGGCGAGTATAAATTTGATGCCTCTGTCAATATATAAGAAACTTGGACTGAATGAAGCCAAAACTACAAGTGTTACTTTGCAATTGGCAGATAGATCTCTCACGTACCCGAAGGGGATAGTAGAGGATGTGCTTGTTAAGGTGGACAAGTTAATCTTCCCAGCGGACTTTATTGTCTTGGATTTTGAAGAAGACAGGGAGGTCCCGATAATACTGGGTAGACCATTCTTAGCAACGGGGAGAACCCTTATAGATGTACAGAAAGGGGAACTGACTATGAGAGTACAGGATCAGGAAGTGACTTTCAATGTGTTTAGGGCAATGAAATATCAGAACACCCCTGAAGACTGCTTTCAGATTAAAGTGCTTGATGATGCAGTCAGGGAAGTATTCTCAGAAACATGCATGACAGACCCTTTAGAAGCTACACTAAGAGGTACCAGAGCTAATGAAGAGGGCACCCATGTTGAATTTGCTAACTGGCTGGATGCACCCCAGAGATCTACACAGTTCCAAAGACAGTTTGAGTCGCTGAATGATCCAAAAGCATCTACTTCCAAATCCCAACCATCTGTTGTAGAACCTCCTGTCCACGAGTTAAAGCCCCTGCCCAATCATCTGAGGTATGCATACTTGGGGAATTCTTCCACTTTACCTGTTATAATATCTGCATCTTTAGATGAAGGCTAGGAAGAGAAGCTACTGCTAGTGCTTAAACAGTATAAAACGGCACTGGGGTGGTCGATTTCAGACATTAAAGGGATCAGTCCATCCCTTTGTATGCACAAAATCCTACTGGAGGAAGGATCCAAGCCGACCATTGAACATCAGAGGCGGTTGAACCCAATAATGAAGGAGGTGGTCCGGAAGGAAATCATTAAGCTGCTAGATGCGGGCATTATATACCCTATCTCGGACAGTCCTTGGGTCAGTCCCATTCAATGCGTGCCAAAAAAGGGCGGTATGACAGTAGTAGCCAATGAGAATAACGAGTTGATTCCAACCAGAACGGTGACTGGATGGAGGGTATGTATGGACTACAGAAAGTTAAACAAGTCAACCTGTAAGGATCACTTCCCTTTGCCATTTATTGATCAGATGCTCGATAGACTTGCTGGGCATGCCTTCTACTGTCTGCTAGATGGTTATTCAGGCTATAATCAAATTTCTATTGCTCCCGAAGATCAAGAGAAAACAACGTTCACATGTCCGTATGGGACCTTTGCCTTTCGGAAAATGTCCTTTGGGTTGTGTAACGCTCCTGCAACATTCCAACGTTGCATGATGTCCATCTTCTCTGACATGGTCGAAAAGACCCTCGATTTTCTGTATTCGGGAGTTCATTTGATAACTGTCTGGTGAATTTGACTGCCGTTCTCCAAAGATGTGTTGAGACTAATCTTGTATTGAATTGGGAGAAGTGCCACTTCATGGTAAAAGAGGGCATTATTCTGGGCCACAGAGTATCTGATGGTGGTATTGAGGTAGACAAGGCTAAAATTGATGTCATCAATAGTCTACCACCGCCTACATCAGTGAAAGGGGTTAGGAGTTTTCTTGGGCATGCAGGTTTCTATAGGCGGTTTATCAAGGACTTCTCAAGGATAACTAAACCGCTATGTTCACTATTGGAAAAGGATGTGCCTTTTCAGTTTGATGAAGCCTGCCTCAGAGCATTTGAACTATTGAAGGAAAAACTCATTTCGACTCCTATTGTGGTAGCTCCTGATTGGACTTTCCCTTTTGAGCTCATGTGTGACGCCAGCGATTTTGCAATTGGGGTAGTGTTGGGGCAGAGAAGGGACAAAGTGTTCCACACGATCTACTATGCCAGCAAAACATTAACTGATGCTCAGTTAAATTACACCACAACCGAGAAAGAATTGCTGGCAGTGGTTTATGCTTTCGATAAATTCCGTTCCTACCTAATTGGAACAAAAGTGACCGTGTACACAGACCATTCGGCCATTAAATATCTGATAGAGAAAAAAGATGCAAAGCCTAGGCTGATAAAGTGGGTCCTTCTTCTACAGGAGTTTGATCTGGAGATTCGCGACAAGAAGGGGACAGAAAACCAGGTAGCAGATCACTTGTCAAGGTTGGAAAACCCTCCTCATTCGGGAGACACAATCAAAGACATCAATGATTTCTTCCCGGATGAACAACTGTTTGGCGTCCAAAGTAAAACCCCGTAGTATGCGGACTTTGCAAATTTCGTCGCTTGTCAAGTGCTTCCTCCCATCTTGAGCTATCAACAAAGGAAGAAATTCCTACATGATGCAAAACAATACTTTTGGGATGAGCCCTTTTTATTCAAACAGTGTTCAGATCAGATTCTGCGGAGATGTTTGCCAGAGGAGGAAATCGAAGGTGTGCTCCATCATTGTCATTCCTCTAATTATGGAGGACATTTTGGGGGCCAAAGAACTGCTGCTAAAGTACTCCAATCTGGGTTTTACTGGCCTACCCTGTTCAAAGATGCACACCTATATGTGTTGCACTGCGATAGATGCCAAAGGGTAGGAACCATCTCAAAAAGGCATGAATTACCGCTGCAGAATATCCTTGAAGTAGAGTTGTTTGATGTATGGGGTATTGACTTCATGGGACCATTCCCGTCGTCCTACAACAATCTTTATATTCTTGTAGCGGTTGATTATGTCTCCAAATGGGTAGAAGCAGTCGCCTTGCCTTCTAATGATGCTAAGGTGGTGCTTAATTTCTTAAGGAAAAATATTTTCACTCGCTTCGGCACTCCTCGGGCAATAATCAGTGATGAAGGGTCACATTTTTGCAACAAATATTTCGAAGCCCTTCTTGCTAAGTATGGGGTGACCCATAAAATAGCCACAGGTTATCATCCGCAGACAAGTGGCCAAGCAGAGATCTCTAATCGAGAGGTTAAGCGTATCTTGGAGAAGATCGTTAATCATAATCGGAAGGACTGGTCAAAGAAGCTTGATGATGCCTTGTAGGCATACCGCACCGCTTACAAAACGCCTATCGGAATGTCTCCGTATAGGCTTGTTTATGGCAAGGCTTGTCATCTTCCTGTGGAGCTAGAGCACAACGCATATTAGGCTATCCAAAAGCTCAATTTCGATATGGATGCAGCAGGTGAACGAAGATTATTACAACTCAATGAATCAGACGAGTTTCGTCTGCACGCGTATGAAAACGCTAAGTTGTATAAGGAAAAGACAAAGCGGTGGCATGACAAGAAAATTGTCGAAAGGAACTTCGAACAAGGCCAGAAGGTGCTTCTTTTTAACTCGCGGCTGAAATTATTCCCAGGGAAGTTGAAGTCCCGATGGTCGGGGCCGTTCACCATTGCTAAAGTGTATCCGCATGGGGCTATTGAGGTCGAAGACCCTCATTCAGACGAAACCTTCAAAGTCAATGGACAACGTTTGAAACACTATTAGGGCGGAGAGGTCGATCGACAAACCACCTCCATCACCTTGGGAGACCCAGTGTAAGGCGGGGCGAAAGTCAAGCCGACGACTCTAAATCAAGCGCTTGATGGGGAGGCAACCCCATCTCAGTATCAAAATTATCCTTTTGGTTTTATTTAGTGTTATTTTCTTTAGTTATCATTAATGCAATTGTTTTTCTTTTCCTTAGAATTTTTGTAGATGTTAATTTAGTGTGTTAGTATGTAGTTTAATAGTTGTATAATTGTTAGTATGATTGCTTTGTCTAGTAGTTTATCTGGGTATTGATTCAGGTTTTGGGTAGTGCAGGAAAAGAAAACTCAGTGCTCGCGCCGCAGCGCCAGGAGCTAGTCTGAGTTTCGCGCCGCAGCTCCAATAACCACGCCGCAGCGCCAGATCCTTTATAAATTTTGCGCCGCAGCGCCGGCATATGCTGGAAGCTACTGGAGAGTTGCGCCGCAGCGTCCGAATGTCCCGCCGCAGCATCAATATTTCACGCTGCAGCGCCGAAAATGACGCCGCAGCGCCAAGAAGCCTCACTGTAACGCAGCAGCGCCGAAAATGACGCCGCAGCGCCAAGAACCCTATCCCGCGCCGCAGCGCCATGCACCACGCCGCAGCGCCATCACCGTATTTTTACGTTTAATTGAGGCTTTTGGGTTCAGTTCAGTGTTCCTCTTTTCTCTCTCACACATCTCCCTTTCTCCCAACGAGTGCGGCAAATCAACCGTCACTCCCAATTCGGTTTCTGAGCGTTTGGGGCCTTCAACCGTCATGCAGTTATTCTCCTTCATTCTATTAATAAGCAAGCCAAGGTAAAGGATTTCGCAGAGTTTGTTTTGTTCGTTTGTGATTTATCTTTCTATTGTCCTTTTGTTTTGTTGGCTATGGGTTCCAAGCGTCCTCGCACTAGTATAGGTCCTCCTCCGTCTTCCAGAGCTCCTCCTCCTCTTTGGGATGCTGTAAAATTCCCGAGTGAGGAAGCATGGAAGCGATATGCCCAAAATTTCTCAAAGAGGAGTTTGGTGCCAGAGAGAGGACTAAGGCCAGATGACAAGATGGACGGCCATATGAATTCAATGATTATAACTATGAAATGGGTTCACTTCACCAAGTCGCCCGAATCTGCAGTTATCTCAGTAGTAAAGGAATTCTATGCAAATGCTAATGCCGATGGTCCTGCTTCGGTGCCAGTTCGGGGTAAGTTGATCAAATATGACAGTCGAACAATCAATGCTGTGTATGGGACTCCAAACTACGAGGGTAAGGATTATCTGGAGTCTGGGATGCGGAGTTACAATACTGATGAGATTATAGCAAAGCTCTGCAAGCCTGGTACCGTGTGGAAAACCAATGAATTCCACGGTGAAAAGACCTCTTTCCCCCATCAAGCCTTGAGCCGTTATGGTAAGGCGTGGTACTCTTTTATTTGTGCCAATATCATGCCAACACGCCACCTGAGCGATGTAACAAGGGAGAGGGCAGTACTGCTTTATGCAATTGTCATGGGGCTGAAAGTTGATGTGGGGGTTCTTATCCAGGATTCAATTAAAAAGGCCATTAGGAGCAACGTCAATTCCGGACTCCCTCATCCTTCTCTGATCACACGCCTATGCAAAAAGACGGGTGTGGTATGGGAGAAGACCTCCGTCACACCCAAAGGGTCAAGGATATTTACCGGGGCCTCTGCCGCCTCCCTCATCGGAAGCTGGTACCTCCGCTCAAGTGCCTGAGCCCCCATCTTCTGAGGCTATGCCACCCGGGGCCTTGGCAGAGATCTTAAGCAGTCTTAATTTTCTCCACAGCAAGGTTGATACAGTGGCTCAATGGCAGAGCCAATTCAATCACTATCATGCTGAGTTCGCAAATACAGTGTCCAGTATCTATTATGCTCAAGGAGGAGACGACGCAGAGTCCATGCCCTTTCAATTTCCAGAGCCTCCAGTCTTTGCGCCTTATCCTCCTCCATTTCCAGCCACAGGAGAGGATAGCGAGGAGGAGCCAGCGGATGCCAATGTTGAAGCCGATGATGATGGCGGAGGTGATGGTGCTCCAGAGGGTGAAGGCCAGTGAGGTCATTGGCAAATTTCAAGTTTGGGGGAGATTTCCTGTTTTAAGTTTTTTTATATATGAATTGCTGTCATGTTTCTTTTGGGCGGTTTAGCCCCTGACTATCTATTTTTTTTCTTTTATGCTATGTTTGTGGATGTTTTCGGTTTATTTTGGGATGCATGTTATGATGCAGTGGTGCGCTGGTTTTATTAGGTATATTAATGAATGTTTGGTTTATAATATTTAATTGCTTGTGTTTTATTTTTGTATATAGTATTTTGCTTTCGCTTTAGCTTTCTTGTAAATTTTTGGTTGTATTGTTTATAGCCTTATGCCATGTGCATATTTTGGGTAGTGTGCAGATTTTTGGTTTACTTGATGCCATGTGTTATGGTTTCTCCTTATTTGGGCAGGGTCATGCCTATTGTAGTTGTTTTTCCCCCCTTTTTAACCCCGTTCTGTAACTGTGATTATGCTGGGTGAGGGTGTTTTAGCTGTCATTTTTTTTGATCGTGGCTAATGACAAGCGCCATATAGTTATGGCTGTCTCTTAGAGTTGTGTCAAGCATGTATGAGTTAGGGGTTGTGAATCGATAAGTCGAGACTGTTTTTGATCCGTCCTTCTTAACAAGAGTCGATCAACTGTTTTAACCAATTATTTTTAGATTTTACGTCGCGCGTTTATTTCTTTGGGAGTATGTTCATTCTTATAAACTTTCATTTCTGCAAGGTAATAAAGGGCTTGGGTGTATTCTTTTCAGTTTTGGATCTTGGGCTCTGGCATGTTGTATAATAAAATATAATAAAAATTATTGAAAGGAGATTGAATATCGAAAGTCTTGCGGTGGGTCGAGTTGGAGCGTAAAATGCACTCGCCCATAAACGCAGGACCGATGTTGAGATGGAGCATAAAATGCACTCGTCGAATAATCTTCAGATTTCTTAAAGTCTAATTTGGCTTATGTTGATTACGTGGCCTTTGCTGCTCGAGTGATTAGATTCAGAGGGGTGTTCTACGCCTAGTGCCCTAAAGCCGTCTGGCTTGGGAGTCACTGATCAAAAGCTCATTTATGGGTAGCTCTGTCTAGCCTAAGGTAATTAAGGACTGTCCGAGTCAGATTTTTGTTGTCTTCATGCTAGAGCCTTTTGATCTTTTCCTGTGCTTGCATCCTAGTCTTAATGCTTGTTGATTGTTTAAGTTGCGTAGTGTGCATATTGTTTTTAGCAATCGACTGTGCGAGTTTTTTTTTGAGCTATGTTTAGTTAGGATGGTTGATCTTCACACGCATAGAGTGGATCGAGTACAGTCTCATGCTTGCAAATTCGATTTAAAGCCCCTTTCATGTCATTGACTGTCCTATTCTGAGAGAGGCTCTATAAGTACGCTTTGAAGCCGTGGTATTACTCTATAGTTGTAGTTTCCATTCGCGTCTTCCGGTAGTGTGGGTGTGGTTGATAGATAGTTTGCTTGAGGGCAAGCAATAGCTTAAGTTTGGGGGTATTTGATATGTGGTATTTATATCACATATCAGGTTCGCTCAAGCTTTAGACGTTGCTTGTTTTTTGTTATTTTTTGTGCTTTTGCATATATTTTGTTGTTATTATGCTCTCCCTATTTGATGCAGGGCTTTTTGAGTCATCTCCAGCTTGCAAGGGGCAAATGTGTCATTTTCTACACTCTGGCGCCGCAGCGCCAGTGCCTAGCCTTTAGCCCGCGCTGCAGCGTGAGTGGCGCCGCAGCGCCGCCAAGTAGTTGTGCGCTTCACGCCGCAGCGTCGCCTCCGGTGTCTAGACTGGTTCGTTTTTAATGACCTAAAAGAAAGGAAAAAAGGCAGACACACAAGGCGGCTAGAAAAGAAAAAAAAAAGACAGAGTAGATATCTGGAGATTCTAGAGCAGAAACAAGTATTATTTTTTGGGAGAATAGTCATTGCATCATAGACAGCTCAGGAGTTCCACGAAGAAGAGAAGACTTGGAGACAGAAAACCCACAACAGGAGTTTTCTTATTCCAAATCTCTAAGTTATTTGTGTATTACTGAGCAATGTTGAATGTGATAGAAATGTGTATTAGCACCATGGTTATGAACTAATACCTTTTTAGGATTGCAATGTAACCTAGTGTTTAGCCTAATTAACTTTCTCTCCTATTTATATTAATGAATCATTTTGGGAATGGGTTGTTGTATTTCTTGCTTATTGACTAAATGCTTGACAGAGTTTTTGGTAGTGATATTAATGGATATTGAAGATTGGACATTAATATCTGGCTTTTAAAATACAATAACACTTGTTATGCCCTTGTCTAAAGGAATGTATGCATAAACTGCTAAATAGGATAGACATATCTCTATTTGCCTTGTGTAGTCTTGAGACTAATCTTATTGACCCTAGTCTAGTTATTTTCATCGATAGACATATTGTGATTCATCTAGCTAGGGGTGTGCATTTGGCCTTCGACAGAAGCATATGCGTAGTTCATTTCTCGGCTGGCCATTCCTTGATTTGTTTGTAATGTGGAGAGTTAGGATTTTAGGCGACGCATTAGGGGAATTGTAATCCTAGCTTGTCTCCCTATTACATCTTTTATTTCTCCCGTTGCCTTTAGTTATAATCGCATAGTTTATAATTCCACCACCAATCATTTGTTTAGATAAGACAGTATAGTACTTACTTGAGTATTTGATTTGCATTTAAGACTTCGTCCTCGTGGGTACGACACCCTACTTCTTATATTACTTGTTGACCGCGTATACTTGCGCGTTAATTGTCGTTACATAAATCGGACAACAGCCGAGCTAGCCAGTTTCCTTCGAGAGCAAAGCAAGGCCTTCAAAGAGAAACAATCTCAAACTCATCCAAAACCAAGAGCATGTGGTAGTGGTGCTGGCGGTCAGGATACAAAAAAGGCTGAAACTCATATTCCTGGACCACAAAACCAGGACCCAATCAACAAAACTCCAGAAATCACCATCCTAAGAAAAGTACAGGAAGCTGGTGACATTCTTAAGAAAATGTAACAAATGGAAGAAACTCTCTGGTCTATTAAAGGGACCGGGACATTTGGCAGTGTGAATGGTATAGTCCCTGGGGCTCGTTATCCTGAGAAATTCAGAACTCCGGAGTTCGAGAAATATGATGGGTTGGGAGATCCATACACACATCTGAAAGTTTTCATCGGAGAACTCGAATCCTATGTTGAGAACAAGAAACTTCGAATGCATCTATTTCATAAGAGTTTAACTGGAAAAGCCAGAGCCTGGTATACCCGTCTGGACAACTCCAAAATCCACAGTTGGGAAGAATTGGCCCATGCCTTCCCCAGCCAGTACAGTTTCCAATCTCAACTAGCTCCAGATCGGTATCAAATTACCAAAATCAAGAAGAATAACATTGAATCATTTAGAGAATATGCCCAGCGATGGAGACGGGTTGCAGCACAAGTCACCCCAGCCGTGACTGAATCTGAAATAGTCATGACTTTCATCAACATTCAAGAAGCTCCTTACTATGAAAGGTTCCTAGCAGGCATAGGAAAACCTTTCTCTGAAATGATCAAACACGGCGAAATGGCCAAAATGGGACTCAAGTCTGGGAAAATAAAAGACCTAACGGCACTCGAAGCTTTTACTGAGCATATCCAATCCAGAAATTATGGGAGTAATCCCCGAAGGGTCCACAAAAAGAAAGATGAAGAAGTTTCCTTAGTGCTACAAGGACAAAATTCAAGCGATAATTCAAGCAATACACCCATTCAAAGGAGGAACTATACCCCTTTCCAAGCTGCAACACAGCCGCCAAATCCTTCATTCCAGAAAAATGTGGAGGTCAGACGCAAAAGGACTTTCACCCCACTAGGGGATTCACTCGAGAACGTCTTTATACTTCTGACAGCTCAGAAGAAGATTGGCCAACTCCTTCCGCCAACTAACACTAATTTAAGGAACTTCGACCCTAGCAAGAAGTGTTCTTATCATTCCAGATCACCTGGCCATGACACCCAAGATTGTTGGTCCCTCAAGCACAAAATCCAAGATTTGATTGATAATGGAGAAATTGTGGTCACAAAGCCCGATCAACCGCATGTCCAAGATAAACCTCTCCCACAGCATAAGGAGGAGAGTGTCAACATGATCAACACTTCAAGTGGAGAAGGATCCAAATACCTCCGATATGTTGAAGAATCAACTCAACCCAACAACATCATCCCAATGAGTGTGGAAGCTTTTGAAAAATAATTCCTGATAGAGCAATAAATAAAATCTATCAAAGAACAAATCGAGCAGTTGGCTGAACTGGTCGTCCACCAACATCAACTCACCAGAGAGATGTTGAAGCAAATACATCAATCTATTGGCAGTCACTCTCCTCTAGCGGAAGTCAATTCTACTCAAGATCGTAGCCGAACTTGTGAGCTTACACCCTGGACTGACAAGGGGATCGAAGAAACAAGTGTCCAAGCAGGTAGGAAGTTCTTATTTCAAAGGAATTTCACCAATTTGAACCAATCAATGGAAGAAATCCTGCAAATGATGATCAACGAGGGAATGGTTGCAGACTTGCTACCTCCGCTAAACCCTCAATCTAGAAAATTCAAACCTGACCAAATATGTCAGTACCATTCCAACTCTCCCGGTAATGATACAGAAGAATGATGGGCACTTTGTAACCTAATTCAAGACCTGATTGAGAAAGGTGACCTAATCAGAGGAGATCAAATCCTCGATATGACAGATAAAGATAGCCTCTGGATCCCCGATGCATGGTATCAGGACACAGTGGCTATCATATCCTGCGATAAAGAATCAATCATCATACCCCTGGTAATGACAGGTATAGGGGTCTAAAAAGTCTAAAATCCTGTGAAGGTGGCTGCACCTCAGCCTCTAATTTTGCCCTTTAGGCCTCAATATCCAATCCTCAGTCTGAAGAAGGTCCCATAGAACTATGGGGACATTGGAAGCTCTACTTCAAACAACATTTCCATCCTGTCAAAGGATAATCCATTATATCTGCCTTAGCGGGTGATTAAACCGGTTACCAAAGCAAAAGAAAGGGTGGCTGAAGAAAAGATAAAAGAGTTCTTAAAAAAGATGGGACACAATGAAATCAAGATAGTGCAAAGCTTGAAAGATGCACCCAAGCAAATATCCATCCTGGACTTGGTCCTATCATCAGAGGATCACCGTAACATCCTAGTGAAGGTACTAGAAGAAGCTCATCTTCCACACACGGTAGACACAGAGAATTCTGTCACGTGATAAAATATATTTTCAACAACAATGTGATTTCCTTCACAGATGATGATATCCCAGCTGAGGGAAGGGGCCACCACAAGTCTTTACATATAGTCGTTATGTCCGCCGGATACGTGATCGGAGGAGTGCTTATTGATAGAGGATCTTCCCTCAACATTTGTCCATACGACACGTTGGAAAGGATGAAGATCAATCTAAACCAGATCCAAGCCAGTCACATGGTTATCCGGGCTTTCGATGGATCTCGCCGCCAGGCTATGGGGGAAATCGAGCTTCCGCTAGAAATTGGTCCACACACCTTCTACGTATCTTTCCAGGTGCTTAGCATAGCCAACAGGTACAACTTATTGTTGGGCAGGCCATGGATCCATATGGCTGGGGCTATTCCATCCACCCTCCATCAGCAACTCAAATACATTATCAACGGTAGCCTCATCACAGTAAATGCTGAACCGGAATACCCTACCCACATACATGGGGACATGCCAGTGATTAGCCTGGACGCAGGGATTTAACCTGCCAGCTTTTAATCTTTAGAGGTGAGTGATATTCAATATCTATCGATTGGGGTACTAGCCCTGAAACCTAAAATTTCCACTGATGTAATGACAGTGGGCCAAGAAATGGTAGCTGCTAGTTTCTAGCCTAGAGAAGGGTTATGGAAAAATAAGCACAACATTAAGGTGCCAATCCAAATCCCAAGTCAGATGGGAAGAGCAGGACTGGGATTTTCACCCGGGTCAAACCACCGGAATCCACACAAACATCCCAAAGCGCAAGCCTTCACAATTCTGCTCCCAAACCTCACAAATGACGGATGGGTGAAACCTACGAGGAAGATCCCTACGGGGGCATCAGCCATGCTATTTCCTTCAATCATACCTATCCATGAAAGGAAAGCCCTCAAGCCTGAGCCCGATAGCGAAAAGGGAAAAGAAAAGATCTTGTATGAAGGACGAAACTCGTTTGCTAACATGAAAGTCATTATCAACTACGAAGGGATAAATGATGAACTCCCAGATAGTGACGACGAAGATCGTGCTCACTTTCCTCGCAGCAAACAGAGGAACAATCCCCAGAAAAGCCTCGGCCATATCCTAAAGGATGTCTCAATTGTCATTCATAATGAGATGGACGAGCACACTTCCAGCATCCTCCCTATCCATAAGGATCTAACCCTGGATAATTGGAGTAGTGTCCATTGCCTCAGTCAAAAAGGGTAAAGGGGCAGACAGTCAATCTGCCCTTAATCATACTTTTATTTACTGCTTACTTTTGATTGCACATCTGGAGCAGTCACTTTTGTCATGCTTTACAGATGTTATATGTATTTAAGCAGTTGTATATATTAATGAAAGCATTTTTGTTTTCAGGACCCAAGCATTGGATATGTGTGTCTCTGCTGATGAGATGCCAACCTGTCAACATAACTCCAACCATGATGCAAGATTGAGCTTTGACTTGACGGATCTTGATCAAGAGGAGGAAGATGACTATGAGGTGCCAGAGGAGATCAAGGAATGGGTCAAAGACAAACCCAAACCAAACCTTGACCAAACCTCCCCCATCAACATAGGAACCTCCGAAACCATCAAAGAAATCCAAATAGGTTTAGACCTCACCACAGATTAAAAAATTTACCTGATCGAACTCCTAACACAGTACCAGGATGTATTTGTATGGTCGCATGAAGACATGATCGGTCTCTCCATATACATTGTCATCCATCGGATGCCCATCAAAGAAGGGTTCAAACCAGTCAAACAAAAGCTCAGACGATTAAAACCTGAGTGGAGTCTCAAAGTCAAAGAAGAAATCGTTAAGCAATTCAAAGCCGGGATCATCATGGTATCAACATATCCCGAATGGCTATCAAACATAGTCCCCGTACCTAAACCCGGTGGGAAGGTACGAGTTTACATGGATTACTGGGATCTAAATAAAGCCTGCCTCAAGGATAATTTCCCGATACCTTTTATCCACATCCTGATTAACAATACTGCACAGTATGACATGTATTCCTTCGTAGACTGCTTTGCTGGTTACCATCAAATCATGGTTGCTAAAGAAGACCGGGAGAAAACATCTTTTGTCACTCCCTGGGGAACTTTTTGCTATCGATAACTATCCTTCGGCCTCATCAATGCCAGAGCAACGCATCAGCGAGCTATGATGGCCCTCTTTCATGACATGATGCACAAAGAAATAGAAGTCTATGTTGACGACATCATCATCAAGTCCTAGAGGGAGGATGGTCACATAGACCATCTCAAAAAAGCTATTCAATAGGTTGCGCAAGTACAACCTCAAGCGAAATCCCGCTAAATGCTCTTTTGGCGTCAAAGCAGGAAAACTGCTAGGATTCCTAGTGAGCAGTCGGGGCATTGAGTTAGACCCTGCCAAGATCAAAGCCATTTCTGAAATGCCCGTGCCTCGTACAAAAAAAGAGATACGAGGATTCCTAGGAACACAACTTATAGCAACCTGTGAGCCCATCTTCAAGCTGTTAAGGAAGAATTCCTCCATCAAATGGAATGAGGATTGTCAACAAGCCTTCCTTGCCATCAAAAAGTAGCTTGTCGAAGCACCTATTTTGGTACCTCCGAGGGATGGAGTCCCCTTATTCATGTACCTGTCCATCAATGCCAATGCCATAGGTTGTATTATAGGACAGAGGGATGATAGTAGCAAAGAAAGAGCTATCTACTACATCAGCAAAAGATTCAGTAATGGGGAACAGAAGTATACCATGATCTAGAAGACTTGTTGTGCATTAGCATGGGCCGCCATGAGGTTGCAACACTATTTGCATGGGTATACGACGTATCTCATATCCCGTATGGATCCACTAAATTACGTCTTCAACAAACCAATGTTAAATTGTCGGCTGTCCAAATGATAGTTGATTCTGCATCAGTGTGACTCAGAAGTCTATCAAAGGCCAAGGCGTTGCAGATCAATTAGCAGAAGCACCTTCAGGAGGGTTCGAGCCCCTGGAGATATATTTCCCAGATGATGGGATTATGACAATTCAACAAATGCAGTAAGATAATACAGTCCAACCATGGAGAATGTAGTTTAACAGAGCGATAAACATGGAAGGTTCCGGAGCTGGGGCAGTCCTTATCTTTTGTATAGGTGATCAATATCCTGTGGCTACCAAACTTTAATTAGGCAACACCAACAACACGGCCGAGTACGAAGGCTGTATACTGGGGTTGAAACTAGCCCAATCCATGGGTATCAAACACATATTGGTCTGTGGAGATTCCGAGTTGGTCATCAGACAAACCATCGACAACTATCTCACAAAAGAACTGCATTTGCTGCAATATCATTGGCAAGTCCTCAAAATGTCCCAGGAGTTCAAAGCAATAACCTTCGTTCACATTCCTTGAGGTCGAAATGACTTTACTACATTGGAAATGTTGGCTTCATTAATTCGAATATCCAACAGGAGCGGGTTTCCCAACATCCAGTTCATAAATCAAAAAGCCCCAACATACGGAAATTACATTAGAGAAGTGTTGGTCGGCTTACCGATTAATATATTCGTGCAAGTATACACGGTTAACGAGTAATAAAGTGTAAGTACATATATCGTTCCCACAAAGAAATAACTGATAAAGGCTCGCCAAACCACTATCACGTAATCATTTCAGTCTTATTTAAACGAGCGGTAAAGAGTTTTAATTAAAAAACTAATTAAACTAGACAAGGAATTAAACTTAAACTAATTAATTCTAGAGTAAAATCAGATAATGAAGACATAAGATTCCAATTTTCCCTAATGATTCATCTAAGTCGATTCACTTCCAATTAAGTCAAATTAATCCTCACAGTTGTTAGCCGAGAACACGAAAGTGAGAGAAGGCCATCTTTCGATACACCTAATCCATATCACATGTAATCCACAGATGATAGAACATACGTGTACACCCACATTATCTAAACCCCTATATGTCTATGGTGTTTACAAATAAATAGGGTTTAAGGTCAAGTTCTCTATTGACTGCGAGCGGCGCTTTGGTATATGTCTGTCCTAAACACAAATCATACGTCCAACGCCATGTGAACATACAATCACCCACCACTACGATTAGATTTAAACCTACATTTCGTCTTTCAAGTCCACATAGGTTATCACAGTAATTGGTCATGACTCAATTAAGCAATGAAAGCATGAATCGCAATGGACAATCACATAAAAATCAATAAGAACCAACATGGAAGATAAATCCACATCAACTACTTATTAGGTTCCATTGAAACCTAAAAATACAATTTAAGTCATAGACAACTCAAATATATCATCCACAAGGTTCATAAATATCATCCGAATACAAAATGAATACAAGGAGAGTATAGAGATAGAGAATGCAAATCTTTAGTCTTTCTCCAAGCTTGGATCTTTGATGTTAATCCTTGCTTCAATCTTCTTCTCTAACTAAACCCTAGAATCTAACTAACTCACACTAATCTAACCTTACTCTACTCCTAATCTAGATTAAACAAGAAATGAAAGGAAAAGAAATGGAAAACTAGGGCTTAGACTCCCCATAGGGGGGATGTATTGTCCAAATGGGGCTAACAACCCTTATATCTCTGCCTCTCCTATTCAATCCAAGTGAAAGTCAAAGCTAGCAAAATATTGGACTGGCGCGGCCGCACGGCTCTAGGATGCTGAATTCTACTGGCTTCTACTGGTGCAATGCTGGCGTCATGTAGTCTTCAGTTGTTTACCTCCTGCACCTCATGCATTCTTGCCTCTTATTAGTCTCGTAGCATCCTCACATTACATTGCTTCTTTGCCATGCCATCATGCTTTAAGCCTTCTGCTGTGCTTTGCCCCTTTTTGGTTATCTTTTGCCCTTTTTAGCTCAACATGCACTAAAGGAGAGTTCCTAAACATGAAAACTGTAAAACAAGGGAAAACATATGAAAAGCACAATGATACTCGAGTTTAAGCCACGAAATGAGTTGGTTACTATCCGAATAAGTGGTCATAAAAACCACTAATCAAATACCCCCAAACTTAAACGTTGCTTGCCCACAAGTAACCAAAACAAAACTAAACAACATATGCAATGCAATATCTACAATGTATGCAACCTACACTATCATGAATGAGAATCCAAGTCCCAGTCAGTAATGAACTTCATAAGCAATGCCTCAGAAAAACCACAAGATAATCAAATAGATAAGCTACCCAAGACAAGATTATAAGGCATATTCTTGCAAATCCAAAACTGTCAGCACTGATGTATTGTGCTTTGTGTGCCTAGCAACCATTACACTTGCTTTCAGATAAATAACTCACATACTATGCTTCTTAGGGGAAAGACAAGTTTCAACACAAGAAAAACAGTAAATCATATAATTTTTAACTAAGACCATATATTACTTAAGCTACGGGTCAACAAGGGGGTTCTTTAAGCTTTTATTATTCACGAGGGAGTATTCTCACTTTCCCGTGTACACATTCGACCGTGCAATCCCTAGTCCTTTTAGGCTTTTCAATGATATCCATTTAACGAGCTTTCGAACAACGACTCCCAGACCAGACGGCCTTAGGGCGCTGGGTTTAGAGACACCCCGAAGGCTTACTTGCTCAAATATTAAATGTTACGCCCCCAAAATAGGTTCAATACTCAACCCATTTTGAGTCGCCAAATACACTCAACAAAATTCAAAAACAATCTTTCATATCACACTGTCGTGCAAAATACGACCACACAATTGTGAGTGTCAATACAGACATGTAGAAAATATTAACATTCAAACTAAGTCCTCATTACATTTATTATCACACTATTTTAAATAAATAAAAAATAGTGAGGACTTCTACAGCTCTAACTCGGACCATCACTCCATTCCCCGACTAGTACCCGCGATATTCTCATTTCCTGAAGAGAATAATGGAAGAAAAGGGTGAGCTCAACTAGCCCAGTAAAGAATACTATGACTAAGATAATGAAAAACAAATTATCGTTAGCCTTCAATAAATCATATAAATAGCCCTTTTATCATAAAAATATAAACCTTATGTCCATTCCATATAAAAATTAATTCTCTACAACTTTGTAAAATAAAGTTTTTCCAAATTCTGCACGAAAAATGACCCATGTTTACAAACGGATAATTTTTCCACACTCGTCACTCTTGAAAATCTTTAACACACTCAAAATTTCAAAGCCTCCATTTTTAAAAGAATTAATTCCACCACATGTTTATATATATATATATTAAAAAAATTATAATTATTAAAAGAATTCTAAATTTTATTTTCTCTCTTCCATCTCATTTCATTCATATATCGTAAATTTGTTGTAAAAAAAATATCATCACTATTATATTATTATATTATCACATTATACACTTATAATGTAATATTATAATAATATATTTGAATGAATTATTTTATCAGAATAGATAAAATATTCATTCTCGATAATTGTCACTTTTACTAAAAATTCCTCCGTTTAAATCCACATTGAATAAATATTTACTTATCATTTTTATCAATAATTATTATTCATAAATAATATTACAGAACCACAATAATGACAACTAGGTCATTCCCAGGAAAGAGGGGGCCTTCCGATAAGGATTTTTTCTTACTGGCGCGCAATTAAATAACCCCTCCTAGACAGAACTTTCTTAGACATTGTCAATAATACTATCTAATAATACTATTCAAATAATATAAATTATTGATCAGATAATATAAAATTACTGTGTAGTGACAATTATTGAAACAACAATATAAAATATCAACATAGCAATTATTGAATCAATAAAATAAAATATTGAACAGTAATTACTGTAGCAATTATTGAGTAGTGACTTCTTACGTAAGAATCAATAATTAAAATTACTGTGCAATACCGTGTGCTACTGTGCAACACCGTTTATTACTGTATTTTAACCACCGGGTATTTCAACAGTTTTAACGGTAAAAGCTTTACGATTATTTTTGTAAAAAGGTTATTTCTATCGCTTTCTATATCCGACATTCATTTCGTTGTGGGATCCACCAATGACTGCGCCGTCGTACGAATATTCTCCGATAAAAAGAATATTCCTCGATCAAACGAATATTCCCCGACACCACGAATATATTTATAACCACTTGCTTACTTTGTAAAATTTGGACATTCCACCCATAACTTATCACATTTATCAAATCAACACCGTACTATTTCCAAATAACATATAAAGAAAATTAAATCTTTATTTATAAAATTTGAGGTCTTACAACCTCCTCTCCTTATGAAATTTCGTCCTCAAAATTGACGTACGTACCTGGTATGTCGAAAAGGTAAGAATACCTCGTTTTTATTTCTGATTTTAACTCCCTGGTCATTTCTTCGATTCCAACTGTGACTCTCATGGTGCTTCAACTATAATACCTCACAATGGTACCTATCAGTTTGTCACCACACGAAAATGGCATCCCCTATGGAGAGTCTGGCTTAGGTGCATCCCACACAAGAAGTCACCAGCGAGAGGCTTGGGGCTCTTCACATCTTATGGCTCTTGATGCTTCTCCTTGACACGTTTACATGTTAAACACCTCGAGATAAACTCCGCGATCTCTCTCTTCATATTGCTCCACCAAAATGTATGTCGAAGATCACGATACATTTTGGTACTTCCAGGGTGGATTGCAAATGGTGTGTTGTGTGCCTCCATCATGATTTTATACTTTAAGTCAGAATCATTAGAAACACAAAGTCTGGAGTTAACTCAAAGTATTCCTTCTTCATCGATTCTTGCTTCTAGAATAGCACCTTCTTGCACCTTCTTCTTCATCTTCATCAGCTCCGGGTCTGTTGCTTGAGCAGCTTTAGCGTTATCAATTAAAGTTGGTTCTACGCGTATATTTGACATCATTACATGGGTCTCCGGAGTTTTTAACTCTATCTTCATCCTTTGTACGTCATACAAAATGGGCTTCGTGTTGACAATATCGCACTTATACCCGCATACGATCTTCTACTCAACGCGTCAGCTACCACGTTTGCTTTTTCCAGGATGGTATTGGATGATATGACCGTAATCTTTCAACAGCTCCAACCAACGTCGTTTTCGCATGTTGAGTTCATTCTAAGTAAAGAAATATATTCGAGGCTTTCGGAGTATATTAGGATGTCATCAATAATGACAACCACGAAATGGTCCAAATATTTTCTCAAATATTCGGTTCATCATGTCCATGAACGCAGCATGGACATTGGTTAATTCGAAAGATATAATTAGAAATTTGTAATGCGCGTATCTAGTTCTAAACGTAGTCTTTGGACTGTCATCAGTTCTAATCACTAATTGATGACATCCAGAACGGAGATCGATCTTTGAGAAGAATTGCGCACTTTGCAACTGGTCGAACATGTCATCAATGCGAGGTAACGGATACCTATTCTTGATGGTAACATGGTTCAACTCCCGATAGTCAATACAACGTCGTATACTACCGTCTTTCTTCTTTACGAATAAAACAGGAGCACCCCAAGGAGACGTACTAGGACGTGTAAAACCGATGTCGAACAACTCCTGTAGTTGGACCTTTAGAAATGGGTTTTGTACCGGGCTCAAGGTCAATAAAGAATTCAACTTCACGTTCTGGGATAGACCGAGAAGTTCTTCATGAAATATATCAGAAAACTCATTAACAACAAAAATATCATTCAAATCTGATGTATTCTGATTTAAATTAGTGACATGGGCTAAGAATGCTTGACATCCGTTTTTCAATAAATGAATAGCTTTATGACTTGAAATGACATTAATTGATTTTAGTGGTCTGGTTGTTTGAATGAAATTTAACAAACTTACGAAACAATCAATTTTGGCATGATGAGTGGTTAACCAGTCGATTCAAAAAATCACATCAAATGCAAGTATTTTCAAAGATATAAAATTCACAGGTAGGGTGAGGATGCCAATTTGAATCAAATAAGATTTGTAAACTGTAGATGTAACGAAGGTTTCTCCCAACGGAGTTTCAACAGATAAGTCAAAGTCTAATTTCTCATGTGTCAAGTTCAAACGTTGAGCACAAGCAGGTGAAATAAAAGAATTGGTAGCACCAGTATCTAATAAAGTGTAAACTTCGCAAGAGTTTATTATCAGCTTACCCGTAATAACCTCATTCGGGTTCCTTGCTTGTTGGGCAATCACGACAAAAGCTCTTCCAGGAGTCACTGACTTTGACTTGTTAGGGATAGCCTTTAGAGTTACCATCCCTGCTGGACTTGGTTTCGGTATAGTACACACTCTAGCTATGTGCCCTTCCTTTTCACAGTTATAACACAACTTGGATTGTTGAGTGCAGTTGGGGCTGATGTGTCCCTCTTGCCCGCATTTATAGCATACGACCGGTGGTCGTTCTCCTCCCCTAGAAACAGTTGATGTTGGTGCTGCTGTCAATGCTTTCATGTTCTCACTGTTGTACCTTCTCTTCTTGAAATCTCCCCCCGACTCACTTCTTTTATTATCATGGCCACGATTACCACTGGAGTGGTTACCGCTTCTGGCATGATACTTTCCTCCCTGCTGCTTGTCATTGTTTCGATGACTGCTGCCATCGGTACGACATTGGTTGTTGTCCCTTGGTTGAACATAATCATTATCCCGTTCTAATAATTGGGCCCTGTTCACTACATCTGAATATAAAGAAAGTTTGTGAGAAATGAGGTATTAACGAATTTTGGGTTTCAAACCTCTTAGAAACATCCGCGTCATACGTTCCTCATTATCAACCAAATGAGATGCGAACCGGGATAACTCCGCGAACTTAGCCTCATACTTGGACACAGTCATATTGTTCTGTTCCAGTTTGATAAACTCTACCTCCTTTATATGACGAATACTTTATGGAAAGTACTTGTCATTGAACAGTTTCTGGAACTCCTCCCAAGACATCTTGAGTGCTGCAGGCTGGGTATGCTTCACAGATTCCCACCAGTAATCTGCCTCTCCATGGAACATAAAGGTGGCGAATAGAACCTTATGTTCCTCCGTGCATCCCAAGACATCAAATATCTTGGTAATTTGCTTAACCCACGTCTCTGCCTTGATTGGATTTGGCTTTCCCCGAAACTCTGGTGGTCCCAACTCTTTGAACTGCTTGGCAGTGACAAGCCTCGAGTTGTTATTTCCACCTGTATTATGAACATGAGTCTCCCTCGTCTGGTTTTGCATGAACTGCAAAAAGCTTCTAAACATCTCATCGTTCATCGTTTGATCGGTGGTGTCGTTTCCGGAGGAATATTGCCTTCTTGTTGCACGTTCTCCTAGTTGATGATTAAAGGTGTCTCAACGGTCCCATTACTCCATTGTTTAGATTTTCAGCTGCCATTCTCAAATACTGCCATAAAACAAGGGTTAATCAAAAAAATTAACATATCACATATTAACCCTATATTCCAAACGACCAATTAAATACCAAATAAGCTTAGGTAGGACACACTAGTGAAGGATTTACTCGGCTTTCCCCTCCTAGTTTTATCCCTGATCTCCGCCAAAGATTATATCCTTAAGCTCTGATACCAACTGTGACGCCCCCAAAATAGGTTCAATACTCAACCCATTTTGAGTCGCCAAATGCACTCAACAAAATTCAAATACAATCCTTCATATCACACGGTCGTGCAAAATACGACCACACAATTGTGAGTGTCAATACAGACATGTAGAAAATATTAACATTCAAACTAAGTCCTCATTACATTTATTATCACACTATTTTAAATAAATAAAAATAGCGAGGACATCTACAGCTCTAACTCGGACCATCACTCCATTCCCCGACTAGTACCCGCGATATTCTCATTTCCTGAAGAGAATAATGGAAGAAAAGGGTGAGCTCAACTAGCCCAGTAAAGAATATTATGACTAAGATAATGAAAAACAAATTATCGTTAGCCTTCAATAAATCAGATAAAATATTATGGACAATAAGTTTTAGATTAATATTCGCAGCGAAAATAACATTTCATTAAAAGAGTTAAGTAGAGAATGATGTCTACTATCTTCTTTGATTTAAAAGTCCATCATCAATATTTTATCCTTGTAACATCAATCCATATACATCTCGAATTAAATATCCATCTTTGCACTACGGGACAAAGATATTTATTTGTATCATCAGTTGGTCATGCTCAACTCAACACCTGTCCATCTTTGCACTACGGGCCAAAGATATTCATCAGGTAATCATTCATCTTTGAACTACAGGCCAAAGATATTCATCACGTAATTATTCATCTTTGCACTACAGGCCAAAGATATTCAGTTATATCACCATTTAGAACTGAGGATGATGAAAAATAATACGAATAACAGATCTAGTGAGATAAAGGACAAATAATAGAGAATTTATCCAAAGTTCAAGAATGAAGATCAAAACCTGGATTCAATCAAAGATGATTTGAATTTTTTTTTTTACCGTGAATAGTATCCCATGAATAGTAACTCATGAATAGTAACTCGTAAATAGTAATTCGACATAAAAAGATAAAAATTTCACAAGAAAGTTCAGACCAATATTCCAATGAAATAATATTAGATGAAGCACAAAACTCAAGTAATATATGATTATTTCAGGAATTATAGAAGCAATACTTACCGTAGTAAGTTTAGAGTTAGGAATCTGAAATGAAACAATATACGAAACTGCAATTGAATTTTCACCCGTCTGGCGGTAGTCCGCTCAAACTGATTATTTCCATAATTTAATAACAGCTGAATACGAAGGGTTATTCACCAGGCATGGGGTAATCCGCGTAGACAGGTTATTCTCATAAAATAATAAAGAATAGAATAACAACAGGATTTCACTATGCATGTGGTAGTCTGCGTAGACAGGTTATTCCAACAGAATAATAATAAATGGAATAACAACCCTTACGAATATCGAAAGAAAATAACTCTCTTCATGAATACGAAAGAAATAATACCCCTTACCTTAATAAAATTTTGAAGACTGCAATAGTGTAATAGCAAAATACTCTTCTTCTTTCTCTCTTATTCTCTCTATACTTTCTCTCTCTATAGCTTTAGTGAATTGGTGAGAAATAATGAAGAAATGAGCTTCTATTTATAGGCTTGGCATAGTAAGTGTAAAATAGTCTTTTTGCCATAATTTATGACATCATCACTTACATCATCGATCCTATGACATTATTGCTTACCTCATCGTTCCGATGACATCATTACTTACCTCATCGCTCCGATGAAATCATTGTTTGCATCATAAGAGTTCAAATTCAATTTGTTCTCTTCCACCAAAATCAATTCAGACTCAATATTCTGAAACTTTAATAATTCATAATAAATAGCCCTTTTATCATAAAAATATAAACCTTATGTCCATTCCATATAAAAATTAATTCTCTACAACTTTGTAGAACAAGGTTTTTCCAAATTCTGCACGAAAAATGACCCAAGTTAACATACGGATAATTTTTTCACACTCATCACTCTTGAAAATTTTTAACACACTCAAAATTTCAAAGCCTCCATTTTTAAAATAATGAATTCCACCACACGTTTATATATATATATATATATTAAAACATTTATAATTATTAAAAGAATTCTAAATTTTATTTTCTCTCTTCTACCTCATTTCATTCATATATCGTGAATTTGTTGTAAAAAAAAATATCATCACTATTTTATTATTATACTATCACATTATACACTTATAATGTAATATTATAATAATATATTTGAATGAATTATTTTATCAGAATAGATAAAGTATTCATTCTCGATAATTGTCAATTTTACTAAAAATTCCTCCGTTTAAATACACATTGAATAAATATTTACTTATCATTTTTATCAATAATTATTATTCACAAATAATATTACAGAACCACAATAATGACAACAGGTTGTTCCCAGGAAAGAAGGGGACTTCCGATAAGGATTTCTCCTTATTGGCGCGCAATTAAATAACCCCTCCTAGACAGAACTTTCTTAGACATTGTCAATAATGCTATCTAATAATATTATTCAAATAATATAAATGATTGATCAGATAATATAAAAATACTATGTAGTGACAATTATTGAAACAACAATATAAAATATCAACATAGCAATTATTGAATCAATAAAATAAAATATTGAACAGTAATTACTGTAGCAATTATTAAGTAGCAACTTCTTACGTAAGAATCAATAATTAAAATTACTATGCAATACCGTGTGCTACTGTGCAACACCGTTTATTACTGTATTTTAACCACTGGGTATTTCAACAGTTTTAACTGTAAAAGCTTTACAATTATTTTTGTAAAAAGGTTATTTCTGTCGCTTTCTATATCCGACATTCATTTCGTTGTGGGATCCAACAATGACTGCGCCGTCGTACGAATATTCTCCGACAAAAAGAATATTCCTCGACCAAAACGAATATTTCCCGACACAACGAATATTTTATAACCACTTGCTTACTTTGTAAAATTTGCACATTCCACCCATAACTTACCACATTTATCAAATCAACACCTTACTATTTCAAAATAATATATAAAGAAAATTAAATCTTTATTTATAAAATTTGGGGTCTTACATCAAAGGCCACAGAACTCGACGTAGCCGAAGTGTTTGTTATATTTTTTTCTTTCTTTTCTTGTCAAATCATTTTCTTTTTCTTTTTCATTTTCATAGGGGAGGGCGTCTTACGCTCCATCTCCCCACATAGCATGCATCCCCCTGTTTCCCCCAAACTTAAGCTTTTTATAGTCTAGTTATTATCATATAAGAACTGAAACTCTTTCGCTAAAACACCGATTTCCCACCAGAAGACAAGTATGTAAACATTTAAACTAAGCATGTCATGATGGTTACTCTATTGTGTTAACTGGTTACACAGTATCTGACAGATAAGGATTTACATATATGACAATATTATCAAGCTTAAGTCTCAAATCGTTCAAAGATCATGTGATTTCAATTTCCTCATAGGCCAAATATATAACTAACCAACTGAAACTGGATTCATGCAATATGTCCTAACACAGAATGCAAAGACAAAACAAAAATTTTAAAATTTTGACAAATTTTGACAAAATACAACCTACATGCACTAAGTGAACTAACACAACATGAAATGAACTAACTAAATGCAAAAACAAAACCAATACCCCCAAACTTGAAATGTTCAATATCCTCATTGAAGGTAAAGGTAAAAAGAAACTCCCCTATTCGGCTTCGTCGTCGCCCTCGTCCTCATCGTCCTCCTCAGGCCCTCTGCCAATTTTAAATTCTGCAGCCTTTGGCATGAACTGAGGTTGTGGCATTTGAACTTTGCTTCATGCAGCATGGATTGAATCCTGAGAAAAGCATATAACCTTTATTAAGCCCTCTACAAGCTATCAAAACTATATACTTACTATTAGTTATTTATAACTAGGAGCAATAAACATATGAGGATATGTATATGACTGTGCATTCCCAAAAACTCCTATATGTGCGTATATGCAATGTGCAAGTGCATCACAATATGTTCAATAAGCTTCTAAGTCCCAAAAATCTACGCACTAATGCTTAAGTCCAAAAATGTAGGCATTGAAATCCTAAATCCTAAAGTGTTCAAAAATTTACAACTAAATTAAATTAATAAAAATTAAACAAGGGGGAGGAAATGGAGATAAGTATGTAGAATTAAACAGGTAGGGAGAGAGAGAAATGATGGGGTGGCTCCCATCGAGCGCATGATTTATAGTCCTCTAGCTGGACTGTGTCTGAGATGACTATCCGATCCCCCGACGATATTGGAGAAACCCTCCATCCATTAGAATTGCCATGTGAGCTTGGAGGCTTCCCAACAGGAGAGGTTTCAGATTAAAACTACCTAACATATGATATATATATGAATTCCCCATCCTGAAGGTCGGGGAGCTAGGCAATGATTCTGTTGTGTTTGTGAAGTGATTGGGGCAATGAGGATCTACTAACACAGCGGTCTCTTCTTCCATTCTCTCTTCTTCATGCCACCATGGTTTCAAGAATGCGGACTCTCTCATATCTTCAAGATCCGTATCTATGATGTGGCTACCAAGGGGGCAGGGGTGTGCAAACTTCACTGGAGTCTCAAACTTTGGCGGAGAAGGCTCTTGGGGTATTGTCACGGTTGTCTCATACTTTTCCACATCCCCAATCGTTTCCTCTATATCCATTGCCTTCGGCTCGTCCAGTTACAAGTGCACTTCCTGTTCCTCATCTGTTTCTGCATCCATATCATAGCACCAAGTCTCTTGAACGTCTTTGCTCACGGCTTCAAACATTTGAGGCATTAGACTTTGAAGATCTTGAGCTTTGGTCCCTTGCTCAATCACCTCCTCATTCCTTAAAGCCATGCTGATTTGTTTCGCCCAATTCTGAAGATTCTCAATCGACTTTGCTTGCTCAATCAAGATCTCCTTTGTTGATGCTATGGAATTACCCCACAAACTTTTCAATCTTGCCTTTTCTGTTTCATCCTCGGGATCCATTTATTGAAGCTCATTGGTAGGAGTATTGTTGATTAGGGCCATCTGATTCTTAAAATTTTGGTTTGATAGTTCTTGGCTCCTAAGCATCTTGGTTTGCTAAGCTCCTATACATGAATTCCATTGTTGACTGCTCTTCTTGTAAACATGGAGATTGGTATGTAGGGTCTGATGCATACATTAGACTTGACTCGCAGTATTGGTCTTGATAGCTCGCTGAAGAGTTTGGGTGATATCCCCAATCTTGCTGATAATTGGGATAAGGTTCATTGTAGGAGTAATCACCCTCAAACTGCTCTTGTCCATAACTGAAGGGATCCTGATGGTTCATGTAGGCTCCAGCACCATAGTCATACATCACTGCCATCTCTCGACTCTGCTGGGCTGTAATAGTATTGAACTTCCTCGAAAGAACCTCTAACTATGCTGAAAGTGTAGCAATTGCGTCGACGCCATCATTCCCTATTTCCCTTGGTTGCTCTTACCTTGTGTAACACCATGGATAGAAACTAAGATCCATTGCACCTGAGAAGAGAATAAATGAAGAGAATAAAAATAAAAATAAAATGTTTAAATTAAGACTAATTTGATTAAAACTAATGTTGGCAAACAGTTATCCAATTATTTCCCCGGCAACGGCACCAAAAACTTGTTGGTCGGCTTATTGATCAATATATTCGTGCAAGTATACACGGTCAACAAGTAATAAAGTTTAAGTACAGATATCGTTCCCATAGAGAAATAACTGATAAAAGGTCGTCAAATCACTAGCACGTAATCATTTCAGTCTTATTTAAACAAGCAGTAAAGAGTTTTAATTAAAAAACTAATTAAACTAGACAAGGAATTAAACTTAAACTAATTAATCCTAGAGTAAAATCAGATAATGAAGACATGAGATTCCAATTTCCCCTAATGATTCATCTAAGTCGATTCACTTCCAATTAGGTCAAATTAATCCTCACAGTTATTAGCCGTGAACACGAAAGTGAGAGAAGGCCATCTTTCGATGCACCTAATCCATATCCCATGCAATCCATAGATGATAGAACGCACGTGAACACCCACATTATCCAAACCCCTATATGTCTATGGTGTTTACAAATAAATAGGGTTGAAGGTCAAGTTCTCTATTGACTGCGAGCGACGCTTCGGTATACGTCTATCCTAAGAACAAATCATACGTCCAACGCCATGTGAACATATAATCGCCCGCCACTACAATTAGATCTAAACCTACATTTCGTCGTTCAAGTCCACATAGGTTATCACAGTAATTGGTCATGACTCAATTAAGCAATGAAAGCATGAATCACAATGGACAATCGCATAAAAATCAATAAGAACCAACATGGAAGATAAATCAACATCAACTACTCATTAGGTTCCATTGAAACCTCAAAATACAATTTAAGTCATAGACAACTCAAATATATCATCCACAAGGTTCATAAACATCATCCGAATATAAAATGAATACAAGGAGAGTATAGAGATAAAGAATACAAATCTTTAGTCTTTCTTCAAGCTTGGATCTTTGATGTTAATCCTTGCTTCAATCTTCTTCTCTACCTAAACCCTGGAATCTAACTAACTCACACTAATCTAACCTTACTCTACTCCTAATATAGATTAAACAAGAAATGAAAGGAAAAGAAATGGAAAACTATGGCTTAGACTCCCCAAGGGAGGATGTATTGTCTAAATGGGGCTAACAGCCCTTATATCTCTACCTCTCTCGTTCAATCCAAGTGAAAGTCAAAGCTGGCAAAATATTGGACTGGTGCGGCCGCGCGCAGTTTGGCCTTGCTTCTGTCGCAGCCGCGCGGCTTTGGGATGCTGAATTTTGTTGGCTTCTTCTGCTGCAATGCTGGCTTCATATAGTCTTCAGTTGTTTACCTCCTACACCTCATGCATTCTTACCTCTTATTAGCCTCATAGCATCCTCACATTACATTGCTTCTTTGCCATGCCATCATGCTTTAAGCCTTCTGCTGTGCTTTGCCCTTTTTTGGGTATCTTTTGCCCTTTTTAGCTCAACATGCACTAAAGGAAAGTTCCTAAACATGAAATCTGCAAAACAAGGGAAAAAGATATGAAAAGCACAGTGATACTCGAGTTTAAGCCACGAAATGAGTTGGTTACTATCCGAATAAGTGGTCATAAAAACCACCAATCAAGAAGTATTAGACGAAATACCTCCTGTCAAGCAAACTTGGTTTCAAGACATCAAGGAATATCTTCGTGATGGATCTACACCAGTTGGTGCAAGCCAATCAGAGCGGAAATAGATTCTCAGAATGGCCATGATGTTCTATCTGAGCGGAGATGCACTTTATAAAAGGGATGCTGGAATAGGCCTGTTAAGATGCCTCGATAAGGGGCAAGCCCAAAGACTAATGGATGAAGTCCATGGAAGAGTCTGTAGTCCACACATGAGCGGCCAACTGCTGACCAAGAAGATAATCAGAACATGACATTACTGGATCTCGCTCAAAGCTGATTGCGATGATCACGTCAAGAGATGCTTTCAGTGCCAAACACATGGAAATTCCATCCACGCTCCTCCAAATGAGTTGTATAACATGAGTGCACCATGGACGTTTTCTATATGGGGAATGGACTGATAGGTACAGTCGAACCTAAAGCCAGTAACGGTCGTCGGTTCATCTTCACTATGATCGACTACTTCACCAAATGGGTTGAAGCAGCCTCTTTTCCTAAAGTCACGAAAGAGGTCATCATCAGTTTTGTCAGAAATAATGTCGTCTGTCAATATGGACAACCGGAGGTGATTGTATTAGACAACGCCAAAAACCTAAATAATCAAATGATGGTAGAACTATGCTGCAAGTTCCACATCAAGCATTTCAACTCCGTCATCTATCGGCCCAAGATGAACGGTGCTGTCGAAGCGGCCAACAAAAACATCAAGAAGATCATGCAGAAAATGTTTGCCAATCACAAGGACTGGCCGGACCTGCTACCTCTCACCCTGTTAGCCTACAGGACGTCAATGCGCACCTCTACTGGGGCTACCCCCTATTCACTGGTCTATGACATGGAAGCAGTCGTCCCCATAGAAGTAGAGATGGAGTCTTTACGAGTATTAATAGATTCTCAAATGGACGAAGATCAATGGTTGCAAGACCGATATCATCAACTGTCCCTGATAGACAAAAAAAGGGCCACAGGCATTTTCCACGGACGGTTATACCAGCAAAGGATCGCCAGATCCTACAACAAGAATGTTCGAATTCGGCAATTTAAAGAAAATGATTTGGTGCTAAAGAAAATACTGGTTAATCAGGATGAAGCCAAAGGAAACTTTGCCCCAAACTGGGAAGGCCCTTTCATTGTCAAGGAAGTGCTGACAGGGGGAGCCATCAGGCTACAAGAAAAGGATAGGAACGAATTTCCCCAACTCATCAATTCAGACACCGTGAAAAGTACTACGTCTGAAGCACATGCATACCCGCATCTGGGTCCTACAAATCGAATCAGGTTTGGCTTTTCACTAGAGAAGCCTGAACTATAAATGACCTGATCTCCTTCAACACGGGAGTACTTGGTAACCATCTATGGTGCAGTCAAACCAAGCAAAAATCCAAAGAACTTGCAAATCCCAGCATCAAATTCCAAAGCTCAACAAACCAAATTTAAACCCCAGATAAACTCTTTGCAAACCTCTTCATTAGAGAAGCCAGAACTATGAATGACCTGATCTCCCTCAACCCGAGAGTACGTAGGTAGCCCTCTACTGCACGGTTTGACCCTCAAGAAAAAAAACAAAAAAATGGAAGAGCAGTTCCAAGACATCGAAGACAAATAAAAGCTAAAATATTGTCAAGCTGTCTGGATAGCCGACCCATTTGAGGAACTCCCTTGACACCTCAATTGTCACTCCATTAAGGAGAAGCTCAAAATGCATCAACAACTGCGAGACATGACGGAAATGGTAATAACTCAGCGATGACAATACATATCTAAGCAGAGGAAGTATCTCAAAAATATATTTCTCTGATATATAAATTTTTTTATATACATGGTGCCCTGTACATGACAAAAATGGCTGATCTAGTCTGTGCAGGAAAAATAAAGCTAGTCTATGGACCTAAGACAAGTGGGTCAGCAATACCAGCATGTCATCTCTCTCTAAGGAAGGAGGAGCATCTGTAAGAGTAGTCCACTCAACCTCCATACGGCTAAGAACATCCACAGTCATCTGTAGGGTGGCACTATGGTCATCAATGTAAGCACTCATCTCGGCTACCAAACCATGGGTGTAAGATCGGAGAACAGTACTATAAGCAGTGTGGAAATCACGAGAAGCGATAGACTCATCCCTCTATGCAAAAGCTGCATCCCGAGAAATTAAAGTCTCTCAATCTCAACTTATGTTGCATCTCTGGCAGAGCGAACCTCGTCTCGCTCCATAATGGTAGTATCTAAAGCAGAGCGAAGCTACTATCGCTCAATCAATCTAGTCTCCAAGGCAGTCCTTAGACCATCCCTCTCAGCAAAAGCTAAATCCATGCCAGACAGGGCAGCCAATAGCTGTGCTCTAGCTGAATCTCTCTCAAAGGTCATCCTGAATAAAGAATCTGACAAAGCTGGATCTGTCCTTGTGGGAATAACTAGGGGATCATTAATCAAAGCTATCCCCAAATCTACGAATAGCTCATCCTCAGTAGGAGAATCGGGATCCTCCATAGGCTCCTCCTCGTCAGAATCCGCAAGTGGAGGTAAATGAAGCTCTGCTACTGCGACTGCGGTCTCTGCCTCTAACCATGCAGAATACTACAGAGAATGACCCGGATGTCTACTGGAGAACTCAGCCCTCTCCTTGTGAGTCCAACACTCATAAACTTTAACTAAGTCAACCGGTGACATAGATGAAGCCGACATCCTCTGATCAGCAAAATCCTCAAAATGGTGCATACTCTACCACTGGTCAAACTGCTCCATAACTACCAAGGGATGATAGGTAGTCACACCCCTCAATCTTGCCAAAGATAAATAATCCATGCCAAATGTATGAGTAATGAAGTTGAACGGGGTCGCCATCCCTGAGCATAACAAAATTGCGAAAGGATGCTCAATATCCGACATAAATGCTAACCAGGACTCTGAGTCGACGCAATCTGGCAGACAGAAGGAGTAAACTGAGGATATCTCATGGCTAAAACATAAGGCATGAGGTCTAAATGATCCAATCGGTAGTATGTGTGACATCAACCACATATACAGCACGACCGAGCTACCCAGAAAAAACCATGCTGGATGGGTACTGCAATAGGTGAGCGACCTCAGTGTCTCTGCCAAGATCATAGGGATAATGGTACTCCCCTGCCTAAGGGCTCTGACTACAACAACCAATCCCACATCAAGGTGATCTAAACGCAATGGCATGTAAACATACGCCATAATGCACATCAACAACATGTCTATCCTAGCTGTCTGCCAATCCTCTATAAAAATGACAAAATCCCCGACGTGATGGTCATAGCTATCAGGCTCACCATAGCGCTCTATCAAGAAGCCAAGGGAGATCACATGTCCTGAAATAATCTCATCCATAACTATGCTCTGCCGAAGACCGGATAGCCGAGTAAATGATCTTCGCATATCACTGATAGCTTTTTGAGCACATAGCGACTCTAAATCCAAGCCAGTAAATCTCTAGTACTCCTCCAGAGTAAGCTAAAGCTCACACCGCCCAATGCAGAATACATGTCTCTTCAGTACCCATAAGGGTAGGATACCATCAATAAAGTCGTCTGGAACCCTAAAATCTACAAGGGCCATCGAATGCCCCAGCATCTGGTCAACTGTCCCCCTAGCTAGAAAGTGCAGACTATCATACCATGACCACAACAATGCCGCTACCTCTGACAGTGGCAAATGCTCTATACGACTAACTACAGACGTCGTCATCTGTAGCACAGTATCACAAGACCGTCTAGAGGTCAAGTCAAATCACAACTGTCTGAATGTATACACATAATACATGCATGATGACAATGATATAAACATGATGCAGCAGATAAAGATGACAGAAATATCTATAAAAAGCTATCTATTGCATACATTATCCCTATATCCTGGTATAAAGTGAAAGGAAGAATACAGGGAAATGGGGCACCACCACCCAGCTAATACAATGGTCTATCAAAATGATGGCACAAACGCTGAATAGCCAAAATAGTGGTTGACCAAAAATATAGCTGCCATAGCTATCACAGGAAGTCGAAAACCTCGGTATCAAACCGATCGACCTGCTCTAGATCCTCTGTATGCCCAAAGCTGCTGGGATCAGGAATATCTAGGCGGTATAAGGGAGGATCTACCCCTGTATAACTGCTACTGAATGGACATGAAGAGGGGCCTGCTCTAGAGCTGGATGGGTAAAATGAAGATGCCTCTGATGGATCTCGGCTAAGGTGTCTGATAAAGAAACGAGCCTGGTCCAACTCCCTGGTCAGATGTGCTATCTGGTCTGCATGAGTAGGCTCTCTAATACAAGATATCCAGTCTATCATCATCACGCACCTCGGCACCATGTCTGCCATAAAATGGGTGGCACGAGTCTGAGCCCCGATAGTGCAAGGACTCCACCAACTATAGAAAGCTGCCTGGATGTATGGGCCCTCTGATAGATCAAAGCCGTCTATACCCTCCAAAAGGATGTCTGTCAAAGGTACGGACAATGGCCAATGATGCCAAGCACGAGGAGCAATGGGAATGCTGATCTCCCCGGTGATGCTTTGAATGCCACGCTCTCCAAGATAGAGCTCCCAGCCTCCCTCCGTTAATATAAGGACTCTGTGGTTCGATAAATCAAACTCCCGACCAGTGGGGAAACCTCCATCAAATCCGACGGTCAAGTGCTCGGATGTGTACGGTGTCCAGGTGATCTAGCCCGCCATCAAAAGCTCCAATTGCAGACGGGTATGAGTGAATCCCTCAGTAATAGGGACCTCCATTAAAATAGAGTAATGCCATCTCCGTCCACGTGGATAGGTCTCCAGACCTAATACTAAAATGGGCCGTAGGCAAGGAAGCCTCTCAAATGCCCAAAGCTATCCATGTAAATATCAAAAGTCCTCAGTGACCAAGACTACCAAAAATAAGTGCAGAAATTAAAAAGGTACAAAAAGATGTACTCACCAGCAAAAACTGATGGAATCCTAACCAAGCATCTGTCAAACCCTCCGAAAGCAGGCGCATGCCCCGGAGAAAATAGGAAAAGGTATAGGAGCCCCAATCAAAGTCACTGAGGCGCTCTACATGCTGAGTGGCGCTGATCAAAGTAAAGGACACAGTCAACGAGTTGTCCGCCACAAAAAAACCCCTGATGATCGACAAAAATAATCGCCTCAAAATGCGATCTCTATCCCTCCTATCATCAGGCGGAGGCAACTGCAAAGTCCCGTCCTGAGCATCTATACTCAAGGGACCAGATCGGACTGTCCGACCCTTGAATGCCAACTGAGAGACTCCCAACAGGGACCTAACTGTGGTGAGAAAAATGTTAGACACAATAGGCACTGTCTCGCCCTCAAACTCAATGCCGATGATAAATCTCCAGTCTATAGGATTCATCATCACCTCGCAATCAAGTAGATGAAGGGACTGAGTCTGGTGGAACCAGCGCTCAGACAAATCCCTCATATACCCCCAAGGGCAACGGCTAGGCAGGATCGAGAAAAAGGCCTAAAATCCCCATCCATCCATGATCTCCCTGTAATCCTCGTGCAGAGTTTGATTGAGGGAGTGCACACTAAACCAGTTCCTTCGAGGCTGTGTCAAACCAGGGAACTGCATCAAAAATTAACCCATGTCAAAATTTTGTGCCCCGAGAATGGACAAAAGATGGGAAAATAATCCAGAGGGAAGAAAGGCTTCAAGTCACCTCATTGGCCTGAAGATATCTCGAAGGATAGCTACTCAAGTCTCCCAGCAACTCATGTGTCTGCAAAGCAATGCCTGGGACTTCCGCACGTGGAACTTGAGCTTGAAAAAGTGCAACAAAAGCAGCCTCCTCATCATCAATGTCAATGGGCTGCACATCCTGTGCTGGACGTATCTTGCTCTCTACCAATCTGCGAGGCGTCCTAGCTGGACGAGTGATGAATGGGATTTATACCCGTGAATCGGATACTTTATGGCTTAAATAGTTACCTGATCTTTGTAGTTTTTATATAGTTTTATATGTTTATAGTATTATTATGCTTAACCGACGTGTTGCAAAGCTTTACAGGACTTTTCTAGCTTTAAGGGAACAAAACTGATAATTTACATACACTGGCGCGGCAGCTCCAATGCCTAGTCTTAATCTCGCGCTGCGGCACCTCCCCTGGTCCTTGCTGATGTCATCATGGCGCTGCAGCGCCATAGTTCCTTTATGGACTCGCGCTGCAGCGCGACCTCCGATCTTTTGGTGCTAACGTGGCGCCGCAGCGCCACCCATAAGCTCTATTTCCCGCGCCGCAACGCGACCTCTGGTGCCCAGGTAGAGAAGGCTTTCTTTTGACCTAGCTAAAGAAGAAAATATATATATATATATATATCAATAGAGCCTCTGCAAACTATATAGGGATACTGGAAGGAGAATCGGTTAGCTTAGCTTAGGATAATATAGTTCTCTCTCCTCTTTTGTAATCTCTCTCTCATTTTATTAGTTAATGTTTGTAAATATATATTAGGTAGATTAGGGAAAAGTCTGGGATTTCCTTGGAGCAACAAAAGCAGTGAGCTACACGGATTGGAGAGCTTGAAAGGAGCGGAATGTTTGGAGACTAAAGAGCCTCGGCAGAGTTTATTCTTATCCATTTATTTCCTCTAATTTTGTAATCCATATATGTTGACTTTATTGCTACTTATATTTTGTTCAATAGCTATGAACTAAGTATTGGCTCTAAAGTTATAATGGAACCCTTTGTTATTTAAATTGACTGTCTTATTTCTTTAGTTGGCACCATATGGTTTGGTTTAATATATTCATGCTTAATGATTCTTGCTAAGACATTAGTGATGATTTTGGTAATCTATATGATATTGAAAGAAGGATTATAGATTTACACCTAAATATATTGGCATTTGACTATGGATTTCGACTGCATAAGTTATGCGTAGAATAGATATATATCTGTGCGTCACGTGTGACCTAATTGAGAACTTATGCTTAAATCCCTGTTAGGTTAATTCGCATAGACATGTGTAGGATTATCATTTAGCTTGGATGTTCTTTTCTGTTCTATTCCCTGTCGAGTGGATCTGGAGAGGATATGTGTATGCATACCTCGATAGAGGTGTATGAGCACCTGTGTGTTCTCGGTCGACAAACTGTCATGACCATTAAGACCAAAGAGAGAAGGGTAAGAAGTTTGATGAAGCATAACTGATAAGGATAAAATATGTTATGTTTTATTCCCTTAATACTTAATCTTTTATATCTCTTTTGTACCTAAGTACATTCATTTTTCTTATATTTTTATTTTAGGTACAGTTGAGCCAAGGAAGTAAAATGGATGCAAAAAGGAATAAATTTGTGGGCTTTTAAAAATCCAATTCGGTATTTGCATGTGAGATTTGCTACATGGACCACGGTTGGTTTGCTTAATATGTGCCATGCATGCAAAGGATTCCCATGCAATCAACATTGAATTGAGCAGCTTGAATTGAGTAACATGGGCCCACGAATTGATGCACTTGCAATACACAAAAATCAGCAGCTGGACAAAAGGATTGGAAGTATGATATCATCATGGGCCACGCCTATGTATTGAATGGGAGCATCTCACGTGGGTAGCGGCCTTGCAAGGGAATGGGCCCACGGTTTTAAGCCTAGCATTTCACAAATAAGCCCAACTTGCAAATGAATGGAATGAGAAGCTCACAAAATTAATGGTAATCATATGGGCCAACGGATTTTATAGTTGCAATGACAAAGGATTCCTAGCAAATTACTAAAAGAATGTTATATGGGCTCGTGGGGTCATTGCAATATTATATGAAGCATGCAAAAAGGTTTCACATATTAAAATGATAAGCAGCTCACAAGTCATTTATGTGGGGGCCACGTAATACAAAGCCTTGAGCAGTCCAAATTGAGAAGGATTCATGCATTCCAATTCCTACTAGCACACGGATTCCAAGGCATGTTGGCAATTAAATCATGATCAACATATATTATATGAGGTGGGCCAAAGTTTGGACGGCTAGCCACAAAATAAGGAAGAGTCATGAAATTAGAAGCAACAAAGGCTGGACAGTAGTATATTCCGCCCCAGCGGGGAGGCGGGAAAAAAGGGCCAGCAACTTTTCCTTTTGCGAGACGGATTGGTATAGTAATTAAGGATAATTAGAGTTATTTTCTTGGATTATAAAAGGGGTTGATAGGAACATATTTAGGGGATCTTCTCTCTTGTATTTTTCATCTACTTTTTCTCTTTCATATTAGATTTAAGTTTATTTAGAGTCATGAAATAATTCTTTCAATTCAGTTCGGAAGGGATGTTGAACCTTATTTATAATTAATGGTTCGATCAAGTTTATTTTATTTATTCCTTCTTGCATGAGATTTATTTTGATAATCTATTTTAATTTCTTGTATGCTATTCAATTTACTAACGTGATTCTGCAGGATTAAATTAGTGAATTGGTGTCATATGCTAGATTAAGGAATAGTATTACGTGTAATTGGTATTGTTCCTAATCACAAGTAGCAATTAGTAATACATGATTGTGGACAAGCTTTTGAGTATTGCTATGATTATTAGAAGACAAGTTAAACAATCCGAGCTTATGTGTTTGTTGCTTGGAATAGTCTAATTCCTTAGTTCTTAATGCTGCTTTTATATTAAATCTAGAGAGCTTGTTCTAGGTTATATAATGGTTAAAATCTTGTGAAGAGCTTGTTTCATTGAGTGACAATCTAAGGGGAGTTTCGGGTAGCAGAGCTTGTTGTTACCTAGGGCTATTAATTTCATTGAAAGATAAATAATATTACACTTGATTACTCTATAATTATAAAAAGGTGATACTGAACTGAAGAACTGAAGCTTTTTATCCATTGTTAATTCTTATTACTTTATTCTTGTTAATTTAGTTTAATCAATTCAAAACCCCTTTTAATTAGAAATCATAGGATAAATATAAAATAAATCACTCTCTGTGAGATCGATCCTTGCTTACTACTGTGCTAATTATTTAAATTCGTGAAGTGAAAGTGAGGTTAATTTAGGAGTGTAAACGACAGCTCCCAAATTTTGGCGCCGTTGCCGGGGAGTGTTATTTGTTTTTGTTTATTCTTTGTTTTCGTTTATTTTTATTATTTTCTTTTTTTTTTAATTTTTTTTTCTTTTTGTTTTATGACTCAATCCTCTCACTCTAATTTTGATCAAAAGATAGAGAAAATTGCAGATACAAAAGAAGTTCTTGTTCCAATACTTAAAAAGGAAAAGATGGTGGTGCCGAACAACAACCGGACTTTAAAAGAACTGGCTACTCTAGACCTTGATCAGTCATCCCTGTGTATTAAATATCCTACCTTAGATGTTGCTTTTGAACTTAACTACGGACTAATTCGCTTTTTGCCTATTTTTCGTGGTCTAACAGGTGAAAATCCATATACGCATCTAAAGGAGTTCCATGTGGTGTGTTCCACGATGAAATCACAAGGAGTGTCAGAGGAGCAGATCAAACTTAGACTTTTTCCTTTCTCATTAGCAGATTTGGCTAAAGACTGGTTATACTATCTTCCTTCAGGATCGATATGATCATGGACTGATATGCAAAGGCTATTCTTGGAGAAGTATTTTCCTGCATCAAGAGTTGCCGATTCAAGGAAGGAGATATGTGGTATCAGTCAGTTCAATGGAGAAACTCTCTACGAGTATTGGGAAAGGTTCAAGAAGTTGTGTTCCAGCTGCCCTCCCCACCAAATTGATGAGCAACACTTGATTCAGTACTTCTACGAGGGACTGGTACCAACGGAAAGAAGTATGATCGATGCGGCTAGTGGAGGAACATTAGTAGACAAGACACCGGAGGCTGCAAGAAATTTGATTGCAAACATGGCCGCTAACTCACAACAATACGATCATGCTCCACAAAGGGTAAGTGAGGTAAGCACGAGTGAATTGACACAACAGATTTCTAACTTAACTGTTGTGGTGCAACAGTTAGCAACAGGAAACGTGCCAGTTGCAAAAGTATGTGAAATTTGCTCAAAATCAGGACACACAACAAATGATTGTCCCATAGTGCAAGATGATGTAATTGTTCATCAAGTTAATGCTGTGGGGACATTCTCCGGACAAAATCCACATCAATGTGATCTTTGGGCAGAAACTCATAATTCCGGATGGAGAGATCATCACGACTTGAGCTACGAAGTACTTGTCAATTCTGGGACATCTATGGAAGATATGTTCAAGGCATTCATGAGCCAAACACTACAGTTCATGAGTCAAACATAGCAGTTCCAGCAGGAGACAAGAACTTCTGTTCAAGATCTGAGGGATCAAGTTGGTCAGCTTGCAATCACAGTAGGGAGGTTAGAATCTCAAGGTTTCGGGGAGTTACCCCCTCCGTTTGTTGAGAACTCCAGTACAATGGGATTTGACGAAGAGGAGCAGGAGGATTCAGAGCTTACTCTAGGAACGGACTATAATATGGAATTTAATGAAGAGAAGGAGCAAGAGGAAGAAGAGAATAATTTGATAAATTCTGCAGATCTCGACAAGAAATATGAGGATTCATTTCCATTAATAAAATCAACAGAAGCAATGAATGATACACACCATCGTACCTTTACCATGGAATTGGACAATGCAAAGTTCCAGTTCAACGCAGATCAGGCTAAGAGGTATCTTGGTAAAATTAAATCTATTTTTGTTATTGATGTTGTGAATTGTTCAGTGCAGGAATCTTTTGATCAAATACAATTATACGAGGAGGATTTGGTGGCTGGAAAGGAGCAAGATCATGAAGTACATAATGTTCCTTATTTAAGAATGAAACTGTTACCAGTCCACTTAAAGTTCACAAGTCCAATTACATAGAATGAGAAGGAAGATGTCAAGCCAATGACAGTAAACAAAGGCGCTGCATGGGAGGCAACCCATAGGGGAGTATCTCTCTACTTTTCTTTGCATTTTAGTTTACATTGGGGACAATGTAAGTTTTAAGTGTGGGGGGGAGCATTTATATATTTTCCAAATTTTTTAATTTTTAATTTTTAATTTTTTTAGTATTTTAAATTTTGTGGGTATATTCACTGCAAATCCTCACGAGACAAAACTCGTCCACTTGAGGTAACCTTGGGGTTTAAAGGCTTGTTGCACATGCTAAGTGCAATCGAGTTGCCTACGAAAACGGGTAGTGTTAAGATGTCTTACTTGAGCAATATTGAGTTAATTTAGATTTTGATTCTTGACCGATGATAAAAATTTTATTCTTTGTGATAACTTCTGGAAGGACTGATAGATAGTGGGTAATCTAAATTTGGTTTTCTTTGTTGATCACTACTTTGTTTGAGACCCTTCACTATTAAGCACATAACCATTTATTCGAACTAGTTTTGACCTGGAAGAAATTTATCAGATTGAATGTCTAGGCAAGAAACTTTGAACTCTATCATTTATTTGATCATCAATTGAAGTTGATATGAGGTATTGTTAAGAAAAGAGAAATGATTTAGGCAAATTGTGCAAGATTGTAAAAAAGAAAAAAATTTTAAAAGAGAAAAGAAATGATTCATGTGATGGGATGAGATGGAGCGTAAAACGCACTCACTCATAAACACGTGACATGCGAGATGGAGCGTAAAACGCACTCGCTGGTAAGATGGAGCATAAAATGCACTTACCAAAGAAAGAAAAGCCTTTTGATCCTCTAATGTTATCTACTGGTGTTAACTGAGATTGGTGGGAAAACAAGTGGTTGAATTTATCTTTCTCCTTTAAGGCTTTTATTTCATAAATTTTTCTATAGTCTGATTGGTTTGATACAGGTGGATTCACACACGCACAAGGGGCTGAAAGTAAAGTAAGATTGATAAAAAAAAATTTGAGTTTCAGATGATACATTGTTTTGAAGTTTCCCAGAGTTATTCTTTTGAATCGATGAGGTCAATGTTGAAATTCGTATTAATTCATGGCTCAAGTTTGGCATATTTGTTTAATTGAATTTTTTTTTTTGTTTGTGTTATAATTTATCTTTATTTTGCCCGAGGACGAGCAAAAGATAAGTGTGGGGGAACTTGATAAGGATAAAATATGTTATGTTTTATTCCCTTAATACTTAATCTTTTATATCTCTTTTGTACCTAAGTACATTCATTTTTCTTATATTTTTATTTTAGGTACAGTTGAGCCAAGGAAGCAAAATGGATGCAAAAAGGAATAAATTTGTGGGCTTTTAAAAATCCAATTCGGTATTTGCATGTGAGATTTGCTACATGGACCACGGTTGGTTTGCTTAATATGTGCCATGCATGCAAAGGATTCCCATGCAATCAACATTGAATTGAGCAGCTTGAATTGAGTAACATGGGCCCACGAATTGATGCACTTGCAATACTCAAAAATCAGCAGCTGGACAAAAGGATTGGAAGTATGATATCATCATGGGCCACGCCTATGTATTGAATGGGAGCATCTCACGTGGGTAGTGGCCTTGCAAGGGAATGGGCCCACGGTTTTAAGCCTAGCAGTTCACAAATAAGCCCAACTTGCAAATGAATGGAATGAGAAGCTCACAAAATTAATGGTAATCATATGGGCCAATGGATTTTATAGTTGCAATGACAAAGGATTCCTAGCAAATTACTAAAAGAATGTTATATGGGCTCGTGGGGTCATTGCAATATTATATGAAGCATGCAAAAAGGTTTCACATATTAAAATGATAAGCAGCTCACAAGTCATTTATGTGGGGGCCACGTAATACAAAGCCTTGAGCAGTCCAAATTGAGAAGGATTCATGCATTCCAATTCCTACTAGCACACGGATTCCAAGGCATGTTGGCAATTAAATCATGATCAACATATATTATATGAGGTGGGCCAAAGTTTGGACGGCTAGCCACGAAATAAGGAAGAGTCATGAAATTAGAAGCAACAAAGGCTGGACAGTAGTATATTCCGCCCCAGCGGGGAGGCGGGAAAAAAGGGCCAGCAACTTTTCCTTTTGCGAGACGGATTGGTATAGTAATTAAGGATAATTAGAGTTATTTTCTTGGATTATAAAAGGGGTTGATAGGAACATATTTAGGGGATCTTCTCTCTTGTATTTTTCATCTACTTTTTCTCTTTCATATTAGATTTAAGTTTATTTAGAGTCATGAAATAATTCTTTCAATTCAGTTCGGAAGGGATGTTGAACCTTATTTATAATTAATGGTTCGATCAAGTTTATTTTATTTATTCCTTCTTGCATGAGATTTATTTTGATAATCTATTTTAATTTCTTGTATGCTATTCAATTTACTAACGTGATTCTGCAGGATTAAATTAGTGAATTGGTGTCATATGCTAGATTAAGGAATAGTATTACGTGTAATTGGTATTGTTCCTAATCACAAGTAGCAATTAGTAATACATGATTGTGGACAAGCTTTTGAGTATTGCTATGATTATTAGAAGACAAGTTAAACAATCCGAGCTTATGTGTCTGTTGCTTGGAATAGTCTAATTCCTTAGTTCTTAATGCTGCTTTTATATTAAATCTAGAAAGCTTGTTCTAGGTTATATAATGGTTAGAATCTTGTGAAGAGCTTGTTTCATTGAGTGACAATCTAAGGGGAGTTTCGGGTAACAGAGCTTGTTGTTACCTAGGGCTATTAATTTCATTGAAAGATAAATAATATTACACTTGATTACTCTATAATTGTAAAAAGGTGATACTGAACTGAAGAACTGAAGCTTTTTATCCATTGTTAATTCTTATTACTTTATTCTTGTTAATTTAGTTTAATCAATTCAAAACCCCTTTTAATTAGAAATCATAGGATAAATATAAAATAAATCACTCTCTGTGGGATCGATCCTTGCTTACTACTGTGCTAATTATTTAAATTCGTGAAGTGAAAGTGAGGTTAATTTAGGAGTGTAAACGACAGCTCCCAAATTTTTAACACGCCAGGTGTTCAACAGAATGCCTGTGTGGGGTGAAGTTGTGACCTAAGCTTGTAGTGCCTTCGATTGCCATTCGTTATCCATTTACTTGCTTTGATAATTAGTTATAACTACATTAACCACACTCCTATTAGTTTGTTGTTCGAATAAGATTTAAGCGATACAAAGTTGGTATTTGGTAAATATTAGTGATAGTTCCTCGTGGGTACGACACTTTACTTATCACTGTATTACTTGTTAGACCGCGTATACTTGCGCGTGTTTAGTGATCAATTTTTCAACCAACAACGGCCCTGTGAGACGGCAGAAGCCCTCCTCCGTCTAACGCCTGATGAAACCCCAGTAGAGCTGTCAGGTCTATCGCGATCCATAGCATACACCAGTACTCGAAATCACCTTGGACAGGGTGTGGTAAGCCTAAAACCTGTGGCTTATTAATCAATCAATCCAGCACACATATCTAAGTCCTAAAACATGCATGGGTCCATCAAAAATACCTTGCACAATCAAAACTGCATGTTTTCAGAATCCTAGAAGCTCAAAACCTATATTAGGTCAGTAAAAAACTCCCCACGTAGTCAAAAATGCATGCTTTTCAAAACCTAAGATTTTGGAAAAATTTCGTCAGTCTCCTTTGTAAAATGGACTGTCCACATGCACACAGGCATGCCTAGGTGGCCATTCAGTAGCACACCTACCCAAAAGCAAAAATAGTTCATATTTACTAAAACAAATCAAAAACCAGCCTCACATAGTCTCCAAAATGATTAGACTGACCAAAAAGCTCAAAATAGTACTATCTCAGAACCTGAATTTTTTTACATTCAAGTGTACATTACAGTAAAATATGCATACATATGTAGACAGAAAATTTTTCACAGGTCATATAGACATACATTTTTTATACATTACGTTTAAAAGCACCCTAGGCGGTTCACATGCTTTTAACGGTCAAAAACTACGAAAGAAGGAAGTAAAAAGTTACCTGCGCTGCGCTAAATGCGTAGGAACTGACAGATTCAGAATCCGACTTCCAGAACTTCGTAGATCTGAAAAAGAAGATCGAAAATCCTTTCGCTGCTCAAACGAAAAACTTGCAAAATGAAAATCCCGCAGCACATTAAGTATCCCAGGTGGCAGCACCTCATCCTACGGCTGTCGCATCTCCACCTACGGTAACCCAGGTGGGTCCTACTTGCCCCGAGCCCGGTTCGATTCGAGTTGAAACGAAGTTTAAACGGGCCGCCTGTTGGGTTAGTACGAAATTGTGACGCAATCAAATTGCAAAATTAGCGGAAGCATGGTATATCAGAGTTTAAAAAAATTTCTACAAAACCATTACCCGGATCATCCTTTATGCAAATTATTAATTTAAAACGATAAATAAGAAGTTATAAAATCATACCCTTGTAGAACGAAGCTTCCACAGGTACGAGTTCAACTCCTTGTTCTTCGAGATCTCCTTGAATTTCCGGGTTAGATTCCTTCCTTTGATCAACGTTAGCCACCCAAATGTTTGGCCTTTAGAGGTGATCCACCAAGGAAGAAGAATTATCAAGAAGGAGGGTGTTTAGCTAAACCTTAGTTTTCTATCCTCTATAGAAAAGGAGTACTCTCCAACAGTTAAAATTGCATCAACTGATATCTATTATAAGACTCCTATTATATAGATATTGGCCAACCCTTCTAATCCTATGAGACATGGGATTTCATTTAATTAATTAAACTCCTTTAATTAATTTAGGCTTCCCACCACATTGAGAATAATTAATTAAATTCATTTAATTAATTTGTCTCCTAATCTTATTAGGAATAAATGAGAGTACTAATATTAAATTAATTACTAAACCCTTTTAGAAATTAAAATAATAATAATTGTAATAATATTAATAAGACATCTCTTATTAATTTATATTTAATATTTTCAAAATATTAAATAATAAACATTAAGGTATTTAATTTATTCTATCACCATATATTAAATTAATTACACTTAATGCATTATTACGATTATGCCATTACATTCTTAAATAATTATTCTTCCTTTTATGGTGTGACCCTTTAGGTTCTCCATATTAAACCGGTTGTGAATAAATCAATTAGAACAATTCTAATCTTATTTAAATAAATAAATTAAACTAATAATCTATTTAAATAAATAATATTTATTCTACAATAGGGATAAGCCTTCCTAGCGATCAACGACTTTCCAGATAATATAGATTTGAACATTAATCATAAAAGAACTTGTGAGTAAATAGTTACCATACAATTCAATCCTTCCACCATACAATGTCCCAATTAAATATAAGACATGAATTTTGTAATACCCAAGAATTTTCATATATTAATAAATGAATATATTAATGGAAGTGAATATTTATTCATATATAAATGATTTTGTGTTATGAGATGAATTAATTCAATTATATAAAATTGAATAATTATAATAATTGAGAAATTGGTGGAGTTTATAATAAACTCGTGAAAGCCTTGTGTGGCAAAGTGATGAGAAATATTAATAATTATATTAATTTGAGCGAACAATTAATCTATATTAATTGTTAATCATAGAATATTAATTGTCATCGTAGAATAATTATTATAGAATATTAATGGTGATTAATTAATAATATGTGATTATTGCAAGAAATATAATAATAATAATGAGCAACGTGTCTATAATATATAAGATTTATATTTATATACTGTGCGTGATAAATGAGCAATGGTTGTGGAAATTAATAATTTCATTATTTATCAATGAGGAATGGATTAATTAATATTATCGTTAATTAATCAATGAGATGAATAATTTATTTATTTGACATTATGAATAATAAAATAAATAAGTAAGTTATTAATATGATGAGATTATATTGACTTCTATGTGTAAATGTGCAATACTTGAATATATAAAGTGTGGAGAAACACTTAGGTGTGACCATGCAAGTATACATAAACTATGTTATATAATGCAATGTGAATATATTACACATATGGACCATGTATTAAGATTAATTAAACTATGTGAGGTACATGATTAATACCTATGTGACAATGTGAGTAAGTATACATTAAAATAGTGTATCATGAATATAAATAATAATTGATGACTATTTATATATATAATGGAATAATAAAATTTAATAAAGGAGATAATGTGATGTGATTATATCCGAGTAAATTATATCCTGTATTAATAAATGTACATGGATGATATGTATGTTACATTGCCATATCACATCTACTACCTTGAAATATTAAGCATGTGACTTACATTGTAATGTTAATAATAATCTAAATATATAGTATGAATATATATGTAATAGCCTAAGTGTATGATATATGTATATATGGCCTTAGTGTTAATACACTTCATGTTGCAAAATGCCGGATACTTTAGAAGCTTGGCCCATATTGACAAACACAATCCTTGTACACGTGAAATGCATCATGAAGCTAGCCTACTCTCTTCTCTCAAACTCAGCATTCTAGCCATCATAATCATGAAGGGAGTGGGCAGTATAGTGGAGATCACCAACTAATTACCAACTCCCTCTTATCTAGTATGCAATCCTTCAATCCGTTGTTTTGATTTGGAAGAAAAAGGCTTTGTCTGGATTTTTATTTTGCTATATATATGGCCCTTTCTCTTTATAATTTTCTTGCTGAGATTTTGCTTGAGTTGATAAGTTGAGAACATATATAATATCAGTTGAGAAGGGAGTGAGGTAGCAACAAGTTAAATTATCTAGCAGAGGTATAAGATTGCTTCATGTTCTTCATTTTCATTTCCTGTTTCTGTTACTGCAATTTCTTAGATTCTTGATCATGCCACATTAAAGTGTAATTGGGATATAGAATGATTGCCTAAGTGTTATATAACCATATAAGCATGTCCAAACTGTTATATGACTGATTTCATACGAACTGGTGAAGAAAATTTTGTGTTTAGCCTAGTTTTTGTAGTTACCGGCTGCCTCCTGATACAAACCAGACACGGCGCAGCTGCGCCGGTTTAATACTGTGGCGCAGCGCAGCTGCGCAGGTCACTGGGAATGGTTAATTGATTTTGCTTGTTTTCTGCTAAGTACTAATGGTTTGATTTGGCTTAAGATTTGCATGCTAGCTTGTGTAACACATGTATATGAATATATTAAGGCGATGTAAACATGTTGTATTATACTAGCATACATGGTTAACAAAAAACGTTAGGTTTCCGAAGTGAACTTAGGAGCTTTAAGAATGGACTTTGATATTTAAGCGCCATAGTTAGGTTCTGACTTTTGAGACATGTTAGTATGACTTAGAAACACGTGAAATGCATGCTAACTTATGTATATAGGTTCCGTGATACAATATGAACGTGTGAACCCAACTAGTGCACCTTTCTAATAAAAATACAAGTTTTGAAGATTGATATTAACATGTAAAGACCATATATACATTCTGACTTTTTGAGCATATTATATGACCTTGTAATGCGTGTCAGACATGATAATATATGTATGTAGATAGCATGAACATGTTAGGCCTTATTAGCAAGCTTTACTAATGACAACATAAGCTTTAAATGTGGACTTTGACATGTTATATTAGGACTCTACATTCTGATATTTTCAACATGATTAAATGTGCTTTGAAGGCATCATACATGTACATACTTGTTAGATGTAATGCAAGTTAATCAAGCATGAGTTCGATTAAGTCACGAACTAGTAACAGTGCTAGAATCACACATCCATGACATAGAAACATATGAACATGCGTATCAATAAAATATATGACTACTTTATATGTCTAAATGATAAGCATGACAACTTATGTAAATTGATGGCATTGTATAACCTTAAGTCGTTAGGGATCGTGAATTAAAACTAAATCATATATGATTGGAATTAGAAAGGTTGAACAAGCATGAAAGAATCCTTTAAATATGTATACATACTTTGTGATATCATATGTTATGTGTTACTTGAACCCAATTTTGACGGTTAACTTATGAGAATGCCATAACTTGCTAAAATGAAATATATTTTAGTATTGCTTGTAGTCTTATGTGATATTAATAAAATGCGAGTATGTTTGCTAATTGTGATAGTCTCACATGATAGTAATGATGTATGAATATGATCAACTTAAGAAAAGAAGAAGTTAAGGATAGAAATTATATTCTATATAACTGTGTAGCTAGATTAAAACTTAGCTTATGTGTTGATCGTATATTCGAAGGTAAAATGTGAAGTTAAATTATATGACTAATGAATATCATATATATACGTAATTGTATTACGATAGGAATTTGAAAGTGTTGGCTAGCTTTATGTGAGTAAACTACGCTTAAGGCAAGTTCCCTAACTTACACTCTTTTACGGTGCAAGTATTCTATCCTTGTATATTGCGAACTAGTTTCTTTACTTAATCGTTTGAATTGAATTAGCATACTTGAACTCTTATTTCAATAAAGCTATTATTCATATGGAACTTAGTATTGTTCTTGAATATTGTGAAAGTGTCTATGCCATTTGATTCGACTAGACTTATATTATTGAAAAGCGACCCAAACCAATTGATTGGTGAGGGATCTTGTATTTGACTGAGAAGAACAACCTTCTTTGAAGGGAATATATAATTGTCGGAGAACCGATGTGCACACTTGAGTATGATTGATTGTTATGCATAACGATGGTACTTTAGGCTGATCACCTGTTGTACCTGTTTTTGTTGGATTTTCAGTTTATTACTATTAATTCTAGTAGAAGTTCATGGTCCTTAGTGACTGCTCAGTATTCAGTTATCTTGAAATCTTGAATTGATTTATTATTGAATCACATTGATATTATTCGGTCCATAGCGACTGTTATTGAAAACTGTTAATATTCTTGTTATCCTTGAACTATCAAACCTTGTTATACCCTTTCGAGAATTGAGAATTATATCACTTACCTTTATTGTATATTACTTGCTGGGCAATTTGTGTTCATTCTTGCTTTCCCTAAAAACATTTCAATTAAGACAAAGCATGGCGAACCTTCAGGCGTTGATAAGGGCAAGGGCAAGGCTACCATCTAGCTTGTCTCTTTTATGTTTTAAAATATTTTAATGTTGTATTAAGATGATGTAGTATGACTGGAATTGATTATGTTTAAGCTTAAGTTAGGTTATGTAATAAGTCGTTAATTGATATTATTATGTAATCTATTAAGTACTGTAGGTTGCGAGACTTGGAGGAATAATTATAATAAATCATTGTAAATTATTCTAGTTTAGATTTTTCGCTGTGATTGTGTGATTTTTAGTTATTATTATCGTGATGTATTACCATGAGCCCGTGACGAACCGAATTCAAGAGACCAAGTGGTGGTCACAAATTTGGGGGCGTCACAGATTTACTATCAAGTCTTATTTTATTTAATTATATGTATTTCGATTAAAAAATGCACAACTCCATTTAATGCAAATTAGAAACTCCTTTCTAATTTCATTCCACCTGGGCCAAGGATTCCTGGGTTGTCATTTAACGAATCACATAGGACATATCTCCTCTTTTACTAGAGGTGGTAGATTCTTTATTGATCATTCATTATCTCCATATGTAACTTATTATACCCAAGCATACCCTATATACGCCTTAAAAGGTCTTAAGGAATAAGTCAAAGTATAATTTGTTACATACAAGATACTGTGATGATCTCAAGTCCAAGGATCACTTGTACTACTATCACATTAGGAATTCCTATTGACAGGTGAGTAAAACTCCATTAGGTATTCCATAGCGAGTCACGTTCAGTGAACTTATTCTCCGATAACCACCTACATACTTGCTTTAGTGTCTCCACACAAATGACCATGAGATCAGTCATCCTCATCCAATGAGCAAGCAACATATGTACCAATCTATCCGGATTTACTAATCCCCATTTTAGTAATCCCATAATTGGAAACTATTTTAGTTTTTAACCTTTCTAAGAATTTAGATCTCATTAGCATGATCTCATCATGATTCTAAAATCATTGCTTAAAACTATGGGTTATTTACATATTATTAAAAACAGCACCATGTAGATAATTAAATGCCTTAAATGAATATTTTATTAATAAATAAATAAGATTGTTTACAAAGTATGTGCTTTATCATCATACATGATTGGCTTGTATGCACACTACTATCAATCTCCCACTTGCACTAAAGCCAATCGCCATGGTATCTCATACCCTTCTTCTCTAAGTGACGATCAAACTGCTGTTATGTTAAAGCTTTAGTAAATGGATCTGCAATGTTATCTTGAGAGTCTATATGCTCCTCTTTCAATGATTTCTTTAATCAAGGTGCCGCAACACATGTTTAGATTCAAGATGAGACTTAGGAACTATTCCTAGTTCTGTAATGAACTTTTCATTCGAAACATCAACTTGCAGCTTCACTTACAGTTATATACTTTGTCTTTGTCACTAAACCAACAACCTTTTAGTTGTTTGGAACCTTTCCAAATCACTGCACGATCTTTTAAGGTAACGACTTACCATAAAATGGATTTGCTATCGTCTTGGTCAATCTAAAAACTTGAGTCTGTTTAGCACTCTAGTTTAATTCAGACTCATCATGTGATATGATGACATCCTTAGTGTCAGTTAAGTACTCTAAGATGTTTAACACTGTCTCACAGTGATCTTTTACAAAATATTGGATGCTTCTCCCAAGTCCTTCATGGAGAAGTGTTTAGATAACTAGATTTTAATCGATTGTAGCATAAGAATGTCATTTCCTATCAGTAATATATCATCAACATATAGTACAGGGAATGAAACTGCGCTCCCACTAACCTTCTTGTACACACATGGTTCATCGTCATTTTTGATAAAATTAAACTCTTTGATTGTCTCATCAAAACGAACGTTCCATCTACGAGAAGCTTGCTTCAATCCATAAGTGGATTGTTGTAGCTCATATATATGATTTGCTTCAACTATTGAAATAAATCCATCTGGTTGTATCATATATACATTCTCCTCTAATAATGTATATTTGAGGAAGGGCGTCTCCACGTCCATTTTGCCAGATATAGTAATAATAAGCTGCAATCGCAAGTAAAATCCAAATGGACTTAAGTATAGCTTCAAAATCTATTTTAGATTTTATGGTCATCTACCATTTCTCTAAGTCTTTATTACTCATAGCCTGTTCGTAATTCAATGGATCATCATCATTTATTATGGGTACCTCATCGTTATCCTCTATGACTACCTCTTATGTATCTTCGGTACTCTTCCAGATTTACGAATAGGGTGTGATACAGTAGGTTCTTCCACTTGGTCAGGTACCTGACTCTGATCCGTAGTAATTTGTGATTCTTGAACTTCTTCAAGATATATCTTACTCCCACTGACCCCTTCATGGATAAACTCCTTTTACAAGAAGGCAGCATGTTTCATAACAAACACCTTTTGATCAGTTAGATGATAGAAATAATACCCTATAATTTTTTTAGGGTATCCCATAAATCTACACTTGTCGAATTTAGTCTGTAGCTTATCATGTTCAAACTTTTTGACATGAGCTGAACAACCCCAAGTCTTAACATGCTTAAGATTTGGTTTCCTCCCCTTCCACATCTAATATGGAGTCTTTGGGACGGATTTGGTAGATACCTTGTTAAGTAGGTATGTAGCCGTTTTTAGGGCATATCCCCAGAAGGAAATTGGAAGGTCTGTAAAACTCATCATATATCGAACCATGTCCAACAGTGTTAGATTTCTCCTTTCAGATACTCCATTTAACTATGGTGTACATGGAGGAGTATATTGTGAGATTATACCATTTTCTTTGAGATAATTGAGAAACTCACCGCTTAAGTATTCTCCACCTCGATCTGATCGAAGTATCTTTATACTCTTGCCCGTTTGTTTCTCTACTTCACTTCTGAACTCTTTGAACTTTTCAAATGATTCTGATTTGTATTTCATTAAATACACATATCCAAATCTTGAGTGATTATTAGTGAAAGTAATAAAATAAGAATACCCACCCCGTGCACTTGTTGTCATAGGTCTACAAACGTCTGTGTGAATCAATGCCAATAACTCTGTAACTCTTTCTCCTTTTCCACTAAAAGGAGATTTAGTCATTTTACCCATGAGACAAGATTCACAAGTTGGATATGATTCATAATCGAATAAATCGAGGAGCCCATCTTTATGCAACTTGGATAATCTTGTTTCATTGATATGACCGAGTCTACAGTGTCACATGTAGGTATAATTAATATCATCTATTTTCCTTTTCTTAGTTTATTCAATTTGAAATATATTTTCTTACAAGTCAAGTGTATAAAGTCCATTTCGCAAATTTTCAATACCATATAAATCATCGTCTTTATAAATAGAACAACTATTGTTCTTTATAACAACGTTAAATCCTTCCATATCCAATACAGAAATTAAAATAATGTTTTTAATAATATTCGGAACATAATAACAATTATTCAGATAAATGGTCTTGCCCAAAGGCATTGCTAAACAATAAGTTCCTACAGCTAATGCAGCAACCTTTGCTCCATTCCCCACTCGTAGGATCACCTCATCATTGTTCAGCTTTCTACTTCTGACCAATCCCTGCACAGTGTTACATATGTGAGAACCACAGCTGGTATCCAATACCCAAGTAGAATTATGACTTTCCAAAAAAAAAAAAAAATTCAATCATAAACAAACCTTGATTGGAAGTCGAAGCTTCTCCAAGCTTCTTCTCTTCTAGAAACTTCTTGCAGTTCCTCTTCCAATGTCCCGGCTCATTGCAATGAAAGCACATTCCTTTAGCTGGTTCAGGTTTCTTTTGTTCCTTATCTTTCCCCTTTCACTTAGCCTTCTTGGAATTCTTCTTTTCAGAAGATACCTTGGGCCTCTTACTTTTATTGGAAGAATCCACCATCAAGACATGGTTCTTCTTGGATGGAAAGTGACCTTCTGCAGTTTTCAGCATGTTAACCAGCTCAGGCAAGCTGACATCTAGCTTATTTATGTGAAAATTAACCACAAACTGCGAGAAGGTCTCAGGGAGTGACTGCAAGACCAAGTCTTGACTCAGCTCCCCATCCATGACGAACCCCAGCTGTCCAAGGCGTTCAATCAAATTGATCACCTTTAGGACATGAGTCTCGACGGCAGTACCCTCGGTCATCCGAGATCGGAAGAGCTCCTTAGATATCTCATATCTAGAAGTCCTACTCTGTTCACCATACAACTCCTTGAGGTGAAGCAGCATAGCAGGAGCATCCATGTTTACGTGCGGACGTTAAAGCTCGTTATTCATGGATACGAGCATGATGCATTGAGCCACAGATGCATCATCTTGCCACTTATTGAAAGTGGCAATCTCTTCCTCAGAGGCTGTGTCTGAAACAGATTCAGGGATAGTTGAATTTAGGAAATAAGAAATCTTTTCAACAGTGAGAACAATTCTCAGATTTCTTAGTCAGTCCTCATAATTCGGCCCGGTATGCTTATTTGCATCAAGTATGCTACGTAGTGAGATTAGTGATTTTGACATTTTTAAAATTCTGCATGTGAAAAGACAACATTTTTAGCAGACATTCATTTTATTAACTTTGCATACCAAAATAAATTTAGGCCTTTATTTTAAATTGGTATCTCCCACTATTTTCATCAAACTATATTACCCTCACTTATACTGTTCGGCAACATCTAATTAAAGATTTGCTAGTGAGATTAAGGATCCCATTTTAAATGTATATAACCTTGTGGATAGCACAAAAAGCGATATACAAATAAATAGGTAGACAACTCTTGTCAATTACATCACCATGTAACTCCTTTTATTTTTCCTCTTAAATCATAATGGTCACGTGTGTGCACATCCGAACTAAAATGATTTAAGTTAAGTCCAGCCTAGCACTTCCATAAATTCAAAAAAGAAAAATGTTCGTCCTTATGGATAGCACAACAAGACTAGATCGTTCAATTTTCTTGATAAGCATCAAATGTGATTAATTAACATCTTAAATATTCAATACTCGCCTTGTGGATAGCACAACAAACTCATATTAAATATTTAATAATCTATTAATTAATCATGCTAGAAGGCGACGTTCTATATTCCAAATATCATTTGAACGCTTCGAACTTAATATTATTTCTTTGAGGGGTTTGTTATTATTTGTCTCATCTTGTTTAGCGTGCATGTACATATATATATAAAATACGCGTCATTTTATTAAACATGCGAAGCATGTTTGCATAAAATATAATATATATAATATTTAGCATGCAATATAGAATACTATATTCTACCCAGATTGATTATGGACTTTTATTCTAGTTTGGTTCACTAGAGCCACCAAGTGAACCAAAAAGGTCAAACCTAGGAGTGCAAGAATTAAATTTAAATATAACTATTATATTTAAATCCCAGGCTCCATACAGATGGGTCTTCACGCGCTCCTTGCTCCTAGGTCTCCAATATCTTCAAGATAATTCTAACTATTTCTATTACATTAAACTATTTAATTTAAATAGAAACCTTGATCAGTAGTCAAGGGAAAGTACATAGGAGGGAGATAGAATTTACATCGAGAAAAAAAAATTAGAGATGACAAGGTACGTAGACCCCATTTAATAAAACACATTCATTCAAACATTCAACTAAAATAAAATCCTATCACATTGGTCAAATAGTCCATAATCAATCCTCATTTATTAGCATACATATCACTATATATATCAATAAATAAATATCCATCTCATGAATTAAAACATTCCATATATATATGAGTATCATTTAATGGGCAATTTTAAATTGCATGAAATCTAATTTCAAGTTTAAAATAAACTCTTAATTTTAATTATAAAATTATTAAGAATATTATATATATATATATATATACATATATGAAAAGGCTCCTTTTCTCCTGGATGGCTACCTTAAAGTATTAGAAAGTATATATAATATATGTATACATAATTACCAAATCCTTACATTCCTTCAAAAAAGTCATCCACCAGATCCCACTTTTAATGGGAAGTTTGGATTTGTTTTGAAAAGGAATCAATTCGCCTATTTTGAAAAACAATCACAGCCGCCACCAGCGAACAATTTTAAAAAAAAAATCAATTCGCCTATTTAAAAAAATAATAATAACAACTGCCACCATCGAAAACATGACTGCGCGTATATCGGTTTTATTTATTTTTTTTCATAAAAAAATAATTTTATACAATTAATTATGCCCAATAAATTATTCTAAATACATACCCAAACATATATATGGAATCAAAACAATTAATAATTGCATAAAGATTTGGCTCTACTACCACTGTTGGGTTTGTACGAAATTGTGACGCAATTAAATTGCAAAATTAGCGGAAGCATGGTATATTAGAGTTTAAAAAAATTTATACAAAACCATTAACCGGATCATCCTTTATGCAAATTATTAAATTAAAACGATAAATAAGAAGTTATAAAATCATACCCTTGTAGAACGAAGCTTCCACAGGTACGAGTTCAACTCTTTGTTCTTCGAGATCTCCTTGAATTTCCAGGTTAGATTCCTTCCTTTGATCAACGTTAGCCACCCAAGTGTTTGGCCTCTAGAGGTGATCCACCAAGGCAGAGGAATTATGAAGAAAGAGGGTGTTTGGCTAAACCTTAGTTTTCTATCCTCTATAGAAAAGGAGTACTCTCCAACAATTAAAATTGCATCTACTGATATCTATTATAAGACTCATATTATATAGATATTAGTCAACCCCTCTAATCCTATTAGACATGGGATTTCATTTAATTAATTAAACTCCTTTAATTAATTTAGGCTTCCCACCACATTGGAAATAATTAATTAAATTCATTTAATTAATTTGTCTCTTAATTTTATTAGGAATAAATGAGAGTACTAATATTAAATTAATTACTAAACCCTTTTAGAAATTAAAATAATAATAATTGTAATAATATTAATAAGACATCTCTTATTAATTTATATTTAATATTTCCAAAATATTAAATAGTAAATATTAAGCTATTTAATTTATTCTATCACCATAGACTAAATTAATTACACTTAATGCATTATTACGATTATGCCATTACCTTATTAAATAATTATTCTTCCTTTTATGGTGTGACCCTTTAGGTTCTCCATATTAAACCGGTTGTGAATAAATCAATTAGAACAATTCTAATCTTATTTAAATAAATAAATTAAACTAATAATCTATTTAAATAAATAATATTTATTCTACAATAGGGATAAGCCTTCCTAGAGATCAACGACTTTCTAGATAATATAGATTTCAACATTAATCATAAAAGAACCTGTGAGTAAATAGTTACTGTACAATTCAATCATTCCACCATACAATGTCCCAATTAAATATAAGACATGGATTTACTGTCAAGCCTTATTTTATTTAATTATATGTATTTCGATTAAAAAATGCACAACTCCATTTAATGCAAATTAGAAACTCCTTTCTAATTTCATTTCACATTCGCAAAGGATTCTTGGGTTGTTATTTAACGAATCACATAGGACATATCTCCTCTGTTACTAGAGGTGGTAAATTCTTTATTGATCATTCATTATCTCCATATGTAATTCATTATACCCAAGCATACCCTATATATGCCTTAAAAGGTCTTAAGGAATAAGTCAAAGTATAATTTGTTACATACAAGATACTATGATGATCTCAAGTCCAAGGATCACTTGTACTACTATCACATTAGGAATTCCTATTGACAGGCGAGTAAAACTCCATTAGGTATTCCATAGCGAGTCACGTTCAGTAAACATATTCTCCAATAAGCACCTACATACTTGCTTTAGTGTCCCCACACAGATGACCATGAGATCAGTCATCCTCATCCAATGAGCAAGCAACATATGTACTAATCTATCCAGATTTACTAATCTCCATTTTAGTAATCCCACAATTGGGAATTATTTTAGTTTTTAAGCTTTTTAAGAATTTAGATCTCATTAGCATGATCTCATCATGATTCTAAAATCATTACTTAAAACTATGGGTTATTTACATATTATTAAAAACAGCATCATGTAGATAATTAAATACCTTAACTGAATATTTTATTAATAAATAAATAAGATTATTTACAAAGTATGTGCTTTATCATCATACATGATTGGCTTGTATGCACACTACTATCACCGTCGAATCAAATTTGATGAGAAATCGCTACGCGATTGAGCGGTTTGTGCTAAAATCCTGCGTTTACGCAGTGTAATCCTGATGAAGAGGGAAACTCTACAGAGACCCTTGACATTCATCCCGGAGATATGTTCGAGGATCAACAAATCAAACTGCGAAAGAACTACGCAAAAAGATTGCGTAAAATTGTCAAAAATAGCCATTTTCGAAGCAGTTTCAGCCGTTGGCTCAGCCCCAACGAAGTTCGGGCTCTGACAGAAATAATTTCAGTCGTTGGCTCAGCCCCAGCAAAGTTCAGGTTCCGACCAAAGTAGTTTCAGCCGTTGGCTCAGCCCCAGCAAGGTTCGGGTTTCGACCGAAGCAGTTTTAACCGTTGGCTCAGCCCCAGCGAAGTTTGAGTTTCGATCGAAGAAGTTTCAGCCATTGACTCAGCCCCAGCATAGTTCAGGTCACGACCGAAGTAGTTTCAGCCATTGGCACAGCCCCAGCGAGGTTCGGGTTTTGACAGAAGCAGTTTCAGCCGTTGGCTCAACCCCAGCGAGGTTCGGGTTTCGACCGAAGCAGCTTCAGCCGTTGGCTTAGCCCTAGCTAAGTTCGGGTTCCGACCAAAGCAGTTTCAGCTTTTGGCTAAACCCCAGCGAAGTTCAGGTTCTAGCAGAAGCAGTTTCAGCAGGTGGTTCAGCCCCAGCGAAGTTTGTGTTTTGACCGAAGCAATTTCAGCCATTGGCTCAGCCCCAGTGAAGTTCGAGTTCTGACCGAAGAAGTTTCAGCCGTTGGCTCAGCCCCAACGTAGTTCGGGTTCCAACCGAAGCAGTTTCAGCCGTTAGCCCAGCCCCAACAAGGCTCGGGTTTCGACCAAAGTAGTTTCAGCCGTTGGCTCAGCCACAGCGAGGTTTGGGTTTTGACGAAGCAGTTTTAACCGTTGGCTCAGTCCCAGTAAAGTTTGGTTTTCGACCAAAGTAGTTTCAGCTGTTGGCTCAACCCCAGTAAAGTTTGGGTTCCGACCGAAGCAGTTTCAGCCATTTGCTCAATCCCAGCAAAGTTCGGGTTCTGACCAAAGCAGTTTTAGCCGTTGGCTTAGCCCCAGCAAAGTTCAGGTTTAAACAGAATCAATTTTATTCGTTGGCTCAGCCCCAGCGAGGTTCGGGTTTTAACCGAAGTAGTTTCAGTCGTTGGCTAAGCCCCAGCGAAGTTCGGGTTTCGACCGAAGCAATTTTAGCCGTTGGCTCAGCCCCAGTGAGGTTTGGGTTCCGACCGAAGCAATTTCAGTCGTTGGCTCAGCCCCAGCGAGTTCGGGTTACGACCGAAGCAGTTTCAGTCGTTGGCTCAGCCCCAGCGAAGTTTGTCGTTGGCTCAGCCCCAGCGAAGTTTGGGTTCTGACCAAGTAGTTTTAGCTGTTGGCTCAGCCCTAGCGAAGTTCAAGTTCCGACTGAAATAGTTTTAGCCGTTGGCTCAGCCGCAGCGATGTTTGGGTTCTGACCGAAGAAATTTTAGCCGTTGGCTCAGCCCCAGCAAAGTTTGGGTTCCAACCAAAGTAGTTCCAGCCGTTGGCTCAGCCCCAACGAGGTTCGGGTTCCGACCGAAGCAGTTTTAGCCATTGGCTCAGCCCCAGCGAGGTTCGGGTTTTGACCAAAGCAGTTTCAGCCGTTGGCTCAGCCCCAGCGAGGTTCGGGTTCCGACTGAATTAGTTTCAGTCGTTGGATCAGCCCCAGCGAGGTTCAGGTTCCGACCGAAGCAGTTTCAGCCGTTGGCTCAGCGCTAGCGAGGTTCGGGTTTCGACCGAAGCAGTTTTAGCCGTTGGCTCAGCCCCAGTGAAGTTCGGGTTCTGACCAAAGCAGTTTTAGCCGTTGGCTCAGCCCCAGCGAAGTTCAGGTTCTGAACAAAGCAGTTTTAGCTGTTGGCTCAGCCCCAGGAAGGTTCGGGTTCCGACCAAAGCAGTTTCAGCAGTTGGCTCAGCCCCAGCGAAGTTCGGGTTCCGACCGAAGTAGTTTCAGTTGTTGGCTCAGCCCCAGCGAAGTTCGGGTTCTGACCAAAGCAGTTTCAGCTATTAGGTCAGCCCCAGCGAAGTTCGGGTTCTGACCGAAGTAGTTTCAGCCATTGGCTCAGCCCCAGTGAAGTTCGAGTTCTGACCGAAGCAGTTTCAGCCTTTATCTCAGCCCCATTGAAGTTCGGGTTCCGACCGAAGCAGTTTCAGCCGTTGGCTCAGCCCCAGTGAGGTTTGGGTTCTGACTAAAGCAGTTTCAGCCGTTGGCTCAGCCCCAGCGAGGTTCGGGTTTAGACCAAATGAGTTTCAGCTGTTGGCTCAGCCCCAGCGAAGTTCGGGTTCCGACCGAAGCAGTTTCAGTCGTTGGCTCAGCCCCAGTGAAGTTCGGGTTCTGACCGAAGCAGTTTCAGCCGTTGGCTCAGCCCCAACGAAGTTCAGGTTTTGACCGAAGCAGTTTCAGCCATTGGCTCAGCCCTAGTGAGGTTCGGGTTTCGCCCAAAGAAGTTTCAGCCTTTGGCTCAGCCCCAGCGAGGTTCTGGTTCCGACCGAAGAAGTTTCAGCCGTTGGCTAAGCCCCAGGAAAGTTCGAGTTCTGACCAAAACTGTTTCAGCTATTGGCTCAGCCCCAGCGAAGTTCGGGTTCTGACCGAAGCAGTTTCAGCTGTTCGCTCAATCTCGCAAAGTTCAAGTTCTGACCGAAGTAGTTTGAGCCGTTGGCTCAGCCCCAGCGAGGTTCGGTTTTTGACCGAAGCAGTTTCAGCAGTTGGCTCAGCCGCAGCAAAGTGCGGGTTCCGATTGAAGCAGTTTCAGCCGTTGGCTCAGCCCCAGCGAGGTTCGGGTTTTGACTGAAGCAGTTTCAGCCGTTGGCTCAGGCCCAATGAGGTTTGGGTTCCGACTGAAGTAGTTTCAGCTGTTAGCTTAGCCCCAGCGAAGTTCAGCTTCCGACTAGAGCAGTTTTAGCTGTTGGCTCAGCCCTAGCGAAGTTCGTGTTTCGACTGAAGTAGTTTCAGCGGTTAGCTCAGCCCCAGCTAAGTTTGGGTTCTGACCGAAGCAGTTTCAGCCGTTGGCTCAGCCCCAGCGAAGATCGAGTTCTGATCAAAGCAGTTTCAGCCGTTAGCTCAGCCCCAGCGAGGTTCGGGTTCCGATCGAAGCAGTTTCAGCCGTTGTCTCAGCCCCAGTGAGGTTTGGGTTTTGACCGAAATAGTTTCAGTCGTTGGCTCAGTCCTAGCGAGGTTCGGGTTCCTACTGAAGCAGTTTCAGCCGTTGGCTCAGCCCCAACGAAGTTCGGGTTCCGACCGAAGAAGTTTCAGCCGTTGGCTTAGCCCCAGAGAGGTTCGGGTTTCGACTGAAGTAGTTTCAGCTGTTGGCTCAGCCCCAGCGAGGTTCAGGTTCCGACCAAAGCAGTTTCAGCTGTTGGCTCAGCCCCAGCGAAGTTCGGGTTCTGACCAAAGTAGTTTCAGCTATTGGTTCAGCCCCAGGGAAGTTCTGGTTCCGACCGAAGTAGTTTCAGCCATTGGCTCAGCCCCAGCGAAGTTCGGGTTCTGACCGAAGCAGTTTCAGCCGTTGGCTCAGCCCCAGCAAAGTTCGGGTTCCGACCAAAGCAGTTTTAGCCGTTGGCTCTGCCCCAGGGAGGTTCGGGTTCCGATCGATGCAGTTTCAACCGTTGGCTCAGCCCCATCGAAGTTTGGGTTCCGACCGAAGCAGTTTCAGCCGTTGTCTTAGCCCCAACGAAGTTCGGGTTCTGACTAAAGTAGTTTCAGCCTTTGGCTTAGCCCCAGCGAAGTTCGGATTCTGACCGAAGTAGTTTCAACCGTTGACTCAGCCCCAGCGAGGTTCGGGTTCTGACCGAAGCAGTTTCAGCCGTTGGCTCAGCCCCAGCGATGTTTGGGTTCTGACCGAAGCAGTTTCAGCCGTTGGCTCAGCCCCAGCGAAGTTCGGGTTCTGACCGATGCAAGTTCAGTCGTTGGCTCAGCCCCAGCAAAGTTCAGGTACAGACCGTTGACAACACAGCCGTTATTTCTAGTCCAGCGAAGCATCGGGTGCTGACCGGTGACAACTCAGCCTTTGGTTCTAGTCCAGCGAAGCATCGGGTACTGACCAGTGACAACTCAGTCGTTGGTTCCAGACCAGCGAAGCATCGGGTATTGATCGATGAAAACTCAGCCATTGGTTCTAGTCCAGCGAAGTATCGGTTACTGACCGATGACAACTCATCCGTTGGTGCATCCCCAGCGAAGTTCGGGTGCCAACCGAAGTCAATTTCAACCTTCAGACTAGTCCCATGAGATGTTGGGATACGATCTATGGTTGAGAGTCATATAATAATCCATCTTCATAAAGGACAGATGATGGAATCTGTTATACACATCCTCAAAGAAGATCATTGAGGTCGTATCAATCCTGGCCACCTCCTCAATACCTATAAAACTATCACAGAGGACGTCTTCCCCAGCAGATCAAGACGGGAAAATCTTTGATAGCTCACCCCCTCAGAATCTACAAAGCTATTATAGAGGACGTCATCCCCAGCAGGTCAAGACGGGAAAATCTGTGATAAATCATCTTCAACAAACTCATCAGAGTCAAACGAATTATAGTGAATGATGTCATTCACCATCGAGAATGACAAAACTTGCTCGCGATAACTTCTTAATACCATCAATGGCCATACCGGATAGAGTCATCCCCAACAAAGTGATAACGCACACAGCCAAAAGTAGCCCCATTCTACTCCAAGACGCCCATCTTCAAAATGGCTGTGGCACTCTTTATTTTCAGTGTCTACTAATCTTTATCCTATCCATTCCACTACGTTACATGAACATGATAAAGAGGGGCATTTGTAGACACTCGAAATTTTCCTTGCCCCAATACCAACCCGGTAGGAGGGCAAAACCGTCAATTAATCCAAATTTGGCCACCAATGCAGGTCCTTCAACCTAAATCTGATTCCCAATATCGGTAATCAAGTTTCGACAGTCAATCGGACCATCAATCAAGTTTTGACAGTCAATCAGACCATCAATCAAGTTCTAACAGTCAATCGGACCATCAATCAAGCTCCGACAGTCAATCGGATAATCAAGCTCAACCTCGGTCTCAACCCGGGAGGTCAATTCAACCCCGGCAGCAACCCGGGAGGTACCAATCAACCCCAAACTCAATATCAGGCCGTAAAGTCAACCCTGGTCTCAATCCGGGAAGTCAAGGTAACCTCGACATCAACCGAGGACATGTCTAGCCATCTCCGGTCTCAATACGGGAAACACAGTTCATCCCCGACAGTAACCCGGGAAGTCAAACTCAACCCCGGTCACAACCCGGGAAGTGCAGATCATCCCCGGTCTCAACCCGGGATATCAGGTCAACTTTAGACATCAACTTGAAGCATCAAAACTGTGACGCCCCCAAATCCACGTTCCTTCGAAACCTCTGATTCGGTGCAGTCACGATACTACTATCGTCAAACTATTACATCTTTTAATCATTAGTAAAAGAATACAACTTTGTTTATTACAATTTAGAATATAAATTCTATTTATATTCAAGATCTTGTCTTTACATCATATTTGATGTTACTAAAATACGAAATAATTTAAACTTTTCAATATCCTTTGAATAAATTCATCTTATTGATTTCATAACTTTGAATCAATTATATATCCTTGAATCACACTATATTATGATTCGCTCTACACAAATTTCTGTATAAACGTTTACAACTCAACTTGATATCCTCTATGTATTAGCTAGTACATCTTTTACAATACAACAAGTATTAAATATCGTAAGCATATATCAAGTATACTCCTAGAACCTAAACAGGGTTCAAACGATAATCTAAATAGTATACTCCGTTGTGATACTATCTATCTTTATCAATCAAGAAGCACGAAGTCTTTATCGTAAGCCCTTAACCTGCAAAAGTGGTTATTTACAAGAGTGAGCTCGACAGCTCAGCAATTCTGACAGTTTTCAAGCATCACATAGCATACAACATCATACTCAGTTCATGCATTTATAAACAGTTTATATTTACTACGCATGTTACTTTTCACATAACAAGTATATCATCAAAGATCAACTTTCAATCTCATTTATATCTCATATACAGTTCATATATAAGTTCACATTATCACAGCATAATATAATTCAACTAACAGTTATTGAATTCATATATTAAATAGGAATTGAAAGACTTGCCTGATTCGTAGTTTAATAACAAAGACTTAACTGCTTATAGATATCTGCACTTCGTGTAATCCTACACAGTTATATTAACCATAGAGATCACACTCATCAGTTTTATGTATCCACACATTCTCAATGTAATAATAAAGGTTACATTGTTGTCTAACTTAGTTCATAGAACCTTCGTCTCATATTCTTATCGTATTCCTAGAATAACTATGTAAGTATACGTATACTTTAACCATACGTACTTACTAACATGCTTCATATACACATGCTTGTCTACCACTAATCTATTTACATATAGCTAGTGTAGTCCATCATTTGAGTTAATCATTCTCATTTATCATTACTAACACATAAGACCATAACAAAGCAAATATACTATATTAACCATCGAAGTCGGATTCAAGTATTAACATATGGTTCTACATAGCATGTATACCCATTAAAGGATACTTTCATGCTCTTTTAACCTTTTCACGTGCAATCTACATGATATAGGTTCTAAGTCAACATTCCAACAATTTAAGGCCACTCAAGGTTATGAACATCACAAAGTTTATCATGCTAGTTCTTTAAACACAAAAAGTATTCATATAACTCATATTGGGCATGTTCATGAATATTCATACTTCATACATGTAACTATTACGATTATTAGTTTGAAAACATGCTTTGTTTACGCTAAACTTGGTTTCATGATATGTAGTCATGGTATATATATACATGTATGATACATAAGAGAGTACAAGTTTACAATCAAACATGTTCATAAACATCAAAATCCCAAATCTTAAGGTAACATGTTAACGTCCACGTTCAAAGCTCGCATTTTCATTAGTGAAGCTCACTAACAAAACCTAACATGTTCATGCTATCTATATATAGGTTGACATGTTCGATATGCATTTCTAAGTCATCTAAACATGCTCACAAAAATCAGAATACGTACATGGTATTTACATGTCAAGATCCACCTTCAAAACTTACATTCTCGTTGGAAATGTTTACTAACGAGGTCCGGCATGCTCATGTTATACTATGAAACATATGTATGCAAATCAACATGCCATTCATACATTCTTAAACCATACTAATGTGTCTTCAAAGTCAGAATATAAACATGACTTATATACTCCAAAATTTGTTTATAAAACCTTAAGTTTATTTTCAAAACTATAACTTTATCGTTCACGTAAGCAATCCGAATATAATATGCACATACTAGTTTAACAAGTCCATGTATATGTATTAATCATACCAGCATGCTTGTCCTAATTCCTTTCAATATCTATCACTTAGCAGACATCAAGTAGGAACAAAATCTGCAGAAACTGGGATCAGGGACCGGCGCAGCTGCGCAGCTCCCCAGTTCAAAACTGGCGCAGCTGCGCAATGCCTTGGCTAAGTCAAGTCTGGTACTGGCGCAGCTGCTCCGCTGGCCAGTACAAAACTGGCGCAGCTGCGCAGGTGGCCGGCCAGAAATAGAGCAGCTTTCTGCTCGGCAGACTGCAACCCAACTCACAAATTTCACGGCAAATTCGATTCTTAACTGCTATAAAACCTTTCTAACATGCTTGTAAGCTTACATAATACTTGATAAAACATATTCCACAATTAAATTAACATCTAAATTACATAATCAAGGACTTGCCAATATGAATGAGAAATATAGGAATTATACCTCTGCAATTGGTTTTTGGCTACTATAACATGTTTCTCCCTCACTAATATCTCTCTCAAAATACTTGCTATCAATTCTTCACTTAAGGGAAATTCTCAGCAAAAGAAAATGAAAGGAAAAGAGCTTACTCTTATAGGCAATTCATTACCTAGTCCATGTCTTTACATACCAATTCAAACCAAAGGAAGAATCAAGAACATGGTGGTTAATAAGAAGTTGGTGAGGAGTTGGTGGAATCCATTATGAAACCCACCCCCCCCATACTCATTAGCTCTAAAATGCTGAAATTGAGAAGGAAGGTAGAGTAGGCTAGCTTCTCACGTGAATGGGCTCTCATTTAGGGACAAGACCAAGGAACTCAGCAACTTGCAAAGTGTAATATAATACTTGGTTTATATATCCATACATATAATATATATACACTTTGGTTATATAATATATGTACACATAGTATATTTTTAAGTCACAATGTCCCTTCTAAATACAACGTAATCAAATAAGGGTACATCCATATAATTCATGTACATTTTCCTTAATACCAATTACATATTTCAAATGGGGTATCATTATTATTTCTTATCACAATGGTTATTATTTCTATTATAATAACTATTAAAATCATTATCAATTCTCAATTGTTATTGATATTACTATATAATAATAGGGTATACAACAAGGTCTGCCCATACACATCATGTTACATAAACACTTACTAATATGTAACTCACATAATGCAATTAATCTTACAATACAGTTTATATATATAGTATGGTCACATTAATGTTGCACTATATTTCGTATAATATATAGTTAACTATCATACGTTATACTTTTAATATCGTATGCTTGCACATAGAAATTAATAAATTACTTATCTTATCAATTAATTAATAATATTAATTAATCCATCTCTCATTAATCAATGAAATTATAATTTCCACACTAATTGATTAACACTTTATATGATTTATTATCACGTTAAATAAATATAAATCTTATTATATTTATAACTCATTTACTCATTAATCAACATATTATGAAATAATTACTAGATACTAGTATATTATCCATAACAATAATTAATATTATAAGACAATATATCTCATACCTCATTAATACAATTTCGATTATATCTATAATCAATTTTCTTATTATTATACTACCACTAGTTATAATAATAAATCAACATATTATAATAACAATTAATATAGATTAATTATTTAATTAATAATTCTTCCGTCCTTGAATTAATTAGTTCATCAACGAATCTACTATCGTGCCACACAAGGCATCTCCCACAAGCTTAATCTTATGCTTATTATTATTCTCATCACTTACTCATCTCTCACCACATTACTACTTATAACATGTGCAATTAAATTAGAACTATTAAGTCCAAGGTCCACATATAAATATATTACAAATAGAATATTCAAATATTATTTATAACACTTATGGTACTATAATAACTCAAGTTATTAAAATAACTTAGTTTCCTTTTATAAATTAAACTCCTTTTGAAAATACATTAGAAATTATGTATTTAGTCATATCATAAAATATTATGTTTTCTTCAAATAAGCACATTCATTATTAGAAAATAATTTACTTATTGTCTCAAGATATTATAATTAATATAATATCTATTAGAAATAATCACATGTCCGACACATGTACATTATATATAGAAAATAGGTAATAAGTTTATTTTCTATTATAATAATTTGTTTCTATCAATTTATTTACATATAGCAAATATGTTTCACTATATTTATCATATTAATCACACATTTTACCTTATACAAAGACATATAAGGTCATGTTATTATTTAGAATAACAGTCTCCCATTTATTAAAATAATGCATTATTAGAAATTATTTCAATATTCTTTATTAGAAATATAAAATTATTATTTCTTTTTCATTTCTATAAATTGTCCCCAAAATAATTTCATCAAATATTAAATATTCGTTTAAAGATATAAGGATTTCTCTCTCCCTTTAATAACGTATATATATTTATTAACGTTATTCCTATTTTAGACTTACTCACATATTACCACTCTAAGTAATATATATAAAAAGTATCAACTATAATTACATATTCAACACACATATTAATTCACTAATTTACTTAAGTAAATTAAACCCTATACTATATCACCTTAGTTAATTAAGGTTCGATAGTCACATTATATTATTCCATAATATAACTCTCAACTTAAATTAAGTAATATTTATTCTTATTAGTTAATTCCCTTAACTAACTCATGCTTCACTATCCAAACCCATTCACGGGTAGCTTAAGTGCTATTAATAACCTATATTATAAACATACTAGTTATTAATACACATACACAAGAATATGGTGATTATACATTAAGGATATTTAATGTCACCAACCTTCTATGATAAAATAATTCTATAAATTATTTAATATCGATAGGAATTTATCCACTTACTTTATCTCCACTGAATTGTCTCTACGCTAAATAACAAATATATATTAATAATATATTTATAAATCACAAAAACGCATATTACATAGTCCATATTACCCTATGTAATATAATATCACATACCTCATATCACATATATATATTTTTATTCGAACTCATCTCACGGTTTAACAATTTTATTTATTAAATCCTTATTTAATAATTTCTGAAAATTCGGGTTCTTACATCCTCTCCCCCTTATAAGGATTCCGTCCTCGGAATCACCGAAACCTCCTCTACTCGGTGCCATTCCGAATATTACCTATTCTTTTGAATAATTTTTATTTATTCTCTTTTCGGAAGTTTTATTATAACTTGCTCACTTGGATTCTACCACATTCTCATTTCTAAGGAACATTCTACTTACTACTTTCATCATTTGGAAGAATAAGAATCTTTCACGATTTTTTAATAATCGGGAAGTAGTATGAATAACTCAGTTTCCAAATTATGCTGAGGGGTCACAAGACCGTGAACTTTTCTCCAGGTTTACTAATGCTTCAACAAAATTCTTCACACCACAAACCAGAGTGTTTATCAATCACAAAGACTGAAAATACCCTCCACGCGTACTCTAGGTGGCTAGTCTATTGTACTACTACGTTGGGCCGCAACGTAGTGTTTTGTAACGACTATATGCGTTACGCTCGGAACTATTGTCCCCGAAAACATGTTCCCTTATAGGGTTGTTCACCTCAGCTTTTCAACATCAAAATCCGCACCAGAGCAATCTGGTTTGGCACAAATACACAAGAATGCTTGAATTCTATAATCACTTTTCAACAGTCGCCTAGCCGAATCAATTAGCTTAGACTCTTATCAACAGTTCGGACATCAATCGAAATAATTTAGTCAACTTTTCATAATTCGAAAGAAAATCAAAAATTCTTTTATGACGTCATGATACCATACCAGATTAGTAGTACGTTGAGGATTCTGCCATTTTGTGACTTTGCCATAATACATCATACCATAGTGGGCTGACAATCTTTTGATCACAACCAACACTAGGTTCGATTGCATTGATGACTCCATCGTTTACCATTCTACACCATATCAAATGATGCATATGGTCAAAATATATTTTGAAAGATTTTCAAATCATTTTTTTCTTAGCCGAAACAAATAGCATAGACATACGAATAACGATATTATTTTTAAAACTAATTAGTTCAGTCATCTGACCTAATATTTTTCTCAAGAAAATCGAAGTGCAAACACTAGCACGAAGTCAATAAATTTTGAAAATCTAGCGTAGCTAGAAGATTTAGGAAAAATCCAATTTCTCCATCACTTCAATCTCTTACGACCATCAATGCTCACTATTCCAAAACTCTTATATAATATATCTATTCTCAGTACAGTTCACCAACTTACCACACCATGGAAGTTCAGGAACTTACCACAATCATATGGGTGTAGGAACTTATCCTAGTCAAACCAAAGTCGTCCATTCGCTGAGGGGTCCCATCATACGATTATGAGTCGCGAACTCGTCATAGGCATGAGTCTTAAGAACTCGCACCTAAACTTAATATTATCTAATTTAACCTTAGAAATCTCTATCTATCAAAATAAACATAAGGAAAGAATCACTTTTCCGCCATATGTATAATGATATCGTGACACTAACATTCCAACGATTATCAATGTGACGCACTCAGTGCAAGCACAAAACTTCTGCCCATACAAAAGTTTGTACAACTAAGCCATCACATGAGTCCTCAATGGAAGTCCAACACTTAACTCTATCTTACTCTATCACTTCCTCGTTACGAACTTTCTATGTTTCATCACATACAACTCCTCAGGAGTTCATCTCGTATTTTTCATAGTACATTCTCTCATAGCATCAAGCTATACATACTTAGTCGTTACAAACTCTCTATCATTTCACAATTCAAACTGATCACATCGTGATCATCGGTTTACCTTAAAATTCTTTCCCTATTATCAACCTAACTCCATCCGAGTTCATTCTCTATGTCATATACCTCTTATAGACATCAACTTAACATTTTTATTACCGGAGTTAGGAAACTCCTGATTCTCATTCTCTAGATATTTCAAGATTCGTCTTTGAATCTTTACGTATATATTTTAATCTTATCTTTCACTCTCTCAGGTAATAGTCTAAGGTACACTTACCTAAGGTTTATAACCTACAGCTCTGATACCAACCGGTGACGCACCCAAATCCACGTTCCTTCGAAACCTCTGAATCGGTGGAGTCACGATACTACTATCGTCAAACTATTACATCTTTTAATCATTAGTAAAAGAATACAACTTTGTTTATTATAATTTAGAATATAAATTCTATTTATATCCAAGATCTTGTCTTTACATCATATTCGATGTTACTAAAATGCGGAATAATTTAAACTTTTCAATATCCTTTGAATAAATTCAACTTATTGATTTCATAACTTTAAATCAATTACATATCCTTGAATCACACAATATTATGATTCGCTCTACACAAATTTCTGTATAAACATTTACAACTCAACTTGATATACTCTATGTATTAGCTAGTACATCTTTTACAATACAACAAGTATTAAATATCGTAAGCATATATCAAGTATACTCCTAGAACCTAAACAGGGTTCAAACGATAATCTAAATAGTATACTACGTTGTGATACTATCTATCTTTATCAATCAAGAAGCACGAAGTCTTTATCGTAAGCCTTTAACCTGCAAAAGTGGTTATTTACAAGAGTGAGCTCGACAGCTCAGCAATTCTGACAGTTTTCAAGCATCACATAGCATACAACACCATACTCAGTTCATGCATTTATAAACAGTTTATATTTACTACGCATGTTACTTTTCAAATAACAAATATATCATCAAAGATCAATTTTTAATCTTATTTATATCTCATATACAGTTCATATATAAGTTCACATTACCACGGCATAATATAATTCAACTAACAGTTATTGAATTCATATATCAAATAGGAACTGAAAGACTTGCCTGATTCGTAGTTTAATAACTACGACTTAACTGCTTATAGATATCTGCACTTCGTGTAATCCTACACAGTTATATTAACCATAGAGATCACACTCATCAGTTATATGTATCCACACATTCTTAATGTAATAATAAAGGTTACATTGTTGTCTAACTTGGTTCTTAGAACCTTCGTCTCACATTCTTGTCGTATTCCTAGAATAACTATGTAAGTATACATATACTTTAACCATACGTACTTACTAACATTCTTCATATACACATGCCTGTCTACCACTAATCTATTTACATATAACTAGTGTAGTCCATCTTTTGAGCTAATCATTCTCATTTATCATTACTAACACATAAGACCATAACAAAGAAAATATACTCTATTAACTGTCGAAGTCGAATTCAAGTATTAACATATGGTTCTACATAGCATGTATACACATTAAAGGATACTTTCATGCTCGTTTAACCTTTTCACGTGCAATCTACATGATATAGGTTCTACGTCAACATTCCAATAATTTAAGGCCACTCAAGGTCATGAACATCACAAAGTTTATCATTCTAGTTCTTTAAACACATAAAGTATTCATATAACACATACTGGGCATGTTCATGAATATTCATACTTCATGCATGTAACTATTACGATTATTAGTTTGAAAACATGCTTCGTTTACGCTAAACTTGGTTTCATGATATGTAGTCATGGTATATATATACATGTATGATACATGAGAGAGTCCAAGTGTACTATCAAACATGTTCATAAACATCAAAATCCCAAATCTTAAGGTAACATGTTAACGTCCACGTTCAAAGCTCTCATTTTCATTAGTGAAGCTCACTAACAAAACCTAACATGTTCATGCTATCTATATATAGGTTGACATGTTCGATATGCATTTCTAAGTCATCTAAACATGCTCACAAAAATCAGAATGCGTACATGGTATTTACATGTCAAGATCCACCTTCAAAACTTATATTCTCATTGGAAATGTTTACTAACGAGGTCCGGCATGCTCATGTTATACTGTGAAACATATGTATGCAAATCAATATACCTTTCATGCATTCTTAAACCATACTAATGTGTCTTCAAAGTCAGAATATAAACATGACTTATATACGCCAAAATTTATTTATAAAACCTTAAGTTTATTTTCAAAACTATAACTTCATCGTTCACGTAAGCGATCCGAATATAATATGCACATACTAGTTTAACAAGTTCATGTATATGTATTAATCATACCAGCATACTTGTCCTAATTCCTTTCAATATCTATCACTTAGCAGACATCAAGCAGGAACAAAATCTGCAGAAACTAGGATCAGGGACCGGCGCAGCTGCACAGCTCCCAAGTTAAAAACTGGCGCAGCTGCGCAAGGCCTTGGCCAAGTCAAGTCTGGTACCGGCGCAGCTGCTCGGCTGGCCATTACAAAACTGGCGCAGCTGCGCAGGTGGCCGGCCAGAAATAGAGCAGCATTCTGCTCAGCAGACTGCAACCCAACTCATAAATTTCACAGTAAATTCGATTCTTAACTGCTATAAAACATTTCTAACATGCTTGTAAGCTTACATAATACTTGATAAAACATATTCCACAATTAAATTAACATCTAAATTACATAATCAAGGACTTGCCAATATGAATGAGAAATATAGGAATTATACCTCTGCAATTGGTTTTTGGCTGCTATAACAAGTTTCTCCCTCACTAATATCTCTCTCAAAATACTTGCTATCAATTCTTCACTTAAGGGAAATTCTCAGCAAAAGAAAATGAAAGGAGAAGAGCTTACTCTTATAGGCAATTCATTACCTAGTCTATGTCTTTACATACCAATTCAAACCAAAGGAAGAATCAAGAATATGGTGGTTAATAAAAAGTTGGTGAGGAGTTGGTGGAATCCATTATGAAACCCACGCCACCCATACTCATTAGCTCTAAAATGCTGAAATTGAGAGGGAAGGTAGAGTAGGCTAGCTTCTCACGTGAATGGGCTCTCATTTAGGGACAAGACCAAGGAACTCATCAACTTGCAAAGTGTAATATAATACTTGGTTTATATATCCATACACATAATATATATACACTTTGGTTATATAATATATGTACACATAGTATATTTTTAAGTCACAATGTCCCTTCTAAATACAACGTAATCAAATAAGGGTACATCCATATAATTCATGTACATTTTCCTTAATACCAATTACATATTTCAAATGGGGTATCATTATTATTTATTATCACAATGGTTATTATTTTTATTATAATAACTATTAAAATCATTATCAATTATCAATTGTTAATGATATTACTATATAATAATAGGGTATACAACAAGGTATGTCCATACACATCATGTTACATAAACACTTACTATTATGTAACTCACATAATGCAATTAATCTTACTATATAGTTTATATATATAGTATTGTCACATTAATGTTGCACTATACTTCGTATAATATATAGTTAACTATCATACGTTATATTTTTAATATCGTATGCTTGCACATAGAAATTAATAAATTACTTATCTTATCAATTAATTAATAATATTAATTAATCCATCTCTCATTAATCAATGAAATTATAATTTCCACACTAATTGATTAACACTTTATATGATTTATTATCACGTTAAATAAATATAAATCTTATTATATTTATAACTCATTTACTCATTAATCAACATATTATGAAATAATTACTAGATACTAGTATATTATCCATAACAATAATTAATATTATAAGACAATATATCTCATACCTCATCAATACAATTTCGATTATATCTATAATCAATTTTCTTATTATTATACTACCACTAGTTATAATAATAAATCAACAAATTATAATAACAATTAATATAGATTAATTATTTAATTAATAATTCTTCCGTCCTTGAATTAATTAATTAATCAACGAATCTACTATCGTGCCACACAAGGCATCTCCCACAAGCTTAATCTTAAGCTTATTATTATTCTCATCACTTACTCATCTCTCACCACATTACTACTTATAACATGTGCAATTAAATTAGAACTATTAAGTCCAAGGTCCACATATAAATATATTACAAATAGAATATTCAAATATTATTTATAACACTTACGGTACTATAACAACTCAAGTTATTAAAATAACTTAGTTTCCTTTTATAAATTAAACTCCTTTTGAAAATACATTAAAAATTATGTATTTAGCCATATCATAAAATATTATGTTTTCTCCAAATAAGCACATTCATTATTAGAAAATAATTTACTTATTGTCTCAAGATATTATAATTAATATAATATCTATTAGAAATAATCACATGTACGGCACATGTACATTATATATAGAAAATAGGTAATAAGTTTATTTTCTATTATAATAATTTATTTCTATCAATTTATTTACATATAGCAAATATGTTTCACTATATTTATCAATTAATCACACATTTTACCTTATACAAAGACATATAAGGTCATGTTATTATTTAGAATAACAGTCTCCCATTTATTAAAATAATTCATTATTAGAAATTATTTCAATATTCTTTATTAGAAATATAAAATTATTTTTTTTCTTTTCTAATAATTGTCCCCAAAATAATTTCTTCAAATATTAAATATTCGTTTAAAGATATAAGGATTTCTCTCTCCCTTTAATAACGTATATATATTTATTAACGTTATTCGTATATTAGACTTTCTCACATATTACCACTCTAAGTAATATATATAAAAAGTATCAACTATAATTACATATTCAACACACTTATTAATTCACCTATTTACTTAAGTAAATTAAACCCTATACTATATCACCTTAGTTAATTAAGGTTCGATATTCACATTATATTATTCCATAATATAACTCTCAACTTAAATTAAGTAATATTTATTCTTATTAGTTAAATCCCTTAACTAACTCATGCTTCACTATCCAAACTCATTCACGGGTAGCTTAAGTGCTATTAATAACCTATATTATAAACATACTAGTTATTAATACACATACACAAGAATATGGTGATTATACATTAAGGATATTTAATGTCACCAACCTACTATGATAAAATAATTCTATAAATTATTTAATATCGATAGGAATTTATCCACTTCCTTTATCTCCACTGAATCGTCTCTACGCTAAATTACAAATATATATTAATAATATATTTATAAATCATAAAAACGCATATTACATAGTCCATATTACCTTATGTAATATAATACCACATACCTCATATCACATATATATATTTTTATTTGAACATCTCACAGTTTAAGAATTTTATTTATTAAATCCTTATTTAATAATTTCTGAAAATCCGGGTTCTTACAAAAACAACTCCAAAGAAAAACCTAAATATGCCACATCAGCCTCAAAGACAACCCTGAGGTTAAAAGAATCGACTGGGATCCAAGTCTCGGAATCAGCTCCCGGAAGTCAACCAGCGACCATGCCGACACTACAGGCAGCCCCGGGAGGGGTACAACGGTCATTTCATCAACTCTCAACCGACTTGGTCAAACTCAAGCCAAATCGATGCCGCCAAAGTCAGAATGAACCCTAACGACGATCCCGAGTGGCAACTACGCAAGACAGCTCAACGGATAAACTGCGGGGAATTAAAGACCTGGTTATGAACCCATCTTTTTGGACCCGGAAAATGTTTTTTCCCATATTAATGCGACACTCTCGGTGAGAGCTTTCTGGAAAGGTATCGCACGCCTTAAACGGACACTCCGATCAAAAGTTAGAAAGTTTCCGATCGGACATCGCATTGTTCAAAGTGGACGTACTTCAAGACGACCAAGCCGGGCACGTGGGCCCCACCTAGGGGAGCCGCAGCTCTACCTGCGGCTGTCGCAGGTAAAGTGGAGGCTCCCTGGCCTATAAATAAACTTGCCCCCCCCCCCCCCCCGGTTCATTTGAAAAAAAAAATTGAAAACGCAGCGAAGCCCTGCCAGTTTGATTTTTTGACTTTTACACCTCTTCCAAACCCAAATATTTTCACTCCAACACGTAGATATACCCATATACTACCACATATCAAAAACCCACCGATAGATTTGGAAATTTAAAGCCTATGATTTGGCAAAAAGCCCGTATTGCGGTCCATTGTAAGTATTTTTACGATCAAAAAGTCAATACTATTACTTTGCACTGCTTTACACTTGTACACAAAGTTTCAACTTCTAAATATTCTCGGAACTTAGTTCTATGGCGGTTTTCGTCAAAAATTAATATATTTTTGTACATAAACTTCGTTTTCAACATTTCTACAACTCGGATTGACGATCTGTCAGCTCCAGTAGCTTCAATGTACTAGCACACACCGTTTTGGCAACTTCGCAGGACTGAGTTATCTTCTCATTTCGGCTTTGGCACCTTTTTTTTTGTTGCTAAATTTGTTTATTTGTATATAGATAGAACCAAAAGACAATGGCACAGGGGCATACCCCAGAATAAAATTACATCATCTAGTAGACATAACCAAAGATGATTAAACTATACAAGGAAGAGAGCTAAACCCTATCCTGAACTAGCAAGTAACCAATTACAGTAATATTGGCAAGTAGTTGCCTTGATAAAAGAATTACATGTCGAGAGTCGAGATTTAATGATATGAATAACATCTTTGGCAAGATTTCCTGGGGGAATGAGAAGATCAACATGAATCTTTTTGTTCCTAGCCTCCCAAATTTTATAAAAATAAGTAGCAACTATGAGGCATAAAATGTTTCTTGAAAGTTTTGTACCTTGATAAGCTGTGAGGAAGTCCATAACAGCATTCCATGTCGAAGGGAAGGATCTCCAGTTTCCAATGTTCATAGCATGTTGAAGAATTGAGATGGAGTATGTACAATTGAAAAAAAAGGTGATTGAAGGACTCAGGCTGAAGGTTACAGAGAGGACAATTCCATGTCCTACCAGTGTAATGCATGGTTCTGTCATTTGTGGGGAGCTTCCTCAAAATGCCAAGCCAAAGAATGAAAGAATACCTTGGGACTTGAAGTTTGTTCCAAGGAATGAAACTCGCCTGGGGTTGTCTAGCACGGATAGATTCCCACAAATGCTTGGCCTTGACGTTGTTGATGTCTAAATCATCCCATGTAATTCTGTCCAGCCTAGGTGAAAGATTGGGTAGGAGTTCTAATTGTCTTTGGAGTTGGACTTGCCTTCGAAGATTGCGATGATTGTTACTAGAAAAGTTCCAAGAATTCTCTAAGATAATGGAACTGACTGTAGCAGTAGATGGAAAGCCGGAGTTGGACAAAAAGGAGGGGCTTGGGTTAATGGCTTCACCGTTCAACCAAGGGTCAAACCATAAGTTTGTGTGTTGTCCATTGCCCACAAAGTACTTTAGATGAGTAAGAGCAAGAGGGCGTAATTTAAGGACTTGTTTCCAAAGCCAAGAACAGTCTGGGGAGGGCCTGATCTACCAAAAGGAACCGTGCTTTAAGATAGTGGTTTTAATCCAGCGAGCCCAAAGGGAATTTGACTGGTGTTTGATGATGTGAAGGAGGTGTTGTATGATCAAGGATGTGTTCCAGTCCACTAGACTTTTGATACCCAACCCTCCTTTTGAAAAAGGTAGAGTAATAGTGGACCAAGCCACTTTAGCACCAAATTTACTTAAGGTTGGACCTTTCCAAAGGAATCTACCAAGAATGGACTGAATTTCTTTAAGCACTGCTTTTGGGAGCAAAAAATGGGAACTCCAGTAGACTTGTATAGCAAAAATAATTGACTTAATTAGTTGTAATCTGTCAGAGTAGGAAAGAACCTTTGAAGTCCAAGAAGAGGCACGGTTTGTGATTCTTTGAATAAGAGGGCGGCAGTCAGATAAAGACAATTTCTTAGTCAGAAGTGGAACACCCAAGAATTTAGATGGTAAGGATCCTAACTAAAACCTAAGAAGGGTGATAATGTCTCTTGTGGAAGAGGGGTCAGAATTAGAAAGGAAACAATGACTTTTGTGAGAGTTAGGGATCAGACCAGAATAAAGAGAGAAAGAAAGAATGCAAGAGTTAATAATAGAAATCGAAGGCATGCTTGCATGACAGAAAAGAAGAATATCATCTGCAAATAAAAGGTGGGTCATCTTGCATTCTTTTGCTCTCCAATGGTAAGTGAAATCAAGAGCCGAAGTTTCTTTATTCAATTTGAGGGAGAGCATTTCCATCACCAGAACAAAAAGAAAGGGGGAGAGTGGGTCACCTTGACGAAGGCCTCTAGAATTGCCAAAGAAACCAGCTAAGGTCCCATTGAGTTTGATCGAAAACATAGCTGAAGTAACACATGCCTTGATCCAATCAATAAAAGGAGGAGGGAATTTAAAAGCTGAAAGGATGTCAAAGAGAAACTCCCATCTTACTGTATCAAACGTTTTCCTTAGATCAATCTTTAGAGCACATCGAGAAGGACCAGCAGTTCGGTTGTATCCTTTAAACAGTTCTTGGGCAATGAGAATATTGTCACTTATACTTCTGCCCTTCACAAATGCTGATTATGCTTTATCCACTATATGAGGAAGAGTCTCCTTTAGCCAGTTAGATAGAATTTTAGCTATATATTTGTAGATGGTATTACAGTATGAAATAGGCCTGAAATTAGCCATTGAAGAGGGGTTTGGGCACTTAGGAATCAAGGCAAGAGTAGTGGCATTGAGTCCTTTCGTGTGTCTGCTAGATGTAAAGAAGAACTGGACAGCTTTTGTGAAATCTATTCCCACAATATCCTAGCAGTTGATGAAAAAATTAACATTGAATCCATCTGGACCCGGGCTTTTATTACGCTTCATGGAGTTAAGGACTTTAAAGATTTCCAAGTCTGTAACCTGGGCAACAAGATTAGGAGCTTGGGAGGGGGTGATATGTTTGGAAGGGGTGATGCCAAGATTCTCCATTCCTTCATATGGAGTGCCCAATGAATTGAACAAAGACTTGAAGTAGTCAACTGCAACTTCTTCAACATTTGTTTGGCCATGCATCATGATGCCGTCCGAATTAATGATAGAAAAGATTTTATTGGAGTTCCATCTAGATTTCATCATATTAGCAAAATAACTTGTATTACGATCACCTAGAGCAAGCCAGTTGGCTCTGGATTTCTGTTGCAGAAGAGTTTCCTCTCTTTCAATGGCAGACCATAATAGTTGAGAGCAACTAGATTCACGAGCGAGTAGTTCCAAGTCCAGTGGTTGTTCATGAAGCAGTGATTATACATCATGAATCTCAGCTCTAGCAAGTTTGACCATAGAAGAAAGATTCCTAGCAGTAAGATTAAGAGAGATGAGTGACAATTTTGTACGTTTTAATTTCTCAGAGAACACAAAGAATGGATTCGCATGTTGAGATGGGCTATATGCAGACCAGACTGCTTCCTTGAAACCCTCTAAAAGAAGCATATGGTTGAAAATTTGAAAAGGTCTCCAAGGCTTAGGGAATAGAATTCCAGTGTTAAGAAGAACTAAGGAGTGGTCAGAAAGCCCACGAGGCCCAAAGGAAGCAACAGAAAGATCAAAGTTGGATAGCCATTCAGAGTTCCCCATAACCCTGTCTAGTTTCTTGTGTACTGGCCATGCATGTTGATTATTCCACCAAGTATAGAGGGGCCCGGTACCTCTGATATCATCAACACCAATAGAAATGGTGCAATCTTTAAATTCCTCTTTACCAATGTCCCAAGTTTCAGAAATTTGATTTCTTTCGGACAGATCTTTGATAACATTAAAATCCCCTAGCATACACCAGCTCTCAGTAGGTGAAATAGATGATAAATTACTCCATAATACTCTTCTTTCAACATAAGAGTTCATACCATAGACAAAAGAAATCAGGAAAGTAGTACTATTAAAGGTAATAGAATGCACTTTACATTTAATAATTTGAGAGGAAACAAAAAGGATATCCACATGCCAAAAAAGTGGATTCCATCCTACCCAAATTCTACCATTGCTATGGGAGTCATAGTTAAAAGTCCAATTCCAATCAGGGCAGAGCCTTCTTGAAATATTTGCTGCGTTGGACAATTTTACTCTAGTTTCAAGCAATCCCACAAGGGAAATTTTATTATCAACAATAATTTGCTTAACATATGCCAGCTTAGGCTTGTTATTCAATCCTCTAACATTGTAGGAGGCTAATATAAACTAACAGAGGGGGGGTACCAGCTTTGCCTTTGCCTTTCCTTTTTTTGGCAGCTTGTGGATTCTCAGCACCAGTACTCTGCTTGTTCTTCTATTCTTTCCCTTCCTTTTCATCATTCACCTTCAGTGTGGATCGAAGTACTCTGCTTGGGCCGATTGGATTACCAAAGTCAGAGACTGCTTGTGGGTCATTTATATTGATAGGGGCAAAGGAGTTAGAAGTAATCATGGCCTGATTGGAAGGGATGGGAACATTTCCATTTTTTGTGCCCCAAGACACAGTGACCCAGTCATTGGAAAGAGGCCCAGCAGTTCCAGTAATAACAAGAGGATTAGTAGCATCGGATGCCTCGTTAGTAAGAACAGAGACAGCATGTCCAGAGTTGTCAACAATAGGAGCTGTAGGATTTGCCACAGAGGAATCTTTCGGCACCCACTTCAGATTGGCTTTGGGACATTTGAGATAGGAGTGTCCGAACACCTTGCATGTAGGGCAAGAAGGTGGTCTACTTTGATATTTAACATCAACAGGAATGAATATATTGTCCAGAGTTTCTTTATTTTTGACAACCACATGGATAGAAGGTGAAAAGGAGAATGAGGCTTTGACTTCAATGCAAACCCGAGCAAAATTCAGAAATTCACTCTTTGATGTCATCTCATTAGTGAAAAGAGGCTTGCCAATAGCACTAGCTATATAGTTAATGCCTTCGTCAGACTAGTAAGATAATGGAATGTTACTTAGCTTAACCCATACCGGGAAAACATCACAATCAGATTTAGTGAAGATCACACCTTCCTTCCATTTCTGTAAAATAATAACTTTTGAAGTGAAGCGCCATGGTCCCAAGGCTAGGACATTATCTCGGTCAGAGGGAGAGTCAAACTTAAAGATGTAGTATCCTTTGTTGTGGAAGAATACATTTGAGAGACCAAGATAGCCCCAGATGCATCTTGCAATCGGTTGAACAACCTTAAAAGGGAGAGAGGAGTGAAGGAAGTATCCTACCAAACTGGAAGCCCACATCTGGTTACCCCTAGTTAGCATATCATCAGGTGGAATAACCGAGATGGTCCCATCCTCCAAAGAGGGGGGAAAGTATAACAAGGATCTGGTAGATTTTGCAGAATTGCAAACAACATCACACCATGACTTAGATGACCCATGTGGCAAAGGGCAGAGATTTCACCTTCCTCAAGGAGAGGAGCGGGAGCTTTGATAGTTGAAACTTTACCCCCCATGCTATCCCTAACAGATGTGATAGGTAGTGATGGGTAGGTAGAGGGACCTGCAGTCACCGGCTTAGGACCAGTAGTTAATAAGCTAGTAGGAATAGCTGTGGTAGGTACCTGAAGGACCTTAGGATCATGAGACTCAAGCTGGGATTCTTCACCAACACAAGTTACCGGGGACAAGAGACCACCTAGAAAACTTAGAGGATTTTTTATCAGAGGCTCAATGCATTGGGGACTATTATCAGTAACGTGGGGAGCCGGTCCAAAATTAACTTTCTTCCCCTCCGATAAGAAAGCTTGAACATCGTTAATCGAAATACCATGAGCTGAAAGGAATGACATCGGATGGAGATTCTTTTTTCTTTCGAAAATAGCTTCCTCCCGATCCTTGTACGAAAAATGTTGGGCAGCAATGAAAATTTCACGAGCATTTTCACTAATAACATGAGCAATATTAACCTTATTGTTAATAGCTTGGGTAATAGAGACCTCCGAACTGGCAAGAGGATTTGTAGGAGCAAAAAAGGGGTCAGATTCACCCATTTCCTCAATGACAAGCTGGGGCTAGAGAGGTGCCGGCGAGACAGGTTTAGAAATACCATACTCGACATAGAGGTCTCTGGACTCACTGCTAACCGAGTTACCCATTGAAAGATGATTATGACTGACCATGGAAGAAAGGGGGAGGAGAAACCAGAAGGAAGAGAGGAGGGAGCAGTGAGAGGAGACGGAATCGGGGAAATTTAGAGAACAAAAGACACAGCCGGAGGGAAATAAGGAGAAAAGGTGGTGGTCGGAAAAATTAGGTGGGGAGAAAAGGTGGCAGGGTTTGAAAAAGGTAGAGAGAAGGCAGAGAGAAAAAACCTAGAGAGAGAGTCATATTGCTCAAAAAACCTGTGGTTAATTTTTAGCGTGCGTGAAGAAGAAGAAGAAGTTCTTTGGCCCTTTTTTGTATATATTTAACTGCAAATGTACTAATATTTTAATTCTGTCAAGCCCGGATTTCAAATCCGAGGTGGTTTACCGCTTTTATATATATTTATGCATATATAAGCGACTTTCACCATCACTGGTACTCCTATCAGTCCTGGTTGACTAAATTTCTGTCAATATATATATATATATATATATATATATATATATATAAATTTTCAGTGCGGCCTAGATTACTTCGTGGCCATTTTACTGCTTTTGCACACTTCCCCATACTGGGTGCTCTTCCCAGTCACTAGGTGACTATTTTATGTCAATTTCAATTCTAGTACGGGCACCGGCGTGAAAATCCATCGCCCTTTTTATTGTATTATATATATATATATATATATATATTTCATTTCTGTCACAGCCTGGATTATTTCGTGGCTATATACAGTTATTTTATAAATATATATATTTCAATTCCAGTTCGGGCTTGCGAGTGAAAACTCATCGCCCTTTTTACAGCTTTTATATATATTTAACTATATATATTTGCTTTGCTTAATTTATTCAGCTGTTGCATTTAACATTCATTTGTATATGAATTTGCACTGACATCTTTGCAGGCGAACTAGATTTATTCAAATCTCGTCATTTCTAGCTTTCAACGATTCAAACAGGTCCCGACAGAACCTGGAAGCTATAATGGCTGAGATTTCTTTAAATCTAGTTATTTTTATAGTTTCAGCTTCAAAAGCAACCTCGCATCCCTTAAATCGCTATCTAGTGGGAACGAGATGCTTCGGCCGCGCGGACTGGGATACTGAATGAATCCCTGGTTTTGCTTATTTTTGGATATTCATCTGTTTCTGTACAAATTCAAACTGTGCAGGTTTTATACTCACTCATATATGAGCCTAGGAATCATGGGATTCATGATCAAACTGATCAGAATCTGATTCCCACGATGGACAAACTCCGATTTACAGATGTACCCTGCCAGTTTTTTTTGTAAAATGTACATGCATAGACCTTAAAACGGTTATCCGTATTTAAGGTCTCAACATAGTAAAAATATGGATTGTCGTGTCAGCGTCCCTCCGATGGTTTTCATACACATGAGGAGACCGACACTTTATATTTCTGTGGTTGAGGATGTTTCGCAACCCGATAAATCACCACTTGCATGCAGCCTTAAGGCTATCAAGATAAAATTGAAAGTGGCGATGTGTTTCAATTCCTATGTCAGCGTAGGGGTTTGATAAACATCTTTCAAAACATCACTGTCAATTCAATTTCAAAAATTTTTGCAAATCAAATTAAACGCTTTTGCAAATCAAATCAAAGACTGATTTTCAAATCAAATCAAACCCTTCGCATATAGGCTCAACGAAGCCTGTCAAAGCTTTAAATCAATCAAAAGGCCCAATTTCCAAAGAGCATTCACTCACGCATTCCAGTTTTAAGGGAAATATTGAAAAGATTGCGGTACCGTATTTACACGGGAGTCGTGGGGTGCCAAACACCTTTCCCACACTTAACCAAGCCCCCGAACTCAAAACTCCGATTTCAAAGATCAAGTTTCGACAGTGTCCAGCAATTAGACCTCTTTTTAAATCAAATTCGGTTGAGTTGGTACAACCATTTTCAAAACTACTAACTGGCGACTCTGTTTAAATCAAATCAAATCGTCGACATATGCACATGTTGGCTTCTTTCCTAAAAAACCCTTCAAAACCTTTTTTGCAATAAAAAAGAATAAGGGTAGAGATAACTTAGGAAGATCGATTTGAGAAAAATTGGGTTATAAACCGACCCGCGGTATTTTTTAAATTTTCCAACGTCGACAATCAACATTCCTTCTGCGGAGGCATTAGAGCAGATGCCTAGTTATTCCATGTTTATAAAGGATATTTTGTCAAAGAAAAAGAAGGTAGAGGACTTTGAGACTTTTGCACTAATGGAGGAATGTAGGGCTATATTGCAAAAAAAGCTTCCACCGAAATTGAAAGATCCAGGCAGTTTCACCATTCCATGCAAAATAGTTAGTTTGGCCTTCAACAAATGTCTGTGTGATTTAGGTGCAAGTATAAACCTCATGCCACTTTTAGTTTATACTCAGTTAGGTTTACCGGTACCTAGACCAACAAACATCTCTCTACAGCTGGCGGACAGATCGATAACATATCCACGGGGAATTATTGAGGATATTTTGGTAAATGTTGACAAATTCATATTACCAGCGGACTTCATCTTCTTGGACTATGAAGAGGTTAAGGATATTCCGATAATCCTTGGGCGACCGTTTTTGGCAACCGGTAGGACTCTTATTGATGTTCAGAAAAAAGAGTTGACCATGAGGGTTCAACACCAAGAGGTAACCTTCAACATGTTTAAGGCCATAAACTTCCCCAAAGAGGATGAGGAGTGTTTCTGGATGGATGTAATCGACAAAGTGGTGGGAGATGAACAACATCGGATATTGAGTACCGACCTGTTAGAATCAACATTGATGGGAGATTGTGATGGAGAGGATCCAGAGTTAATGGAATATCTGCAATTGTTAGAGGCACATCCTAGAGTGAGCAGGTTCAAATTATCGTTTGAGCCATTAGAAACAGCAGGGACTTCATCAGCAAGGATGAAACCGTCTCTAGAGGAACCACCTTTACTAGAACTCAAACTCTTACCCAGCCATCTCAGGTATGCTTATTTGGGTAATTCATCTACTTTACCAGTTATTATTTCTTCTGCGCTTAATGAATTACAGGAACGTAAGCTGTTACGAGTTCTGCGGGAGTACAAATCTGCTATTGGATGGACTATCACCGACATTAAAGGAATCAGCCCTTCATTCTGTATGGACAAGATTTTGATGGAGGAGGATGGTAAGCCAACAGTGGAACAACAATGGAGGCTCGGAAGAGGTAGTAAAGAAGAAAATCTTAAAATGGCTGGATGCTGGAATTATCTACCTAATTTCAAATAGTGCATGGGTGAGTCTGGGTCAGTGTGTCCCGAAGAAAGGTGGTATGACAGTAGTGAAGAATAAAAACAACGAGCTAATACCGACAAGGACAGTGACTGGCTGGAGGGTTTGTATGGACTATAGAAAGCTAAATAAGGCAACTAGAAAGGATCATTTCCCCTTGCCGTTTATCGATCAGATGTTGGACAAACTAGCGGGACATGAGTACTATTGTTTGTTAAATGGGCATTTAGGATGCAATCAGATCGTTATTGCACCAGAGGATCAAAAGAAGACGACGTTCACATGCCCATATGGCATCTTTGCCTTTAGAAGGATGTCATTTGGACTGTGTAAAGCACGGCGACCTTTCAGCGATGCATGATGGAAATTTTCTCAGATATGGTGGAGCGAAATGTGGAAGTGTTTATGGACGACTTTTCAGTATTTAGGGAATATTTTGACAGGTACCTCGAAAATCTAGTCCTGGTGCTGAAAAGACGTGTTGAGACGAATCTGGTGCTCAACTGGGAAAAATGCCATTTTATAGTCCAAGAGGGATAATACTTAGGTATAAAGTTTCGGGAAAAGGGTTGGAAGTGGATCTGGCTAAATTGGAGACAATAGAGAATCTACCACCTCCAACTTTAGTAAAGGGTATTCGAAGTTTTCTCGGGCATGCTGGATTTTACCGCCGATTCATCAAGGACTTCTCCAAAATCACAAAACCTCTCTGCAGTTTTTTGGACAAAGATGTTCATTTCAAATTTGATGAATACTGTCTTGCGGCATTTGAGAAATTAATGAACAAACTAACCACATCCCCTGTGATCATAGCACCGGATTGGACAATGTCGTTCGAGCTAATATGTGATGCCAGTGACTATATAGTAGGAGTTGTTCTTGGACAACGCCGGGAGAAAGTATTTCATGCCATCTATTATGCGAGCAAAATATTGACCGAAAAGAAATTACATGCGGTTGTGTACGCGTTTGATAAGTTTCGCTCGTATTTGGTGGGGACTAAGGTGGTGGTATACACGGATTACTCGGCCATCCGATATCTAGTTGCAAAGAAAGACGCAAAGCCGAGACTGATTCACTGGATTTTGCTCCTCCAAGAATTTGATTTAGGGATTAAAGATAGGAAGGGGACAGAAAATCAGGTGGGTGACCACCTTTCTCGATTAGAGAATCCAAGCCTTGACAAGACCGACAAGGTAGTGATTAATGAGTCGTTTCCCGATGAATAGTTATTTTTGATCCACGGTGAGTTCCTGTGGTGTGCGGATTTTGCGAATTACTTGGAAAGTAATATTCTCCCACCAAATTTGACACGCCAACAAAAGAAGAAATTCTTACACGACGTGAAGTGATATATGTAGGATGAACCGTATCTGTTTCGACAGTGTGCTGACAGAATGATTTGGTGCTGTGTGCCAAAAAGTGAAGTAGAAAGCATCTTGCAAGCATGTCACGCCTCATTATATAGGGGACACTACGGGAGTAAAAGAACGGCCGCAAAAGTCCTTCAAGAAAGTTTCTATTGGCCCACCTTATTCAAAGATGCACATCAGTGCATGAAAATCTGCGATAGATGTCGACGAGTGGGGAATATTTCTTAGTAGAACGAGATGCCACTCAACATGATTTTGGAAGTCGAGGTCTTTGATGTATGTGGAATCGACTTCATGGGACCATTTTTGTCGTCGTTCAGTAACTTATATATCCTGTTGGCAGTCGACTATGTGTCGAAGTGGGTTGAGGCAGTCGCGCTACCAACAAATGATGTGAAGGTGGTATTAAAATTCTTTCAAAAGAATATCTTCACACAATTTGGCCCTGAGGGCAATTATCACTGATGAGGGGAGCCATTTCTACAATAAGTACTTCACCGCTCTTTTGACTAAGTATGGGGTCAACCACAGAATCACTATAGCTTATCACCCACAGACGAGTGGCCAAGCCGAAGTATCTAACAGAGAGGTGAAAAGAATCCTCGAAAAAGTGGTAAAATCGAATCGAAAAGACTGGTCGTTGAAATTAGATGACGCTCTTTGGGCGTATCGGACCGCTTATAAGACCCTGATCAGCATGTCTCCATACCAGTTGGTCTACAAAAAGGCGTGTCACCTTCCAGTGGAACTCAAACATAAAGTATATTGGGCGATCGAGAAACTCAACTTTGATCTATCAGCAGCAGGGGATAAAAGACTTGTGAAAATCAATGAGCTAGATGAATTTCACCTACAAGCATACGAGAATTCAAAGTTGTATAAAGAAAAGGTCAAGAAATGGCACGATCAGAAGATAATGGATAGAAAGTTTGAACCGGGCCAATCAGTGCTATTATTCAACTCTCAGTTGAAACTCTTTCTGGGGAAACTAAAATCCAGGTGGTCGAGGCCATTTACCATCAAGACTGTGTTTCCACACGGTGTCATTAAAGTGTACAGCCAGGATTCGTCTGAAACATTCAAAGTCAATGACCAATGCTTAAAGCACTATTGGGAGGTGACGTCGATCGTCAGGCGACCTCGATTGACCTTGCCGAGCCAATCTGACACAGGGAGTAGTCAGGCTGAACGACTTAAAATCAAGCGCTAGATGGGAGGCAACCCATCCTTTATGTTCATTTGCAGTATATCTATGTATATTAGTTGTAAGCATGTATGGTAAGTAGTAATTTGTCTGTATAATGCATGTTCTGACAATTTTAAGGTTATTCGGTGCAGATGTGAGCCAAGGACAAAACTATTCAAGCTAAACCTCAATGGGGCAAACATATAATCAATAAAGGGAGGCTAAGCAAGGCGACTCATATAAGAAAAGTCAAAAATTTCAAATCCTTAAAATTTCTCTATGCCCGCCCCAGCGGGCTTGTTGTGCTTAAAAGCCCCGCCCCCGCGAGCTTCCTCCCTGCATACCCCCCGCCCCCGCGAGCTTCCCAAGCTTAAAATGCCCGGCCCGAAGAGGGTCCAGCAGATAAGTTTTTTAAAAACACCTATAAGAACTCGACTTAAGCCACTCTAAAACATAAGCAAACCCTCGGCTGTTGAGAAACCTCTCCAAAGTTCCTCTTAATCAAAATCCTTCACCTCCAAAGATCCGATCACTATGGATTTCAAGCCTACGCCTACAAATCAAGAGGAGTTACATACAAAGTAAGGTATATCATTGTAATTGTTCCTTTGGGTCAAAAATTTTGTTGTCAACTGTGGATATCTGTTTTGGGGTCTGATTTGCTATTTTAGACTAGTGTACTTGTTATATATATCTTGTTTGAGTGTTGTGTGAGGCCTGATAAGTGAATTTTATGACCACTTATTCGGATAGTAACCAACTCATTCTGTTGCTTAAACTCAAGTATCATTGTGCCTTTTATGTGTTTTTACTTTGTTTTGTGATTTTCAGGTTTAGAAACTCTCTGGGTGCAAATTGAGCTTAAAAGGGCAAAAGAATGCTTAAATGGGACAAAGTACTGAAATGGGCTTAAAGCATGAAGATAGCATGGGTGAGGAAGCAATGAAGGTGATGCCACGAGTCTAGAGGCCAAAAGGAGCAAGAATGGCCTTTGAAGCAAAAATGGGCAAGAAGTGCAATCCGGACATCGTTTGGGTGGTTCATGTTCATTTCATGTTCTTGGATTGAAACTTGATTCATATTGTAGAGCATCTTATAAGCTTTTCAGAACATCTTGAATCATCCAAATCGGAGTTCGGAGGTGAGAATTATGCCCCGTATACCAACGGACGTCAACTTTACGGTTTTGAGTTTTCATGCAAAGCTATCACTTGGAGCTCAATTTCAACCTTCATCCATCCATTATTTCTCAATGCTCAAAGAATGAAAGTTGTAGAACTCTTCGATAGCTTCGATTTGATAGGTTGCAGGCCTCGTAAATCCTCCTGGATCAAACGTTATGGCCGTTTTACCAGAGGATCTGCAGCAGAAAATCCTTGGCGCGGGCGCGGATTTCTAGGGTATTTTGAGAGCTGCCACGCCAGTCCCCAGCTGTGCCAGACTTGACTTTTCAATTGAACGGGACTTGGCTTTTGATTGGGATATAAGGGGGCTCGTTTGTGGCAAGAAAGGGCATCATATATTGGCCCTAAGCCCTAGTTCCTCTCTTTTCTTCCTTTACATCTTGTTTAGTTTAGATTAGGAGTAGATTAGAGAGTAGATTAGTGCTAGTTTAGTTAGTTAGTTAGATTCTAGGGTTAGATTAGAGAAGAAGATTGAAGCAAGAGATTGACATTGAAGATCCACACTTGGAGAAAGAACAAAGATTTGCAATTTCTATCTCTTCACTCTCCTTGTATTCAATTTGTATTTGGATAATGTATAATCTACTTGTGGATAATATATTCGAGTTGTCTATGACTTAAATCATATTTTGAGGTTTTAATGGAACCTAATGAGTAGTTTAATTTGATATTCCTTCCATGATGGTCTTATTTGATTACTATGTGTTTGTCTATTGCGATATATGCTTTCATTGCTTAATTGAGTCATGACCAATTACTGTGATAACCCACATGGGATTGAAAGACAAAGTGTGGGTTTAGATCTAATCGTAGTAGCGGGCGATTGTACGTTGACATGGCGTTGGACGTATGATTTGTGCTTAAGATAGACATATACCGAAGCGCCACTCGTAGTCAATAGAGGACTTGACCTTAAATCCTATTTATTTGTAAACACCATAGACATATAAGGGTTTAGATAATGTGGGTATTCACGTACGTTCTATCATCTGTGGATTGCACGTGATATGGATTAGGTGCATCGAAAGATGGCCTTCTCTTACCTTCGTGTTCTCGGCTAACAACTGTAATGATTAATTTGACCTAATTGGAAGTGTGTCGACTTAGACGAATCATTAGGGGAAATTGGAATCTCTTATCTTCATTATCTGATTTTACTCTAGGATTAATTAGTTTAAGTTTACTTCCTTGCCTAGTTTAAAGTAGTTTTAATTCTTTCTATTTACCACCCATTTAAATAAGACCGAGATGATTATGGACTATTGATTTGGTGACCTTTTATCTGTTAATTCCTCGTGGGAACGATATCTTTACTCACTCTTTATTACTTGTTGACCGTGTATACTTGCGCGTTAATTGTGTCATCTAATCGAACCAACAAGTTTTTGGCGCCGTTGCCGGGGAATTATTTGGATAACTGTTTGCCAACATTAGTTTAAATCAAATTAGTCTTACTTTAAACATTTTATTTTTGTTTTTGTTTCATTCTCTTCTCATATTCTCTTTTCAAGTACAATGGACTTAAATTTCTATCCATGGAATGGTACAAGGCAAGAGCAACCAAGGGAAGCATACACTAATGGCGTCAACCCAATTGTAACACTTTCAGCACAGCTAGAGGTTCTCTCGAGGAAGCTGGATACTGTCTCAGCTCAGCAGAATCGAGAGACGACAATGACCTATGACTACGGTGCTGGGAGCTACGCGAGCCATCAGGAGCCTATTAGTTATGGACAGGAGCAGTATGGGGGTGGTTATTCCTACACTGAACCTTATCCCACTTATCAACAAGATTGGGGGTATCACCCAAATCCTTCATCAAGGCCATATTGGGGGAAACCACATAAGTAAACATCACCACCATCAAGCTACATTGACATTTCCCACCACCTATTCAACAAAAAGCCTCAACCAAAACTCTTTAGGAAGTAGTTGATTTTGAAAATTTGAACATCATACCACCACGAGCACCAAAGAGACAGAAAGGTGAGGGATCGTCCACCTATACTAGGCCATTCGATTGAAGGAAATTCTGAAGTGAGGTCGCCGTTGATAGATTTGATTATTTGGCAGGTAAGAAGCTAACCCCCGAGCTTGGCCTCAAGCCCGACGTGTTGGATGGTGATATATCGATGCAGATTATAGAGCAGGGCTGGAACACTTTTACGGATCAGCCTGACGCTGCAATGGTAGCCATCGTGAAGGAGTTCTATGTCAACGCCGAAGACATAACTCCTTTCAAAGCATTCGTTCGGGGAAAAATTGTTGACTTTAGTGCCAAAGCGATCAATGATTTCTAAAACCTACAAACACCATCAATTTATCAGTATGCTGAATTTTGAGGTAGGGGCCAGATTATGATCAAATCCTTACTGATATCTGCAAGCCTGACATAGTGTGGCAAAAGGGTAAGAGAGGAGGCACGTTAATTATGAGCTTAAGTTTGAGCAAGTACGAGAAAATATGGTATTCTTTCTTATGCGCCAAGCTACTCCCATCAACACATAAGAGCGAAATAACTAAAGAAAAAATCTCACTATTGTATGCGATCATCAAGGATTTCGACATCGATATTGGGGCGATCATCAACTTCTCAATTCGCCGATGTTTGACGGGGCCCATGTCGGGAGGATTGCCACATCCATCCCTGATTATCAGATTGTATCGCCGTGCTATTGTAAGGAGGACAGAAAACAAGAAGACTCTGCAGCCACTGCAGCTACTAGACACAAGGATGATTGCCCGATTCGGATACTGGAAAGGAGGCAAATCACATCCCCGCGGTATCAACTTCATTTTTTTAGACACGTTTGGGGAGGAGGACGAAGCTATGGATGCGGCCTATGTGATGCCTGAGGAGGATGAGTTTGCAGAGGACAGACTGCCTAAAGAGGGAGAGGCCACTACGTCGAGCGCTTCTCGCTCGGCGAAGTTCATGTTTAGTTCAAAGTTCTGAAATCTTCAACAGCATTTGGCCTAGCAACGTAGGGTGGATGACTAAAAGAGAGGCTGGCTGGTGGCGAGACAAAGCCACATATTCGACACTAAGAATAATTTTAATGCCGCGGTCGTTGAGGCATTTTCAAGACTGAACAAATCTGCCAACCCATTTCAGTTCCCAACTCCGCAGCCACTTCCCGGTTATTCACCTTCGGATTCTGATGTGGAGGTGGTCGAGCTGTATACATTAGTTGTCAGGGAAGTCCTCTAAGCTTAATTTCATTTATTTTCATAATGAGGACATTGTGATAGTTAAGTTTAGGGGTTTATATACTATTTATCATAATATTGTTAGAACATGACATGTAGTTAGCTTTGCATAGTAGTTAGAACATTTCATGTTAGTGTAGCTTATTTCTATGCATTAGTAGTTTATTTAAGTGTTTTTATGCTTATAAAAAAATTTGAAAAAATGATAAAAACACAAAGAGTCGTTAGTTAGGATTCCATGAGTCGAGTATGTTAGTATGTATGAAGTAACCTTAGCTAGTGATGAGACTGGGCTTACATAGAACTTGAACAGTAAAGACAACTAGGACATAGATGTAATTGCAGACCTTTACATGAATCGTTTCCTGTTTGACACTGTTCTATTGGTTAGCACATTAGGATGACATGTAGTCCAACTGGGGTCGAATAGTCACATAATTAACGTCTAGAAAGAAATTGGGCGTTAATGACAAATTTCAGTAAACTGGTAGTAATGACTAAGATTAGGTAGAAACCTAAGTTTGGGGGAATATGGGAGCTATCTATGAAAAGAAAAGAAAATGAAAGAAAAAAAATTGGAAAATATGAAAAAGAGAAGAAGAAAAAAGAAACTTGTGAATAAACACCATGACTCGTTTAGTTTCGTGGCCTTTGATACTCGAGTAAGTACGCCCTAGGGGATGTTTTTACACCCAGTGCCCTAAAGCCATTTGGTTTAGGAGTCATTGGCCGAAAGCTCGCTACACGGGTATCACTGAAAAGCCTAAGGGAACTAGATATTGCACAGTCATGAGTAGCATAAAGGTACGGGAAAATGAGCAAAATGCCCCTATAAATGAATAAAAGATAGAGAGTCTCCCATATTGACGTCCAACTTGGTTGATGTTGAATCTTGGTTGAATTATCTTGATTACGCAATGTCTTGAGTTAAAGCTGTAGTTCTTTCTAAGACGCGTATTATGTGATATATTTGAACTATAGTTGGTCACATTGTTGTCGAGCACATACACACTACATTGGTGTTAACAGGTATTGATTCATAGATTGGTTTGAACTGCGGATATGTCTTTGGTTGAATTTGTTGTTTATATCTATTGTGATTTCTCTGAGGTAATATTGGTTAGCTTTGTATTATCTAAGAGTTGCAATCATAGGCATTGTAGTTAGTTGCATGTGCATTGTTTTGCTCGAGGACAAGCAAAGTCTCAAGTTTGGGGGTATTTGATGAGTTGGTTTTATACCTAAGAATCGATGTCCTTTATAGCTTGATTCGTTGCTACTTCGAGTAGTTTTTGTATGATTTTACTATGATTTGGTCGTGTTGATTGCAGGAAGCAGACTGACGGAAATCGGGACTTAAATGAAGAATTTGCAGCATTGCATAAAAGGGACACCCGCTGGGGCGGGCCTTCATAAGGAAAAACCAACCGTCGGGGCTGGGGTGTTGGAAAAGTTAAGCATAAAGTGGATGCCCGTTGGGGCGGATGTGCTCAAGGCAAAAACCCCCGCTGGGGCGAGGGTACAGTAGCAAAGAAGGTAGTTTCTTTATGTGATCGTGATTTTGTAAAGACAAATTGGCTACATTTTGGCTTGTGGTTAAGAGATATATAAGGCTTCAGAGAGACTTATATTGAGAGATACTTAGCTTTACACAAGCCCTAGTTCATGAGATTAACTCGTAAAGAGAAATAAAGCACGGTGAAGCACGAAGAACGCAAGGAGCGTCAAGAAGAGTGGTGATACAATTTTAGAGTTTATTTTCTCTCTTAAGCTATACCTTGTATTCAGGATGTCATACACCTTGTGGATTATGGTTTTTATTTCATTCATGATGAACTAATTTGTTATTTAAGCCTGTAACGGAGCTTATTATGTAACGACGAATTGATTTGCTTTCAATTTAGTTTATGAAGATTATTTCCAGGTTATTTTCTATGGTTTGTGTGTAACTTATGTATTTGCTTGATCACCAACTACCTGTTATCCCATATGAACTCGAGAGATGACATATGGGGTTGAAACTAACCATAGTGACGTATGTTTGTGATTTCTACTGTTAGTTGCAATTCATAATTCATATTTAGGATAGAGATATTTATGCATCATGCAAAATCTAAAAAGAACTTGATTTTAAAACTTTTTCAATGATAATTCACATAGAGATATAGCGAGTTAGTTAATTAAGGTGTTTTGCTTAATTCTATCAACTGTGGATTTGAGTGAGTTTGGATATAATGCATTAAGAGATGGTTATATCTACTTTTGTGTTCTGGATTAATAATCTGGAGTAATTGATATAAACTAAAGAAAAGTATATTGTCCGAAGTGAACTAATAAGTGAAATTGTAGGCTTAATTCTCCAAAAACTTGTCAAATTCTTCAATTAGTGTTAATTATAGTCTGAGTAGTAGCGTTTCATAAAATCATCATTTAATCATTGGTTTAATAAAGCTGAAATAATACAAAATTTGTAATTTTTTGAATAAGTTATAATTATTGTCTTTGTGGGTACGATACTTGATCTTATCATCATATTGCTTGTTGACCACGTACACTTTCGTGTAGCGCGTATAGATTTTACCCAAAAACTTCAGCCAATTAGAGAGATAGAGTTCGTGATCGACTTAGCACCGGGGACTGCTCTAATAACAAAAGCCTCGTACAGAATGGCTCCAGTAGAGATGAAGTAGTTGATGGTTCAACTGCAGGAATTGCTAGACTAAAAGTATATTCAGCCGAGCGTATCGTCGTGGGGAGCGCCAATATTGTTCGTCAAGAAGAAGGATGGATCAATGAGTCTTTGCATTGATTATAGGAAGTTGAACAAAGTCACGATCAAGAATAAGTATCCTATACCAAGGATCGATGACTTATTCGATCAGCTGAAGGGAACGAGGTACTTCTCAAAAATAGATTTGAGAAATGGGTATCATCAGTTGAAGGTAAGGAAAGAGGATGTACCGAAGACGACATTTAGAACTTGGTATGGACATTACGAGTTCTTGGTGATGTCATTTGGTCTAACGAATGCACCTGCGACATTTATGGAGTTAATGAATAAGTTGTGCATGAAGCCGTTTCTGGACAAGTTCGTAGTGGTTTTCATAGATGACATTTTTGTGTATTCCAAAACTAAGGAGGAACACACTGAACATTTAATATTGACATTGGAATCGCTAAGAAGGGCAAAGTTATAATCAAAATTCTTTAAATACAAATTTCAGTTAGAACGTGTGCAATTTCTTGGCCACGTGATTGACAAAGATGGGATTTCAGTAGATCTATTAGGTAAAATCTATACACGTAACACGCAAGTGTACGTGGTCAACAAGTAATATAATGATAAGAAAAGTATCGTTCCCACAGAGACAATGACTACAATTTATCCTAATAATTACCAATTTTATATTATCTCAACTTTATTAAACCATTGATTAAATGATGATATTTGTGTAAAACTACTACTCAGACTATAATTAACACTATTCTGGGAATTTAACAAGTTTTCGGAGAATTAAGCCTACAACTTCACTAATTGTTTCACTTCGAATGCTATACTTCCTTTTAACTTATATCAATTATTCCAGATTAATAACCAAGAACACAAAAGTAAATATAACTATCTCTCAATGCATTACATCCATACTCACTCAAATCCACAATTGATAGAATTAAGTGAGACACCCTAATTAACTAATCACTATATCTCTATGTGTATTACAATTGAAAAAAGTTTAATATCAACTTCTCTTTAGATTACGTATGATGCATAGATATCTCTATCCTATACATGAATTATGAATTCCAACTAACTATAGAAATCACAAACATATGTCACTATGGTCAATTCTAATTCCATACGTCGTCTCTCAAATTCATATGCAATAACAGGGAATTGGTGATCAATTAATAACATAAGTTAACCACAACCCATTGCAAATAATCTGAAAATAATCTCTATAAGCTAACGTGAAAGCATGTCAATTCTTAGTTATATAACAAGATCCGTTGTAGACTTAAATAGTAAAATAGTTCATCATCAACGAAGTAAAAACCATAATCCACAAAGTAAATAACATCCTGAATACAAGGTATAGATGAAGAGAGAAAGTAGAATTTGAAATTGTATTAATACTCATCTTCACGTTCGCCTTGCGTTCGTCGTGCCTCGCTTTGCTACAATTCTCCTCACGTAACAACTCTCACAAACTAGGGTTTGTTAATGTCTCAATATATCCCATAAAAGCCTCTCTGATAGCCTTATATGTCCTCCTAATCGCGAGCCAAAACCGCAGCCTTCTTTCCCTCAAACTCCTACTCAAACAAGATAGCCAAATCAATCCTGCCGTAAACTGTGCCTAGGTGAGATTTTAAACCTTGAAGATGTGCGCCCCAGGCGAACCTGCGCCTAGGCGAGGTTCTCAGGCTATGAAACTAGGCCTCAACGAAGGTCACATAACTATTGCATCTTTCTTCCATCAAGTACTTAATTCATTGCGCTTTTCCTCTCGGCCATTCCCTGCACATAAACCAATGCAAATACGTGAAATATAACCTAAAAAGTACTTGAAGTAGCAACATCTTTGGTGTAAATGGCATCAATTCGTAGGTATGAAACCTACTTATCAAACACCCCCAAACATAAGATTTTACTTGTCCTCAACCGAAAATAACAAAGAATTGAAAATAACAAACAAAGTATCTATATGAATGCATATACATGATCTACTTCCTACATACCTACGAATTCAGCAATAGATCAGTATGATGTTCAACACAAGCGTCAAAGATATCATAAGATACTCAAACAATATATCCAATCAACGCACAGTTCATCATTAACCAATCAGCCAATCCAATTCTATCATCACCCATGTTGTGCGTGTGTGCCTGTTAACCATCCTAACCACCAACCAGTTAAGATTATCACATAACAGCCTTCTTAGAGGAAAAAATTTCAGTTCTATTTCAGTTATCTGTAAACATGACAAAACCGGTTAAACTTAGCAATTACCGAGTTCAGGGATCTCAAATGAGGCTTATTTCTCTTATTATTCATTCACGGGTGCATTTTACGCTCCATCTCGCGTTCACAATCGACCGTGCAATGCTCGAATCTATTAGGCTTTTCAATGTTATCCGTTTAGCGAACTTTCGACCAACGACTCCCAAACTAGACGATTTTAGGGCGCTAGGTGTAGAAACACCCCCAATGGCTTACTTATTCAAGTAAAAAAGGCCACAAACATAAAATAGTCAATGTGTTTATTCTATTTTTTTCTCAATTTTCTAATTTCTTTCATTTATATATTTTCTTTCTTTTCTTTCACTCCAATTACTCCCCCAAACTCGAGTTTTTACTTCATTTTAACATTTACTGTCATTATACCAATGACATCAAAATTTAACTAAGATTTTCCCCCTAGAAACAAATTATGAACCCTTGAATTGAGTTGACTAGAACAGTTAAACTCTACGTGCTAACCACTTACACAAGTTTCAGACAAGCTCAGATTTTCATCTTGATTAACATTATAACTCATCATCAATCTTCACATTGTTCAACTTAACATGTAATACCAATCCTATCATCGGTCGAGCTAAACTCACACCAATCCATTGCTTAAACTCATGCAACAACCTATATGCCTAAATGTAAAGGAAAATATTTTTGTGATTTTTCTCAATTTTTATTTATATAGACAAACCATATAACAAAGTAAATTTAAACTAATGACATATGCTCTAATTTAGAATGCAAATAACTAACATACAAAATGAACTAATCTAACATGCAAATAACTAACATGTAAACTAACTAAATGACTAATCCTACCCCCAAACTTAAACTATACAATGTCCTCATTGGATATAGAATTTAAAAGTTCGAGGACTTGCATGAGCAATAAAGCGTCATGCTCGACCAGTGGATGTGACATCCCGAATTTTTAAGAAATTATAAATGAAAATTTAATAAATAAAATTCTTATTACGAGATGTTTTGAGTTGAGTATGTGTATACGTGTAATATATTGTGAAATATGTGAATTAATGTGAAGAGAATTTAAATGTTAATTTTAATATTTATTGGAATAAATAAATATTTTAATTGAATTATTTATTGAGTTAAATAAATAATTATGTGATTATTATGGAATAATATAATTAAGTGTAATATATTAATTAAATGAATATTTAGTATGCAATTAATTGATATAATGATTTTATGTTATAGTTCTAATTTAATTAAGATAATTAAATTAGATGAGTAATGTGATGAGTGTTATATGTAATTATAATTAGCGAGTAATTATAATTATGTGACAATTTTTATGTGATTAATTGATGTTAAATTTTAATCAATTAAATTATAATGTTAAGATTTAATTAGTTAAAGGATAACATTAAAAATATGTGTTAAAGGATTTAATAAAAGAATTAAAAGAGTTTTAAAACTGTTTTCCCAAACAAAGCCCTTACATTGTTTTAAATCCGTTTTGCCAAACGGGGCCTTAACTATTTAAAAATCTATTTTTTAAAATAATGAGTTCTGCCAAACAAGCCTTAGGCTTTTGATATTCAAAATTTTAACTTATTTATATTAATTATAATTATGGTGTTAAATATGGTGGTTTAAAAATTGGGAGTTATATTATATAATTATACATATAATATATTAGTTATATGTGTATTGTATATACGTTAGTTTAGAAGTTAGAAGAATAGATGTTAGTCAGATAGAACAAAAGGGATAGTATGTGTTACAGAGAAAACACAGAAAACCTAGAAGGGAAAAGAGGAGAAGAAGGGAGAAAGAAAAAGGAGGAAGAGGAAGTTTGAGAGAGTCAAACATCATCATCTTCATCTTGTTCTCCTAAGCAAAGGAAAGGTATAATCTCTAACTTTAGAGTTTAAGATTTCCTTAAGTTATTCAAGTTTTAGTTTTATGAAAATATGAATATTCATGAGAACTTATGATTTTGGGGATATATGTTATATGGTGTTTATAACATGAAGTTTATATGTGAATTGTGATAATAGATGCTTATAAGTGAATTGTATGATGGTTTAGTTGGTTAATTCATGATGAACATGAGGAAATTCATGTTCATCAAAAGTCATAGTGAAATAGTTTGATAATTGGCCTATTTGAAATCAAAAATTGCGATTTGATTGTGTAAATTGAGGTTAGATGTTGATAACATATTTATAAATAAATTTAAATATGTTTTGATTGGGGATTTTGATTTTAAAATAGATTTCAGTGTTCAATTTCATCAAGAACACCTTTTAATGATTTTCTTCAAAAATCATGGAATTGATTGGTGTAAACTATGTGTTTTAAGGATTTAATGTGTTGAAACATGTTAGGAGTTTAGAAATTATGTTTTCTATTAAGATGTTATGAATTGTATTGACTGGAATTGGAACTTGGTGTGGATAAATAAGCCAAATTGACTTTTTTTTACACAGTTCGCGAAGCAGTTTTGGTTCGCGTAGCAGGGGGCCCTCCTCGGCGGGCCTTTCAAGGCTAAGTACCCCCGCCCCGGCGGGGGGCGGGGGGTATGCAGATTTTTAAAAGTTTGAAGCCCGCCCTGGCGGGCATGTTAAGCCTTGAACCCCCACCCCGGCGGGGGGTATGCAGAAAAAAAGGACCTTTGTTTTGAAAAGCTATGTTTATGTAATAATTTAATGGCCTGTCAACATGCCTTAAAATATTAAATAATAGTAATGAGATATATTACAAATATATGATGCGAAATTATAATTTGAAATAATTATAATTATAGTAAAGGTTTAATTTAATTGGATTAGTTATAATGAATATAGTTGATTAGTTTTATAATCAAAGTAAATGTTTAACTTGAAGTATAATTTGTTTAGTTATAACTTAATATGTGATTATAATTTGGAATAATTATATTTAAGATAAAATTGTGTAATTTAAATTATAATTTATTTAATTATAATTTAATGAGTGCATGAATTGAAATTGATTATTTATAATCTAAGTAATGGTTTAAATTAAATTATAATATGTTTAAATTATAATTTATTGCATGATGTAATTTGAATAATTAGAGTAATGGTTTAAAGTAAATTATAAATGGTGTAATTATAAATTGTTTAATTATAATTTGATTAAAGTGGATGTTTAAATTATAATTCGTTTAATTATAATTTACTATGAGTATGTAATTATTATTTGACTTAATTATGTGATTATGTGATGCGATTAATTATGTGATAAGTAACTATTAACTTAATAGTTAAAGAGGATTGAGTTGACCTAAGTTAGTTAACTAACTATGAGGAGTAGTTATGGAATAATTAACTTATGTTGTTAATTATACATAAGTTTGACAGTGAGTGTCAAATGAGTAAATGGAAGAGAATTACGAAGTGTAAATTAAAAAGTATAATGTAGAATTTACTTAGACGTTTGATAAGCATTGTTAGGTGACTAATAGTTGATGCGTATGGTAATACGTGTGTAGGATTGTTGAAGCAGATTATTATAAGCTATTTTTCAATAATTGTTAATTTACGAGCCAGGCAAGTCTTTCGGTTCCTATTTTCTATATGAACTTGATGATATTATGAACTGTTTTAAAATGTATTGCAAAGAGCATGCTATGTTATATATGTTGCAAGCATGAAATGTTAAAGTCAATTTATGACTACATTGATTGATTTAAGAAAGTTGATTGAGTAAGGAACTCAATCTTTATATTTGTTATGTGATGAAAGCATGTACGCCATGTTACTTTAATGTTTATGAGATGTATGTTGAGAATGTTAATTATGTGCTACGTGATACATGAAAACTGTTAGTTCTTGCTGAGCTGTCGAGCTCACTCTTGCAAATAACCATTTTTGCAGGTCAAAGAGCCAAGGTAATGATGCATGCTAGTTGAATGTTAGAGTTCAATAGTAATTCAAGAAGCTTACTTATGTTTTATGAGAAATGCATTTAATATCTTGATTGTAATGTAGATCTAAAGCTGTAAAGTTGAGTTATCCGATGTATATGGATAATAATTGTAATGTAAGACTTTGTATTGTCATTTCGTTGTAACGATTCATGATTTAGATTGAATCGAAGTTATGTAATGTAAAGGTTGCGATTCAGGGCAATAAAGAAAGAAGTTTATAAAATTTTTAAATTATTCCGTATTTTAGTGATTTTAATATCAAATAATGATGTAAAGATAGATTAAAGTTGTATTGTTAACGATCGAGAAGGAGAATATTATTATATAATTTTTGGGGTCGATACAGTTGGTATCAAAGCTGTAGGTTATACACCTTAGGTAAGAGTACCTTAGGCTATGACCTTAGAGAATAAGAAGTTAAGTTTAAATTACGTATAATGAAAAGGTGATTCTTTTCACATACGTAGATGTATAGGATGAGTTAAGTCCTGAAAATGTTATAAGAAGAAGATTAGAATGACGAGGAAGAAAACTCGAATAAAATATTGAACTATATGAATGAAATTAGAAATTCTTAAAGGATGAGTTGTTTAATAAACAAGAAGATTCAAAGAAGAAGCTTGAAGAGATATAAAGATAAGAATCAGGAGTTCCTAACTCTAATAATCAAGATGACGAATAACGATGAATAGACGAAGTCTATAAGATTAAAAGCATAATAAAATCATGGTATGACATGATGAAAGGTAGAGATAAGAAGTTTTAAAACAAAACAATAATGAGAATCATAAGGGAGATGATTATAGAATAAGATCACAGCGTGATCTTTTTAAAGTTGAAAGACGGATGGTCTTTAATGATTGAATAGTTATAGTTTGAGACTATAATGAGAAGGTACTATGATATAGTACGAGATTAACTCACGAGGAGTTATAAATGATGAGATACAAAAAGTCTGTATCGAGCATAGAATAAGAAGTTATGAGTAAGATAGAGTTAAGTGGGATTTTAAGTAAGGACTCATGTGGTGGCTGAGTTGTACAAATCTTTGTATGGGCAGGATTTTGTGCTTACACTTGGTTTATCATATTGATAATCGTCGGACGATTGGTGTCGCGCTATCGATATATATATATGGTGAAAAGGTGATTCTTGTCCCATGTTTATATTTAATAGTTAGAGTCAATAGAGAATAGATTAGATGATATTAAGATTACATTAGATGATCTTAAGGTTAGGCGAGTACTTAAAACTCATACTTATGGTAAGTTCGTGACTCATAATCGTATGTATGTTTCGAACCCCTAAGCATATGGACAGTCTCTGATCAGTTCTTTGACTACGTATTGCTAGGACAAGTCCTTAAACTCATATTATTGTGGCAAGTTCCTGAACTTCCAAAGTGTGATAAGTTCGATGAACTATAATGGGTATAAAAAGGTTATGGTATAGAAAGCATTGATGTTGTTTAAGATTAATAAAATGATTAAGTAATGATGGAGCAAAGATTTAATTGATGGAGAAAGTTTTTATATTCTAAATCTCCTAGCTTTGCTAGATTTTCAAAATTTATTGACTTCATGCTGATGTTGCACTTCTGTTTTTCTTGAAAAACATTGGATCAAATTATGGAACCAATGAATTTTTAAAATAGTGCTATTATTCACATGTCTATGCTAATTGCTTCAGCTAGACAAAAATGATTTTAAATTTTCAAAATGTATTTTATATGCATCATTTGATGTGGTGTAGAAGCAATAATCGAGGAAGTTATCAATGCAGTTAAACCTAGTGTTGGACGTGATCGTATGATCGTCAGCCCACTATGGTATGATGTAGTATGACGACGTCATGTAATGACGAAATTCTCAACGTACCATTACTACGGTACGGTATCAGGATATTATGAAAAGATTGATTTATTTATTTTGGTTTCATTAAACTAGAAAAAAAAATTAATTTCCTTAGAAAAAAAAAAGATTTATTTACTTTTAGTTTCTTTAAACGAAGAATTTTTTTTTTTGATTGAGTTGGTTAAATAAATATATATGTATATATATATATATATTTCGATTGATGTCCGAATTATTGCTAGAAGTCTATGCTAGTTGATTCAATTAGACAAATATTGAAAGATGTTTATAAATTCGAGCGTTCTTGGTCAAACTATGCCAAACCAAATTGTTTTGGTGTGGATTCAGATGTTAAGAAGCTGAGGTGAACAACCCTATAAAAAGAGGACATGTTATCGAAGACTATAGTTCCAAATGTAACGCATATAGTTGTTACGATTTACTACGTTAGGGCCCGACGTTGGGGTACAATAGGCTGGCCACCTAAAGTACCGATGCGATTTATAGTATGAAATATTGGGGGTGAAGCACTATTAAACCTAAAAATAAGTTCAAAGTCTTGCGACCACTCAACATGATTTGGAATCTTTTAAATTCCTGAGTTATTTATATCGCTTCCCAATTATTGAACAATTGTGGAAGATTCTTATTATTTCTGAATGAGAATGTAGTAAGAAGGATATTCCTTAGAAAGAAGTAGTTGTAGAACGCTTTAATCCAGTGAATAAAGATTAACATAAAATCTATTTTTGATAGATTGAATGAATGAAGAGTAATAAAAAATTTTGAGGACAAAATTCTTAGAAAAATGGGTGAATGTGATAACCCGAATAATTATAGATGGTGAATTATGTAGTATATGAATTCTACGAGTAGAATATATAGTAATGATCCTTAGAAAGAAAATGAACGAGTTAAAGAAGATATATAATATTTGATATATGATTGTGTTTGATTGAAGATTATGTAATAAAACCTTAACCATGTTGAAGAGGTGAATTTAGTAAAGATATATGTGTAGTTTATATAAATGTCGTTAAGATAATGTGTTGAAGTTATTCGATAATAAAATTCTGGAAGAGATTTTGTGAAAACCAAGTAAGGGAGGTTTTCGTTGATTCCGAGGACGGAATCCTTATAAGGAGGGAAGAATGTGACATCCCGAATTTTTAAGAAATTATAAATGAGAATTTAATAAATAAAATTCTTATTACGAAATATTTTGAGTTGAGTATGTGTATACGTGTAATATATTGTGAAATATGTGAATTAATGTGAAGGAAATTTAAATGTTAATTTTAATATTTATTGGAATAAATAAATATTTCAATTGAATTATTTATTGAGTTAAATAAATAAATATGTGATTATTATGGAATAATATAATTAAGTGTAATATATTAATTAAATGAATATTTAGTATTTAATTTAATTGATATAATAATTTTATGTTATAGTTCTAATTTAATTGAGATAATTAAATTAGATGAGTAATGTGATGAGTGTTACATGTAATTATAATTAGCGAGTAATTATAATTATGTGACAATTTTTATGTGATTAATTGATGTTAACTTTTAATCAATTAAATTATAATGTTAAGATTTAATTAGTTAAAGGATAACATTAAAAATATGTGTTAAAGGATTTATTAAAAGAGTTAAAAGAGTTTTAAACCCGTTTTCCCAAACAAGGCCCTTACATTGTTTTAAATCCGTTTTGTCAAACGGGGCCTTTGTGACACTCCCAAATCCGGGTACTTCGTTTTCACATGATTTAGTGTTCACTTTCTAATATAAAATACATCTACCCAATGAATAATGCAAAGTAACTACAACTTAAATTAAAATAAATAAATCTCACTTACAACAAGGGTTACAACCTTTGTAAAATAAATCCCGGGTTACTCTAACTCTGACATGAATATAACAAAGTGCGAAAATAAAAACATAACATCCAAGTCTTATGACAATCATTCTCAATTAAATAAAACAAGTCTTCACTTACTTTGCTTTCCCTTGCCCTTACTCGTAAATGGAGCATCAGCGTTATCAACCTTAAACGAAATTGTTATTTAATGCAAGAGTGAGCAAACCACAGCTCACTGGAGTTTAACAATAATATAGACATGAAAGGATATATTTAAAAAGAATCTGAACAACTTAGCTTGCTTTAATAATAAAGAATTGAAAAATAATTCTCTATCAACATTAAAATTTTAATATAGAATTTATCTGAGGGTCATAAGACCTTTGAACTCTTGTCCTAGGTTATAAATATTTCTATTTAAACCTTTAACAATCAATAAGACTATGGACCTTAACTCGTACTTAGGGAGATCAGCCCTTTGTACCATGTATTGTGCACAAACATCTTAACGCTATGCGTAGTAACCTCCCCTAATAATTAGGGTTGTTCAACTCAGTAATTTGAATTCAAGTCCGCACCAAAGAAAGTGTGGTTTGGATAAGCTTACAAGGATAATTTAGAATTCACGTTCATCAACTAAGGATTAGTTGAATCGACTTTCAATAAGTCATTAATAAAAGAATTATGAATTAACATATGCTTTAGAAGTAAACTTAAAGCATTTAAAATAATAAACTGGATCTTACTTGAACAATAAGTCAAGATCTCTTCGGTTAAGTAAATAATTGTCCAGTATAGAAATGAAAAGGACATTCTCAACAATGAATATATGAACTCAAAGAAACTTGCATAAAAATTAATACAAGATCAGGGTTTAGAAAACTTGCATAGAATTAACGAGTTTAGGGTTTAGAAAACTTACCTTAAGCGCAAGCTACTTAACTCAACCACGTACTTAAACACTTCCTATACGCATTCAATTATAATAATCTAAATTAGTTAATACATAACTAATTCACATAAGTGGTTAACCCTCATGGTTAACTCACTCTAATTAAATAAATAATAATAATTAACTATCACATAGTTAATTACATCACTTACATATTCACATAATTAAATTAATTATGTATTTAACTAAATTTTAATTAAATAATTATAATTCAAACACTTAATCAAATTATAATTACTTAAATTATAATTATCATTTAAATTATAAATAATTATAATTTAAAATCAATTAAACTACATTATGCATTTATAATTACATAATTTATAATTAATCATGTATTTATCAATTATAATTAATAATTAATTAAACTATAACATGTATTATAATTACATAATTTATAATTATTCATGTAATTATCAATTTAAAATCCACAATTAAACATGCATTTATTAAATTATAATTACTTAAATTATAATTTAAATTAACATCTAATTGATTAAAATAAATCAACTTCTATACATTATAATTTCACAGAATTATAATTTAAATTAAACATTTACTCTTAACTATAATTAATCAAATTATAATTAAGTAACTTATTTTATAATTAAACAATTATAGTTTAAAATTTAAATACTATATTAGGTTTCCTTTTTCTCAAATATGAATTTATCACAATCATATAACAACATGTTATATCATTTAAATATGTGTCCACTATCAATGAATAATTAAACTAAGGCTCAAAAATAATCTGCACAAATAAACTAAAACCAAAGCCCAAGCACTATGCACGGCGCAGCTGCGCAGCCAGCAGCCTGGGCACCGGCGCAGCTGCGCAGCGGTCGGACTAGAGATGGGCAAGCGGCGCAACTGCGCTGCTTCTGGCCTTGCTGCCGGCGCAGCTGCGCAGCAACTCGGCCAGACGCAGACAGCTATGGCTCTCTGCTTTACCGAACAACCCATACAATCCAACAACCGACAATACCAAGCAATACAAACAACATAGGACACATACATGCAACTATACATATGTACAACATATACTTAAACACAAAAATCACCAAAGTAATAAGAATCAGTGTTTTAAAAACTCAATTTTTGATATTTTCATATAAACTCATACTTTAACAAAATAAGTCACTATAAATCCAATTCTCAATCAATTTCAACTTACAACACATGTATTCTTTTCATGATTGAGGATATAACATCCTAACAATTCCAATAGGCATATTAAGAACAATTAAATCATAACTTTTACTCTAAAATTCAACCAAATACTTGAACTACATATGAACACTATTTTCACACATAAAACTTGTTTTTACAGTACTTTGATTTTGAAAACAATCATTAATAGCATACATGTAATGGATTACAACATCCCTCAATTCATGTAATAACAAATTTATCAATTACAATTCCAATTATTTACCAGAAACTCAAGAATACAAGAACTAAAAACAAGAGGTGACTTGTTACCTTAATTCTTGATTAAGCTTTGATAAAGGGTAAGAATAGCTCTGATAATCCTACTTTGATTCTCAGAATTCCAACTCTTCTCCACCTTCTTTGTTAAAAAAAATTCACAGTGTTTCCTCTCTTTTGCTCTCTATCTTCTCTTCTTCTCTTTTCTTAGTTTAGACTTGGGAAAAACTAATGTAGTTTAGGAAAATATAACTGTTACATGATAATATACGTATATAATAGACATAATAACATGCAACGTAACTGACAAATATATAATGTCTAAATTAAATAATTAGCAGTTATAATTTGTTTTGAATTTTAAAAGCCATAAGGTCATGTTTGGCAAACCTTTTATTTAAAAATAGATTTTAGTCACTAAGGCCATATTTGGTAGAAATAGGTTTAAAACCAATACAAGGGCCTTGTTTGACAAAATAAATTTAAAAATTCTTTTCTTTATTTTAACAAATTATTTAGCACATACTTTAATGTCATATTTTAATTAATTAAATATTAATCATCTAATTTAATCAATTAAAATCTAACATCAATTAATCACATAACATTGCCACATAATTATAATTACTCGCTACTTATAATCCATGTAACACTTCATCACATATCTCATCTAATTTAATTATCTCAATTAAATTAGAACTATAATATAAAATTAATATACATTAATTAAATATTACACATTCATTTAATTAATGTATAACACTTAATTAAATTACTCCATAAATCACATAATTTATTTATTTAACTCAATAAATAAATCACACAAAATATTTATTTAACTCAATAAATATTTAAAATTAAATATAAAATCTCAATCGTTACAATCTTCCCTCCTTAAAGGGATTCTGTCCCCAGAATCACACATAAAAAATTTTCGTCTGTTACAGCCTTAACTATTTAAAAACCTGTTTTTTAAAATAATGAGTTATGCCAAACAAGCCTTAGGCTTTTGATATTCAAAATTGTAACTTATTTATATTAATTACAATTATAGTGTTAAATATGGTGATTTAAATATTAGACGTTATATTATATAATTATACATATAATATATTAGTTATATGTGTATTGTATATACGTTAGTTTAGAAGTTAGAAGAATAGATGTTAGTCAGATAGAACAAAAGGGTTAGTATGTGTTAGAGAGAAAACACAGAAAACCTAGATGGGAAAAGAGGAGAAGAAGGGAGAAAGAATTAGGAAGAAGAGGAAGTTTGAGAGAGTCAAACATCATCATCTTCATCTTGTTCTCCTAAACAAAGGAAAGGTATAATCTCTAACTTTAGAGTTTAAGATTTCCTTAAGTTATTCAAGTTTTAGTTTTATGAAAATATGAATATTCATGAAAACTTATGGTTTTGGGGATGTATGTTATATGGTGTTTATAACATGAAGTTAATATGTGAATTGTGATAATAGATGCTTATAAGTGAATTGTATGATGGTTTAGTTGGTTAATTCATGATGAACATGAGAAAATTCATGTTCATCAAAAGTCATAGTGAAATAGTTTAATAATTGGCCTATTTGAAATTAAAAATTGCGATTTGATTGTGTAAATTGAAGTTAGATGTTGATAACATGTTTATAAACAAATTTAAATATGTTTTGATTGGGTATTTTGATTTAAAAATAAATTTTAGTGTTCAATTTCATCAAGAACACTTGTTAATGGTTTTCTTCAAAAATCATGGAATTGATTGTTGTAAACTATGTGTTTTAAGGATTAAATGTGTTGAAACATGTTAGGAGTTTAGAAATTATGTTTTCTATTAAGATGTTATGAATTGTATTGACTGGAATTGGAACTTGGTGTGGAGAAATAAGCCAAATTGGTTTTTTCTCTACGCAGTTCGCGAAGCAGTTTTGGTTCGCAGCAGGGGGCCATCCCCGGCGGACCTTGCAAGGCCAAGTATCCCCGCCCCGGCGAGGGACGGGGGGGGGGGGGTATGCAGATTTTTTAAAGTTTGAAGCCCTCCCCGGCGGGCATGTTAAGCCTTAAACCCCCGCCCCGGCGAGGGTTATGCAGAAAAAAAAGGACCTTTGTTTTGAAAAGCTAAGTGTATGTAATAATTTAATGGCATGTTAACATGTCTTTAAATGCTAAATAATAGTAATGAGATATATTAAAAATGTATGATGCGAAATTATAATTTGAAATAATTATAATTATAGTGAAGGTTTAATTTAATTGGATTAGTTATAATGAATATAGTTGATTAGTTTTATAATCAAAGTAAATGTTTAACTTGAAGTATAATTTTTTTAGTTATAACTTAATATGTGATTATAATTTAGAATAATTATAATTAAGGTAAAAGTGTAATTTAAATTATAATTTATTTAATTATAATTTAATGAGTGCATGAATTAAAATTAATTATTTATAATCTAAGTAATGGTTTAAATTAAATTATAATATGTTTAAATTATAATTTAATACATGATGTAATTTGAATAATTAGAGTAATGGTTTAAAGTAAATTATAAATGGTGTAATTATAAATTATTTAATTATAATTTGATTAAAGTGGATGTTTAAATTATAATTCATTTAATTATAATTTAATATGAGTATGTAATTATTATTTGACTTAATTATGTGATTATGTGATTCGATTAATTATGTGATAAGTAACTATTAACTTAATAGTTAAAGAGGATTGAGTTAACCTAAGTTGGTTAACTAACTATGAGGAGTTGTTATGGGATAATGAACTTATGTTGTTAATTATACATAAGTTTGACAGTGAGTGTCAAACGAGTAAATGAAAGAGAATTACGAAGTGTAAATTAGAAAGTATAAAGTAGAATTTACTTAGACGTTTGATAAGCGTTGCTAGGTGACTAATAGTTGATGCGTATGGTAATACGTGCGTAGGATTGATGAAGCAGATAATTATAAGTTATTTTTCAGTAATTGGTAATCTACGAGCCAGGCAAGTCTTTCGGTTCCTATTTTCTATGTGAACTTGATGCTATTATGAACTATTTTAAAATGTATTGCAAAGAGCATTCTATATCATATATGTTGCAAGCATGAAATGTTAAAGTCAATTTATGACTACATTGATTGATTTAAGAATGTTGATTGAGTAAGTAACTCAATCTTTATATTTGTTATGTGATGAAAGCATGTACGCCAAAGACGCGTTGAATTTATTTTGGGTGGCGAACATGTGATCCTGCCGGGATACTAATCCCTGGAATCTCTGATCAAAGTACTGCTGCATATTGCAAAATTGAAAGCTGAAAGTTACTTTTGTGCGGGACGAGTTCGAAGTCCCGGCTTGTTCTTGTTCTTGTTCTTGCTCTTCTTCCACAACAAAATCTGCATCTTGTTCAGCCGCCCCTTAATCATCCTCAGAATAGGAAAATGTAAAGCCAAGACCGTGTGGGTGCGAATGCCCGCCTATCCAGCATGAGTACCTCTGAATCATATTGGGATCTAAGCACAGTAGAGGCTACTAGATATGCTCAGTTGTGCCCCATTGTACAAATCAATGATAGATGCGGCAATACGCCCTGTAGTGGCGCATGCAGATTTCGGCGTATAGAATGATAAATGATGCGGCCCACGAAGATCAATCGGTCTTTGACTATTGTGTACAGCAGAACTACCTTCTCCTTCGTGACATCGCTCGTGTGTGTAGATTGTAGCAGTTTGTGCACATAAGAACGCATGCCATATCTTCCCATATAAACTAAGATGGCCAGCATGAAAGTGAGATCCATTTGACGACTATGTACGGTCCGACATGCACAACTCTGTTAGAATCTGCTCATAATTTGGTCCGCTTTCCTTGAGGGTCGAAAATGAACAACATAGTTGCGGCAGATTGTAGTAGTCGTTGATCTCCTGCATAGTAAATGGTACCATCTTACCCCTCACAAATGCAAAGAAAGGTGGTTTGTCTTGGGCATTTGCATAGAATTCCTTCACCACCGCCACCACGGCAGCTTCAGGCTGTGCCGTGAATGTTTCCCACTGCCTCTCGTGAATCTATTGAAGCATAGCCCCATCAAACTCGTCGGGCGCCAAACCACATTCCAATGTCAATGCCTTGCTTGACAAATACTCGAACCTCTCCACTGTCTGGGCGTTCAAGAATTTTTGTCGATCAAATTATCAAACGGGGGTGGATAAACTCTCCCCACATTACCTTTTTTGATGTCTGGAAGTCATGATGCCGACCGTATTAATGTTACTTGTACTTTAGTGAAGGTGCGATTGTTGAGACCTTTCGTCAAACACCTTGTGTGCGTGCTTGGATTGAATGTCAAACTTACCCCCAAACTTAACTTGTTTAGCCCAATTTATGAATTTGTCCACACACTTGTGTAGAATCCTGAAATATACGTTGTCAATATCCCAAAACTTGATGTTATCTGTAAGTGGTAGGACGAAATTGCACGGGTGTACTGTTGTTGTGAAGAAATCCCCTCTATCCTCTGAAATTGGATGAAGTTGAAACCCTAGATGTGGAATAGTTATTAACTTTGGTGATGAATCCTTGGAATTGCACTTGAAGAGTGTTGGGTGTGGTGTTTGCTCAAAATCTAGTGTTCCATTTTAGTTTCGGTTAGGAGAGGTTGCAGAATTGTAGTAGGATTGTGTTTAGTAACTGCAGCAATCAGGTTTTTAAAATTAAAAATCGACACCTGCGACTAGGCGAGGTGATTTGTTCTTTAAAACTCGTCGGGGCGAGTTTGACCAGAGTGTTCTGCGCCTAAGCGCATATTTTTCTGTACAAATCTATGCTCGGGCGAACTTTGTTTGACAGTTCTTGCCTAGGAGAGCTTTTTAGTCTTTAAAACTGCGCCGGGGCACAGGTGGGTTTTCTGCAGCATTTTATTTTCTTTTTTTGGCAGTTCGTCCTACATCCATAACCTTTAAGCTTGTTAGTTCCTCTCTGTTCTTATGTGCATTTACGCTCCCATCCTGTAATCACAAACCATAAACATAATTAGATTTGCTATTGACTTGAGGCTTGGACACAATTATAATGCTAAGACGCGTCCTAGTCTACTACTACTTTACGTAATGAAATAAAAAACAAACAACTTTTAAAACATAAAATAAATAAATGATTGGGTTGCCTCCCATTAAGCGCTTGATTTATAGTCTTTCAGCCTGACTACTCCCTGTTTTTAAACTGGATCGACGAGGTCAATTGAGGTTGCTTAGCGATCGAGATCACCACCCTAGTACTGCTTTAAGCGCTGGCCGTTGACTTTAAATGTTTTAGACGAATCCTGGCTTATACTTCAATGGCCCCATGTGGAAACACTGTCTTGATGGTAAATGGGCCTGACCACCTGGATTTCAGTTTTTTGAGAAAAAGTTTCAATCGAGAGTTGAATAACAATACTGATTGGCCCGGTTCGAAATTTTTATCCACTATATTCTGTTCGTGCCATTTCTTGACCTTTTCTTTGTACAACTTTGAGTTTTCGTATGCTTGCAGGTGAAATTCATCTAACTCATTGATTTGCAAAAGCCTTTTCTCCCTTGCGGCTATTAGGTCAAAGTTGAGTTTTTTGATGGCCCAGTAGACTTTGTGCTTGAGTTCTACTTGGAGGTGACACTCCTTTTCGTAGACCAACTGGTATGGCCATATGCCGATTAGGGTCTTATACGCTGTCCGATACGCCCAAAGAGCGTTGTCTAATTTTAATGACCAATCTTTTCGATTCGGGTTGACTACTTTTTCCAAGATTCTTTTCACCTCTTTGTTAGATACTTCATCTTGGTCACTCGTTTGGGGGTGATAGGCCGTGGCGATTCTGTGGTTGACCTCTTAGTTAGTCAAGAGAACGGTGAAGTACTTGTTGCAGAAGTGGCTCCCCTCGTCACTGGTGATTGCCTTCGGGGTGCCAAATCGTGTGAAGATATTCTTTTGCAAAAATTTTAGCACAACTTTGGCGTCATTTGTCGATAGCGCGACTACCTCAACCCACTTCAACACATAGTCGACTGCCAACAGGATATATAAATTGACGAATGAAGATGGAAACGGTCACATGAAATCGATTCCCCATACATCTAAAATCTCGACTTCCAAAATCATGTTAAATGGCATCTTGTTCCGCTCAGAAATGTTGCCCACCCGTTGACATCGATCATAATTTTTCACACACTGATGTGCGTCTCTGAACAAGGTGAGCCAATAGAAACCTACCTGGAGTACTTTCGCGGCCGTTCTCTCACTCCCATAGTGTCCCCCATATAATGAGGCATGACATGCCTGTAAGATGCTTTCTACTTCACTTTCTGGAACACATCGCCGAATCATTCTGTCGGCACACTGTCGGAACAGGAACGGTTCATCCCACATTTATGACTTCACATCATGCAAGAATTTCTTCTTTTGTTATCGTGTCAAATCTGGTGGGAGAATATTGCTTACCAAGTAATTCACAAAATTCGCATACCACGAAAACTCGCCATGAATCAGAAATAATAGTTCATCAAGAAAGGACTCATTGATCACTACCTTGTCCGTCTTGTCATGATTTGGATTCTCTAATCGGGAAAAATGGTCAGCCACCTGATTTTCTGTCCCCTTCCTATCTTTAATCTCTAAATCAAATTCTTGGAAGAGCAAAATCCAGCGAATCAGTCTCGGCTTTGTATCTTTCTTTACGACTAGATATCGGATGGCCGAGTGATCTGTGTATACCACCACCTTAGTTCCAACCAAGTACGAGAGAAACTTATCGAACGCATACACAACCGCAAGTAATTCCTTTTTGGTGGTTGTGTAGCCGCATAGTCACTGGCATCACACGTTAACTCAAACAACATTGTCCAGTCCGGCGCTACGATCACAGGTGATGTGGTTAGTTTCTTCTTCAACTGCTCAAATGCTGCTAAACAGTCTTCATCAAATTTGAAGGTACATCTTTCTCCAATAGACTGCATAGTGGCTTTGTGATTTTGGAGAAGTCCTTGATAAATCGGCGGTAGAATCCGGCATAACCAAGAAAACTCTGAATACCCTTTACTGAAGTTGGCGATGGCAGATTCTCTATTATTTCCAATTTAGCTCGATCCACTTCCAACCCTTTTTCCAAGACTTTATGCTCAAGTATTATCCCCTCTTGGACCATAAAATGGCATTTTTCCCAGTTGAGCACCAGATTAGTTTCCACACATCTCTTTAGTACCATGACCAGATTTTTGAGGCACCTGTCAAAAGACTCCCTAAATACTGAAAAGTCATCCATAAACCCTTCCACACTGCGCTCCACCATGTCGTAGAAAATCGCCATCATGCATCGCTGAAAGGTCGCCGGAGCGTTACACAGTCCGAATGACATCTTTCTAAAGGCAAAGGTGCCATAAAAGCATGTGAACATCGTTTTTCTTGATGCTCCGGTGCAATAACAATCTGGTTGTATCCCAAATACCCGTTTAGCAAACAGTAATACTCATGTCCAGCTAGCCTATCCAACATTTGATTAATAAACATCAAAGGGAAATGATATTTTTGGGTTGCCTTATTTAGCTTCTTGTAGTCCATACAAACCCTCCAGCTGTCACTGTCCTTGTCGGTATCAATTCATTGTTTTAATTCTTCACTATTTTCATACCACCTTTCTTTGGGACACACTCAATCGGGGCTTACCCATGCACTATCTGAGATTTGGTAGATAATTCCGGCATCAAGCCATTTTAAAATTTCCTTCTTCACTACCTCTCTCATAATAGGGTTGAGCCTCCTTTGCTGTTCCACTGTAGGCTTACCATCCTCCTCCATCAGAATCTTGTGCATATAGAATGAAGGGTTGATTCCTTTGATGTCGGCAATAGTCCATCCAATAGCAGACTTGTACTCCCGTAGAACTCGTAACAGCTTACTTTCCTGCAATTCGTTAAGCGCAGATACAACAATAAACGTAAAGTCAATGAATTACCCAAATAAACAAACTTGAGATGGTTAGGTAAGGGTTTGAGTTCTAGTACAGGTGGTTCCTCTAAGGATGGTTTCATCCTTGCTGATGAAGTTCCTGCCACTTCCAACGGCTCAAATGGTACTTTGAACCTACTCATCCTATGAAGTGCATCTAATAATTGCAGATATTCCATCGACTCTGGATCATCTCCAACACAATCTCCCATCAATGTTGTTTCTAAAAGGTCGGTACTCAATTTACGACCTTGTTCATCTCCCACCACATTCTCAATTATATACATGCGAAAGCACTCCTCATCCTCTTTAGGGAAGTTCATGGCCTTGAACATGTTGAAGGTTACCTCTTGGTCTTAAACCATCATGGTCAACTCTCCTTTTTGAACATCGATGAGCGTCCTACCGGTTGCTAAGAACGGTTGCCCGAGGATTATCGGAATGTCCTTATCCTCTTCATAGTTCAGGATGATGAAGTCCGCTGGGAATATGAATTTATTAACTTTTACCAGAATATCCTCAATACTTCCATGTGGATATGTTACCGATCTGTCCGCAACCTATAGGGAGATGTTTGTTAGTCTAGATGTTGGTAAACCCAACTGAGTGTAAACTGATAGTGGCATGAGGTTTATACTTGCACCTAAGTCACACAGACATTTGTTGAAGGACACACTGCCTATTGTGCATGGGATGGTGAAAATGCCCGGATCTTTTAATTTTGGTGGAAGCTTCTTTTGAATTAGCGCGCTACATTCCTCTGTTAATGCCACAGTCTCAAAGTCCTCTAGCTTCTTTTTCTTCAACAAGATATCCTTCATGAACTTGGCATAACTAGGCATATGCTCGAATGCCTCCGCGAATGAAATGTTGTTATGCAGCTTCTTGAACACCTCTAGAAACTTAGTAAACTGCTTCTCTAGTTTTTGTTTTCGAATCCGTTGTTGAAAGGGTGGTGGTGGGTAAACCGTCGGTGTAACAACCTGTTCCTTTACCGCTGAATCTTTTCCTCCTTTATTCCCTTCCACTATTTCTTCCATACTTGTCTCAATCTGCTTTTCAGTCGTTAACTTTTCTGACTCTTGCTTGGCTAACTATTTTCCACTCCGAAGTTTAACAGCTTGACATTGATCATGACCTTCCCTCGGATCTTTTCGATATCACTCTGCAATTTTCCTTGGGGTCTACTGTTCAACGTACTTACAATCTGTCCCATCTAAGTTTCCAAATTGTTGATCGTCGCTGCCTGAGTTTTCTTTGTCGCCTAATTCCCTGTTATGTACTTCTCAAGTAGCTCCTCCAAATCCGTCTTCTTCTCGTGATGCGGAGCTACCTGTTGGTGTTAATTCTGAAAACCAGGGGGTATGATGGTCGTGGAGCCTGCTGCTGATTCTAATTTTGGTTCTGATTATTGCTCCATGATAAATTTGGATGGTTCCTCGCCCCCTGATTATACGCATTTTGATATGTGTTAGGTGGCCTATTGTAACTCCCCAGAAATTGTACTAAAGCTGGATTGATAGCACAATGGTCTGTCAGATGCTCCCCTGCACAAAGCTCACACACAACTACTACCTGCTGCACATTTCCACTCGATATGACATCCATCTTCTTTGATAACACTGTTATTTATGCTGAAAGAGCTGTCACAGAGTCCACTTCCAGAATACATGCTGCCTTGGATTGAGTCATTCTCTCAGTTGGCCACTGATAATTGTTTGTAGCCATCGTTTCTATTAAGTCCCATGCCTCTTCAAATTTCTTTTCCAGAAAAGCTCCACCTGAGGCTGCATCAATGCTAGTCCGTATATGACTTCCTAACCCATTGTAGAATATATTCATCTGCATCCACTGCGGTAGTCCATGGTGTCGGCATTTCCTCAACAACTCTTTATACCTTTCTCATGCTTCATGTAGAGGTTCTCCCTGCTACTGTGCAAATGAAGAAATATTCGTTCTCAATCTATGTGTTTTTGCTGGCGGGAAGAACTTAGCCAGAAATTTCTACGCTAAATCGTTCCAGGTGGTGATTGACCCCGGTGGTAGAGAATGGAGCCAAGCCTTTGCCTTATCTCTGAGCTTGAACGAAAATAACCTTAATTTGATAGCATCATCTGAAACCCCGTTGCACTTGAATGTATCGCAGATCTCTATAAAACTGACAATGTGCTTGTTCGAGTCATCATTCGGGAGTCCCCCAAACTGGCAACTATTCTGCACCATCTGTATAGTTCCAAGCTTGATCTCAAAGTTGTTAGCATTAAACGTCGTCCTGGTAATACTTGACTGAATTTCTAAAATTCACGGTGTAGCATAATCTCGCAGTGCTTTCTGTTCCTCTTCAGTCATGTTTTCCGTTGTTTCAAGTTATTCTCGAGTTTTCTCAATCCACTTACTTAACCATTGAAACCGTTTGTCGATGTCGTCCTCGAAAGGCAACAAATCTGGCTTCTTTGATAGAGTTTGCATGCACTACTAGAGATTACCTGAAAAATCAAAAATCAAAAATAAGAATAAAATATATATACATATGCTTAACTAAAACTGATCTAATTAAACTGACATTGTACGTAATAAACGCAATTATTGTCCCCAACAACGGCACCGAAAACTGGTTGGGTAAAATCGATACCCGTAACACCCAAGTGTACGTGATCAACAAGTAATATAATAACAAGAAAAGTATCGTTCCCACATACACAATGAATACAATTTATCCTAACAATTATCAATTTTATATTATCTCAACTTTATTAAACCAATGATTAAATGATGATGTTTGTGTAAAACGACTACTCAGACTATAATTAACACTATTCCAGGAATTTAACAAGTTTTTTGATAATTAAACATACAACTTCACTTATTATTTCACTTCGAATGCCATACTTCCTTTTAACTTATATCAATTATTCCATATTATTAACCAAGAACACATAAGTAGATATAACCATCTCTCAATGCATTACATCCATACTAACTCAAATCCACAATTGATAGAATTAAGCAAGACACCTTAATTAACTAACTCACTATATCTCTATGTGAATTATAATTGAAAAAAGTTTAATATCAAGTTCTCTTTAGATTACGCATGATGCATATATATCTCTATCCTACACATGAATTATGAATTCCAACTAACTGTAGAAATCACAAACATACGTCACTATGGTTAGTTCTAATTCCATACGTCATCTCTCGAATTCATATGGAATAACAGGAAATTGGTGATCAATCAATAACATAAGTTAACCACAACCCATAACAAATAATCTGAAAATAATCTCCATAAGCTAACGTGAAAGCATGTCAATTCTTAGCTACATAACAAGATCCGTTGTAGACTTAAATAGTAAATTAGTTCATCATCAACGAAGTAAAAACCATAATCCACAAAGTAAATAACATCCTGAATACAAGGTATAGATGAAGAGAGAAAGTAGAATCTGAAATTGTATTAATACTCGTCTTCACGTTCGGCTTGCATTCGTCGTGCCTCGCTTTGCTTCAATTCTCCTCACGTATCAACTCTCACGAACTAGGGTTTGTTAATATCTCAGCATATCCCATATAATCCTCTCTGATAGCCTTATATGTCCTCCTAATCGCGAGCCAAAACCGCAGCCTTCTTTCACTCAGACTCCTACTCAAACAAGGTAATCAAATCAATCCTGCCGCAACCTGTGCCTAGGCGAGATTTTAGCCTTGAAGATGTGCTCCTCGGTGAACCTGCGCCTAGGCGAGGTTCTCATGCTATGAAAATGCACCCCGGCAAAGGTCACATAACTATTGCCGCTTTCTTCCATCAAGTCCTTAATTTCTTGCGCTTTTCCTCTCAGCCATTCCCTGCACACAAACCAATGCAAATGCTTGAAATAGAACCTAAAAAGTACTTGAAGTAGTAACATCTTCAGTTAATATGGCATCAATTTGTAGGTATGAGACCTACTTATCAAGATCTGTCAAAGGTTGAAGCTGTGATAAATTGGGATCAGCCGAAGTCATCATTAGAAGTTAGGAATTTCTTGGGATTGACAGGTTACTACAGGAGATTCATACAAGACTTTTCCAAAATCGCAACTCCGTTGATGAATTTGACTTAGAAAATAGTGAAGTTTGTTTGGACAAAAAAGTGTGAGGAAAGTTTTCAGGAATTAAAGAAGAGATTGAGTACTGCGCCTGTGTTGTCATTTCCTGATAGTATAGGAAATTTCGTGGTAAACAGTGATGCTTCACATAAAGGACTAGGCTGCGCGCTGATGCAAAATGACAAAGTCATTGCTTATGCATCACGCCAGCTGAAGAACTATGAGAAAGGGTATCTGACCCATGACTTGGAATTGGCGACAATAGTGTTTGCTCTAAAGATATAGAGACACTATTTATATGGAGAGAAGTGTGAGATATATACGGATAATAAGAGTTTAAAGTATATCTTTACATAGAAGGATTTGAATATGCACCAAAGGAGGTGGTTGGAACTTATAAAGGATTACGATTGTGAGATTCTATACCATCAGGGTAAAGCGAATGTCGTTGCCGACGCCTTGAGCAGAAAAAGTCAGGGGAAGTTAATGTTGTTAACCGCTCAGGAATAGTTGGTAGATGAGATGGCTAGGTTGGAGCTTGAAGTTAAGTATCCGAAGGAGTCGGAAGAGAAACTATTTCAAGTAACTACTGGTTCAACCTTGGTGGACAAGGTGAAAGTGGCACAACTTCATGATGAGGAGTGTGAGAAGATCCGAAAGAGAGTGACCGATGGTGAAGAGATAAAGTTCAAGGTTGATACTGATGGACTATTACGATTTGAAGGGAGAATCTGGGTACCGCCAGTACCGAAAATCAAAGAGAAAATTTTGAGCGAAGCTCATAGTTCAAGATATTCGATTCACCCTGGAAGTACGAAGATGTACTAGGATCTCAAACAACATTTCTAGTGGCCGAATATGAAGAGAGACGTTGCTGAATGTGTTGCAAAATGCCTAACATATCAGAAAGTCAAGGCAGAGCATCAAAGACCAAGTGGATTGTTACAACCGCTGGAGATTCCATAATGGAAGTGGGAACATATCACGATGGATTTCGTGGTTGGTCTTCTAACGACTCAGAAGGGTTTTGATGCAGTATGGGTTATCGTAGATCGATTGACGAATTCAGCACATTTCTTACCTATCAGGACTAGATTTAACATGGATCAATTGGAGAAGTTGTACGTTAAGAAAATTATCTCTAGACACGGTGTTCTGATTTTAATTGTATCTGACAGAGATCCGCGTTTCACGTCGAATTTTTGGAAGTGATTACAAGAATGCTTGGGAACGCAATTGCGAATGAGTACGGTGTACCATCCTGAAACTGATGGCCAGAGCGAGAGAATAATACAGACATTAGAGGATATGTTGAGAGCTTGTGTTATGGACTTCAAGGGAAGCTGGGATGATCACCTACCGTTGGTGGAATTTGCGTACAACAACAGTTACCATGAAAGTATTGGAATGTTGCCTTACGAGGCATTGTACGACATGAAATGTAGGACTCCATTATGCTGGGATGAGGTTAGTGAACGACAACTGTTATGACCAGAATTGGTGCAACAAACTGCTGAGATCGTCAAGCAGATCAGAATAAGATTAGTAGCTGCTCAGGATAGACAGAAGAAATATGTTGATTATCATCATCAGAATCGAGAGTTTGAAGTGGGAAGCTTCGTTTTTCTTAAGATATCTCCCTCGAAAGGAAAGATTCAATTTCGCAAGAAGGGGAAACTAAGTCCCAGATTCATTGGACCCTTTGAGGTATTGCAAAGGGTTGGTGAGGTAGCTTACGTGTGACAACCCAAAAATTTATAAGATTTTAAATGATTAAAAATAAAGATTAAAGAATAAAACCTAGATGATAATTTGAGGATTTACTTAAAATTTTGAAGTAAAATCTATATGGTTTACTATTTGAATCAGAATAGAGAAAATATGGGCTACAAAATTTTAAAACCCTAAAAATGGAGTTATATATATTTGAAGGAATGTCAAGGATAATGTATTACGATACTTATAAATTTGATGCGAACTGAATAGTTTAAGAAATGTTATAATGATACATTTGGAAATTTTATTAAGGAAATAAAATTTTACATAACGGGCTGCTATGAGTTTAAAAGAAGATGAGTATATGTATGTATATATATATATATATATATATACTTAGTGATGTGCTATATATATTTTAGCAAGAGGAATGATAAGGATAAATACAGTACGAGATTTGTGGGAAATGTCTCATAAAGTTATAAATTATTTGGTATGAATATTATGTGATGGTTATATTTGTTTATTATATAAACAAATAAAAGAAACTAATGTAACCTAATTATATATTAGGAATGAAAAATGTAATAACATAAGTGTTATGGCATGAGAGAATAATAGTATTTAAAATATATACTAACCCTGAGAGATTTATTTTATACATCTCAACTAATTAATTTTATAACCTAATTAAAGCAAGTCTAATTGAGTTAAGAAATTAAAAGTACATGAGTAAGGATTTAAATCACAAATGTGTGTAATGGAAACCCTAACTAAATGATTAGGGTATGATATAAATTAAAAATATTGAACTATGTGGAATTCATGCCCAAGGGATTAATTTGCAAGCCCAAGATAAATTAGTTAAAGCCCAATACTTTAGCCCATATAGGAGAAGGAACATTTTGGGCCTTTTGTAAGCTAATTAAGGCATTGGGCCATGTTAGTTTACATAGCCCAAACAATTACTTAGGAAGCCCAAAAAGAATTAAAGGCCTGGCCCAATCTTAGCCCAATGAGGATTTCTTTAGTAACCCAAAATAATGGTATGTGCAAGCAGAATAACTATGGTTAGAAACCAACCATACTTGAGTTAAAATATAGGAAAAGTGTTGGTATATAAGGGTGTACCCCACTAGTAATGATGGGTGATGATTGTTACAAAATTTCCTACGAAATTTCCTTGAAGTGGCAAAAGACTATTTTACCCTAACAAAAAATTATTAATGATTTTTGTGTCCTAGGAAGGAAATTGCTAGGAAGTTTCCTAGTAATAAGGGAATGAAAATTTTTCCCCATAAGAAATTTGTTAATGACCATGGCATCCTTGAAGGAAATTTCCTAATTATAGTAAAATGATAATTTTGTCCTTAAAAAAAATTAATTATGACCAAAATGTCCTATGAGGAAATTTTCTTGAGATGACTTAAAGACCATTTTGCCCTTTCCTAGTATGGTTAAAGACTACATTGCCCTTGGTCTTAGTTTTCTATACTAACTAAACAAAACAAAAGAAAGAAACAAAGAAAAAAAGAGAAATAAAAAAAGAGAAGCAATCATTCTCTCATCTCTCTCACCCACACCCTCCCAAATAGAAGAGAAAAGCAGAGAGAGAGTGGCAGCCAAGGCCACCATTAGAGAAGTAGAGGATAAGAGAGAGAAAGTGGAAGCCATTAAGTCCAAGAGGTAAAAAATCTTAAAAACCCTAGTTTAATGTTCACTTGTGCTTTCTATGTGAATTATATACTAGAAAACTATTTTTGAAACTCTCTTTACTTAGATCTATACTAGACATGCTAAGGTATAGTTTCATGAGCTTAAGATATATGCTTGTATGCATTTTTGCTAAAACGTTTGGTAAAAACTCAAGAAATCATTTTTTTTATCGACGAACTAAATAAAATAATTGAATCGTAGCTTTCCATTTTGAAACCTCCAAATAATTTTTGTTATTATCTTTTTTATGGCTTGCTAGTTTTGTAAGTAAGGAGTAAAATCTCTTTGGAATCGTGTAAAAATGTTGAAAAATGAGCAAGATATGGAGTTATTACAAAAACACTCCAACTAGTAAAACATGTAAACTGATCAGCTACTTCTGCTTGATTTTCTGTGACCAAAACAGATCCAAATTTGATGTTTAATAAATGAAAATTGTATTTCGGGAAGATATAAATCCAACGAGATCGACTGGACCTCAATCGGAGTTGTAGATTTTCGTGTGGACTGTTTTTAGCAAAGTAGGTAAAATCTAAAAAATGAGAAAGTGCAATCTGCCCAAAACTATTGAGGGAAATTTCGGCCAATTAGAACATGAAAAAAATTCTGTCCTTCTGAGACATGATAATATATGATATAAAGTAGCTCCTGTACAAAAATGAGCTTATTCCGATTTAAATTGACTGAGTTATGGTCATTTCAATTTTTAGGTTTTTGCAACGAAAATCACTATAACTGGAGTTCTATAACTTTGGTGGCCACGAAATTTAAACCGGAAGTTTACGTTAATACGTGTAAGATTCTGCCAAGAGTTAGGAATTTCTGGAGTTAAGCATGATGTAGCTAATTTCTTAGGCTACGAATTAAAAACGGATTTTTGAAAAATACTAAAGAGAATTGAAAAATTCCAGAAAAATTATTTTTGTGTATGAAATATATGTATATATGTGTGGCCAAAGGATAGGGAAAAAATATGTTGATTTGGTATTTTTGTGATAAGGGTATTTCAGCTTGCTGAATTGAACAATTCAGGTTGCTGAAATAGAAACTGAAAATGCCAGAAAGGGAAGACAACTTATATTCAACTTGTTAAAATAATGTATTCGGTTTGTTGAAATAGTAAACAGATTTCTGAGTTATAATAAGAACTTATAAGTGTTAAGTCTACAGTAGTACAGTCATACTCTGTAATAGTTGATATATAGTATCTGGGCTAAACAATTCCTTCAGGGAGCGGAGGTATATACGAATTAGCAACTGATTAAACTCGCTGTGAAAATAATGTAGACGAGACGAAAAACTAATTTGTTGGTTGTTTGTGGGAAATCACTCAGTATACTATATTGAATACTATTAAAGACTCAATGTGTGCTAGGTTTAGACTTGTGAACACGTATGATGTTAAGGTTATCTAATATTTGACTATATGGTTAAGTGTTAGTGTAAGACCCCAACTTTTATGAATAAAGATTTAATTTTCTTTATATTATTTCGAAATAGTAAGGTGTTGATTTGATAAATATGAAAGTTATGGGTGAAATGTGCAAACATTTTTAAAATGAGCAAGTGGTTATAAAATATTCTTGTTGTCGGGGAATATTCGTTTGGTCGTGGAATATTCTTGTTGTCGGGGAATATTCGTACGACGGCGCAGCTATTTGTGGGCCCCCACAACGGAATAACTGTCGGATATAGAAAGCGACAGAAATAACTTTTTTACAAAATAACGGCGTGGTTATTACCGTTAGTACTGTTGAAATACCCGGTGATTAAAATACAATGATACGTGGTGTTGCACAGTAGCACACGGTATTGCACAGTATGTCGAATTATTGAGTCTTACGTGAGAAGGAACTTATTCAATTATTGTTACAGTAATTACTGTTCAATATTTTATATTATTGACTCAATAATTGCTACGTTGATATTTTATATTATTGACTCAATAATTGTTACATTGATATTTTATTGACTCAATAATTGCTACGTTGCCATTTTATATAATTGATTCAATAATGGCTACAGTTGATATTTTGTAGTATTGATTCAATAATTGTCGTTGCACAATATTTCATGTTATCAACTCAATAATTCATATTATTTGAATAATATTATTAGATAGCATTATTGACAATGTCTAAGGAAGTTCTGTCTAGGATGGGTTATTTAATTGCGCGCCAGTAAGGAGAAGTCCTTATCGAAAGGCCCCCTCTTTCCTAGGAACGACCTGGTTGTTAATATTGTAGTTCTATAATATTATTTGTGAATAATTAATTATTGATTTATATGATGAGGAAATATTTATTTTGTGGATATTAAAGAAGGTATTGGCGCTGATGAGTTTTTATCAATATTTTGGTGTGAGAAATCATTTGTTTATGGATTCCGGATAATTTATGTTTGGAATTTGGAAAAACTTCCTTCTGCAAAGTTGTAGAGAATTAAATTTCCTATGGAAGGACATAGAATTTGTATTTTTCTGACAAAGGGGCTATTTGTTATGAATTATTGAAGTTTTAAAAAATAAATATTATTTAATGGGTGGGCCCCACTTTTGTTGAAAATCTGAATTTTGGGAAGCCGCCAGGCGGCGGGAATTTTTTTAAAAATAATAATATTTTATTCATTTAGTCTCCTTTGGCATCCTAAGCTTTTCCTATAAATAGGGTGCTTAGGTTAGAATTGAAAATCACACCAGAATCAGAAGTTTTCTCTCTTTATAATATCGAGCGTATTTTTGTGAGTATTTCAATACTTTGAGTGTTGCTATTCAGTGCAAGTTTCCTTCGATATTATATCCGATATTCCAGTCAGAGGTACTATCTTTTTTAGGTAAGGGATGTTATTTTCTTTCGTAAATGATGTTATTCTTTTCAATATCATTATACAGAAATATTGTCATGGATTTTATGTTGAAATTCTTACTTTTTCCGTCGGGATTACTATTCACGTATACGACACTATTCACGTATACGGCACTATTCACGAAAAAATTAAATTTTCTTCTATTTGTCCAAATTGCTTGTTAAGGTTACTATCTTTGATTGTATCCAAGTTTTGAGCTCTATTCTTGAATTTTGCTCCATAATTGATTATTACGAGGTATTTTTGAATTGGATATACTAAAATACGAATCCTTAGTCTTTGTCTTTTATCTCACTGGATTCGTTTTTTAAAAATATTTTTCATCATTCTCAGTCCTAAAAGGTGATGTAACTGAATATCTTTGGCCTGTAGAGCAAAGATGAATGATTACTTGATGAATATCTTTGGCCTGTAGAGCAAAGATGAATGATTACCTGATGAATATCTTTGGCCTGTAGTGCAAAGATGACAGGTGTTGAGATGAATATGACCACTGATGATACAAATGAATATCTTTGGCCTGTAGTGCAAAGATGAATAATTGATTCGAGATGTATATTGATTGATGTTACAGGGATAAAATATTGATGATGGACTTTTAAATCATAGAAGATAGTAGACTTGATTCTCTGCTTAACTCTTCTAATGAATTGTTATTTCCGCTGCGAATATTGATCTAAGATTGGTTGTCCATTATATTTTATCTGATTTATTGAAGGCTAACGATAATTTATTTTCCATTATCTTAGTCATAATATTCTTTACTGAGCTAGTTGAGCTCACCCTTTTCATCTGTTGTCCTCTTCAGGAAATGAGAATGTTGCGGGAACTAGTCGGGGGACAGAGTGATGGTCCGAGTTAGAGCAGTAGTAGTCCTCACTATTTCTGATAAATAGTGTGATAATAATTGTAATGAGGACTTAGTTTGAATCTTAATATTTTCTACATATTTGTATTGACACTCACAGTTGTGTGGTCGTATTTTGCACGACCGTATGATATAAAGTTTGTATTTGAATTCTGTACCATGTATTTGGCGACTCAGAATAGGTTGGGTTGACTGGACTTATTCTGGGGGCGTCACAGTTAGATAGTTTACTTATAAAGTAATAGTATTATGGGATAAGGTATATTATGCTAATTGAAAGATCAATCTTAATAATGATAGGTCTTTTCAATAAGGAGATTAAATTAGATTGCGTTGCAGTAATCGATGATACAGGCAAGTTCCCAAACTCAAACTTGAGTTATATTTTCAAAGCATGTTAGTGAATAACTATTGTTGATTATTTGCATCTATACTGATTATTGATTCGCACTTAGTGCATGTTGCATATGTTCATCAGGTATGAAAGGATGATCACCTTCATTACCCTAAGATTCAGTTAAAGTTATTCAGTGTCCTTGTTGACATTAAACATTATTGATTCAGTCATTCAATTATTGACATGTTGATTCATGCTCTTTCATAATTATTATATTGTTGAAAATTCGAAAGCTTATTCTTTCTTTCAATCATGATATATCTTCATTGTATTTAACCTTGCTGAGCAAAATAGTTGCTCACCCTTGCTATATCATGATAACAAATTTTCGATTAAGATGAAGGCTCGAAGAAAGACAGAGGCAAAGACAAATTCCAATAGTAGATTATATGTATCTATAAATATTATTTATCTGATGTAAATCATATATGTAAACCTTTGTAGTTACTTAAGGTTTGTATTTAGTTCAGGTTAATAGACTTTGGGAAATGTTATAGAATAATAAGAAATAAACAATTTATGTTTATATATTCCGCATTAGTTTATAGAATATGTATGAAGATGAAGTACCGTAACGTACCAGGTCTGAGGTTTTAAGGACCCGAATTTGGGGGCGTCACATTACGAGGTTGTGTTACCTTCGGAATTAGATCATATTCATAATGTTTTCTATATTTCTGTGTTGCGACCATACAAACACGACTACAAACATGTTATAGAGTATAAGCCATTATAATTTGATAAAGACTTAACCTATGAAGAAATTCCTGTTCAGATAGTTGACAGGAAATAGCAAGTACTTAGGAATAAAGTGATACGTTCTGTTAAGGTAATCCAGAGGAACCACAATGCTGAAGAAGCTATGTGAGAACTCGAAGATGTTATAATAAAAATATATCCCCAATTATTTGTTTAATTTCTTGTATAACGATTCTGGGGACAGAATCTTTTTAAAGGGGGAATAATGTGACAAATGAGTTTATTGAATTGTGATTATGGGGACAAAATCCTTTTAAGGAGGGAAGATTGTAACAAACGAGATTTTTGTATTTTAATTTTAAATATTTATTGAATTAAATAAACATTTAAGTTGAATGAATGATTTATTGAGTGGAATAAATAGTTCATGTGACTATGTTGTGGAGTAATTTAATTAAGTGCAATATATTAATTTAATTGATGTTTAATATTAAAATGATGTTTAAGTAATTTTGTGGTTGAAGTTCTAATTTAATTAAGTAAATTAGATGGATTGTTATGTGGTAATTTGGTAGTAATGATTTAATGAATAATTATAGTAATGTCTAATTTAATTTAAATAATTAAATTAAAGAAGTACTAATTAGTTACATGAAATTATGATTAATAAATAAATTATGATTGTGTAGCAATGTAATTTATGTGGCAATTCTATTTAATAAATTGATATTATCTTTAATTTAATTTAATTGGAATATTGGGATTTAATTAAATAAAGTGTGACATTTAAAACTATGTAGTAAAGGAGTTATTAAAATAAATTAAAAAGGGATTTTAATTCAGTTTTACCAAACAATGCCTTTAAGTCTATTTTAATTCAGTTTTACTGAACAAGGCCTAAGTCTTTTAAAATTCTAATTTAAATTAGTTTTTGCCAAACAAGCCCTAATGGCTTTTGATTTTCAAAAGTTAGTAACTGATATATATATTTAATAGAGATATAATTTGTATGTCAGTTATTGTATTATATAATTATATACATATTATATTTATATCAGTTTATTTTATACTACGCTTAAGTTAGAATTAGAAGAATATCAGAGAAAATTAGAGCAAATAAAGAAAAGAGAAGAAGAAAGAAGGAAGGAAGGAGAAGCTCTGTGAAATCAAAATCCATATTATCATCTTCTTCTAAAACTAAAGCAATTCAAAGGTAATCATCTAACACTAAAATTATGAGTTTTGTTCTTCTTTGTTCTTCATATGTTTACTTCTTTGTGTTTAAAGTTCTTCATGATAATCACATGAATATGGTTTATATATGTAATTTATGTTATATAAACTATTATATATGATTTTTATGTGTATTATAGTTGTTTAATTCATGTAAGTATGATGAACATGAAGAAATCATGTTCATAGCAATTTACAGTGAAATATTTTGAAAATGGCTTCTTGGATATTAAAATTGAGGTATAATTCATGCTATTTTATGTAAATTGATTATAAATTATGATAATATATTAAGAAACAAAAATAGCATGATTGGAATTATGTGATTTGGTTTAAAAACAAACTCATAGTGTTTATTTTTGTCAAGAACACTTAACAATGGTGTTTTCTTCAAAAGCATGAAATTAAAGTTTTTAATTTTGTGTTGTGATGTTTCTATGTGTTAAAACATGTTAGAAGCATGAAGTTATGATTCTGTAAAGTTTTATATGAATTATATGAGTTAAAATTTGAGTTTGATGCGAGGAAATAATCCAAATTGACTTTTTCCTGCACAGTTTGCTAGGCTGTCTACGTCCTACTGTGACGTGGTGCCGTAGCGCCAGTCTTGTGAGTAAACTGGGTGCTGCAGCGCCAAAGCAGGGTTAAGTGATGTGGCACGGCGCCGCAGCACCAGTTATATATGTTAACTGCAGCGCTGCAGCGCCAAGACTAGAAGTAGAGCGTGCTGGCGTGGCATGACATAGCAGCACCAATTCAGAGTGCAACTGGAGCGCTGCAGCGTCAGGCCCAGAGCCCTGATGATGTGGCACGGTACTGTAGCACCGACTACAGTTCATTATGTGGCACTGCAGCGCCACCTGTACAGTTTAGCCCGAAAAGCATATTTTAATGTACAATTCTTTTTAGAATGATAATGTAATAAATATAAAAGCAGGTTAATAAAATTATATGCAAATTGGACAGTGTGAAATCATATTTTTAATATGAAATGTATGATTTTAAATTATAATTTGATTGATTATTAATAAGTTCAAGTTTAATGTGAATGTATGGTGTGATCATGTTATGTATTAACTAATGATTAAACCTAATGACTAAAGAATGGTGAGTTAACTTAGATGGGTTAACTAATGATGTGACTTAGCTGTAAGGTAACTAATTTGTGTTACTATTGTTAATAACGTGTACATAGGATAAATTATGGAACGAGTTATTAATTTCTAGCTTACGCACGAGGCAAGTCTTCTTACCCTAACTCGATTATGTTTATGCAAGTTTCTTAACCCTACTTTCAATTGAGCAAGTTCTGTAGTTATACTCTTTAAGTTGAGCAAGATATTCTATCCTTTCTAGTTTACAATTGAGCAAGTTCTTTTATTCCATATTGCACAAGTATCTTGTTGTGAATTGCATATTCAAATTTGATGTTAAAAATAAATATATGTTTATATATAAAGTCCTTCAGAGAATTAATGTACAAGAACTTAGATGATAGATCAAAAATGTTAGGTTGATCTGTGCTTTAATGTTTATAATTCTGTAAATGAATGTATAGAAGAAAGATCAAAACTGTTAGGTTGATCTATTTTGAGATGTAATTGTTAGGTCTCAACAAATTAGTAGTCCATCGAGCCAGCTAGATCATTGCAGAAGCCAAGGCGGAATCGTGGAGTATCAATGAAGTTATTTTAAGAACGTAGTCTGTCTTGGCAGCCACACTCAGAATCGTGGAGATGATCCGAGCGCCTGCCGAGCCAAGTCAAGATTTGCAGTCAGCTCTCGAAAACGTGGAGTCTGCAAAGAAAGCAAGTGAAAATCGTAGTCTATCAGAGTTTAAGAGAAATCGTAGTGTTCTCTATGATCTAAGCTGAATCAAGAATGAGCAAGCCAACTCACAGTGATCATGGTAAAAAGACCACGATCGTAGTGATCCTCCAGTCAGCATCAAAGTTAGTCTATCAGATGAAGGAGAAAGAGTATCAAATGAAGAAAGGCTTATAGACGTTGACATTTTGATAGTCCCAATGATCCAACATTCATCCTTAGTATGCATCGAAGAAGCGCATTAAAGAAGCTAAGAAAAGGACTGCATGCCTGCTGAAAATACATTTTCAGGAGTTAGCTGAGAAAGCAGTCTGCTGTGTCAGTGGGCCAGACGGCAGAACAACAGATGTGCAGGAAGTCAACATCAGTGCTCCGAAACGTCTAAAGCATTTAATGTTGCAACGGATACCTTCAACGGAAACATTTCAAAGGCTCCTTCATAAGCAAATCAGACAAGGATTCAATAAAAGCAAGCAAGAACTAAAAAGCTCAAGAACACTCAACGTCCAAACTCTACGATCTGAAGAAAAGCTTGCACAGCTACTCAGTTATTTAGAACTTATGCTTAACAGCAACTAAGTAACACAACCTAAGAACTTAACTATCAATCAAGTGTACACCAAGTCTGCTAGACTTGAAGAGTTTTAAGTGAACTAACAAGTTACAAGACTGTTGGTCATGAAGGAATCAAGTGATTCAAAGAAGTGTAAAGACATCCTTAGTGGATTTCCTACTTGTGGATTATAAGAGTGGACTAGGAGCCTTGTGTGCTCTGAACCACTTAAAATCGATGTGTCTGATATCTTCTATAACTTCTATATCTGTTATAAACTGCTATAACTGCTTATCACCCTTAAACTTGGTTTGTCTAAACGGAAAGCAAACAAATCATATATTCTGCTGTGCTTAACAAGTCTGATAAAGTATTTTGAAAAGGAAAAAGTTTTAAAATATCTATTCAACCCCCCTTCTAGATAACTATTGTGCCTCTGTGAACTAACAATTGGTATCAGAGCAGGTTCCCTCAATTAGCTTACAAAGCATGAGTAGATCTGTTGGCACAACTGATAAGTGAATCCAAGATAGGTGGAGGCAGCAAGCCACCAATGTGCAACAAAGACAAATTTGCCAACCGAAAAGTTCGTATGTAAGCCTATATGGATTAATAGATGAAGATCTATTTAAAACTGTTCAGAATGGGCCCTATGTTCCAAAAAAGCTTGCACCAACACCAGAAGATCCAAACAGAATACAGATCAAGATCAAATCAGAATGGACTGACAACGAGAATAAAAATGTCCAACTAGACAAAAAGGCTACGAACATTTTGTTCCAGTCTTTAGAAGATGATCTGTTCGAAAATATGGTCAACTGTAAGAATGCCAAAGAAGTATGGGATGCACTGCTCATCATGCACGAAGGAACAGAAGAAGTCAGAGAAAACAAGCAATCTCTTCTGACTCAACAGTATGAGATCTTTACCCATGTTCCAGGAGAAAACGTCATTTCCACTTATGAAAGATTCACCATGCTGCTCAACCCTCTTCAAGCTTTTGGAAAGATCTATCCAAACAAAGATCTTATCATCAAGTTCATGAGGTCCTTACCAAGCAAGTGGGATGCCAAAACCACTGCAATCAGAGAATCAAAGAACCTTCATGAGATGACTGTTCAACAACTTTATGGCAACCTTATTACCTACAAACTAGAGCTGACTCAATGTGCTGAGACTCTATCTGAAGGAAGAAAGAAGGATAAAGGAGTTGCTCTCAAGGCAACAGAAGCTACCTCCAAAGCTCCTACTGAAAATGAATCTAACTCTGAGGAAGATGATGATGAGGATATTGCAATGTTGGTCAGAAGACTCAAAAGATTCATGCGCAAAGGCAGGACCAGTAGACCAAAAAGATTCAACAACAACAGTAGCCAGGAGCAGATCAATGACTTATGCTACAACTGCAAGAAGCCTGGCCACTTCATTGTAAACTGTAACAAACCTATCAGAGAAGAGCTGAAAAGAAAGATGAATCCAAAGAAGGAGTTCAAAGGCTACAAAAAGCTTCAGAAGAAAGACAAAGGTCTAGTAGCCGGAGGCTCATAGAGTGACTCAGACAACGATACCAGTCCTGAGTCTGGAGATGATGAAGAACCTCAAGTAGCCAATCTGTGTCTGATGGCCAATGATGCAAAAGACAAGAAAAATAATTACCATCATAAAGTAAGCATCGATGAGGTATTCGACTTTAACTCTCTTGATGTAAACATTGAGGATTTAAGAACTGCCTTTCATGACATAACATCTAATCAGCATCAATAGATGAAGTGGTTTAGAGTTTTGTCTAAAGATTATTTTGGTCTTCAAAAAGAGATAGAGAAAGTTCAAAAAGAACTGGAAACAACTCTACTTGGTACTGCCTCTCTCTCTAAACTTGAAGCTGAGAATAAACTCTTAATATAGACCAATGAACTGAACACACAAAAAGAGTTAAATCTAAGCTCTAAGATTGAGGAGCTAGAAAAGACAATCTCAATGTGCAATAGGTCTTCCTCATCCATGGATTCCCTGATCTCCAGTCAGAGAAGTGCATCTGACAAAACAGGCTTAGGCTTTGGGGAATCTACCTCAAAACCATGTGTGGAAAAGATTAAGGAAACTAACATTGATAGTACTTCAAATTTTAATATAGGCATTATATTTATGAAATCCACAAAGAAGGAAGAACCAATGCATCCTTATTTTTCTGATCCAAGTCATGTCCCAAGACATAACGGATCTCATGCTGGCCTGTGATTCATAAAGGTGAAGAGTAACTCAGTCACCACTCTCCAACCTCGAAGGGTCGTGGAGTCAAGCAAAATCGACTCCACGAACCAACCAGGAAGGAATCGTGGAGTTGAGATTCACTCATCACAAGCTCTGAATCACAAGGATGCATGGAAAAAGAAGAACCAACATAAGGAGAAGGTCACCAAATATCCACAAAAGTCCAAATGGAGAAAGAATCCACACACACACACATAAGCATGCATAATTTTAGATGCTTTGTATGTAGTAGATATAGTCACAAGGCTGCAGTATGCTATTATAATTCTTTGCATAATAAACCTAGGGTCAATTAAATTTGGGTTCTCAAGGGTACTAACAATGTAGGACCCATGCAAGTCTGGGTACCAAAATGAAAGCTTAACCTTACTGCAAAAATTGAGCTCCACGACCTCAACATGGTATCTAGACAGTGGATGCTCAAGGAATATGACCGGGAACAAGGCCCTCGTGTCTTACTTCATAGAGAAGAAGGGCCCAACAGTCATTTTTGGAGACAATAGCTCTGGCAAGATAAGAGGATATGGCTCATCTGGGAATGGTGTAGTGTCCTTCAGCAAAGTAGCCTATGCAGAAGGATTAAAGCATAATCTTCTGAGCATCAACCGTCTTTGTGACAAGGATCAAGTCATTTTCCACAACAATCAGTGTCAAGTAAAAGATCTGAAGACCTCTTCTATAAAGATGACTGGTGAAAGAGAAGGCAACGTGTACACTGTTAATCTTGCTTAACAGCGTTATGATGATACCATTTGCTTTCTAGCTAAAGCCTCTGAAGAAATGAGTTGGCTTTGGCATAGGAGGTTATATAATCTTAACTTTAAGAGCATGCCAAAACTGGCCTTCGAAGATCTTGTAGCAGGCTTACCCAAGTTCAACTTCATCAAAGAAATGTCATGCAATGCCTGTCAGCTTGGAAAGCAAACAAGGAGCTCATTCAAAGGCAAAGCAGTCAACTCAATTGACAAGCCCCTACAGTTACTTCACATGGGTCTTTTCAGGCCAATTTTGACTGTAAGCCTTGGAGGGAAGAGATACTCACTGGTCATAGTAGATGACTACACCAGATTCATATGGGTGTTCTGTGACAACCCCAAATCCGGGTCCTCTGACCCCGGTCCGGTCGTCACGATCTCACATAAACATCTACCTCTAAACAACATACGATAACTAAAATGCAAAATATAATAAACGTACGTCATTCATTCAAAAGGTGCTACTAGTCCCAAGATTCGATAACCTTAATACAACATACAAACATACCCTAGAATAGTCATTAGGGTTCATATTACATAAAAGTAAATTAATTAACATAAATATAAAGTCTGCTCCTTGCAAACTAATCCTACATCTTCCCTTTACCCTTGTCCTTCCCTGAAGTCTCGGGCTTAACTGCAATATAAGTCATGATATAGCAAGAATGAGCAACAAGTTTGCTCAGCAAGTTTAAATACAACAATAAAGAATATATCATGATGAAAAGAATATATCTGACAATGAATTCAACAATATGAATATCGGAAGCAGAATAATAATTGCTTTTAGAATAACTGATAGTCAAGTAGACTTTTGAACTATAAAACTCCAATGGGCTCAATAGCTGATTGACCCTTTGGTTACTAGCTACAGAATAAGTACTTGAGGGGATCAGCCTCGCGTACGCCATGTATATGCATAACATTCAACTCTGCTGTTTGTATCTTTATATTAGATACCTGGGGTACTCCCCTATCATATAAGGGGTGTTCTTTCAGTTTAAGAATCCTTACCATTAATTGGTTTGGATAGCTTTTATAAAATTTCATATACTTGTCTGACTGAACAAAGGTTCAGACTCTATCTAACACAGCTCAAGAATTATTGAACTTTACAAAATGTACAAGTCCAAGACTGTACGAACTCAAATGCACTAAGTGCGAATATAAATAATATCGATGTGGAATAATTGTAAAGTAATTAAACCACCTAATAACATGCTTGTAAATAAAGTTCAAGCTTTAAATAATTAACTGTCAATACGTTAGTAACCTGCTCAATACAATATGAGAAGGATAGGAACTTGTACAAATAAGAATTAAAGAACTTGCACAACCAAATAGTGAAGTTCGGAGACTTACCTGATTGCTCAGCTACAATTAAGTTCTAGCTTTAATTAAATCTCGCTGAAATAACCTAACATTAATAAGTCGGTATTCCAATTAGCATGTGTAAACTAATACGAGTCTACACTTACAAGAATCTGCTTATCATATCAATCTATCCATAATTCACGTAAGTCAATCTAATCATGTCATAGATTTAATAACTTTAGATTATCTAGTTTCTATGCATCAATATAGACTTGAACACATAATACTTCAAGTTACTTATATTTAATCAACATATATATTTTATGATTATAATTTTTGAAAACCTAGCATGCTCAACCTAATCCTAGTTTAAAGTCATATGCTCTCATGTCGGTAATTTGTATACTTTACATAATACAAGTTCATGCTTCATGTTATCACATAACAAGGTTAAACATAGCATGCATGCTTATGCGTATACTATATATGTATACTTTAATCCACCTATTTCATGCCTTAGAAATTCATTTTCTATGAATACGTGCATATGTGAAATCTATACGTTAACTCAACGAGGTCCATGTTAATATGCTTATAGGCATAACGAACTCTAATGTACATGCTTGTATGATCAATACGTAATCCACGTGGTGATCGATGATATAATCTTTCACGTTCTAAGCTTTTCGTTGAAAAATCACACTAAGCCAATAAGGTATCATAATATATGTTAAGTGCCTTGTGCTCATAACTCGTATGTCTTAGGACTCATATATAAACCATATATATGCTCTCAGATAGTCAGAATCTAAAAGATATTAACCTTAGCCAAGTTCACTTGAAAGTTCTTAAGTTTCTTATTTCAAAATCGCTAGAATCTTGCTATCACGTAGGCTAGTGTGTGAACACACTTTAGACTCGCATTTCATGACAATATAAACCACACTATTGTGTTTACAAAATCAGAATGTTCACGTGATACGTCCATGACAAGGTTTACTTTTGAATTACAAGTTTCCCTTTTTAAAACATATGGTCATGGCATATACGTTTAGCATCAACGAATACATACTTATATCATGTTATTGTACTAATATCTACATTTAAATCATGTTCACAAGCTTGTTTCAATGGTATATCACATGTTAGTATATCACAGCAGCTTAACAGAAGCAGAAAATAAAAACTGGCCACAGGAACCTGCACAGGCACCAGGTATAAACCCAACGCAGCTGCGCCGGTGTCCGGCCAATCCAAGAGCAGGTTGTGGCACAGCTGCGCCGCTGGCCAGTATAATACTGGCGCAGCTGCGCAGGCTGTCGGCCAGACCAGAAGCTAAACTGCTTTGGCAGTTCTGCAAACCCAACTTAGAAAACAATTACGAAATTTGTTTCTATCATGACATATTGCAATTCTAACATATTAAGAAGTTTGTATAACACTTATCAACATATCCCAAATCAAATATCAACTAATACCTGCTTAATTCAAAGAATCAAGAGCTTAACATTTTATCAGAAAATGAAGAACATGAAGGTAAATGTTATACCTCTGTAACTATGAGCTTGCTGCTATACCAATTCTTCCTTAACTCAAATGGGAACTCAGTATACTAACTCTACTAGACAATATCTCAGCAAAAGAAACTACAAGGAGGAGAGGTTACTCTTATAGGCATTTGAAAATACAGACAAAATATTTACTCACCAAATCAAACCAAAGGATTGCAAGTATGTTCAATAGATAAGAAAGAGTTGGTGAGGGTTAGTGATTCCACTCATGAATCCCACTCCCCATCTAATGATTATGGCTATGTTTGTTGAATTTGAGAGAGAAATGTAGAGTGTAGCTAGCTTTGTTTGTTCACTTGAGAAGAAGTTGGGATCTTATTATGGGACAATGTAAACTCAGCACTTGCTAATACACTAAGTTGTATACTATATATATACAAATAGTATATACCTAAGTTATACAATTAAATGGGTGCTACAATATTATTTCTTACTTACAAGGTATCAAGTAGTGTATATACATATAATCCATGTACATTTTCTATTAACACCAAATATAATATAATTGTGTATTGCTCATTATTTATTACCATAACTGTTATTATTATAATCCTAATAACTTAATGAAATCATTATCAATTAATAATGTTTATGGATATTACTATATGTTGATGAGGCATACATGAATGTTTACTTACACCCTTCAAGTCACATCAGAAATGTTATCATGCAATTCACATGAATGTAGTAAAGCTTACTATATAGTCTATATATATAATATTCACATTAATATGTCACATTGCATTATGTATAATATAGATAGCTACCATATAGTAAAGGTTTACTATCGCATGCTTGTTTATAACAGTAAATCAAGTAAATATAATAATATTATATTATCAGTTCTCTTACTCATTAATTATTATTTATTCATAATAATAATTAAACAACACATTATCGATTAATTAATCATCATTAAAATTAATCAATAGGTTCAAATCTTGCCACTATATTCAAATAAATTGAATATTTTGTTGTTAATAATCCTATCAATTTTCTGATGTTAAAGTCTCAGGGCTAGTCTACTAATTTAAATAAACCATTAGTGACTTCCTTAATTATTTCACAAATTCACATAACCACATAAGGTTTAAATAAACTCACAAAACTAACTCGTTAAAATTAAATCACATAATTAATAAATAAGGAGTTTAAAATTCATGGTCGTTACATGTTCTTTCTTAATTCTAAAGATGAAACAAGCTCCCAATTGATCAAGATGTTCAAGCTGGTGATGAATGAAAAAGGAGAAAAGATCAAGGCCATAAGGAGCGATCATGGTAGAGAGTTCGACTTCTCAGAAATGGATCAGTTCTATGCAGACAATGGCATTAGTCACACCTTCTCAGCTCCACGAACTCCACAGCAAAACGAGTAGCTGAAAGGAAGAACAGAACGCTGATCGAAGCAGGAAGGACTCTACTAGCAGCAGCCCATCTGCCTAAATACTTCTGGGTAGAAGCTATCAACACTGCGTGCTACACTCATAACAGGTCTCTTGTTCACTCTACATGAAGAAAACTCCGTACGAGCTGTGGAGAGGAAGAAAGCCAAATGTCAGTTATTTCCATGTGTTCGGCTATGCATGCTACATTCTCAACAATGGAAAACAATATTTGACTAAGTTCTAACCCAAGTCAGACGAAGGAATCTTTCTTGGATATGCCACAGACAGCAAAGCCTATAGAGTGTTCAACAAGAAGTCGCTCAGTGTTGAAGCCTTGATTCACATCATTTTTGATGAAATAGACTCAGACAAGTCTGCACCACAAGACACTGCGATCGACTATCCAGTCACCATAATTGAGGTGGTTGAGCCCAACACCACAATCACTATTCTAGAAGGTGGAATCGTCGAGGCTGAAGTAGAAATCATGGAGAGAGCAGCACCAGACGACGATCCTTTGTAACAAGAAACAGAAGTTGATCTTGAAGAGTTCAGACAAGAAGGCACTAGAACAAATGTTCTAACAGGGAACAGATGGGCGAGAGATCACACCCAAGACCTGATCATTGGAGATCCAACTGCAAAGATCAGCACAAGGTCTGCAACTCAGAATGATTGTTTCTATCTGAGCTTTCTGTCCTAAATTGAACCTAAGAAGATAAAAGATGTAATGGAAGACTCGAGTTGGATAAAAGCCATGCAAGAGGAGCAGAATCAGTTTGAAAGAAGCAAAGTCTGGAGATTAGTCCCTAGACCAAAGAATCACCCAATCATTGGCACCAAGTGGGTCTTCAGAAATAAAATGGATGAAGATGGGGTGATCACAAGGAATAAGGCAAGACTAGTGTCCAAAGGTTATTCTCAAGAAGAAGGCATTGACTATGACGAGACCTGTGCACTAGTTGCCAAGCGAGAGGCTATCAGGATATTCCTTGCCTTTGCTGTTCATATGAAGTTCAAAGTCTTCCAGATGGATGTCAAGAGTGCATTTTTGAATGGTGAACTTCAAGAAGAAGTATATGTAGAGAAACCTCCAAGTTTCATCAATCCAACTCTCTCTAATTTTGTCTATAGATTAGACAAAGCCTTATATGGACTTAAACAAGCAACTAGAGAATGGTATGAAACACTAACCAACTTTCTTATTGAAAAAGAATTCACTAGAGGTAGAGTAGATACCACATTATTTCATAGGAAGCACAAAAATAAAGTTTTACTAGTTTAAATATATGTAAATGATATTATCTTTGGTTCTACTGATGAAAATCTGTGCAAGAGATTTGCCAAGCTTATGCAGAGCAAGTTCAAAATGAGCATGATGGGTGAGCTGAATTTCTTCCTTGGATTGCAAGTAAAGCAGACTGATGAAGGTATCTTCATTAACCAAGCCAAGTACATCAAAAACATACATAAGAAGTATGGCATGGAATCAGCATTTCCCATGAAAACACCAATTGCTCCGGCAACTAAACTTGACAAATATGAGAAAGGTAAATTTATTGACATTACTCAATACAGAGGTATGATAGGCTCCCTTCTCTACTTAACTGCCAGTAGACCAGATATAATGTTTGCAACATGTATATGTGTTAGATTTCAAGCTAATCCTAAGCAATCACACTTAACTGCTGTAAAAAGGATTTTTTAGGTATCTCAAAGGCACACCTTACTTGGGACTTTAGTATCCCAAGGAGTCCTCCTTTGAAGTAACTGGATATTCAAATGCTGATTTTGCAGGCTGCAAAATAGATAGAAAGAGTACCAGTGGCACTTGTCAACTGCTAGGAAATACACTAGTGTCCTGGTTCAGCTTGAAGCAAAACTCGGTATCAACTTTAACAAAAGAAGCTGAATATATTGTTGCAGGAAGCTGCTGTGCTCAAATTCTATAGATGAAGAACCAGCTAGTAGACTATGGGTTTGATTTCAAGTATATACCTGTTCACTGTGATAACACAAGTGCCATAGCAATAACACATAATCCTGTCATGCATTCTAGGACTAACCATATAGAGATAAGATATCATTTTATTAGGGATCATGTTCAAAATGGAACTATATCTTTGCAATACATCCCTACTAAAAATTAACTTGCTGATGCTTTTACAAAGCCCTTAGATGAATCCAGATTTAATAAATTAATAAGTGACTTAGGTATGTTAAATCTACAACCATAAATTTTATGCTCTTGTTGATGATAACGATGTAGATAGAAAGGCTATGTCAAAATCGTAGAGATGACTGAGAGGAACCATAATCGTGGAGTGGTCTCGACATAGCAGAAAAGCTCTCTGTGATGACAGCATTACCAAGTCTAAGCAACCCTTCTGGTAAGCTCCTCAGGGACAAACCTGACTATTAGTATCAGACTAGGAGGTTGGCCCTTTCTGAGCAACCTTATCCAGAAGGGATGTTAATTCAGGATGCATCACAGGAAACCATAGAGTTAACGGTCATGGAGCAGGTTCAGCACTGAACACAACAATCGTGGAGTGGCTCTCTGCAATCGTAGTCCTCTTAAAAGGATTCACTAGCTCAGGGGGAGCTAAGGGCAGAACTGTACTTTCTATATAACTTAAAATCACGGAGTCTAGTAGAACTCGACACGTGTCCCACTCTGTAGATCATATGGAGGGAAGTTACAAATACATTTCAAACTATATTTTGCCAATTCACCTTTGAATCTCAAAAGCTCATCTCTCTCTCTCTCTCTCACAAGAAACCCTAAGCTTTAGAAAGCTAAGCTAAGTTTGTTCATCACTGGATAATAAACAAAATCAATGGCTGCTTCCAACATTTTTTTTGGTTACCAACTGTGCTTCGATGTGTTCAAGACAGCTGAGCCTCAGTTCCACAAAATTCTATCTCTTCTGAAAAGAGCTGGTCTCGAAAAACCTCCGAGCACCAATACGAGGATTTACCCGAAGCTGGTGAAGGAGTTCTACTGCAATGGGGTCTTTAAAAATGATGTCAGCACCACAAAGGTCAAGGGCGTGCAGATTTGACTCAATGCTTAAACTGTAAACCTAGCCCTAGGGTTTAAATCAGAGGGCCTTCCATCTATGAACGTCATCGACTTTCATGAAGGCATACAGAAGATGCACCACAACAAGTTTGAAGGCATTAAGGGATACAAGAAGAAAGAGTTTCCCAGAAGTATGAATTCCTAGCTGACATTATTGGAAAATGCATATGCTGCAAGGGCTCTGGTCACGACTCTGTAAATAAGAAACAACTGAAGCTCATGACAGCTATCTACTTCAGAATTCAACTCAACTATGGGGCTCTGCTGATGGAATGGTTTGGTAAGTGGATGCTCAACCCAAAGAAGATAAAGAGCTCTACCAAAATTCTCTATGGGAGATTCATCAGCATAATCCTGCAATCTGCCCTGGGTGACAAATTTGGGGATAAAAAAGGTGCTCCCATCAATCCCAACAGAAAGATGACCTAGTAGCTATTTCAGAACTGGAAAAGAAACCCTGTACAAAATGTAAAGATGATGTTTGAGTCCAGTGGAAGGACTGGTGAAATGAAGAAGTCAATTAGGCAAATTAATATGTCTACTGTGAAGGAAACAGAGGAAGAAGAAGAAGTCAACCAAGAAGAACCCTTGGCTCTGGTCAGAAAGAGCAAAGGAAAGAGGAAATTGAATGAAGGTGTTTAGATAAATGAAGAGCCTCAAGGCTCAACTACTGATGCACCCCAAGGGGGTTCTGGTTCTGGTACCGAGATTCGTGGTCTTGTCACTCAAAGAGAACTCACTCTTGAGGAAACCGAATCACCTGAAGAGGTTCTGAAGGAGAATAAGAAGAAAAGGGAGAAAAGTGAGGATAAGGTTGAAGGAAGCACTGAGCCTCAGAAGAAGAAGAAACGCAGTCATTAAACCAAGAAGCCTTCACTCACTGAGGTCGTGGAGTCCACACCAGTCGTGGAGTCCACACCAGTCGTGGGTAGAAGGAGGCATTACAATAGCCTCTCAGCATGAATAAATTGTCAGAACTGAAGCTGAAGAAAGAACTAAGGTTGTGACTAAGCCTAAGGGAACAAAGAGGAAGCTTGTCAAGAAGTATGTCCTTGTAAATAATGAAGTTCTGAAGGAAGATAACAGAAGAATTGCTGCTGAGAAGGCTGAATATAGCTCTCAACCTCAAGCATCTGGTCCAACCCTGGAAGAGACCAGAATCATAGAAGATGTGTTAGCCTACATCAGTAGTGCAGAAAACACTGCTGCACCTGATCAGGTTATGATTAATGTTGAGGAAGAGTTGCTCGAACCTAGTACTCATGTTGAAGGGGAGCCTTTAGAAGCTCCTGAGCTAGAGAATGCTACAGCTGAGGGGGAGCTACCAGAAGATGATTATAAAGCTCCCCCAGCCCCTGAAGAAATCATAGTCCCTGAAGTTACTGAAATGGAAAATGCTAAAGCTGTGGATGTGGAGAAGGCTGAAGAGAAAAGGGGAGATAATGATGAGGTGATGAAGGATGTGGTGGAAATTATAAATAAAGATGATGAAGACAGGGAAGAAGAAGAGGATGAAGAAGTTGAGATTATATAGTAGGATGTGGAGGATATAGGAGAGCCATGTACAATCAGTTGTTCTCCTACTTGCCTATGATGCCCTATCATATGGCTCTTATTCTCAACACCTGGGATCACATGTTCTGGGCTTATAAGGCTTATCCAGTAATCTCAATGCTAGCCTATGGTTTCCCTAGGAACCTCAACTTTGCTCGAAAGCTGATCACCAATGACTCATCTTCAGAGAATGAGCATGAGGTACATTTTACTCCCATCTCTTTCATTGTCAACCACTTCCCTTCATCTCACTTTCACCAGTTTTATGAACTGCCAAGATGGTTAGAAGTGGTTCTTCACCCACTAAACCAGTTTCTAGTTACAGAGTCCCAAAACTTTGTAACTGATGAACCAAATAACCCCCTCTCCCTTATAGAGCCAACTGTCAGTGACCCAATGGTTGTCGAATAACTATCAAGAATCGTCAACTAACTACTTGAGACCACGACCATTGAGCAACCGAATCTGATCGACGATCAACGCTTTATGGTGGTCGAATAACAACTAGTCCAAATCGTCAAGTCACCCTAACCTGAACCAAACACCTCTCCCATATACCAAACACAAGCCCCTATTACACAGTCAGATATCCCCTCGTCCTCTAATAATGAATACTTTGACATGACTCTTACGCTCACAAGCATGTCAAGGACAAGGGAGTACACTACGGCCTCTTCTCCTGATATACAAAAAAAATTTTGATCGTCCGTCTCTACTACTAACGAAAGAGGAGCTTACTGATTTAACAAGTCATATGGCTCTAGAAACAGAAGAAAATCTTGAAGTGAACTCTCTGGCACTGCCTCAACGCTTCAACCATATAATCAACTCTGTCAAGACTCTACCAGGAAATTTGGCGACATAGCTATCAAAGAAACTGAGGGAGATCATATGGGCAATGAGTGACAGTCTCAACCAAAGGGATAGTATTTTCCTTCAGGCTATCGATAAATATAAGGGAGCAGTGCAGATTCTTCAGAAAACCCAAGAATCTCAAAATGATCTTATAACTGAACAGATTCATCAGCTGCGTCTCACTCTGCGATAATTCCAAAACTATTCCATGACTCAAGTTCAACAGAATACAGACACCATGGAACTGTTGCAGCAACAAAAGCGAAATACTGAGGCCATGGTCGAAGAAAATTGCAGTGACATTGCCCAAAATTGCTCTCAGATGCATGAGCTGGTGCAAGGAGTGAACCGCCTCTCAGAAGACATTCGAACCCTGGATGCTGACAAAAATGGGGAGAATAAAGAGCAAGGGGAGAAAGGTAGAGGCAAAGGAAAAGGAAAAGGAAAAGGAAAACAAATTGGTCAATCTTTGAGGAGTAACCCCAGAAGAAGTCATCCTCCTTCGAGACATGTTAGCTATCAGTCTTAACGATTTGAATAGCAGCAGCAGCAACCACGAATTGAGCAGCAACAACAACAAATCATTATGGCATAACCTTTTATAAGGAGTCAAGGTCAAGGTCCATCTCTCAGCTTACAAGGAGTATCCAATACTGGCCTCAACATGCCCGTTGGAGATCCTATCTTTATGAACAGACATGATCATAGTAAAAGGCTAAGTCAAAGTGAGTTGGAAGATATTGCATGGAGAGATGAAGTCAGCAGAAGAACGAGAGCTACAGAGTATGCCAACCCTCCAAAGAGCAAGAGGTAGAGAAGATAGAGATAAGTTGAAATTTGTTTATCATTGATGTATCTGTGCTAGAATGTAATATCTTCTTTAAACATCAATAAATTCATGCTTATTCTCTAAAGATTTCAGCTTCTCACTGAAACACTAAGTCATATTTACTTTCTAGCATCCTGCATTTAGAAATTGATGATATGATGCAAATCTCCTTGGTTATGTCAACATCAAATAAGGGGAGATTGTTGGGAATTGCATATTCAAATTTAATGTTGAAAATAAATATATATGCGTATATGTAAAGTCCTTCAGAAAATTAATGTACAAGGACTTAGATGATAGATCAAAAATGTTAGGTTGATCTGTGCTTTAATGTTTATCATTCTGTAAATGAATGTATAGAAGAAAGATCAAAGCCATTAGGTTGATCTATTTTGAGATGTAATTGTTAGGCCTCAATATATTGGTAGTCTTTCGAGCCAGCTAAATCATTGCAAAAGCCAAGGTAGAATAGTGGAGTATCAAAGAAGTTATTTCAGAAACGTAGTCTGTCTTGGCAGCCACACTCAGAATCGTGGAGATGATCCGAGCGCCTGTCGAGCCAAGTCAAGATTCGCAGTCAGCTCTCAAAAATGTGGAGTCTGCAAAGCAAGCACGTGAAAATCGTAGTCTATCAGAGTTTAAGAGAAATCGTAGTGTTCTCTATGATCTAAGATGAATCAAGTATGAGCAAGCCAACTCACAACGATCATGGTACAAAGACCACGATCGTAGTGATCCTCCAGTCAGCATTAAAGTTTGTCTATCTGATGAACGAGAAAGGGTATCAAATGAAGAAAAGATTATAGACGTTGACATTTTGATAGTCCCAATGATCCAACATTCATCCTTAGTATGCATCGAAGAAGCATATTAAAGAAGCTAAGAAAAGGACTGCATGCCTCCTGAAAATACCTTTTTAGGTGTTAGGTGAGAAAGCAGTATGCTGTATCAGTGGACCAGACGGCAGAACAACAGATTTGCAGGAAGTCAACATCAATGCTCAGAAACGTCTGAAGTATTTAATGCTGCAACGAAAACCTTCAACAGAAATATTTCAAAGGCTCCTTCATAAGCAAATCAGACAAGGATTTAGTAAAAGCAAGCAAGAACTAAAAAGCTCAAGAACACTCAACTTCCAAACTCTACGATCTGAAGAAAAGCTTGCACAGCTACTCAGTTCTTTAGAACTTATACTTAACAGCAACTGAGTAGCAGAACCCAAGAACTTAACTGTCAATCAAGTGTATACCAAGTCTGTTGGACTTGAAGAGTTCTAAGTGAACTAAGAAGTTATAAGACTGTTGGTCTTGAAGGAATATAAGTGATTCAAAAAAGTGTAAAGGCATCCTTAGTGGATTTTCTACTCGTGGAGTAGAAGAGTGGACTAGGAGTCTTGTGTGCTCTGAACCACTTAAAATCACAGTGTCTGATATCTGCTATAACTGCTATATCTGTTATAAACTGCTATAACTGCTTATCATCCTTAAATTTGGTTTATCTAAAAGGAAAGTAAACAAATCATATATTCTGCTGTGCTTAACAAGTTTGATAAAGTATTTTGAAAAGGAAAAAGTTTTAAAATATCTATTCAACCCCCCTTCTAGATAACTATTGTGCCTTTGGGAACTAACATATCTTATTGAGTTCCATTATTGAAAACAACGTAACCTTGACTTAATTGATCTAGCAAGGTTTTATTATATCTTTCCAATGCTTTAAGTTTACTTCTAAAAAGCATGACCGATAAATATGATGTCTATTGTTGTGACTCATAGTTATTTCATAATCCCTTTGTTATCAAACTCTTAAATTATTGTAAGATTGATTCAACTACTCCTTAGTTGATGATAGTTGAACTTTAAGTTATTCTTTGAGCTTATCCAAACCAAACTTTATTTGGTGCGGACTCATTCATTAAAACTGAGATGAACAACCCTAGTAATAGGGGGTTACCATGCGAAAGCGTTAAGATGTTTGTGTATAATATATGGTACGAAGGCCTGATTCCCCTAAGTACGAGTTAAAGTCCATATAGTCTAACGACTGGTAAAGGTCTACGTAGAAATACTTACAACCTGGGACATAGTTCAAAGTCTTTTGACCCTCAGATGAATTCTAAATCTTATATTCCATTCTTGATTATCAATGATAAAAATGTTCATTCAATTCAGTTAAACTTATTCAGTAAAATGTAATGTCATCATTATTGATAACATGCTTTTCATGCATTTCAAGGCCCTATAAACATACTTGAAAAGTCATAATGTATACATGGTCTTCATATGTCAATATCAACCTTCAAAACTTGTATTTTTGTTAGAAAGGTGCACTAGTTGGGTTCACATGTTCATATTTTATCACGATACATATATACTTAAGTCAATATGCATTCCATGTGTTTCTAGGTCATACAAACGTGTCTCAAAAGTTAGAATACTATTATGGTATTTATATATCCAAGTTCCTCTTTTCATAACTTTAAGTTTTCTTTGAAATATTCAACTAAAACAACTAGCATGGATTGCTATAACCTAGTAACCTTATTCCATATGTTAATGTGAGTTATATGCATATCCTAACAGTACATCATGCTCAATACATCAGAAGATATAAAAGAAATCATCAACAAATTCTGCAGTGGCGCGCGGCCGCGCCCAAATTGTACTAGGGAGACGCGCGGCTCCCGTTCCAGTCCAGAGAACAGCCTGCAACGGCACATAACAAATCCAACTCACGAAATTACTTCACGAAAACTTTTCTAAGCAGCCACATTATGGTTTAAACATGTTTATAAGTCTATATAACAACTAAGAACATGTTCTAATCCAATCTAGCATGAATTGTAATCAAAATCAAGAATTAGAAACTTTGACAGTAAACAAAATGATGAACCAAGAACGAAGGATTTATACCTCTGTAATGCAAAGTAAGCTTATTGAAATCTCTCTCTCTATGATTATCTTGCTATTAAACTCACAACACTCTCAATTTAATACTTAGACAAAATCTCAGCAAATGAAAAGAGAAGGGAGGGAGCCATATTTATAGAGCAATTCTTACACAGACAATGCATATATACATCAAATTAAACCAATGAGAATGTTAGATTACATGATGGTTAAAAGAGAGTTGGTAAATGGTTGTTGAAGATCATCATGATAACCACTCCCCCCATAATCATGAGCTAGAAGGAGCTTGGGAGAAAGAGTAGCTCCTTAGCCTTTTTGTTCTTCACATGAATGAGAATGAGACTAGCATTTAGGGACAAGGCACAATACCAACTCAGCATTTGCAACATACTACACCTAAATCATTTTGCACATATGTATTAAATACTTAGGCTATCTACACATATATATATTTTATACATATGTCTTTAATTGAAATGTCAAACTATAATTCACATAATATAGTAAGTGTGACTTGTACACATATAATCCATGTACATTTTTATCATACTAGTAAAATCTTTTCAGATATTATCACACTATACTGTCTCCTTTATTATTAAATTGTATTAATCAACAAGTGATTACAATATATTCATGATATATCATTTTAATGTATACTTACATACATATTGTCACATAGGTATCATAATGTATTTAATTAGTCATGATATATAGTTTCAATATGTACCATCATACAATATGGTTTAAATATACTAGCATGGTTACACATAAGTGTTTCTCTACATTATATACTATGGTTATATTCCATATGCTTTATATTATTAATTTTTGCATGCTTGTACATAACAATCAACATAATCTTATTATATTTATAAACACGTTGCTTATTACTATTATATTATTTGCAATAATAATAATCCCCACATCATCAATTAATTATCATTAATATTTTATAACAATTAATTATCATTAATATTTTATAACAATTAATTAATATTCTACGATAACAATTAACAATTAATATAGATTAATTGTTCACTTAATAATTCATTCGTTAATTAATATAATCATTAATAATCCTCATCACTGTGCCACACAAGGCTATCAACGAGTTTATCGCAAACTCTATAAATTTCTCAATTATTATTATAATTATTCAATTTTATATAATTGAATTAATTCATCTCATAACACAAAATTATTTATATTAAATAAATTCTCATTTCCATTAATATATTTATTTAATAATATTCAAAAATTTTTGGGTATTACATCCTCCCCTCTTATAAAAATTCCGTCCTGGAATTGCTACAAGGTTACACAAATAGATGGGGATAATCCCTCATCATCCTATCTTCTAATTCCCACGTAGCCTCCTCGATATCGTGGTTACGGCAAAGTACTTTTACAGAAGATATAATTTTATTTCTCAAAGTTTGCTCTTTCCTATCTAGTATTTGGACAGGAATTTCTTCATACGCCAAGTTCTTCTCCACTTGAATGGGCTCGTAAGAAATCACGTGCTTGTAGTCGGCCTTGTACGGTCGCAACACGGAAATGTGGAACACGTTGTGGATGTGCTCCAACTCGGGTGGTAACGCAACTTTGTATGCCACTTCGCCCACTCGCTTTAGTATCTCGAATGGTCCTATAAATCTTGGACTCAATTTTCCTTTCTTGCCGAAACGGATTTTTCCCTTCCATGGAGATACCTTCAAGAATACGAAACTGCCGACTTTGAAGTCTCAGTCCTGCCGATGTAAATCTGCGTATTTCTTCTGGCGATCTTGAGCTGCTACTAATCTGGCTCTTATCACTGTCACCACGTCTGCGATTTATTGTACTAGCTCTGGTCCGAGTATTCGTCGCTCTCCGACTTCGTCCCAACATAATGGCATTCTGCACTTTCTTCCGTAAAGAGCTTCGTACGGTGGCATGCCGATACTCGCATGGTGGCTATTATTATATGCGAATTCTACTAAGGGTAGGTGGTAGTCCCAATTTCCCTTAAAATCCATCACACAAGTCCTAAGCATGTCCTCCAGCATTTGTATTGTTCGCTCACTCTGTCCGTCTGTCTGAGGATGGTAAGACGTACTCAACCTCAACTGTGTTCCCATTCTTTCTTGCAAACTCTTCCAAAAATTGGATGTGAAGCGCGGATCTCGATCAGAGACAATTGACACCGGCACTCCATGTCGTGAGACAATTTCTTTTACATATAGGCTCGCTAACTGATTCAAACTGTAGCGGATCTTGATTGGTAGGAAATGTGCGGTCTTCATTAGTCGATCCACGATAACCCAAATAGCATCATAACCTTTCTGTGTAACTGGAAGTCCTACCACGAAGTCCATGGTAATATGCTCCCATTTCCACTCTGGTATTTCTAACGGTTGTAGTAAACCACTTGGCCGTTGATGCTCTACTTTAACGCGTTGGCAAGTCAAACATCTACTGACACACTCTGCGACTTCCCGTTTCAAATTGGGCCACCAAAAATGTTGCCTTAGATCTCGGTACATCTTTATGCCTCCCTAATGAACGGAATATGTCGTATTGTGTGCCTCGTGCAAAATCTCTTCCCTCAACTCGATTACCGCTGGTACCCACACTCTTCCTTCGAATCTTAAGATACCGTCTTTATCCATTTGAAATTTATCTTCCTCATTTTCTGTGATCCTCTTTCAAATTTTCTCACACTCTTCATCCTTTTCCTGGGCTTCCTTTACTCTATCCAACAATGTCGGATGAGCTTCCACCACAAACAACCTTTCTTTAGACCCCTCGGGTCCCCTCACTTCTATTTCCAATTTCTCCATCTCACTTATCAACTCTTCCTGAGTCGTCAAATTAAATAATTTCTCCCTTCCTTTCCTGCTCAGAGCGTCGCAACCACATTTGCCTTCCCCGGGTGATAAAGAATATTGCAGTCATAGTCTTTGATTAATTCTAACCACCTTCTCTGCCGCATGTTCAACTCCTTCTATGTGAAGATATATTTCAGACTTTTGTGGTCCGTGTATATCTCATATTTTTCCCCGTACAAATAATGCCTCCATATTTTTAACGCAAAAACTACTACCGCCAACTCTAAGTCGTGAGTAGGGTATCGTTTTTCGTAATCCTTCAATTGTCGTGATGCATACGCAATGACTTTGCCATGCTGCATAAGCACATAGCCAAGTCCCTTGTGCGATGCATCACTATACACCACAAAATTTCCCGCATCATCTGGTAATGATAACACAGGTGCTTCGCTCAACCTCCTTTTTAGTTCCTGAAAACTTTCTTCGCATTTGTCGGTCCATACAAATTTCACCGTCTTTCTAGTCAAATTGGTCAACGGGGTTGCTATCTTAGAAAAATCTTGGATGAATCTTCGATAGTACCCAGCTAACCCTAAAAAACTTCTTACCTCCGTCGGTGTTCTCGGTTGTTCCCAATTACTTACTGTTTCAACCTTTGCAGGGTCTACAGAGATTCCATTCCTATCCACCACGTGGCCTAAGAATTGAACCTTCTCCATCCAAAATTCACACTTTGAAAATTTTGCATACATCTTCTCCTTCCTTAGTGCCTCCAAAACAATCTTCAGATGTTCGGCGTGTTATTCCTATGTCTTCGAGTAGATCAAAATGTCGTCGATAAAAACCACTACAAATTTATCCAAGTATGGCTTGAAAACTCGGTTCATCAAGTCCATAAATGCTGCCGGAGCATTAGTCAATCCAAATGACATTACCAAAAACTCGTAGTGTCCATAACGGGTTCGAAACGCAGTCTTTGGTATGTCCTCATTCCTCACTTTCAGTTGATGATATCCTGTTCATAGGTCAATTTTTGAGAAACACTTTGCTCCCTTCAGTTGATCAAACAGGTCGTCTATCCTCGGTAGCGGATATCAGTTCTTGATCGTTACTCTGTTCAATTCTCGATAATCGATACAGAGTCTCATCGATCCGTCCTTCTTCTTAACGAATAGCACTGGTGCTCCCAAAGGAGAAACACTCGGTCGAATGTAACCCTTATCCAATAACTCTTGCAATTGTATCATCAATTCCTTCATTTCTACTGGCGCCATACGATATGGAGCTTTCAAAATCGGTGTCGTTCCAGGTGCTAAGTCTATTACGAATTTGATTTCTCTGTCTGGCGGAAGACTGGGCAGATCGTCCGGAAACACATCTTGAAATTCATTCACTACGGATATATTCTTAATTTCTACCCCCTTTTTTCGAGTATCAACGATGTAAGCTAAATAATCTACACATCCTTTCCTTAACAATTTCTTGGCCTGCATCATCGTAACGCAACACGATTGCTTAAGAGATGAGCTACCATAAAACACTACTTTAGACTTACTCGGAGTCTGAAGGTTCACATATTTATTCTGACAATCAATTATCGCTGCATGGTTATATAACCAATCCATTCCCAGTATCACATCAAATTCTCCCAATCTAATAGGAATCAAGTCTATGCTGAGTTCATGTTCTCTAATGTTTGCGCGATAATTTCGATAAACGTATTCTACAGGGATCACTTCCTTATTAGCAACTTCTATGATCAAAGGATTTTCTAATCGTTCTCGGGGTGTACTAAGTTTACTAGCAAATTCTTCAGATATAAAAGAACAGGTGGCACCCGAATCAAATAATACATAAGCATTTATATCATTGATTGGGATTATACCTGACACCACGTCCTTTGCAGCCACGGCGTCCTGGACGGTCATATTAAAAGTTCTGGCGGTTGGGCGGTTGGATTGTGCCGGCCCACCAATCATCAGTTTGTTTCCTCCCCCTTGTTGGCTACCACTTCCGCCACTTCCCTTCTTCGGGAAATCCTTAATACGGTGCTCAGTTGAGCCGCAAGCAAAACACCCTTGGATTTTCTTTGGTTTCGGACAGTTGGGCGAGATGTGCCCTTCCTGTCCGCAGTTGTAGCACGTGCCACGCCCCTTCCAGCACTCGCCCTGGTGATTTTTCCCACACTTTGGGCATCCTTCAGTCCTCTTCTTGAAACCTCCACGTAAATTCCCTGATTGATTATTATTGTTTTTGTTGTTATTCTCCCATTTTCTCTTTCCCAAATTACTTCCTCCACTGCTGCTTCCTCCAGTACGGTTTTCTCCTCCAGTATTCTTTCCTTTCTTCTCTTTGTTATACAGACTTAAGGCCTCACTGCCACCTTCCGCAATGATTACCTTCTCCAGTAATGTTGCAAAGGAATCAATTTGAAGAACTGATACCTTATTGAATAGCCATGGCTTCAACCCTTGTTCGAAGCGTCTAGCCTTCCTCTCTTCATCACCAACTTGGTGCTCCGCAAATCGCGCTAGTTCGTTAAACCTAGCCGCGTATTGCGCCACTGTCATCTCACCTCGTTTTAACTCTAGGAATTTCACCTCCATCCTATTCTTCATGCTTTTCGGGAAGTAATTTTCTAAAAACAGCGTCTTAAACTTATTCCAAGCTATTATCCCTTCTCCAGTTCTTTGTTGATTAGCCTCCCACCAGTAGTTCGCTTATCCCCTCATCATGTACGTGGCAAACACCGTCTTCTGATCTTCGCCTACGCTAGCTATAGTGAAAGCTTTTTCGATCTCCTTGATCCACGTTTGTGTGACGATTGGGTCGGTAGTTCCCTCGAACTCCGGGGGTCCTACACTCTTAAAGTCTTTAAAGGTTGTTACTGGCACAGCCTGAGGGTTTGGGCGAACGATTTCATTGTTCCTTCCCCTTAAGGCTTCTCCTAACAAGTATACCAGTTTCTAGATCGGGTCTACTTGTTCCCTCTCATTGTTCACTGACTCCTCAGGTGCAGTCAATCTACGTCTGGGCGGCATTATCTGCATCACAAGTTTTCATTTTATTATTATTCAAGTATATTACTTAAGTATTTTTTTTAATACTAAAAGAATAAATTTATAACACACTTCTGAAATAAACTCCATTTATATTCATATGCCAAATCCTTTCATTACATGATTTCCCTAGCATACTGCTATAAATGTTATCACATATATCCCGTAATATCACAAAAGACGGGGAATATACCAACCTACTACCAAACTACCCCTCTAACAAAAGCTAACTCGGGGTTCACATCACTATCCCACATCTTACACAAAAGATTGGGATTACAACATAGTATATACAATACATAAAGAGAATACCACTAGACTATCTAAGGGAATCTCATCACATCATCCCGCGCTCTACTGCGCTCTTGTACTCCATCTGCTCTATATAAGCAACCAGCTCTCGGCTCATAGTGTGTAGGGTCTGTCCCTGCTCTGCCGGGTAGTGGTACACACCATCAATCACCCTCTCAAAAGCTGAACGGAACACATACCCCATCTTGTTCATCTTTCTCTTCTTGCACCTGACCTCGTCCTCTAGGTCGTCAGCTCTCTCATTGGACGCTTCCCACTTCTCCTCGAAGTGTATCCTATCCATCACCTCCAATTCTAGTTGAGTACAGAGTGCCTCTTTCTCAGTCTTCTCACTCAATTCTCTCTGTTCTACTTCTTCCAGTTTCCCTACCAAATCTATATTTCTTGCCACCGACCTATGGAACAGAGTCCCCATCTGGATCCCTGCCTCCCTACGGTAGGCGATCTCCACCTCTAACTCCCGCATGGCCAGCTTCCTCTGGTGGTCTTCGTCCCTCAGCATCTGGAACTCAGACTCTCTCTCTTTGGCCTCTTCCTCTAGCTCTTGTACTTTGCAGTCTAACTCTAGGATCCGCTCCTCATACTTGCCTAACAACTGTTCCTCTACAGTAGCCTCATCAGAGTCCTCCACTGGCTCATCTCCCACCGGCTCGTCCTCCATCGGCTCCTCCTCTGGATCAGACTCTATCTCAATCTCGTCCTCGTCATTAGACTCGAACGGTGCAAAAGCCTGCACTGGTGTAGCCTCTAAAGGTGCCTCGTATACTACATGTATATCCCTGGGCTCATCTTCTGCCACTCTAGCGGGTACTCCCAAATCTGCCATCTACAATCATAAACACAAGATAAGAAACAGCAACTCCATTAGAATATTAAACAAAACATAAGTTTATTGTATAAAATGAAGTTACATTTCATAACAAACTAAGTCTCTCAAGGAAAACTCTACATGAGTTTTATCTTTTTTCTAACTTCTAAGTTTGCCTAAGTTATAGTCTAAGGACACTCGTTCCTAAGGTTTATAACTACGGCTCTGATACCAACCTGTGACGCCCCCAAATTCTAGTGACCGCCACTTGGTCCTCAAATTCGGTTCTTCACGTGCTCATGGTAATACATCACAATAATAATAACTAAATATCACACAATCACAGCGGAAAATCTATTCTAGAATAATTTACAATGATTTATTATAATTATTCCCCCAAGTATCGCAACCTACAGTACTTAATAGATTACATAATAATATCAATTAACGACTTATTACATAATCTAACTTAAGCTTAAACATAATCAAATCCAGTCTTACTACATCATCTTAATACAATATTAAAATATTTAAACATAAAAGAGACAAGCTAGTTGGTAGCCTTGCCCTTGCCCTTATCAACGCCTGAAGGTTCGCCCTGCTTTGCCTTAATTGAAATGTTTTAGGAAAAGCAAGAATGAGCACAAATTGCCCAGCAAGTAATATACAATAAGGGTAAGTGATATAATTCTTAATTCTAGAAAGGGTATATCAAAGTTTGATAGTTCAAGGATAACAAGAATATCAACAGTTTTCAATAATAGTCGCTAAGGATAGAATAATATCAATGTGATTCAATAACAAATCAGTTCAAGATTTCAAGATAACTGAATACTGAGCAGTCGCTAAGGACTATGAACTTCTACTAGAATTAACAGTAATAAACTGAAAATCCAACAAAAATAAGTACAACAGGTGATCAGCCTAAAGTACCATGGTTATGCATAACAATCAATCATACTCAAGTGTGCACGTCGGTTCTCCGACAATTATATATTTCCTTCAAATAAGGTTTTTCTTCTCAGTCAAATACAAGATCCCGCACCAATCAATTAGTTTGGGTCTCTTTTCAATAATATAAGTCTAGCCGAATCAAATGGCATAGACACTTTCACAATATTCAAGAACAATACCAAGTTCCACATGAATAATAGCTTTAATAAAATAAGAGTTCAAGTATGCTAATTCAATTCAAACGATTAAGTAATGAAACTAGTTCGCAATATACAAGAATAGAATACTTGCATAAGGTAAATGCGTCGGTTAGGATACTTGCATCCAAAGAGATAAGGTTTAGATACTTACACCGTAAAAGAGTGTAAGTTAGGAAACTTGCACTTTTAAAAGAGTGTAAGTTAGAGAACTTGCCTTTAGCGTAGTTTATCCACGAAAAGCAATTCAACACTTTCGAATTCCTATCGTAATACAGTTACGTATATATATGATATTCATTAGTCATATAATTTAACTTCACATAATATCTTCGAATATACGATCAACACACAAGCTAAGTTTTAACCTAGCTACACAGTTATATAGACTATAATGTCTATCCTTAACGTTCCTCCTTTTGAGTTTAAACACATTCTCATATCATATAAGATCGTAACAATTAGTAAACATGCTCTCATATTATTAATATCACATAAGACCACAATTAATACTAAATGTATTTCATTTTAGCAAGTTATGGTATTCTCGTAAGTTCACCGCCAAAATCAGGTTCAAGTCACATCATATAATATCACGTAGCATGTATGCATTTTAAAGAATAATTTTATGTTTGTATAACCTTCCCTCGTTCCAAACATATGTGATATAGCTTCTAAGTTAACCCTTTCAATAACTTACGGTCATTCAAGGTCATGAAATTCACAAAGCCTATCATACTTTGTTATACGAGGTGATCACATAACTTGATTTAAGCATGCTTGCAAGAATCTATATTATACACCTATAACTAGCACCGTTACAACTTAATTCATGCTTCACTTGTGCCTAACTAGTTCTCATGGCATTATTATGGCATGTGTATGTTTATGATATTTTAATGAGCTTATGAGCACTACCAAACATGTCCAAAATTTTTAGAATTTAGGCTTCGATATAACATTTCAAGATTTACGTTTTGAACTTACACTTTCACTTAGTAAAGTTCACAAATGAAGCCCACATGCTCATGTCATCTTATGAAACATATATAAGCAAGTCAACATGCTTTTCATCCATTTCAAGGCCCTATAAACATGCTTGAAAAGTCAGAATGTATACATGGTCTTTACATGTCAATATCAACCTTCAAAACTTGTATTTTTGTTAAAAAGGTGCACTAGTTGGGTTCACATGTTCATATTATATCACGATACATATATACTTAAGTCAATATGCATTCCATGTGTTTCTAGGTCATACAAACGTGTCTCAAAAGTTAGAATACTATTATGGTATTTATATATCCAAGTTCCTCTTTTCATAACTTTAAGTTTTCTTTGAAATATTCAACTAAAACAACTAGCATGGATTGCTATAACCTAGTAACCATATTCTATATGTTAATGTGAGTTATATGCATATCCTAACAGTACATCATGCTCAATACATCAGAAGATACAAAAGAAATCATCAAAAAATTCTACAATGGCGCGCGGCCGCACCCAAATTGTACTAGGGAGACGCGCGGCTCCCGTTCCAGTCCAGAGAGCAGCCTGCAACGGCACATAACAAATTCAACTCACGAAATTACTTCACGAAAACTTTTCTAAGCAGCCACATTATGGTTTAAACATGTTTATAAGTCTATATAACAACTAAGAACATATTCTAATCTAATCTAGCATGAATTGTAATCAAAATCAAGAATTGAAAACTTTGACAGTAAACAAAATGATGAACCAAGAACGAAGGATTTATACCTCTGTAATGCAAAGTAAGCTTATTGAAATCTCTCTCTCTATGATTATCTTGCTATTAAACTCACAACACTCTCAATTTAATACTTAGACAAAATCTCAGCAAATGAAAAGAGAAGGGAGGGAGCCATATTTATAGAGCAATTATTACACAGACAATGCATATATACATCAAATTAAACCAATGAGAATGTTAGATTACATGATGGTTAAAAGAGAGTTGGTAAATGGTTGTTGAAGATCATCATGATAACCACTCCCCCCATAATCATGAGCTAGAAGGAGCTTGGGAGAAGGAGTAGCTCCTTAGCCTTTTTGTTCTTCACGTGAATGAGAATGAGACTAGCATTTAGTGACAAGGCACAATACTAACTCAGCATTTGCAACATACTACACTTAAATCATTATACACATATGTATTAAATACTTAGGCTATCTACACATATATATTTTATACATATATCTTTAATTGAAATGTCACACTATAATTCACATAATGTAGTAAGTGTGACTTGTACACATATAATCCATGTACATTTTTATCATACTGGTATAATCTTTTCAGATATTATCACACTATACTGTCTCCTTTATTATTAAATTGTATTAATCAACAAGTGATTACAATATATTCATGATATATCATTTTAATGTATACTTACATACATATTGTCACATAGGTATCATAATGTATTTAATTAGTCATGATATATAGTTTCAATATGTGCCATCATACAATATGGTTTAAATATACTAGCATGGTCACACATAAGTGTTTCTCTACATTATATACTATGGTTGTATTCCATATACTTTATATTATTAATTTTTGCATGCTTGTACATAACAATCAATATAATCTTATTATATTTATAAACACGTTGCTTATTACTATTATATTATTTGTAATAATAATAATCCCCACATCATCAATTAATATTTTATAATAATTAATTAATATTCTACGATAACAATTAACAATTAATATAGATTAATTGTTCACTTAATAATTCATTCGTTAATTAATATAATCATTAATAATCCTCATCACTGTGCCACACAAGGCTATCAACGAGTTTATCGCAAACTCCATAAATTTCTCAATTATTATTATAATTATTCAATTTTATATAATTGAATTAATTCATCTCATAACACAAAATTATTTATATTAAATAAATTTTTATTTCCATTAATATATTTATTTAATAATATTCAGAAATTTTCGGGTATTACAGCGAAGCTTATAGGGAAAAGGTTCGGGCAAAGATGACAACTGCTGGAATGGATACTTCTATCCTTGATTTCTCGGATGAAGAGTCCGATGCTGAGGATGGAGCCCCCGACCCTTAGTTGCTTTAGAATTTTTTACTTATAATTTTTGTAATCATTTTTCCTTTTGTAACTTTCCCGATCAGTTATGTGTGTAACTTGTCTGATCAGTTAAGTTGTTTGTAACTTTTCTGATCGGTTCTATTCAATGGTTATCTGATCCGTTTTGTAGAAACATATGAATATAAATGAAGTACAAATTTTTCTGAAGAGAAATTCTTATTATTTTATTGATGAATGGACCAACTTACAGAAATAAAGGAAATAATAACATAACTTTCACTGATAATATTTTCTATGTCTTCCAGTATGCCATGTATTCTTTACCACTGTACCATCCATTGCTCGAAGCCGATAAGTACCTGGCTTTGGCACTTCTATTACTTCGTAAGGCCCCTCCCAGTTCGGCATTAACCTGCCCGTGTTCTAGGGGGTAGATGCCTCTGCTTCCCGAAGTACCAAAGCTCTAACCTCGAACCTTCTTTCACCTTCTAGTTATAGTGTCGTGCAGTTCGCTTTTGATAGATAGCTAATCTTACCAGAGCTGAATCCCGAACCTCTTCCGGAATGTATAGGTTTAGTCGTAGGCCGTCGTCATTATACAATTCTTTGTACTGACTGACCCGAAGTGTGGGAGACCCGATCTCGACCGGTATAAGTGCATCGGTCCCATAGGCCAATCTAAAAGGTGAATCCCCAGTTGTCGTCCTCGGGGTAGTCCGATATGCCCATAAGACACTGAGTAATTATTTGGGCCAACGCCCTTTCAGTTCATCCAATCTTCTCTTAATGCCGTTAAGTAGAATCCGATTGGTGACTTCTACCTGTCCATTTGACTGAGGGTGGGCAATTGAAGTCTTTCTTGTTAAATACCCAATTCCTCAAGAAAAGCTTTAAATTTTGACCCCATAAACTGTCTGCCATTATCCGAAACCAGAACCATCGGGATGCCAAACTGATATACGATATATTCTTTGTAGAACTTAAGACATTCTTGTTCAGTGATCTTCTGTAGTGGTTTGGCTTCCACCCACTTGGTCATGTAGTCAATGGCTACGATCACAAAACTGACCTGTCCCTTAGCTTTCGGTAATGGTCCCAAGATATCAATCCCCCATATAGCAAATGGGATCGGGGATAAGACCGAATACAGCTCTTCGGGAGGCTGATGAGGGATGGAACTATTTAGCTGACACTTAGGACATTTTTTAATGAAATCCTTTGATTCTTGAAAGATGGTCGGCCAATAGTACCCCTGCCTTAGAATTTTGTAGGCCAATGACTTGGCCCCCATGTGATCCCCACAGATTCTTTCATATACTTCCCGTAGAGTATAATTGGCTTCTGAAGGTGTCAAACACTTGAGTAGTTGAGAGCTGAATGCCCTTCGGTACAGATCTCCATCAATGAGGACGAAGTTTGAACTCTTGTGCTTGATCTTTCTGGCATATATACCATCTGAAGGCAGAACCCCATCAGCCAGATAAGAGATGTAAGGCGTGAGCCAGCAGTCCAGCTGATCCAAGGGTAGTACGTCCTCTTTCTGAACACTGGGTTTGTCCAATACTTCTAAATATACTGAGCCGGTAAAAGAACTCGCTTCGATTGTAGCCAATCGGGCCAAGGAGTCGGCTACTGTGTTGTCTGACCGATCTATCCCTTGGCAACTGTGCGAATTGAAGTATGTGAGTTTGTCTTTTACCTCGGCTAGGTATTTTGTCATCCTTTCCCCTCGAGCCTCATACTCTCCCGATATCTACTTGACAACCAACTGGGAGTCCTTATAAACAACCAACTGTTGAACCTCCAGGCTTCAGGCCAACCGAAGTCCAGCCAAAATTGCTTCGTATTCTACTTCATTATTTGTGTCCTTGAACCGAAATCGAATGGCTTGTTGGACCCGAAATCCTTTGGGACTCGTTAGAATAACCCCTGCTCCGCTGATGTCCGAAGTTGATGACCCGTCCACGTAAAGAGTCCATGCAGTTTGCACTGGTTGCACTTCGATAACCGAAGCCACATCCGGTTCGGAGAAGGTACACTCTACAACAAAATCTGCTAAGGCTTGTCCCTTAATTGCCGTTCAGGGATGGTATTATAGAACAAACTGAGTCAATTCCATTGCCCATACGGCAAGCCGACCCGAGACTTCTGGCCTGTGCAGTACCTTCTTCAATGGTTGATCGGTGTAAACTACCACCAACCGTCCCTAGAAATAGTGCTGAAGCTCTTGACTGGCAATGATTAGATCATAGGCGAACTTTTCCAAGTTCGGATATCTGGTTTCTGCATCTTGAAGGACATGGTTGACATAATAAACCGGGAACTATTTTCCCCCTTTGTCTCGTACCAATGCCGCTCCTACTGCCATCGAGTTTGCAGCCAAATATAAGTAGAGCGATTTCGAAGGGATCGGCTTCATCAACAGAGGTGCCGAAGACAAATATCGGTTGATCCCTTGGAATGTATCTTCACACTCTGAGGTCCACTGGAAACTTTTCTCGTTTTTCGGCCCCTTTAGAGTGTCAAAAAATGGTAAACACCTTTTGGCTAATTTTGACACAAATCTCCGAAGGGCAGCTATCCGACCTGTTAACCTCTGCACGTCTTTGTATGACTTTAGCGATTTCATATCCAAGATTGCCTGAATCTTCTCCGGGTTTTCCTCGATGCCTCTTTTGCTGATCATATATCCCAGAAATTTTCCTGACCCCAGCCCAAAGGTACACTTGGTCGGGTTCAGTCGTAACTTATATTCTCGGATTGTCTTAAAGAAGCTTTCTATGTCCTCCAGATGGTCACGAACTGACATGCTTTTAACAATCATGTCATCCACATAGACCTCCATGCTTCAGCCTAACTGCTTAGTGAACACGTAGTTCATCATCCACTGATATGTTTCCCTGACATTGATTAGTCCGAAGGTCATTTTTCGATAAGCATAAATAGCCCGATGCGTGATGAAACTGGTCTTCGGGATGTCTTCCTTACTCATCGAGATTTGATGATATCCCGAAAAGGCATCCATGAAACTCGGCATACCATACCCCGAAGTGGCGTCAATCAACTAGTCAATATTGGGTAGAGGATAGAAATCTTTCGGACAGGCTTTATTCAGATCTGTATAGTCAATGCATATCCTCCATTTCTCGTTCTATTTCTAAACCAATACCACATTCGCCAGCCACTCCGGGTAGTAAATTTCGAAGATGAAGTCTGCCTCCAGAAGTTTGGCAATCTCCTCATCAATAATCCTCCGTCTCTCTGGGGCAAAAATTCTTCTATTCTGTATGAGCGGCTTCTTATTAGGGTCCATATGCAACATATGAAATGCCACCGACTTATCAACCCCGGGCATATCACTGGGTACCCATGCAAAGATATCAGCATATACCCGAAGTAGGTCTATCAGCCCGGTCCGGAACGGTTCTGTCAACCCCGAACCAATTTTTATCAGTTTCTCCTCATTCCCCGGGATCTACTCCACATCCTCAGTCTCCTCGGCAGGCAGGGCAAGTGGCTCCGTGCTACCTTCAGTGAATGGCTCTATCTCGATGGCCATTGTCTGCTTCTGCTTGCTTACCCCTACTCCCGAGGAGATCAATGTGTTCCGATAACACCTTTGGGTGATCTCGAGGTCACCTTTTACCTCCCAGATCCCGTTCGGTGTTGGAAACTTGATTTTGAAATGAGGTATGGACGTGACTGCTTGCAAGGCTGCCAAGGTCGGCCTTCCCAAGATTGCATTGTATGCTGAATCTACCTGGACCATAAAAAACCTGACCATAACCTCAACCTACTGAGGTGTTGTGCCAAACCTGACCGACAACTCAATCGTGCCCGACACATGCACCGGGTCTCCACTAAATCCGTATAAGGGGCCTTCCCCTCCCAACTCGATCTTTTTTCCCTCTAGATCCATTCTCTGGTAGGCATGGGTATACAATATGTTGACCGAGGACTCATTATCAATCATCATTCTTCTCATGTCCACCAATCCGACCTGAGCTGTTATCGCCAGTGCCCCGTCATATGATTCTATGGGATTCGTGGGATAGTCTTCGTCCGAAAAGGAAGTAACTGTCTCCGGGAAGGCCCGATCCTTTTTTGCCAAGACCCTGCAACCGACAATACTACATCGAGATGCTCGCTTCTTTTCTTTCCGGTCGCACGCCCTACAGAACGGCCTAAAATAACATCGATTACGCCTCAAGCAGGCTAGTTCTATTTTGGTTGTGTGTCCCGCGTCTGTGCTCCATTTTCCTCTCTTTGCTGTGCCTCAGTGTTGTCCCGACCTACTACAAATTGGACCAACTGACCGTTCTACACATTTTTCTCTATCAAATCGCACAAGTCGTAGCACTGTTCTGTCGTATGGCCCGAATTCTGTTGATACTGACAAAATTTATCCCGACTCCTATTCCCAGGCTTCGGGTTCGTCGAGCAGGGCTCATAGAATGGTTTATTTTGGATCTCATCCAATATCATGGCCCGATCGGTATTGAGAGGGGTGTAGATTTTGTTGACGTTTCTATTTAAGAAGGGTGGTCGGCCACTGCCCGATCCCCCACCATTATAGCTTTTCTTCCCCTGATTATCCGATCTCCCCTTGTTGTTGTCTGAACGTTGATAAGTCTGCTTGTCTCGGTCCTTGGTCTTATCGTGAGACTGTGAGTGTGGCTTAAAGTTTCCCATAGCTTCCTCGATGGTAATGAACACTTCAGCCTGATGGAAAGCTTCAGTCAGGTCCGTGGGAGGATTAATCACCAGGTCTTTCATCAGTTTCTTTGATTTTCCTATGTCAAGACCTGTTGTGAAGAATCACTAGGCCTGAGGTGAATTTAATTCTTCCATCGATCCCACCACTTCTCGGAACCTCTTGACATACTAACCGAGGCTTTCATCCGAACGTTGTCTCACCTACATGAGAAAAGCAGTTATTTTCCCTCTTCTCCTGTCACTCCCGAATCGAGCGTGAAATTTTTCCCAAAGGTCATTCCACGAACTGATTGATCCCGATGGCAAGGTCCCCATCCATTCTCTGCCACTCTTCTTCAAAGTGGTTGCAAACATGTGACATTTAGCGGCATTCGAATGCCCGTAATAAGTCATCAGTCTGTCATATCTGTCAGAATGGTCATAGGGATCCCCCAATCCATCATACGTTTCCATCGGGGGCATCTTCTTCTTCGGGTCGGCCTTGACCTGATTGATTTCGGGCGAGAATGGTGAACTGGGGCAGCCCGAGGGTGTTCCCATCTGATTCTTTGCCGCCAGCAGCTTTTCCAATTCCGCGACTCTTCAGGCGAGGGGGTCAAACTCCTCTTTACGAGGGGACAACCTATGTCGGTCCCTCTCGTATTCAAGAGACGCAATCCTTCTCCTCTGCCCCGATCTCCCTGGGTGCTCAGACCTTTGGTCAGGGGCCCGACTCCTTCTTCTGTTCTTGTTCTTTCCAACCTCATCCGAACGAGGTGTCTTGGATCGGCTCCGATGTCTGCACCTCTTTGATGAAGCCCTCTGTTCCCCGACCAATTTAGCCATCTGTACTTCGAGCTCTTCTTGCTGAAGACATAGGGCCATCATAGCATCCTTATTCTGCTGCATCTTTGTCAATAGGATGAACTGACGCTAGTCTTGGTCGTGCTCAACCTGATCCTTCTCTCGCCGTTCATATGCTTGGGACTGATTATCCTCAACGTGACTGACTGGCCACAAACAGTTGCCGTCGTGCTGACTGGCCATGTACCGAATTGCCTTCCTGGTTACTTGGCCCCGGTCTGTCTTTGACGGACGCTCTAACTTGAGTCGTCGGATGAGTTTTGGCCTTTTCCAGTTTTGAAGCACCACCATCCCTACTTGCCATAAATTTCAACCAGAAAAGTTTTAGAGTGATTGTAAAAGCACTAAAACCCCTCCTTCTAGCTCCAATGTTAACGCCAAGTTTTGCCGGCGCGTCCAATCACAGAATCCACGCTCTAAAACCTGCACAATAAATGCGAAGCTTGACGGCTTGTGCCACCGGGTGATAGCTCCGGTGTGAGAATGAGTACAGGCTGGTACAAGGGTTTAACAATGGAGGCTTTAGTGTTTACTGCTCAAAAACGTATTACCTGTTAATAGAGGTCAAGCCTTGTATTTATAGTCATTCTCACCGCCTTAGAGTACACAACCGAATCGGATTAAAACTCCTAAACATGGCAGTTACCATTGTTTGGGTCCAAAACAATCTCCTTTAAAAGTGCAAGTTGGATACAATCCAAACACTTGCCTTTAGAGTTGGTATTTAAATATGGTTAGGATTGGAATCCTTAACCATTTAGACTCCTTATCACTACGGACTCCATACGAGGAACAACCTTCTGTATGGGCCCAAATCATTCGAACCCCCATAATCTGGTCCAGGCTCCGGCCTAAAGGACTCAGATGCCCGATCTCGAACACCGCCAATCTGGTCTGGGCTCCGGCCTAAAGGACTCGGATGCTCGACCCCGAACACCAACAATCTGGTCAGGGCTCCAGCTCAAAGGATTCGGATGCCCGACCCCGAACATCAACAATCCCTTCACTGGCTTCGGCCTATTGGGCTCAATGAACCCTTCTCAACCAGGCCTTCAGCCCACGTAGGGGTCGGTGGATAATACCCGAACAATATATATGCACAAGTTCTAATTTTTATTGTTTTGTTGTCTTTTTCTATTCTAGAATTTCAAGGTTGTGTGATTTATCATGGTTTAAGTCACTTCATCGAGGATAATTGGGAAATTTGATGTGGTCACAGTCACATTCTTATCATTATTTGTCTGGTGTAATGTGTTGTTTTAGATGAACAGATTTAGGAAAATAACAAGTTTAATTGCTGAAGAAAGCAATAAATATTTCTTATGAGTTATGAAAGGCTCAAAAATTGCTCCCCATATATGAGTATAGTTAAAGATATTACTCTGGTTGGATTGTTGATACTACTTGAATACCAGTTTGCTGAATCTTACATTTATTTTATTCTCACTTTTGTTTCATTTCCTCTATGCTGTTGTTCCACTAGTTACTACGTTATCTAAGAGTGTATGAATATAGTCTTTTTATGAAGGGTTTGAATCCTAATATTTTGTCATGTACTAGGGCTTAGATTCTGATGAAGTAAAGCTTGATTTGACAATGCATAGTATATACCAGTGTGAAACTTGATGCAATGCTAAATCTAAGTTGATTGGTTTTGTATCTCATGTCCTGTCATGCTGATTAGGATGGATTTGAACTTGCATCTTGCTCCCTAACTTTACATATCAAAAGACCAAGCATCTTTTCATTATTTTCAAAATAGTTTTGTAGCTGTTAAAAGGGCAAAGTTTTGTTAAGTTCTGCTCAGAATTAATAACTGCAAGTGACAACTTCTAATTTAGGAAGAGTTTCTAAGAGTATTAGTCTGTTTTTGGTTCTGAAGATATAACAAAGGTGAGTAGAATATGATCTATGTGACAGAATGCGTTGCACAACCGGATTGCGAAGTGACCCTTTGAAGTAGAAGTATCCTTTCTATCCAAGACGAGACTTAAAATTATTTCATAAAATTAAAAATTAGGTCTTTGCTCACAGCAGCCATTTATAAGAAGCAACTAAGATTATCTAATGCTGCAAAGATGATGCACTCAGCTGGTGAGATAATGAACTATGTTACTGTTGATGCATATCGAATTGGAGAGTTCCCTTTCATGTTTCAGCAATTGTGGACAACAAGCCTTCAACTCTGCTTTGCACTCATAATCCTTTACCTTGAAGTTGGTCTTGCTACAATCGCATCATTGGTGGTGATAGTTCTTACTGTCCTTTGCAATACTCCCCTTGCTAAATTACAGCACAAATTCCAGTCTAAGCTTATGGTGGCAAACGATGAGAGGCTGAAAGCTAGTTCTGAGGCTCTTGTGAATATGAAGGTGTTGAAACTGTATGCATGGGAGACCCATTTCAAGAATGCTATAGAAAGATCACTATAAAGATTGTGGAGAGTTTGAGGGATGATATTTATGCTGGAAAGCTCAAATCGGGAAGTGAGATTAAGGTAACTATTCTGAGATGTTCTCATGTATTTATATTGTGCTATGTTTTGATGAGTTGAAAATTGTTTTGGAAGATAAGAAAATGAGATTATGCCTTATTATTTTTAGTTTAGAAGTTGAGTTGTTGTGATTTATTTATACAAGTATTTTATGTCCGTAAGTTCCAGATCAAGGACCATCAGTTCTCATAAGGTTAAGAATGATGGACTGTGGATTATGATGGTTTGTAGGATGCTTTGAAGAAGAGTGTGTTGGATTTGTTGACGAGTAAAGGGCTCAAAACAGAACTTCAGCTTGGATTCAGATTTGTATTACTTTGTAATTTCATTTATGCTCTTGAATTGTCTTGTTTACATTCATTTGGCTTTAATTCAAAGCTGCTACTTGTATATGGTTATTGCTAGGAAACCAGTTGTAATCATGATAGTTGGTGTCAATGGAGGTGGGAAGACAACATCTCTTGGTAAGACGTAGAGATAACGGTCCTAGTTGACTTAGCTTGTGTGTTTGCATCCAAATTGAAAGGATAGAAAAATGAAATTTAAGAGTGATCTCAATAAGCATTTAGGCGGGGTAAGAAAAAGAATTTTCAATTTTCTGGAGTATCGTGTAGCTCGATAAAATCTTTCATCTAAATAAATGGGTACTTGGGTGCTGTACCATAGTGATGTCTGTTGTGGAAGACTTTGTTTCTCTTTTGCAGATCTTAAAGATAACTCAAAAGCAACAACTGTCATTTCATTTTTCTCATTCAAATTGCAGGAAAGCTGGCCATTAGATTAAAGAAAGAGGGAGCTAAGGCAAGGAGGCAACACTCTCATAGTGGATTAATTGCATTGCTATATATTTGATTTAGAATAATTCCCATTTCTTGATTTTTCATCTTGTAAACACCTGCATTCATTTCAGTTTGACATCTGCATGAAAAAACTGATTTTGGTTTCCTTTAAAAGCTAGCTGATTTGCGCAGGCATTCACCTTTGTTGCAACATTACGTCTTGTTCAGGATCCTGTAAGATCTATCCCTGATGTTATCGGGGTGGTTATTCAAGCCCAAGTTGCATTTGCAAGAATCTTAAAGTTTTTAGAGGCACCGAAACTGGAGAGGTTAAAAGTCTGTTAAAAGTGGAACAGGGAAAATACAAACTACAACATACTTATCAAGTCGGCTAATCTTTCGTGAGAGGAGAATGCGGTGAAGCCTACACTTAAAAATATCAATTTAAAGGTCAGAGTGGGTGAAAAGGTTGCTATATGTGGAGAGGTTGGCTCAGGCAAGTCAACTTGTTCTTGCGGCAATTCTTCGAGAGGTTCTAAATATCCAGGGAACTGTAAGTTCTGACTGCCCACTCCCCTTTTCTGGTTGCAATGTACTTTTAACATTCTGAGAACTGTCACATTTAATCCTAACTTAATTCCTTGCATGTGTTGGATTTTTAGTTTTAGAAATAAATACAAAGGCATCTGGATTTCATTTAGAATATTTTATGACGTCAACTATTTCATTACTTGTGTGACTAATTTTTATGCTCTGTGGCACATGCACGTATGTGGGAATATTGGGTATGTTTCTCAATCAGCATGGATTCAGACAGGAAGTATACGAGAAAATATACTTTTTGGATCCAGTATGGATTACCACAAATAACAGGAAGCATTAGAAAAGTGTTCGTTGGTAAAAAACCTAGAGCTTCTACCCCATGGTGATCTTACTGAAATTGGGGAAAGAGGAGTCAATGTAAGTGGTGGACAGAAGCAGAGGATTCAGCTTGCTCATGCGCTGTATCAAGATGCTGACGTATATCTCTTGGATGATCCATTCAGTACTGTAGATGCACACACTGCTACCAGCCTATTTAATGTAAATTCCATTTTTACTACTGTAAACTTGTGAATTTGATCTTTCTTGAAACATCACGTAGCATAAAATCTAACTATGAGCTTGGCATGAATATGTAATGGAAGCTCTTTCTGAGAAGACAATCTTATTTGTGACTCACCAAGTTGATTTCCTTCCTGCATTTAATTCTGTTCTTGTGAGTTTATTTTTCTTCTCTATTAAACTTATTTTGGTTGTGCTTCAGAAAAAATGGCATCAGTTACACAATATTGATTTTGACTTTTTGCACTTTAATGACTGAATTTAAAGGGGTCGGTGCAATACTAATAGTCTTTGCTGATTGGTGAATTCCATTTCCTTATTGCCTTGTCCATTTTGGATTGTAAAATATCTGAGCAAGCTGTGGAAAATTCAGATCAAACTTTTAATTTTGAAATCACAGATTCATCGTCTTTTTGGAATTAGTTCATATCTCAGAGATGACTTATTAAGGCTATTCAAGTACTTGGTGACCTAGGTTCAGTGACTTTAAATTCTAGAATTCAATAGTGTTTCACATTTTAAATACTTTTAGAATATACCTTTATTAACGTGCTTAACAAATAAGTCTCATCAAATAGCACACATCGGTGAGATTTTATTTGATATTAATTGTTGATATAAATATTTTAGTTCAAGTTCAGGTTTGATTTTTAATATTATTAGCATAGTTTTAATATCAGAAGACTATTAACATTTTGAGCTGAAGTGCTAAATAAGCATGTTCCCACATATTTGTCCGTGACTTTAATTTAGGATTCAAATTTTTAGTTTAGCCAACCACTATTTACAGTTTAAATTGCTAATTGATGTGCATTTTTATGACTTGCAAATGTATTTAATGTACGTACTTAACTCTTGTACATGTTTTGGATTGTAGACAGAATATATTACTGAGGTTGGCGGTCCTGCAGCGGACGGTACACCGAAGGTGGATGATTTGGCTATTTGGATTGAGAAAACTGATGGGACTAAAAAAAATAGGATACTTGGTTTTCAAGGATATCGAGCACGAGACTTGCTCGGTCCTCCTCCTATAGTGTCGCCGAGTATAGGTTATTTTTCAACGCAACAATTTATAGATCCTAAGGAATTGGAGATATGATTGATAAAATTGTCCTCCGTCGATTGGGTATAAAGTCTATGGATGATACTTCTACCAATGATAGTAAACCACAACCTTCCATTGGTATAGATATTACTGAACATATTACTAAATTGGTAGAGAAGAAGTTTACCAACTTCTTTCAAACATTTACCAACTATGATTCAGTTGAGGTATTTACTAATAGCTATATTTTTGTCTTTGTCCTTCATTAATCTCTCTTTCTATTAATTTAAGTTCACCAAGTTTATTTTTTCTTATTCCTCATCTTATTAAAACTGAATTTTGGTGTTTATTTTGCAAGAGGAACTTTACAGGCCCAACCTTGATTTTCTTGAAGAAAATGATGATGAAGTGGACCTAATATGATGTACACTTCATTCCTTCTAGTTCAATGTTATTCTTTCAGTTTTATTATGTTAGTTATTAAATATAAATATTGTAAGTACTAATGGTCCATGGGAGATCAAGATACAATAATAAATTTTGTACTTATCGTGACTTGAGCATTATCTATTTATATATGAAGTATTAGTTTTAATTATTGGCTCTTTTTGCATTAGTTTGAAACAAGTATGACATTTATATTAACTTGAAATATTGAATTTAATATTTATTATAGCAATTAATTAAAATAATAGTAATAATAATAAATATGAAATCACTGCTTTGAAAATTAATTATAATTTGCAATGAATTTAGATTATTTATCAATTAATTTTTTATTTACAAATTTATAATTTGTGAAGGATTATTTGCCTCACTAATTTGAAGATACATTCTTGATTTATAATTAGTGAAGAAAAATTTTCTCTCGTTAAATAAATTTATTTTTCACAATATATTATTTGTAAGGGAATAAAGTTATTCACTAATTTCTAATAGTCCTTCTTAAAACATTATTTGTGAAGAAAACCATTCTTTCACTAAATAACAATATTCCATTATCAAATATAATTTGTGAATAAAAAGTTATTCACAATATATCCTTCACAAAAAATATTTAGTCACTACTTAGCGAAGGATAGCCAATTACGAGGAGGTCTTATGCGAGCACTCGTGTGAAGGAAATATTTTTTCGCAATAAATCTATTGTGAGTGATATATTATGTCTTGTGAAGGATTTGTCCTTCACTAGAGGCCATTTTTGGTGTAGTGATCCAGAAAAGTTGTACCAGCTCCCAACTGGAACAGCTTCTCGTCAACCTCCATCGGATATCTCACCTCCAATTCCAACTTTTCCATCGCTGAAATTAACTCCTCCTAGACAGTTAACCGATCAATTTCTCTCGACCCTTTCTGCTTAAGGCGTCGGCAACCACATTCGCTTTACCCGAATGGTATAAGATTTTGCTATCATAGTCCTTTATCAATTCCAACCATCTTCTCTGCCGCATATTCAAATCCTTCTGTATAAAAATATATTTCAGACTCTTGTGGTCTGTATATATTTCACACTTCACCCCCATAGAGATAGTGTCTCCAGATTTTCAAAGCAAATATTATCGCAGCAAACTCCAAATCATGGGTCAAATACCCCTTCTCATAATCTTTCAGTTGTCGTGACGCATACGCAATGACATTGCCGTTTTACATAAGCACACAGCCTAGCCGTTTATGTGACGCATCACTATACACCACAAAATCCGGAAGAGATAACACAGGTGCCGTACTCAACCTCTTCTTAAGCTCTTAGAAGCTTTCCTCACACTTCTCCGTCCAAACGAATTTTATCGATTTCCTAGTCAAATTCGTCAGCGGAGTCACGATTTTGGAAAAGTCCTGAATAAATCTTCTGTAATAACCTGCTAATCCAAGAAAACTCCTCACTTTTGACGGTGTCTTCGGCTGATCCCATTTCATCACAGGTTCGACCTTGGAGGGATCTACCAAAATTCTGTTCTTATCAATCACATGTCCAAGAAATTTCACCTGCTCAATCCAAAATTTGCATTTCAAAAACTTGGCATACAACTTCTCTCTTATCAATGCCTCCAATGTTACCTTCAGATGCTCTACGTGTTCTTCCTTGGTCTTCAAATATACCAGAATGTCGTCGATAAATACCACTACAAATTTGTCCAAAAACGGCTAAAATACTCTGTTCATTAGGTCTATAAATGCTGCAGGAGCATTCGTTAGACCAAATGATATCACCAGAAATTTATAGTGACCATATCGAGTCCTGAACGCTGTCTTCGGAACATCATCTATCCTCACCTTCAACTGATGGTAACCACTTCTCAGGTCTATCTTCGAGAAGTATCTCGCTCCCTTCAATTGGTCAAACAAGTCGTCGATCCTAGGTAATGGATACTTGTTCTTGATTGTGACCTTGTTCAACTCTCTGTATTCAATACAAAGCCGCATCGTCCCATCATTCTTCTTAACAAATAACACCGGCGCTCCCCACGGCGATAGGCTCGGCTGAATATACTTCTTGTCCAAAATCTCTTGTAGCTGTACCATTAATTCCTTCAACTTTACCGGAGCCATACGGTACGAGGCTTTCGATATTGGTGCAGTTCTTATCGTCAAATCGATCACAGACTCTACTTCCCTATCAGGCGGAAGTCCTGGCAAATCATCCAAAAATATGTCCACGAAGTCTCTCACGACTGGTATTTCTCCCAACTTCGGGCTCTCTTTACGACTATCGACTATGTAGGCTAAGTATCATACACAGCCTTGTCTCAACAACTTTCAGGCCTGCATCATCGTTAGATAACTCGTTTGTCTAGGCTACTTGCTGCCATAAAACACAACCTTTGTCGGAGTCATAAGATTAATACACTTCTTTTGGAAATCAATTATTGCCCCATAATTGAATAGCCAATCCATTCCCAAGATAATGTCAAATTCCCCAAGTCTAATCGGGATAAGATCTACGTTCGTCACATTACCCTTAATATCCGCCTTACAGTTCTTGTGTACATACTTAACAGGAATCACTTCCCTATTCGCAATCTTTATGTTCATAGGGTATTATAACTCGTCCTTAGGCAATTCTAAGTTCTTAGCAAAGTCATCAGATATAAATGAGCAAGTAGCACCCGAATCAAATAATACATATGCATTAACATTATTGATCGAAATGATACCTGAACCCACATCGCGTGACTGCACAACATCTTGTACGGTCATGTTGAATGTCCTAACAGTAGGTCAGTTGGTTGGTGTCGGTCCTGTAACCGTCAGAGCGTTGCCACTGCTGCTTCGCCTGTTCCCACCTGATCCTGCCCCTCCTGGTACCTTCTTGGGGCAATCCCTGGCCAGATGGTCCTTCGACCCACATGTGAAGCAGGCGCCCTTATTAGGGTTAGGGCAGTTAGGTGTTATGTGGCCTTCCTGACCACAATTATAGCAGACTCGTTTTCCCTTCATACAGACCCCCAGGTGATTCTTCCCGCAAGTCGGACATACTTCTACCCTTTTCTTCTAGCTCCCTTGCTGATTTAAGATTGATGTGCTGTTAATCCACCTTCTCTTATGATTATTACCTCATCCAGTGTTACTGCCACTCGCCTTGTTGCTACCTTCAACTTCACCTTTCTTCTTCCTTAGCACTTGGTTGTATTTTGTCATAGCATCGCTCCCTTCTTCAGCAATGATAGCCTTCTCCAATACTCCCGCAAAGGTGTTCAACTGGAACATCGACACCTTGCTATACAACCAGGGCTTCAGTCCCTGTTCGAATATCCTAGCCTTCCTCTCATCGGTGTGCACTTGATACATAGTAAACCTAGCCAACTCATTGAATCTTGCAGCGTAATCTAGCACAGACATGTTACCCTGCTTTAGCTCCAGAAACTGAACCTCTAATTGGTTCTATTAGCTCGTCGGGAAGTACATTTCGAAGAACATCTCTTTGAACCTTTCCCAGGATATCACGCCTTGTCTTCCCGGGACCTTGTTTGCCTGCCACCAATAGCTAGCCTCCGCCTTCAGCATGAATGTTGCGTAAGCCGTCTTCTGATCCTCACTCACTCTAGCAACGTCAATAACCTTCTCCATCTCCATAACCTATGTTTGAGCTTCAATTGGGTTCATGGATCCCTGGAATTCTGGCGGTCCCATCGTCTTGAAGTCTTTAAACGAAGTGTTCGGTGGAGCATGCTACTAGTTGGCCATTGCTCCAGTCAATAAGTACACCAACTGCTGAACGGGGTTGGCATTGGCATTGGCATCATTATTATTCGTTGACCCTTCTTGGGCCGGTTTACGAGTTGGGTGTCTTCTTGGCGACATATTTATATTAAGATATACGCTTATTAGACATTTATTCAATTCCTTAAATATTTAAGACTTAACTTAAATGTTTTAAAATATTCATTTAACACATATCATCTCAAATAAACTCTGATATTTTATTCTATCAAAAGTTTTAAGCATACAAAAGATAGCATCACTGCTATTTACATCAACTATCCCGAGATAAAGAATATTCAGGATTCAAATCATTAACATATTCCTTTGTTTATAATTACTTCAGAATTTACATTATTAACTAATTAAAGAAATATTCACATAATCATATTATTCCTATCACGGCTTACTAAGACGTCGAACAAATTCTCTGTGCTCTTCTTCTATAATACGGAACATCGTCCTACGGTCCAACATATACCAAGGTAGGTCCTCGAACTGAACTGGATAGTATATAACCAGATCCTGGGCCTTATCAATTGCAATCTGAAACGTGTAGTCCGTGTCCTCAATCTTAGCCTTCTTTGCCCGATCGTCGTCCTCGGTAATATCTGCATGTCGGGAAGCACTCATCCAAGCGCCCTCTGCTCTGGCACGCTTCGTCGATTCCTCTCGCAACTCATTCTTCAGCTCTCTATCTCAGCTGAATTTTCTTCACTTTGGCCCTTCTCATGAACCAACTCCCACTCCACGTCTCCAAGACGTGCATCCAGAGTCTCGATCTCACCATCCTTCTGCTCGATGGTAGTCTGTTGTGCAACTGTCTGCTCCTTCAGCTCCCGAACAGTATCCTGTAACTCTATGTTATGGTCATATAACTCGTCGTCCATCTAGACACTGATAGAGTTTGGTGGAAACTCATCAGGGTCCTCATCCTCCTCCTAAGCTTCAGCCTCAACCTCTATCTCTTCAAAGTCCTCCTCTGAATCAAATACTGGCATATGTTTCTGACCAACAATAGTGATCAAAGGAAATGGCTCTTTACGAACCAACTGCTCCCAGACTGTGTGAATGTCTCGGGGCTCCTTCTCAATAGCCACTCGGGGTAGAACCTCCCTAGGATGACTAGATCCTCCAACATCTAACACCCTAACAATAAAAATTTTAAGTCTTAATTATTATGTGATGCTAATCGATACTCGCGAGTACATAAATAATCACATAAGCACATAAGGTAATTTATTATCTTTCTTAGAACTCGATAAGAGGTATCACAAATATGTTATCAATCTCTATAATAAGGCTACTACCCTAAGGTTTTTCCCTACCTAAGGTTCATAACCTACGGCTCCGATATCAACTTATGACACCCCTAAGTTCGGGTACTTTAATTTTCATGGGATTTGGTGTTCACTGTACAAATATCACATATCTATCTATCCATAATAAAAATAATTCATGAAATAAATAGAAATCCTCCCCTTAAGGGGTTACAACGTCTGAATAAATGAATCCCAGGTCTTACTAACCTTAAACATTGAGTGCGGAAACGTAAACAAATAAATAAGTCTTAACAACATCATAGTCATAACAATAAACATTTTTAAATAAATAGCAAGTCTTCAACACTTGTTAACTTTGCCCTTGCCTTTGCTAGTGGAAGGCTCGTCAGTCCTTTCGTTCTTAATTGCAATGTTATTATGCAAGAGTGAGCACAATTTCCCACAAGTAAAATAATATAAAGGTAATAATAACATGCGAGTAAATCAAAGAGTTCTAAGTAATATAAAGCTCAACTTTTGAATCAAGAATGAATAACAAGAATCAAAAGTATATCTGAGGGTCATAAGACCATGAACAATGATCCAGGTTGTCAAGTATTTCTACTTTAAACCTTTAATAATCATAAGACTATATGGACTCTACTACTCGTACTTAGGGGGATCATCCCTTAGTACCATGAATGTGCACATCATCTCAACGCTAACTCATAAATAATCCCCTATTAAAGGGTTGTTCATCTCAGTTTGACATTAGAGTCCGTACAAAAGGATGTTTGGTTTAGATAAGCTCAATAACAGTTCTAGAATTTAGAAAGTTCAACAACTATGGACTAGTCGAATCAATAAAGGTTTGCTAGTCTTACAAGGTTCAACAATAATTGATAAACAAATTGAATATTGAATCTCAAGAGTATGCAATCGAATAAGTATTGTATAACTGAAGTAATACTTTAAAGGAATTATAATATCTCATATGGAATCTCAACTTGAATAAACAAGAATAAGAACTTGCATCATGATAGTATCTCGAGGATAGAAAGCTTGCTCAATAAAAGGGTAGATAGAAAACTTGCTCAATAAGATTAAAGTTTAGGAAACTTGCTCAATAAAAGTTAAGTTTAGGAAACTTGCCTCGTGCGCAAGCTACAAATATTGATCACGATCTTCAATTAATCCTACATATTTCATTATGTTTACAATATCAATTAGTTTCATTACCACAACATTTAATTGTTGAACTTCCCACTTTAGCACAACTTAACAACTTGGTTCATAATCTTAACTTATTGACTAACCACATAACGTAAAACTGAACCCACAACATGCATACCACACAAGTATAAACTTTTAAACAATCGTAATCAAACCTTACAACAACAAATCCAAGTTCACATACAATCTTGTTAATATGTAACTTCAAACTATATTATACATGTCAACAATATGTTATAGTACTGTGTTACATACTCAACACGTTATCAGGTTCATTAGGTTAAGTTAACTCATCATGTTATGGAATGAAAATCACACAAAACAAAATAACTTCAACTCTGTATTCCCCGCCGGGGCAGGGGTTTGTGCTGCAGAATGCCCGCTTGGGCGGCATGCCTGCTGGGGCGGCATGTCTTATACTAGAAAGCCTGCCGGGGCGGGGATCTCCAGCATGACGAACTGCAGTTCGCGACTACACTATTCATTAGCCCAAATAACCCACGAAAATGCAAAAAATTAAGTTCAAACAACACTATTAATGTTACCCATAGTTTGTAAACTTAACATAAACATCATACAACGCTTGTAGCATGTTTTTAACACTTTAGATCACATAATCACTCAAATTAGAACACATAAATTTATTATTTTTGGTATTTTTCTAAGTTTTAAGACAAATCATGAAATTCATCATTACAGATTCGTTATATCACCGAATCTGTCCGTTTTAATTTCGTTTTGTTTGTTTTAGTATGCATAATCATAATCAACCTTCAATTTCAAGTTAAATAAACAATTAAAGCATGCAAATTTGTACAGAAGTGTCATATTCATATGTTCATACTCTGTAACTTATGAAATTATAATTAAAGCATAATTACATGGATTTAATTATTTTAAATCATGCATACATGATATAAAACATGTTATGAACACATATTAGCACATATATGATCATATCTCAAGTATTCATCAAGAATTTTATTCACAAAGAACTTAAAAATGTACGTTAATGGAAAACTAAGAACATGAACTATAAAAATTTAAGATGAGGGAATTACCTTTGCTAGTTTATTTAGATGATGATAGGAACTTCTTTAATTCTCCTTTAATCTTTAATCTTTCTCTCTAAGTTCTCTCTGTATATTTCTCTAATATGTCTAAAGTATATGAAAGAATATAGATATAATGTATAGAGTCTGATATATATAACTTTACGTATAAATTAACCGTAGAAGTCATGGGTAGAATTTAAGCGCATCAAGCCTTAACTGCTCCCATGTTCCTTAGGGTTTGTTTAGTTGGTCACAAAAGAGTTCCTTTCACATTTAATTTAATTAAAGTGTTATTATATAGTTTATTTGTCACTTTTTATTCAATCAAATAATATCATTTAAATAAATTAAATGAAATATAATATTCCACATTAAATCACATCATCACATAATTAAAATTCTCATTTATTAATTATGTCAAATCATTAAATCTCTAATTAATTATTAAATTAATTAGAATTATATTATCCTTATTAAATAATTTATTTAATTAAATAAACTCAATTAAATTCACACTTTGAACTATAAAAGTTCTCCACATTAATTTCATCAATGTAACACATATAATTAAATTAATCTACTACAATTTTATCAAATAATTATTTAACTCAATAAATAAATCATCAAAAATTTATTTAACTCAATAAATAAATCATAAAAAATATTTATTTAATTCAATAAATATTTACATTAAATTACACAATTCTTGTTTTTTACATTACATATAAACGAAGCGGAATCGTATTAAAATAAGATTTTAAATTTTTCTTGCAAACTATAAAATATGATCATATCTTGTGCTTGATTATCAATCTATAAAAGAGTAGGAGATCAGAATTATACCCTTGTAGATTGAGCTTCCATAGGTACGAGTTCTCCTCCAATTTGAATCTACGAGATTGGTTCCTTTCCTTTGATCAATGCAAGCTTCCCAAGCGTTTGACCTCTAGAGGTGATCCACCAAGGAAGAAGATGAACTAAGAATATGGGTGTTTTGGCTCCCTTAATTCTATCTCTATAGAATGTGTATACTCTCCCATTTATTGGAATAGTATAATCTCTAACCTTGTTCCATAATAAGACTTTCTTATTTATAGATGTAGGCAACCCTCCTAAAACTTTTAGGAATAAGGTTTCATATTAATTAATTAAACCTTTTAATTAATTACGCTTCCCAATCCTATTGGGAATAATTAAACTCTTTAAATTAATTAGCCTCCTAATCTTATTAGGAATATATGGGAGAGAGAGAGTATCTTATTAATTAATTTCCAAACCCCTTTAAGAATTAAATAATAATAGTAGTAATAATAATAATAATAAGACTCCTCTTATTAATTTATATTTAATACTTCCAAAATATTAAATAATAAATATTAAACTATTTAATTTATTCTATCACCATAGATTAAATTAAAGATACCTAACTTATTATTACGATTATGTCATTAGCTTCTTTAATAAATATTCTTCCCTTTATGGTGTGACCCTTTAGGTTCTCCATATTAAACGGTTATGAATAAATCAGTTAGAACAATTCTAATCTCATTTAAATAAATAAATTAAACTAATAATTCATTTAAATAAATAACATTTATTCTACAATAAAGGTAAGCCCCCTTAGTGATCAACGACTTTTTAGATAATATAGATTTCAACATTAATCATAAAAGAACCTGTGAGTAAATAGTTACTGTACAATTCATTCCTTCCACCATACATTGTCCCAATTAAATATAAGACATGGATTTACTATCAAGTCTTATTTTATTTAATTATATGTATTTCGATTCTAAAATGCACAACACCAAATAATGCAAATTAAAAACTACTTTCTAATTTTATTTTGCCTTGGCCAAGGACTACTGGATTGTTATTTATCGAATCACATAGGACATTCTCTTCTTTTACTAGAAGTAATACATCCTTTATTGATCATTCATTATTTTCATGCATAAATCATTATACCCAATCATACTCTTTAATATACCATTAGGGTCTTAAGGGACATATCAAAGTATAACTCATTATACACAAGATACTATGATGATCTCAAGTCTAGAAATTATTTGTACTACTATTACTTAAGAAATTCTTATTGATAGGCAAGTAAAACTCCATTAGGTATTTCTTAGTGAGCTACGTTCAATGAACTTATTCTCCAATAAGCACCTACATAATTGCTTTAGTGTCTCCACACAAATGATTATGAGTTCAATCATCCACATCCAATGATCAAGTCAACGTATATATCAATCTATCCAGATTTACTAATCCCTTTTTTAGTAATCCAACGATTGGGAACTATTTTAGTTTTAAGCTATCTAAGAATTTAGATCTCATTAGCATGATCATCATCATGATTCCAAAAGCATTGCTTAAAAATATGGGTTTATCATATATTATAAAAAAAGCACCATTTAGATAAATTAAATGCCTTTAATTAAATAATACTTTTATTAATAAATAAATAAAATTATCTCAAAGTGTATGTTTTATCATCATACATGATTTGCTTGTATGCATACTACTTTCAATCTTCGACTTGCACTAAAGTCAATCGCCATGGTATCTCATACCCATCATCTCTAAGTGACGATTAAACTGTTGTTATGTTAAAACTTTAGTAAATGGATCTAGAATATTGTCTTGAGAGTCCACACGCTCCAGGGTGACATCTTCTTTTTCAATGATATCTCTAATCAAATGAAACTGCCGCAACACGTGTTTGGATTTCTGATGAGACCTGAGTTCCTTAGTTTATGCAACAGCTTCGGTGTTGTCACAGAATAAAGGTACTGCTCCTATATTTCTAGGAACCACACCAAGTTCAGTTATGAACTTCTTCATCCAAACAACTTACTTTGCAGTTATGTACTCTGCCTCTGTCACTGAATCAGCAACGGTTTGTTGCTTGAAACTCTGCCAACTCACTGCGCCACCGTTTAAGGTAAACACATACCCCGAAACGGATTTATTGTCATCTTGATCCATTTGAAAACTTGAGTTTGTGTAGCCCTCTAGTTTCAATTCAGACCCACCGTAGACAAGAAATACATCATTAGTTTTTCTTAAGTACTGTAGGATATTTTTCACTGCCTTTCAGTGTTCTTCTCTAGGATTAGACTGATATCTGCTCATTACACTAAGTGTATGAGCGACATCAGGTCTCGTACATCTTATACGGTACACGATAGATTCTATTACTGAAGCATAAGGAATCTTACTCATAAGGTTTCTCTCCTCAGGTGTCTTTGGGGCCTGTTTCTTGGAGAGATGTATTACATGGCTCATCGGCATGAGACCTCTTTTGGAATCTTCCATGCTATGCCTCTTTAGCTTCGTATCAATGTACGTTCCTTGGGATTAGCCAAGCATTCTTTTAGATCTATCTCTACTGATCTGTATCCCCAAAATATAGGATGCTTCTCCCAAGTACTTCATGGAGAAGTGTTTAGATAACCATATTTTAATTGACTGTAGCATCGGAATATCATTCCCTATCATTAATATATCATCAACATATAATACAATAAATGAAACAGCGCTCCCACTAACCTTCTTATACACACATGGTTCATCCTCATTTTTGATAGAATCAAACTCTTTGATTGTCTCATCAAAATGGATGTTCCACCTACGAGAAACTTGTTTCAACCCATAAATGAATCGTTGTAGTTTACAGACTTGATTTGTTCCAACCGTCAAAACAAATCCTTCTGGCTGTGTCATATACACATCCTCCTCAAGGTTTCCATTAAGGAAGGCCATTTTTACGTCCATCTGCCAGATTTCGTAGTCATAGTAAGTTGCAATCGCAAGCAAAATCTGAATTAACTTGAGCATTGCTACTGGCGAGAAAGTTTCATCATAGTCAACACCTTGTCTTTGTTTGAAACCTTTCGCAACCAATCGGGTCTTAAAGGTCTCTACCTTATCGTCCGGTCCAGTCTTCTTTTAAAGACCCATTTGCATCCAATAGGCTTAATGCCTTCAGGTGATGAAACCAAAGTCCATACTTTGTGTTCAGACATAGAGTCCATCTTGGATTTCATGGCTTCTTGCCATTTCTCTAAGTCTTTACTACTCATAGCTTGTTCGTAATTCAATGGATCATCATCATTCATGATACGTACCTCATCGCCATCCTCTATGACGAATCCATACATTTTAGGTATCTTCGATACTCTTCCAGATTTACGAATAGGGTGTTGTACAGAAGGTGTCTCTACTTAGACAAGTTCATCCAATTGATCTGTAGTGGTTTGTGGTTCTTCAATTTCTTCAAGATCTATTTTCCTCCCACCAGCCCCTTCAAGGATATACTCCTTTTTTAAGAAGACAACGTGTTTCGCAACAAACACATTTTGCTCAGTAAGATTGTAGAAAAAGTATCCCAAACTTTCTTTAGGATATCCCACAAGCGTGCACTTATCAGATCTTGTCCTAAGCTTATCATTTTGAAACCTTTTCACATAAGTTTATGAATAAAATTTAATTTTCTCTATATATTATTTTAAATAGTAAGTTGTGGATTTGATAAATGTGATAGTTATGGGTGATATGTGCAAATTTTACAAAGTAAGCAAGTTTTCATAAAATATTCAGGGAATATTCTTTTTTTCGTGGAATATTCGTACGAGGGCGCAATCATTAGTGGGTCCCATAACAGAAAAACTGTCAGATGAAGAAAACGACAAAAATAAGTTTTCTAAAAATTGACGCTGGAACTTTTACCGTTAACTGTTGAAATACCCGGTGATAAAAGCACAGTAATACGCATTGTTGAACAGTAGCACACAGTATTGCACACTATCTCTGATTATTGATTCTTAAGTAAGAATTTACTCAGTATTCAATAATTGCCACAATAGTTGTTGCATAGTATCTCAATTATTGATTCAATAATTGTTACAGTAACATCTACACAATATTTTATATTATTAAATCAATAATTATCACAAGACAGTAACTTTTATTATTTAAATGATATTATTACATAGCATTATTGGCAATGTCTAGAAAGTTCTGTCGAGAAAAGGGGTTAGGTTATATAATTGCGCGCCAATAAGGATAAATCCTTATCGGAAAACTCTCTCTTTTTTAGGAACGACCTGGTTGTCAATATTGTGATTCTGTAAATATTAATTGTGAATAATAATTGATGAATAAAAATATGATAATTGGTTCAATTTTATAAATAGAGGAATTTAGAATGAGATATTTTGGTATATTTTTGGTGGAATTATAATTATCTCCTCCGATAAATTATTCATTCAAATATATTATTATAATATATTATAATTTTATAAATTATAATTGTTTAAATAGTAATATTATAATAATTTTTAGAATGTTAATAAAAGTGGAGTGAAGGTTATCATTTTGATTTTGAATTCCTTTTTCAAAAACCTTCTCTGCACTTTTCTCCTACACATTTTTTTTCTTTTGTCCAAGGTGTGGCTTGAAAGTTCTCCTGCAATCCTTTTATTTCTAAATTGTGGGCCCTAATCAACCAATAAGAAAGTGGGAGTTAGGCAAGTTAGGCAGAGAAATAAAAAAAAGTGAGGCAAGAAAGTTTTTTTTCTTCCTCCGAGTTGCCTATAAAAGGAAGGCTCATTAAGAAGATGAGGTACACCATCACAATATCAGAAATTCTTCCTCTATAATATTGTGAGTATAATATTGTGAGTATTTCTTTTGAGTATAAGAATACTTTGAGTGTAGATTATAGTGCAAAATTTTCTCAAGATAATATTCGTTATATCTGTCAAATCTGGTTTCTACTAAGGTGAAGGATATTATTTTCTTTCAATATTCGTAGAAGATATTATTTTTCTCGTAAGGAATATTATTTTCTTTCAATATTCGTAAAGGATATTATTTTTTTACTACTCGTAAGAGATATCATTTTATTTCATATTCCATATTATGTAAGTGATATTATTCCATTTCATATTCTTAAATTTAAAGTTATTATGGTAAGTATTGCTTCTATAATTCCTAAAATGGTCAGAAATTCCTTATGGTTTGCGTTTCATCAAATATCATTTCACTGGAATATTGGTCTGCAATTTCTTATTAAATGTTAAATCTTTTCATTTCGGGGTACTATTCATACGGTACTATTTATGGGTACTATTCATAATGGAATTTAAATTCCTTTTCTTTGTCTAAGTTATCTTTTATAAATCTTATTCTTGAAATTGAATCCATATTTTGATCTTCATATTGATAATTTGGACATTCTTGAACTCTTGATAAATTGAATTATAAATCTCTAATAGTTATCCTTGATCTCAGTGGATTAAATTTTTATACCATTGTCATAATCCTCAGACTTAAATTATGGTGAAAGTTATCTTTGGCCCGTAGTGCCAAGATGAATTATTGATTGATGAATATCTTTGGCCCGTAGTGCAAAATGGACAGGTGTTTGGCATGATCATGACCACTGGTGATACAAACGAATATCTTTGGCCTGTAGTGCATAGATAGTTCGTTGATTTTAAATAATTATTGATTGGTGTTACAGGAATAAAATATTGATGATGGACTTTTAAATCATAGAAGGTAGTAGACATCATTCTCTACTTGACTCTTCTAATGGATTGCTATTTTCGCTGCAGTTGTTGATCTAAAACTTATTGTCCATTATATTTTATCTGATTTATTATTGTTGAAAGCTAAAGATAATTTATTCTTCATTATCTTAGTCATAATATTCTTTACTGGGCTAGTTGAGCTCACCCTTTTCCTTTTGGTTCCATTGTTCTTCTCAGGAAATGAAAGTATAGCTGGGACTAGTCGGGGAGTGGAGTAATGATCCGAGATAGTTATGATAAAAGTCTTCACTATGGTGTAAAATAGTGTGACAATAATTATGACGAGGACTTCATTTGAGTTTGGATATTGTCTACGAGATAATATTTGTATTAAAACTCACAGATTATGTTTTCGTCGTATTTGTGCGATAGTTTAATAATTGTAAACAGGTCGTTTCTATATTTGGATTCCGTACCATATATTTGAAGACTCAAAATGGGTTGTGTGGACCTATTTTGGGGGCGTCACAGTTGGTATCAGAGCTTAGGGATATGATCTTTGGCGGAGATCTGAGGCTAGAACTAGGAGGGGAGAGACGAGAAAACCCTTCACTAGTGTGTCCTACCTAAGCTTACTTGTTATTTAATTGGTCAGTCAGAATATAGGGATAATATGTGATATGTCAATTTCTTTAATTAACCCTTATTTTATGGCAGTGTTTGAGAATGACATCTGAAAATTCGGATATGGGCAATGGAGCATATGAGACCATTGAGACACTGCCAATCAATAATCAGGATAATGCGCATCAGGAAGGCAATAATACTCCTGTAAACAACACCACCGACCAAATTATGAACGATGGGGTGTTTAGGAGCTTTCTACAATTCATGCAAAACCAGACGATTGAGACTCCTGTTCAAAATGCAGGTGGAAACAATGGTAACTCACGGTTAGTCACTGCTAAGCAATTTAAGGAGTTGGAACTACCGGAATTTTTGGGAAAGCCAGATCCACTCAAGGCAGAAGCTTGGGTTAAGCAAATCACCAAAATATTTGATATCCTGGGATGCACAGAGGAGCAAAAGGTTCCCTTCGCCACCTTTATGCTCCATAAAGAGGCAGATTACTGGTGGAAATATGTGAAACGTACTAATCTTTCCCTGCTTAAGATGTCTTGGGTGAAGTTTCAGGAATTATTCAACGAAAAGTATTTTTCAGAAAGTATTCGTCATATAAAGGATGTGGAATTCATCAAACTAGAACAGAACAATATGAATGTATCACAATACGAGGCCAAGTTTGCGGAATTATCCCGATTTACATCCCATTTGGTGGATAATGAGGAATGAATGACACGAATGTTTTTGAGATGTTTGAAACCTGAAATTCGTCAATACCTCATTTCTCATAAACTTTGATTGTATTCAGATGTTGTGAATAAAGCTCAATTATTGGAGCGAGATAATAAGACTGTTCAACCAAATGACAACAACCAACGACACGATAATAGTCATACCGATGGCAACAATCATCGGGACAATGATAACCAGCGTGGAGGAAATTATCATGCCAGAAATGGTAACCACTTCGGTGGTAATCATGGCCAAGATAATAGAAGAAGTGAGTCAGGTGAAGATTTCAAAAAGAGAAGTGTGACAACCCGAATTTTCAGTAATTATTAAAATAAAAATTTAATAAATAAAATTCATATTATGAGATATTTGGAGTTTGAATGGATATATATATATACATATATATATATATATAAATGTTATATATAATTTGAAATTTGCAATTTGGTGTGAAGAGAATTAAATGTTTATATATAAAAAAGAATTGTATATATATTCATATGTTGGAGAAAATGAGATTTAATATTATTTAGTAATATAATTTGATTTTCATAAACATACCAATGGAGTTGTTATGAATTAGATTTCATAAATAATGTTAGTAATTCACTTAATTAAAGTAGTGAATTAGTGTAAGCATATTTGTTTTAATAAATGAGAAATTAATATATTAAATATGAGTGTAATATGTCAAGGTAATACGATTGTCAACCTTATAAATGGTTAAAATATTTATCGAATAAAATAGATATTTTAGTTTGAATATTTATGGAATAAAATAAATATTTGATGAAAATTGTTATGAGATAATTTATTTAAGTGTGATAAAATTGATGGGATTTATGTGTATTTTGTTATGCGAGTATAATGGTGATATTTTAATTTAATTAAATAATTAAATTAGAGGAGTGAGAATTTGTTAAATAAAGTTATAATTATAATGGTTGAATATAAATTTTAATTTGACTGATAAAGTAAATTTTATTTCTTAAGGAATCAAGTTTAATTTAATTTAATTTAAAATATTAGAATTTAATTAAACGGGGTGTGACATGTGTAACATAGTATATAAATGAATAACGAAATAAAATAGAAATAGATTACGAATTTGTTGAATAAATTATAGTTATGTTGGTTAAGTAAATATTGTGTTGACCAAATAAGGACTATTTAAATTAGAGGGATTATGATTTGTCAAATAAAGAGTATAATTTGATTGGGTAGTGTGTGACATGAGTACTACAGGATGAAGATTAGAGTTTTGTGGTAAATATATGTGTTTTGGCTTATTTTGAAGTCATAATTAGTTAGTAATTTGAGTTATAATCTGTAAATTAATAATAGATGTTGTTAATATGTTGAAAAACGAAAACACCGAAGGTTAAACGGATTGATTTGGTTAGGAATCGAATCCGTGGTGAATAATTACGCTAAACATGTCAAAAATATGAAAATTAGTATAAACCAATTAAAATTAGTATAAACCAAGTCTCACATCGACTAAATTGTGAACTTTACCCCTTTTCTAAACTTATAAATAGAAGGGTTTGGCCCTCTATTTCATTCACCAACAATAAGGCCTCCAATTTTGAGAAAGGTTTTGTTGTGGAAGGACATTTTATAAAGACCTCTTTAGTTAAATTTTGGCGTTGAGTGCGTAGGCAGTTTGTGGAACTCGTATTTTCAGGTATGTTTCTTACTTAATTTTAGGTGTTGCTGTTATTTTAAATATTGTATTTAGTTTGTTAGTTAAAGTTGATATTTTGGAATATTTTGTTAGTTTATAGAAAATATTAAATTTCTGATAGTTCTATGAATTATGAGTCCATATAGTCCAAAAGGACTCAATTGGATGTCTAATGGCTGAGCTCTGCTAAGAGGCGCCGCTGCGCCGCTTATGAACTAAGTTCGAGCGCTGCAGCGCTGACGTGGCAGTCAATGAAAATCCGAACTCGGTGCCGTAACGCCGATAATATAAAGGGAACGGGCGCTGCAGCGCCAGTAGGCAGTCAGGCGTAGACAAGAGCTTTTAATTGCATGTTCAATAGAAAATTAATATTGATAATTCTAATGAGTATTATACACGCTTAATAAGGTATAATGAGAGACTTTAAATACTTAAATTGATGTTAAGTATTAAAAGAAGAAATTTAGACGAATAATGTAAAGGTTAATTTAATTAATCTAATAAACTTCCACGATGGTGTAGAGACAAAAGTGAAGAACTTAACCGATTCTGAAGTGTCAATTGAAAGTATAAAATGAAATTTTAAAGAATGAGTTTGTAGACACTCAAAATTTTCTTCAGTTCTGTTATAGACAATCGAGATTTTGTGTTCCTATTACTAACCCTGCAGGAGGGAAAAATCGTTTACTCAGCCCCAGTTTCAATACCGAGATGTTAGATCAACCCCGGTCTCAATACCGGGCCCTCAGGTCATCCCCGGTCTCAATACCGGGCCATCAAGTCATCCCCGGTCTCAATACCGGGACCTCAGGCTAACCCCAGTCTCAATACCGGGACTTCAGGTCATCCCCGGTCTCAATACCGGGACCTCAGGTCATCACCGATCTCAATACCAAGACCTCAGGTCAACCCCGGTCTCAATACCGGGCCCTCAGGTAAACCCCGGTCTCAATACCAGGTCATCAGGTAATCCCCGGTCTCAATACCGGGACCTCAGGTAATCCCCGGTCTCAATACCGGGTCCATCAGATCAACCCCGATCTCAATATCCGGCCCTCAGGTTATCCCCGGTCTCAATACCGGACCATCAAGTCATCCCCGGTCTCAATATCGGGACCTTAGGTCAACCCCGGTCTTAATACCGAGACCTCAGGCCATCCTCGGTCTCAATACCAGGACCTCAGGTCAACCCCGATCTCAATATCTAGCCATCATGTCAACCCCGGTCTTAATACTGGGACCTCAGGTCATCCTCGGTCTCAATACCGGGGACATCAAAGAAACCCCGGTCCCAATACCAGGACCTTAGGTCATCCATGGTCTTAATACCGGGGCCATCAGATCAACCTCGATCTCAATATCGGGCCCTCAAGTCAACCTCGGTCTCAATACCGGGCCCTTAGTTCAACGCCGATCACAAAATCAGGAAATCAGGTCATCCCCGGTCTCAATACTGGGCCTTCAGGTCAACCCCGGTCTCAATATCAAAACATTAGGTCATCCCCGATCTCAATATCGGGACCTCAGGTCATCCCGAGTCATAATACCTGGCCATCAAGTCAACCCCGATCTCAATTCTGGGACATCAGGCCAACCCTGGTCTCAATACCGGGCTATCAGGTCAACCTCGGTCTCAATACCGAGACCTTAGGTCATCCCCGGTCTCAATACCGGGACCTCACATCATCTCCAGTCTCAATACCGGGGCCATCAGATAAACCCCAGTCTCAATATCGGGACCTCATGTCATCCCCGATCTCAATACTAGGTCCATCAGATCAACCCCGGTCTCAATACCAGGACCTCAGGTCAATCCCGATCTCAATACTGGGCCCTCAGGTCAACCCCGGTCTCAAAACCGGGACCTCAGGTCTTCCCTGGTCTCAATACCAAGCCCTCAGGTCAACCCTGGTCTTAATACCGGGACCTCAGGTCATCCCTGGTTTCAATACCAGGACCTCAAGTCATCACCGGTCTCAATACCGGGCCATCAGGTCAACCCCGATCACAATACCGGGCCCTTATGTAACCCCGGTCTCAATACCGGGCCCTCAGGTCAACCTCGGTCTCAATACCAGGACCTCACGTCATCCCCGATCTCAATACCGGGGCCATCAAATCAACCCCTGTCTCAATACCGGGCCCTCAGGTCAACCTCGATCTCAATACCTAGACCTCAGGTCAGCCTCGGTCTCAAAATCGAGACCACAGGTCAACTTCGGTCACAATACCGGGCCCTCAAGTCAACCCCGGTCTCAATACCGGGCCCTCAGGTCAACCCTGGTCTCAATACCGGGACCTCAGGTCATCCCCGGTCTCAATACCGAGGCCATCAGATCAACCCCGGTCTCAATACCGGGCCCTAAGGTCAACCCCGGTCTCAATACCAGGCCCTCAAGTCAGCCCTGGTATCAAAATCGGGACCTCAGGTCATCCCCGGTCTCAATATCGGGCCCTCAGGTCAACCCCGGTCTCAATATCGGAACCTCAGGTCATCCCCTTTCTCAATACCGGGGCCATCAGATTAACCCCGATCTCAAAACCGGGCCCTCAGGTCAACCCCGATCTCACTATCGGGGCCATCAGATCAAACTTGTGCTCAATATCGGGCCATCAGGTCAACTCCGATCTCAATACCGGGCCCTCAGGTCAACCCCGGTCTCAATACTGGGACCTCAGGTCATCCCCGGTCTCAATACCGGGCCTTCAGGTCAACCTCGATCTCAATATCTGGACCTCAGTTCATCCCTGATCTCAATATCGAGACCTCAGGTCATCCCCGATCTCAATACCGGGCCATCGGTCAACCCCGGTCTCAATATCTGGCCATCGGGTCATCCCCGGTCTTAATACCGGGCCATCAAGTCATCCCCGGTCTCAATACCGGGACCTAAGGTCATCCCCGGTCTCAATATCGGGACCTCAGGTCAACCCCGGTCTCAGTACTGGGATCTCAGGTTATCCCCGGTCTCAATACCGAGGCCATCAGATCAACCCCGATCTCAATACAGGACCCTAAGGTTAACCCCAATCTCAATACTAGGCCCTCAAGTCAACCCTAGTATCAAAACAGGGACCTCAGGTCATCCCCGATCTCAAAATCGGGCCCTCAGGTCAACCCCAGTCTCAATACCGGAACCTCAGGTCATCCCCTTTCTCAATATCGGGGCCATCAGATCAACTCCGATCTCAATACCGGGCCCTCAGGTCAACCCCGATCTCAATATCGGGGCCATCAAATCAAACTTAGTCTCAATACCGGGCCCTCAGGTCAACTTCGATCTCAATACCGGGCCCTCAGGTCAACCCCGGTCTCAATATCGGGACCTCAGGTCATCCCCGATCTCAATACCGGGCCCTCAGGTCAAACTCGATATCAATACCTGGACCTCAGTTCATCTTCGCTCTCAATATCGAGACCTCAGGTCATCCCCGGTCTCAATACCAGGCCATCAGGTCAACCTCGGTCTCAATATCGGGCCATCAAGTCATCCCCGGTCTCAATATCGGGCCATCAGGTCATCTCCGGTCTCAATACTGGGACCTAAGGTCATCCCCGGTCTAAATATTGGGACCTCAGGTCAAACCCGGTCTCAGTACCGGGACCTCAGGTTAACCCCGGTCTCAATACCGAGCCCTCAGGTCATCTCCGGTAGCAATACAGGGACGTCAGGTCATTCCCGCTCTCAATATCAGGATGTCAGGTCAACCCTGATCTTAAATATCGGGATGTCCTCTCAACCCCGGTCACAATCTGGGAGGTCAAGATAAGCCTCGGTCACGATCGGGAGATCCAATTCAGCCCTAGAGACGACCTTGGGAAGCCAAATCCATAAGAGACCACCCCGGGAGGGGGAAAATGGTTATTTTATCAACTTGAATCCAATTCGTTCAAACTCAAGCGGAATTGATGCAACCAAGGTCAAAAAGAACCATAACGGTGATCCCGAGTGAAAACAACGCAAGACAACTCAACGGACAAACTGCGGGGAAACAAAGACCTGGTTATGAACCTGTCTTCTTGAACTCGGAAGAGGTTTAATCCCATATCATTGTGACACTCTCGGCGAGGGCTTTTCGAAAAGGTACAGCACGCCTCCAACGGGAGCTCTGATCAAATGTTAGAAAGTTTCGAATCTGACCTCGCATTGCTCAGAGTGCACGTACTTCGATGCAATTGGACCCACCACCTGGGGCCTGCCGCGTAGCACCGTAAGTAGACCCGTGGCTACCGCGGGTAAACCCGCTTCCACCTAGTCTATAAATAAAGGTGCACCCCCAGACCAAAATTAATAAAGAAACGCTCTTGAACTCTGCCCGTTTCGTTTCTCAGCCCCACTCTTGTACTCCAAACCCAAAATTTTATCATTCTAACACGTAGATATACTCATATACTACCACATATAAAAAATTGAGATGTAGAATCGGACGTTTAAAGCCTACAATTTGGCAAAGAGCCCATGTAGTAGTCCATTGTGAGTATTTTTACGATCAAGAAGTTATATTACTTCATTGCATATTTATACACTTGCACGTTAAGTTTCATTTTTTGATTATGCCCGGAACTCAGTTCCGTGGCCGTTTTTGCTTACGTTTTCATATATTTTAGTACATAAACACGTTTTCTGGCATTTTCACAGCTCGGATCGTCGATCCGTCGCTTTTAACATCTTTTATATATGTACTTATATACATATATATTGACTTCACCGGACTGGGTTATCTTTCTAGTCCCGGTTTGACTTTTTTTTTTTGTATATATTTAACTATATATATACTAACTTTTCGATTCTGTCAAGCCCAGATGTCAAATCCGTGATAGTTTACTGTTTTTATATATATAACTATATATATATAAATTTTTTTGACTTATTTGGGCCTAGATTTATACTTCGTGGCCTTTTTATTGCTTTAATATATATATATATATATATATATATATATATATATATATACTGACCATATATATTAACATTTACATTCTAGTCTGTCGCCCTTTACAGTTTTATATACATATATTTACATTCTGTCGAGCCTGGATCATCCCGTAGCTCTTTTACAGATTATATATATATATATATATATATATATATATATAGGGGCTGCATCCACAGCAATCGGTTGCTGGAGCAACTACTTTATGCCAGCCGCTACTCCTTGTAGCGGCTTCTCCTACAATTTCTTCCAAATCCAACCGCTACTCTTTGTAGCGGCTTGTCCAAACCTTTTGTCCTAATTTTAATGTCACTTTTATTATATTAAACTTATAATAAATTATATTATTATAATAATAATATTAATTGTTTAATTTATTAAATATAATAATAGTAATTATAATAATATTAATATAATTAATTGTTAGATTTAATAAGTATGATAATATTAATAATAACTAATAATAATATTAATTCTATAATAATAATAATAATAATAATATTAATTATTTGATTTAATAAATAAAATTATAAATAATATTAATTAAATTTAATGTAATAATAATAATAGATTGTTGTTCTTTTTATTACTACTATTATTATTATTATAATTACTATTATTATTATTATTATTAATACTATTTTTTAATCCCCAACCGCTACACATAGTAATAATAGTAATAATTTAACTATTATTATTATTATTATTATTATTATTATTATTATTATTATAATAATAATAATAATAATAATAATAATAATAATAATTTAATTATAAAATTATCTTTTAGTTAGTATTATCTATTAGTTAGTATTATACTATAATAATTAGTATTATCTATAATAATACTATAATTTTAATTAGTATTATAAAATTATCTTTTAGTTAGTATTATTTGTTAGTTAATTAGTATTATCTATAATAATTTAATTATAAAATTAGTATTATCTAACTAACAGATAATACTAACTAAAAGATAATAATAACTAATAGATAATACTGTTAGTTAGATAATACTAACTAATAGATAATAATTTTAATTAGTATTATAAAATTATCTTTTAGTTAGATAATAATACTAACTAACAGATAATACTAACTAAAAGATAATTTTATAATACTAATTAAAATTATTAATACTAATTAACTAACAAATAATACAAACTAATAGATAATACTAACTAAAAGATAATTTTATAATTAAATTATTATAGATAATACTAATTAACTAACAGATAATACTAACTAAAAGATAATTTTATAATACTAATTAAAACTATAGTATTATTATAGATAATACTAATTATTATAGTATAATACTAACTAATAGATAATACTAACTAAAAGATAATTTTATAATTAAATTATTATTATTATTATTATTATTATTATTATTATTATTATTATTATAGTTAAATTATTACTATTATTACTATGTGTAGCGGTTGGGGATTAAAAAATAGTATTAATAATAATAATAATAGTAATTATAATAATAATAATAGTAATAATAAAAAGAATAACAATCTATTATTATTATTACATTAAATTTAATTAATATTATTTATAATTTTATTTATTAAATCAAATAATTAATATTATTATTATTATTATTATTATTATAGAATTAATATTATTATTAGTTATTATTAATATTATCATACTTATTAAATCTAACAATTAATTATATTAATATTATTATAATTACTATTATTATATTTAATAAATCAAATAATTAATATTATTACTATAATAATATAATTTATTATAAGTTTAATATAATAAAAGTGACATTAAAATTGGGACAAAAGGTTTGGACAAGCCGCTACAAGGAGTAACGGTTGGGTTTGAGAGAAACTGGAGGAGAAGCCGCTACAAGGAGTAGTGGCTGGCATAAAGTAAAGTGGTTGCTCTAGCAACCGATTGCTGTGGATGCAGCCCCATATATATATATATATATATATATATATATATATATTCCAGTCCGGGCATCGGAGTGAAAACCCATCGCCCTTTACATCTTTCGTATATATATATATATATCTTTTATTCATTGTGATTAAATTGTGGCTGTAAATATTCATTTGATATGAATTGGCGCTGACATCTCTTTAGGCGAACTAGATTTCTTTAAATCTCGCCAATTCTATCTTTCAAAACGGTTCAAAATAGGCTCAGACAGAACTGGGAAGCTAGAATGGTTGAGATTTACTTAAATCTAGATGTTTTTTCTAGTTTTATTCATTCAGGAAGTAATCTCGCTGCCCTTAGATCGCTATCTAGTGGGAACGAGATGCTTTGGGCTACGCGCATACTAGAATTTACTGATGAATCCTTGGTTCTTGCAACATCTGGATATAAATATACATTTTCTGTGAATATTTGACTTGTGCAGGTTTATTGGCTTCCCTCTGTGAGCCTAGGAATCGTGGGATTCATGATCAAACTGATCAGAATCTGATTCCCACGATGGACAAACTCCACTTTACAAATGTACCCTGCCAATTTTTCTGTAAAATGTACATCCAAAAGACCTTAAAACGGTTATCCGGTTTAAGGTCTCAACATAATGAGAATATAATTTGTCGTGTCAGAGTCACTCCGATGGCTGTCATGCCCATTAGAAGGCCGGCACTTGTATATATTCTGTGGTCGAGGATGCTTTGCAGCCTGACAATCACCATTCAAATTGAGCCAAAAGGCTGAAAAGATAAAAAAATAGAAGTATCAACATGCTTCAATTCCTATGCTAGCGTAAGAGTTTGAAAATCAACCTTTCAAAACATCATTTTAATATCTTGTCTAAAAAAAGACTTTTGCGAATCAAATCAAACCTTTCGTATATAGGTTCAATAAAGCAAATCACTACTTTCAATCAACAAACATAGACCCAATTGTTTCCAGCATTCACACACACATTTCAGATTTAAAAAGGAAATATTAAAAAGATGTGGTAACGTGTTTTCACAGGAGTTGTGGGGTGCCTAACACCTTCCCCACACTTAACTAAGCCCCCAAACTTAGAACTTCGGTTTCAAAGATTCAGTTTCGATAGTGTCCAAGAATTGGGCCTACTTACAAAACTCGGTTGAGTTGGTACAATTATTTTTAAATCTACCAACTAGCGACTCTGTAAAACATTAAAATCGTCGACATGATACATGTTGGCCTTTTCCTAAAAAACCCCTTTAAAACCTTTTTCATAAAAAAGATAAAATAAGGGTAGAAACAAACTTAAGAAAAGAGAGAAAGATCCGGGTTCCAACTCGACCCGCGCATTTTTTATTCCAAACGTCGACAGAGTTAAAGGTTAATTTAATTAGTTGATTAACATAATGCAATGTGAAGGTAAACTTTAATTACTTAATTAAATGTTGAGTGATAGTTGTAAAGGAACCTACGGGAACCTAAGAATGATTATTTAAATGTGATACCTCTAATACGATGTGATGACAACTATAACGACTTAACCAAACGATAAATGTCAATTAAAGCGAAACGTAATGAGAAGGAAAAAGAAGTTTAACGCAAACAAATTAAGAACAAAGAGAAGCCCTAATAAGACTTAAATAAACCTACAGAAAATGGTTATGGATCATAAAGTAGAGTTACTTAAATAATTACTCAGCATTGTTATATGTTTGAGAGTTGATATGCATGGTGATATGTTATGTAGGATTCATAAAGTGCAGATAGCTATAAGTTGTTAATCGGTTCTTGTAATCTACAAACCAGGTAAGTCTTTCAATTCCTATTTGTTATGTGTAATTGATGATGAATTGTTTTAATCTATATCGCAAAGATATTACATATGTTGTGAGTTTGAAATGTTAAAGTCAATTTATGACCACATTAATTTAGTAAAGAATGTTGATTGAGTAAGGAACTTAGTCTTTATACTTGTTATATGAATTTAAGCATGTATGATATGTTAGTCTAATGATTATGATGAGATGAGCATGTTATTTATGTGCTACGTGATGCATAAAAATTGTTAGATCTTGTTGAGCTGTTGAGCTCATTCTTGCAAAATAATCATTTTTGCAGATCAAGGTTTTAAGGTAATGATACGTGCTAATTGAATGATAGAGATCAATAGTAATTCAAGAAGATTATTTATTTTAGATGAGAAATGCGTTTGATGTTTTTTTTTATTGTAACGAAATTTTTGAGTTGTAAAGTTGAGTTATCCGATGTATAATGAATATTGATTTATGATGTAAGATTTTATATAGCAATTTTGATGAAGCGATTCATAAAATAAATTTGAATCAAAGATATGTAATGATAAATGTTGTGATTCAGGAAGTATAGTAAGTAGACAGAAAAGTTTTAGATATTTCGCAAATTTTATTAATTATAATTTCGATTAATGATGTAAAGGTAGATTGTGAATGTATTGTTAACGGCCAAAGTCGGAAGTTGCATTATCCAGATTTTGGGGTCGTTACAGTTGGTATCAAAGATGTAGGTTATAAACCTTAGGTAGGAGTACCTTAGGCTATAACCTTAGAGGAGAAAGAAATAAGAAATAAGTTTTGAATAGATTATGAAAACATATAAAGACGAGATTAAAATATATATGAGGGGATTAAAAGACAAATCTTGAAGAATATTTAGTATAAGGGCATTGGTGGTGCTAGAAATAAAAAGAATTAGTAAGTAATAAAGCAATGGAGTAAATATTGAAGTTGATGGAGAAAATCGGATATTCCAAATCTTCTAGCTTTGCTAGATTTTTGAAATTTATTGACTTTGTGTTGATGTTTGCACTTCTGTTTTCTTGAAAAACATTGGATTAAAAAATTGAACCAATGAGTTTTAAAAAACAATACCGTTATTCGTATGTCTATGTTAATTGTTTCGGCTAGACAAAAATGATTTAAAAATATCAAAATATATTTTATTTTTTCGTAGTCATTAAAGCATCACTAATTATGATGCTGATATGAAAAACGAGGAAGTCATCAACGCATTTGAACTTAGTGCTAGATGTGATCATAAAATCGTCAGCCCACTATGGTATGATGTAGCATAATGACGTCATAAAATGACAGAATCTTCAACGTACTATTAAAATGGTACGGTATCTTAACATCATAAAAAAAAAGATTTTTGGTTTTCTTTAAACTATTAAAGGATATGTCAATTGAATTGGCTAAAACTATTCCGTTTGATGTCCGAGTTGTTGCTAAAAGTCTATACTAATTAATTCAGCTAGACGAATATTGAAATATGTTTATGATATTCGAGCGTTCTTGATTAGCTATGTTAAACTAAATTATTTTGCTGCGGATTCAGATGTTAAGAAGCTGAGGTGAACAACCCTATAAAAGGGGACATGTTATCGGAGACAATGGTTCCTAAAGTAACGCATATAGTCGTTATGATGTTAAGATGTAATACGTTGTGCACGTTGTAGTAGTGCGATATGCTGATCACCTAGTACACTGATGTGGAATGCTTACAGTCTGTGTGATTGTTAAACTTTCTGTTAAATTAAGAGAAGAGTTTACGGTCTTGTGACCCCTCAGCATGATTTGGAATATTTTAAATTCCTGAGTTATTCGTACTGCTTCCAAATTATTAAGCAATTGTGGAAGATTCCTATTATTCTTGAAGGTGGAAATGGAAAGAATGATGTTCTTTAGAAAGAAGTAAGTTGTAGAGTGCGACATCTAATGCTTAATATATTGAACAGGTAAGGAATGAAGTTCTGAGATGAGAAAAGGGGATGAGGTTATCAAAGAATAATGTAAAAAAAAATTAATAATAAAAATTAAAAATTTTAGAAAGATCTTTACAGAAAGAATTTGATTATAAAACCCAATTAATGAATAAAGATTAATGTAAAATCTATTTTGATAGATTAAATGAATGAAGATTAGTGAATAAAATTTAGGGAAAGAAATTCTTAGAAGTGAATGTGATAGCCCGAATTATGAAGTATATGATTTCGACGAGTAGAATATTTGGCAATGATTCATAGAATAAGGTAATGAACTGGTTAAGGAATATATAATACTCAAATATAATTGAGTTTAAGTAAAGGTTAGGAATTAAAACCTATAAGAATTGGCTGAAGAACCAATGGAATAATAAATACAAAACCAATATCAAGGTAATGCGTTGAAGATGTTTTACGATATAATGTTGAAAGCGAATTGACGAAAACTGAGTAAGGAAGGTTTCGGTGATTCCGAGGACGAAATCCTTATAAAGGGGAAAGGATGTGACAACCCAAATTTTCAGTAATTATTGAAATAAGAATTTAATAAATAAAATTCTTATTATGAGATATTTTGAGTTTGAATGGCTATATATATATATATATATATATATATATATATATATAAATGTTATATATAATTTAAAATTTGCGATTTGGTGTGAAGAGAATTAAATATTTATATATATAAGAGAATTGTATATATATTCATATGTTGGAGTCAATGAGATTTAATAGTTAATTAAACTACTAATAAAATTATATAATGTTAGTTAATTAAGTTGAGAATAATATTATTTAGTAATATAATTTGATTTTCATAAACATACCAATGGAGTTGTTATGAATTAGATTTCATAAATAATGTTTGTAATTCACATAATTAAAATAGTGAATTAGTTTAAGCATATTTGTTTTAATAAATGAGGAATTAATATATTAAATATGAGTGTAATATGTCAAGGTAATACGATTGTCAACCTTGTAAATGGTTAAAATATTTATCGAATAAAATAAATATTTCAGTTAGAATATTTATGGAATTAAATAAATATTTGATGGAAATTGTTATGAGATAATTTATTTAAGTGTGATAAAATTGATGGGATTTATGTGTATTTTGTTACGCAAGTATAATGGTGATATTCTAATTTAATTAAATAATTAAATTAGAGGAGTGAGAATTTGTTAAATAAAGTTATAATTATAATGGTTGAATATAAATTTTAATTTGACTGATAAAGTAAATTTTATTTCTTAAGGAATCAAGTTTAATTTAATTTAATTTAAAATATTAGAATTTAATTAAACGGGGTGTGACATGTGTAACATAGTATATAAATGAATAACGAAATAAAATAGAAATAGATTACGAATTTGTTGAATAAATTATAGTTATGTTGGTTAAGTAAATATTGTGTTGACCAAATAAGGACTATTTAAATTAGAGGGATTATGATTTGTCAAATAAAGAGTATAATTTGATTGGGTAGTGTGTGACATGAGTACTATACGATGAAGATTAGAGTTTTGTGATAAATATGTGTTTTGACTTATTTTGAAGTCATAATTGGTTAGTAATTTGAGTTATAATCTGTAAAATAATAATAGATGTTGTTAATACGTTGAAAAACGAATACAACGAAGGTTAAACGGATTGATTTGGTTAGGAATTGAATTCGTGGTGAATGATTATGCTAAACATGTTTAAAATATGATAATTAGTATAAATCAATTAAAATTAATATAAACCAAGTCTCACATCGAATAAATTGTGAACTTTACCCCTTTTTTAAACTTATAAATAGAAGGGCTTGGCCCTCTGTTTCATTCACCAACAATAAGGCCTCCAATTTTGAGAAAGGCTTTGTTGTGGAAGGACTGTTTATAAAGGCCTATTTAGTTAAATTTTGGCGTCGAGTGCATAGGTAGTTTGTGGAACTCGTATTTTCGGGTATGTTTCTTACTTAATTTTTGGTGTTGCTATTATTTTAAATATTGTATTTAGTTTGTTAGTTAAAGTTGATATTTTGGAATATTTTGTTAGTTCTTAGAAAATGTTAAATTTCTGATAGTTCTATGAATTATGAGTCTATAGAGTCCAAAAGGACTCAATTGGATGTCTAATGGCTGAGCTCTGCTAAGAGGCGTTGCAGCGCCGCTTATGAACTAAGTTCGAGCACTGCAACGCTGACGTGGCAGTCAACGGCAATCCGGACCCGGTGCCGCAGCTCCGATAATATAAAGGGAACGGGCGCTGTAGCACCAGTAGGCAGTCAGGCGTAGACAAGAGCTTTTAATTGCATGTTCAATGGAAACTTAATATTGATAATTCTAATAAGTATTATACACGCTTAATAAGGTATAATGACAGACTTTAAATACTTAAATTGATGTTAAGTATTAATTAAAAGAAGAAATTTGAAAGAATAATGTAAAGGTTAATTTAATTAATCTAATAAACTTCCACAATGGTGTAGAGATATAAGTGAAGAACTAAACCAATTGTTAAGTATAAAATGAATTTTTAAAGAATGAGTTGAAGGTTAATTTAATTAGTTGATTAACCTAATGCAATGTGAAGGTAAACTTTAATTACTTAATTAAATGTTGAGTGATAGTTATAAAGGAACCTAAGAATGATTATTTAAATGTGATACCTCTAATACGATGTGATGACAACTATAACGACTTAACCAAACGATAAGTGTCAATTAAAGAGAAACGTAATGAGAAGAAAAAAGAAGTTTAACGCAAACAAATTAAAAACAAAGAGAAGCCCTAATAGGACTTAAACAAACCTAAATAAAATGGTTATTGATCGTAAAGTAGAGTTACTTAAACAATTACTCAACATTGTTATATGTCTGAGAGTTGATATTCATGGTGATATGTTATGTAGGATTCATGAAGTGCAGATAGCTATAAGTTGTTAATCGGTTCTTGTAATCTACAAACCAGACAAGTCTTTTAGTTTCTATTTTTTATGTGTAATTGATGATGAATTGTTTTAATCTGTATCGCAAAGATATTACATATGTTGTGAGTTTGAAATGTTAAAGTCAATTTATGACCACATTAATTTAGTAAAGAATGCTGATTGAGTAAGGAGCTCGGTCTTTATACTTGTTATGTGAATTTAAGCATGTATGATATGTTAGTCTAATGATGAGATGAGCATGTTATTTATGTGCTATGTGATGCATAAAAACTGTTACATCTTGTTGAGCTGTCGAGCTCATTATTGCAAAATAACCATTTAACTATTATTATTATTATTATTATTATTATTATTATTATTATTATTATTATTATAGAATTAATATTATTTTATTACTACTATTATTATTATTGTAAAGTAATTATTAAGTTATAAAGTTGAGTTATCCGATGTATATTGAATATTGATTTGTGATGTAAGATTTTATATAGCAATTTTAATGAAGCGATTCACAAAATAAATTTGAATCAAAGATATGTAATGATAAAGGTTGTGATTCAGGAAAATATAGTAAGTAGACAGAAAAGTTTTAGTTATTCCGCAAATTTTATTAATTATAATTTCGATTAATGATGTAAAGGTAGATTGTGAATGTATTGTTAACGGCCAAAGTCGGAAGTTAGATTGTCCAGATTTTGGGGTCGTTACAAGAAGACTCAACAATGACAACGGAAAGACATAGGCAGCAGCACCAACACCAGCAACCGTTTCTAAGGGAAGGGAACGACCACCGATCATATGCTATAAATGCAGACAAGAGGGACACATCAGTCCAAATTGTACACAGCAACCCAAAGTGTGTTACAATTGCGGAAAGGAAGGTCACATAGCTCGAGTGTGCCCTATAGCGAAGTCAAGTCCAACTAGGATGGTGACATCAAAGGCTTTCCCAGACAAGTCAAAGTCGGTGGTTCAGGGGAGGGCTTTTGTCGTGACTACCCCAAAAGCGAGGAACCTGAATGAAGTTATCACGGGTAAGCTAATCATAAACTCTTGCGAAGTCTATACCTTTTTAGATACCGATTCTACCCACTCTTTTATTTCACCTGCTTGTGCTCAACGTTTGAACTTGACCCCTGACAAATTAGACTTTAACTTATCTATTGAAACTCCGTTGGGAGAAACCTTAGTTACATCCACAGTTTACAAATCTTGTTTGATTCAAACAGGCACCCTCACATTACCTGTTGATCTCATCTTTTTGAAAATACTTGCATTTGATGTGATTTTAGGAATCGACTGGTTAACCACTCATCATGTTAAAATTGACTATTTTTGTAAGCATTAGCTTTCATATTTTTAACCAACCTGTTATGCGAATTTAAGCAACCAAACCACTAAAATCAATCACTGTCATTTAAAGTCATAAAGCCATTCGTTTATTAAAAATGGATGTCAAGCTTTCTTAGCCTATGTCACCGATTTAAAAATAAATACGTCAGATTTGAATGATATTTATGTTGTTAATAAATTCCCTGACGTATTTCTCGAAGAACTTCTTGGCCTACGCCCAGAGCGTGAAATTGAATTTTGTATTGACCTTGAACCTGGTATAAAACTCATTCCCAAAACCTTATATCGAATGGTTCCTATTGAACTTCAGGAGTTAAAAACCCAACTACAGAAGTTGTTAGACATTGGTTTCATTCGTCCTAGTACATCTCCTTGGGGTGCTCCTGTTTTATTCGTAAAGAAGAAATATGGGAGTATGTGACTCTACATTGACTATCGGGAGTTGAACCTTGTCACCATTAAAAATAGGTACCCGTTACCTAGTATTAATGACCTGTTTGACCAGTTGCAAGGTGCTAAATTCTTCTCAAAGATCGATCTTCATTCTGGATATCATCAGTTAAAGATTAAAACTAATGACATTCCAAAGACTGCCTTCAGAACTCGATACGGGCATTATGAATTCTTAGTCATATCTTTTGGAATGACTAATGCTATTGATGCCTTCATGAATATGATGAACCGGATATTCAAGGAATATTTGGATCATTTTGTGGTTGTCCTTATTGATGAAATCCTCATTTACTCCAAAATTCGTGAAGATCGTGAGCAACACTTGAAGCTGATACTCCTAAAGCTTCGTGAAAATAAGCTATATGCCAAGTTGAAGAAATGTGAGTTCTGGCTTGAGAAAATAGCATTCCTTGGGCACGTGATATCGAAACAAGGAATATCAGTTGACCTAGCGAAGATTGAAGCAATACAAAGTTAGGAGCAACCTAAGTCAGTAACCGAAATACGTAGCTTTCTGGGCTTAGCTGGTTATTATCGGGGATTCATGGAAGGATTTTCTCGAATCGCCAATCCATTAACTCAGCTGACTCAAAAAGATACCAAATTAGGATGGAGCGAGGAATGTGAGAGGAGTTTTCAAGAACTCAAGAGGAGACTCATTTCAGCACTTGTTCTGACAATACCATCAAGTTTGGAGGGATTTGTCATCTACAGCGATGCTTCAGGAAAAGGTTTAGGATGTGTTCTCATGCAATATGGGAAAGTCATACCCTATGCCTCACGATAACTCAAAGAATATAAGAGGAATTATCCTACTCATGATCTAGAGTTGGCATCAGTTATTTTCGCGATAAAGATCTGGAGACACTACCTGTATGGGGAGATAGTGGAGATCTATATGGATCATAAGAGCCTTAAATATTTCTTCCCTCAAAAGGAAATCAATATGCGACAACGACGTTGGCTTGAGCTGTTGAAAGATTACAACCATACCATCCAATACCATCTTGGAAAAATGAACGTGGTAGCTAACGCGTTAAGTAGAAGATCATATGCAGGTACGAGTGCGATACTGTCAACACAAAGACCCATTTTGTATGACTTAAAAAGGATGGAGATAGAGTTAAAGACTCCAGGAACCCACGTGAAGATGGCAAATATACGCGTAGAACCATCTTTAATTTATAAAGTTAAAGTTGTTCAAGCTACAGACCCGGAGCTGATGAGTATGAAGAAGAAAGTACAAGAAGGTGCTATTCCAGAAGCAAGAATCGACGAAGAAAGAATACTTCAAGTCAAATTCAGACTTTGTGTTCTTAACGACTCTGATTTGAAATATAAAATCATAATGGAAGCACACAACACACCGTTTGTAATACATCCTGGAAGTACCAAAATGTATCATGATCTTCGACATATATTTTGGTGGAGCAACATGAAGAGAGAGATCGCAGAGTTTATCTCAAGGTGTTTAACGTGTCAACGTGTCAAGGTAAAGCATCAAATGCCAAAAGGTCCATTGCAACCACTTGAAATTTCGGAATGGAAGTGGGAGCACATCAACATAGATTTTATTATGGGTCTTCCTAAGGTTTCTCAAGGCCTAGATGCAATTCGGGTCATTATCGATAGATTAACCAAGTCTGCTAATTTCTTGCCTATACGAGAAACTTACTCGCTTGAACGTCTTGCTCGTATGTACAGACATGAGATTGTAAGGCTGCATGGTATGCCAGTATCTATAGTTTCTGATCGAGACCCTAGATTCACTTCACGATTTTGGGTCAGCTTGTAGAAAGCTATGGGCACTGATTTACGATTCAATTCTGTATATCATCCTCAGACGAACTAGCAATCGGAAAGGACTATTCAAACGCTTGAGAATCTATTGAGACTCCGTGTTCTAGACTTTAAAGGAAGTTGGGACAAGTACTTGCCATTGGTGGAATTCTCTTACAACAACAGTTATCAAGCAAGTATAGGCAATGCTCCATTCGAGGCGTTGTATGGAAGAAAGTGTCATTCTCCAGTATGCTGGGACGAGGTGGGTGAAGCAATATTGTTGAGACCAGAGTTGATACGCATGACAAGAAAAAAGAATCAAAAGATCTGAAAACGTATACAAACAGCACAAGATCAACAAAAGAGTTATGTTGATATTGTAACGACCCCAAAATTCATACAATACAACTCTCGACATCGGTCGTTAATAATACATCCTTATTCAGACTTTACATCATTAATCAATGATACAATCACTAAAAATACAAAATATTTAAAACTTTTATATTATTCCTTCTTTATTATCTCTGAATCTCAACCTTTATCATTACATAACTTTGATTCAACCTTATTTCATGAATCGCTTCGTCAAAGTTATTATAAACTAAAACTTACAACCACGTTCAATAACCCTTATACATCGGGTAAAATTTAAACTTTACAACTCAACATCTGTTAACCATCATACATTATCAAATACATTATCTGAAACCTTAAACAGGGTCCAAAATAATAACAATTCAGCCAAAGTATATAAATCTTCATGCATTACATCTGATTCATTTCTTTCAAGTAGCACATAGCGTTACCTTGAATCCTTAACCTGCAAAAGTGATTATTTGCAAGAATGAGCTCGACATCTCAGCAAGATCTAACAGCTTTCATGCATCACATAGCACATAAATACATACTCAACATACATCTCATAATAATTAAAGTAACATGGCATACATGCTTTACTTCACATAACAAATATAAAGATTGAGTTCCTTACTCAATCAACATTCTTTAATCAATCAATGTAGTCATAAATTGACTTTAACATTTCATGCTTACAACATATATACAACATATCATGCTCTTTACAAAACAATTTAAAACAGTTCATCATCAAGTTCACGTAGAAAATAGGAACTGAAAGACTTTCCTTGATCGTTGTTTACCAATAACAGTTTAACAGCTTACAGATATCTGCACTTCATGTGCCCTACACAATTATATAATCATGCACATCAATTATCAGTCACATAGCAATGCATATTAGTTATAACGTAAACTTTACTCTACATCTCATAACCCTTCCTATTATCAATACACAATGTTCAATTTGATTGTGTTAACTATCGACTTATATTTCACTATAATTCTTTTTCGTAATATTCGATATTCATTCAAGTGTTTAAGTCCTGTTAGGACAACCTATTGGTTTTATATTGACCACATTTCATATATTATAATATTCGTTTCATTAGAATCGAAATACTATTTAAGTGTATTACCACATTACACGGCGTTTCGACGTTTATACGTCACACGCCTAACTCGCCTCTTTTGCATGTGCTTTGCATGCTCCTATATTGGGTTACTTTACTCTATAATATTTCATTCTTATTAAAAACATAATATTAAACAAGGTCATACACACTCGTTACGGTATTGAGACGCTTGCACTTTTGTACGCCAAACTTGCCTATTCGAACGCCCAAACGACACGCATTTGTGCACGCTTAGCACGCCCAACTAAATTGTCTAATACCCAAGGGTTAATGTTAAGTATCATTATAATACCTAATAGTCATTTTACGGAAGTTAGAACATCATCTTACATGGTCGGGAGCATTACATGTGCATACGTGCATGCCCGACGCCCCCCGATTGCCTCCAAAAACACATCATTCCCAAAAATAACCATTTTGACCCTAGCTAACGACCTCAAATTGAAAAACTTAAAGAACAAAAGTTGTAGGTCTACTCGTGCTCGTTTCGGATCATCTTGAATCACCTCAATCCGAGTCCGTATGAAAACGTTATGGCCGTTTTACCACAGGAGGTCAAAACAGTCCCGAACTGACTTTTCCTCCCGGAGAAGCTGCGCCCCTGGCAGTGTGCTACGCGAATTTTTTTTCCAGTTTGTGGTTCTAGCGAATTTTCTAACCCGTTTCTCCTTCCAATTATCATAAATCAAACTATACACATCCGATTGAGTCCGTTTTCGACTCTATGGATTCGTGAAACACTGAACTACTCATCTATATGATAATTATAAAACTTCAAAAACATTAACAATTCCTTTTAAAGGCTATAATTCAGTGTTCATGCTAATTTTTCAGGTTTTATACATATTTAGCGAATTCAATCACTACGAATTCGTTTTACATCCGTTTTGACTCATTCAACTTGGGTTGTTTTCGTTTTTTCGAGTACTATCATAATACATCATCAATTTCAGATTTCCATCAAGAATTTATCATCAATTTTAGTTTCTAAGTAGACAAAAACATATATTTTTTAACTAAAACTCTCAACTTCATCATTCAACACATTCTTACGAACTTGATCACTATCCAACAACTTTTAGATGATATAGAACGGATTAAACATAACCATTAACATATATAACTAATATCTTAACAAATTAAACATAGAAATCCAATTTCTCAACGAAAACTCAAGAGAATGAAAAAATAGATTAATACCTTTTGATTCTTCTAAACCTTGTCTAGATGAAGCAAAAAACCTTGTTTCTTTTGATTTTTCTAGCATCTCTTCTTCTCCAATTTCACAGAGAACTTCTATTCTCTCTCATTTTCTCCTCTGTTTCACCCTTTCTCTTTTCTTCTTTCAGTTTAGGCTTAGAAACAAAACTCGTAACTCATATAACTGATAATATAATATGTATATTACTAATACTTATTATATTACTTAATATACAATTAAATTAGGGTTATAGAAATCCAAAAGCCACAAAGCCATGTTTGGCTAGCCCCTTCAAACATCCTTTTAATTTATTTTAATAATTCTCCTTATCATATGGTATATATTTTTTTCTCTAAATGTCACACTTTAACTATGTTGCTAAATTATTTAGCTAACTACATTGAATAATTATACAATTATAATATGTATAACTATTACTCCATACATTACGAAATTATATACATAACCCTCAACTTAAAATAACCCTTTCCATTAAAATAATTAATATTTATTACCTTTATTTTAATTAACTCACATGAATTATATAATTATAATATATAATTATTTAATTCATTTTCTTGCATAAATTGTATCAATACAATTTATTTAATCCATACATCTAATCACTACTTAAATATTAATTAATTTATTTAATACTATCATACTTAAATAAATTATTCCATAATAATTTCCATTGAATATTTATTTTACTCCATAAATATTTTAACTAAAATATTTATTTTATTTGATAAATATTTTAATTATTTACGAGATTCACAATCGTATTACACTAACATATTACGTTTATAGGTAACATACCTTCCTCTCTCATTTTATTAAAACAAATATATTCACATTACTTCATTATTTCATTAAGTGAATTACTCACATCATTTATGAAATTTAATTCATAACAATTATAGTGCCAACAAGGCATAATAATCAAATTATATTATTCCATAATATAATATCAACTTAATTAGATTAACTAATCTTATTCAGTTAATTTTCTTTCCGTAATAACTTCATTTAATTACTTCAATAGTTAAATTAACTATTAAACCTCATCATCCCAATATATGAATATATATATATATATATTTACTTACACGCAAAACACGTCATAATAAGAATTTCATTCATTAAATTCTTATTTTAACAATTTCTGAAAATCCGGGTTATCACATCCTTCCCTCCTTATAAGGATTCTGTCCTCGGAATCACCGAAACCCTACCTTACTCAGGTTTCCATCAAATCTCTTTAAAAACATTTATCGCTGAATAACTTCAACACATTACCTTAGTATAGGTTTTATATTTCCTACTACATTCATTTTTTCAACAAATTCTAGGTTTTATTTCATAACTTTCACTTTAACTCGATTATATTTTGAGTATTATATATTCTTTAATCCGTTCATTTTCTTTTCAAGGATTATTACCATATACCTTGCTCATCGAATTCATATACTTCATAATTCACTATCTTATAAGTGTTCGGGTTATCACATTCACCCATTCTTCTAAGAATTTCGTCCTCGAAATTTTTATTAATCTTCATTCGTTCAATCTATCGAAATAGATTCTACGTTAATCTTTATTCGCTGGATTAAAGCGTTCTACAACTACTTCTTTCTCAGGAATATCATTCTTGCCATCTTCACCTTCAGAATAATAAAAATCTTCTACAATTGCTCAATAATTGAGAAGCAATATGAATAACAGGAATTTAAAAGATTTTAATTCACGCTGAGGGGTCATAAGACCTTGAACTCTTCTCCAGGTTTAATAGTGCATCACCACTGTAAACCATCTTTAATAGAATGTTTAGCAATCACACAGACTGAAAACACTCTCTGCAAGTACTCTAGGTGATCAGCCTATCGTACCCCTACGTCGTGCACAACGTATTACATCTTAACATCGTAACGACTATATGCGTTACTCTCGGAACCATTGTCTCCGATAACATGTCCCCTTTTACAGGATTGTTCACCTCAGCTTCTTAACATTTGAATCCACACCAAAACAATTTGGTTTGGTATAGTTTGACAAAGAACACTTGAATTTCATGAACATCTTTTAATATTCGTCTAGCTGAATCAAGTAGCATACTCTTCTAGCAATAACTCGGACATCAATCGAGATATATATATATATATATATATACATCTTTAACCAACTCAATTTTTTTTAAAGAAATTAAAAGTAAATAAATCCCCTGTTCTTTTTATAGTTTAAGGAAACTAAAAATAAATGAATCTTTTCATAATATCCTGATACCGTCCGTAATAATGGTACGTTGAGGATTTCGTCATTACATGACGTCGTTATACAACATCATACCATAGTGGGCTGATGATCATACGATCACATCCAATACTAGGTTTAACTGCATTGATAACTTCCTCGATTATTGTCTCTACACCATATCAAATGATGCATAGAACACATAAAATACATTTTGAAAATTTAAAATTATTTTTGTCTAGCTGAAGCAATTAGTATAGACATGTGAATAATAGCACTATTTTTTAAAAAAATCATTGGTTCCATCATTTGATCCAATACTTTTTTTTTAAGAAAACAGAAGTGCAACATCAGCACGGAGTCAATCAATTTCGAAAATCTAGCAAAGCTAGGAGATTTAGAATATGAAACTTTCTCTATCAATTAAATCTTTACTCCATCATTACTTAATCATTATATCAACCTTAAACAACATCAATGTTTCCTAAACCATAACCTTTCTATTCCCAGTATAGTTCATCAAACTTTCCACACTTTGGAAGTCAGGAACTTTCCACAATAATATGAGTTTAAGAACTTCCTAGTCAGACCATAGGCGTCCATTCGCTGAAGAGGTCCAAACATACCATATGATTATGAGTCATGAACTTACCATAAGCATGAGTTTTAAGAACTCGCACTTAATCCTAATAACATCTTACTAATCTTAATAGTCTCTAACTATCAAATATACACATGAGAAAAGAATCACTTTTTCACCACATATACATTGATAGCGCGACACCAACATTTCAATGATTATCAATGTGATAAACTAAGTGCAAGCACAAAACCCTCGCCCATACAAAGGTTTGTACAACTCAGCCATCACATGATTCTTCAATTGAAATCCCACCTAACTCTATCTTGCTCATAATTTGCTCTTTACTCGATACGAATTTTCCGCATCTCATCGTTTATAACTCCTCGTGAGTTAACCTCGTACTATATCATAGTACATTCTCGTTATAGCATCAAACTATAACTATTCAATCATTACTGACCATCTGTCTTTCAACTTTAAAAGATCACGTCGTGACCTTATTCTATAATCATCTCCCTTATGATTCTTTCTTATCTCATTATCGTTTTGTTTTAAAAACTTCTTATCTTTACCTATCATCATGTCATATCATGATTTCCTTTACGCTTTCAATATTATACACTTTGTCTATTCATCGTTATTCGGCATCTTTATTATTGGAGTTAGGTAACTCCTGATTCTGATCTTCATATCTCTTCAAGATTCTTCTTTGAATCTTCTTGTTTATTTATTAACACTTCTTTTAAGAATTTCTAACTTCGTTCATAAATTTTAACATTTTATTCGAGTTTTATTCCTCGTTATTCTTACCTTCTTCTTATAATATTTTTAGGACTTAACTCATCCTATACATCTACGTATGTGAAAGGAATCACCTTTTCGTTATACGTAACTTAACTTCTCATTCTCTAAGGTCATAGCCTAAGGTACTCTTACCTAAGGTGTATAACCTATCAGCTCTGATACCAACTGTAATGACCCCAAAATTCATACACTACAACTCTCGACATCGGTCGTTATTAATACATCCTTATTCAGACTTTACATCGTTAATCAATGATACAATCACTAAAAATACGAAATATTTAAAACTTTTATATTATTCCTTTTTTATTATCCCTGAATCTCAACCTTTATCATTACATAACTTTGATTCAACCTTATTTCATGAATCGCTTCGTCAGAGTTATTATAAACTAAAACTTACAACCACGTTCAATAACCCTTATACATCGGGTAAAATTTAAACTTTACAACTCAACATCTGTTAACCATCATACATTATCAAATACATTATCTGAAACCTTAAACAGGGTCCAAAATAATAACAATTCAGCCAAAGTATATAAATCTTCATGCATTACATCTGATTCATTTCTTTCAAGTAGCACATAGCGTTACCTTGAATCCTTAACCTGCAAAAGTGATTATTTGTAAGAATGAGCTCGACAGCTCAGCAAGATCTAACAGCTTTCATGCAACACATAGCACATAAATACATACTTAACATACATCTCATAATAATTAAAGTAACATGACATGCATGCTTTACTTCACATAACAAATATAAAGATTGAGTTCCTTACTCAATCAACATTCTTTAATCAATTAATGTAGTCATAAATTGACTTTAACATTTCATGCTTACAACATATATACAACATATCATGCTCTTTACAAAATAATTTAAAATAGTTCGTCATCAAGTTCACGTAGAAAATAGGAACTGAAAGACTTGCCTTGATCGTTGTTTACCAATAACAGTTTAACAACTTACAGATATCTTCACTTCATGTGCCCTACACAATTATATAATCATGCACATCAATTATCAGTCACATAGCAATGCATATTAGTTATAACGTAAACTTTACTCTACATCTCATAACCCTTCCTATTATCAATACACAATGTTCAATTTGATTGTGTTAACTATCGACTTATATTTCACTATAATTCTTTTTCGTAATATTCGATATTCATTCAAGTGTTTAAGTCCTGTTAGAACTACCTATTGGTTTTATATTAACCACATTTCATATATTATAATATTCGTTTCATTAGAATCGAAACACTATTTAAGTGTATTACCACATTACACGGCGTTTTGACGTTTATACGTCACACGCCTATCTCGCCTCTTTTGCATGTGCTTTGCATGCTCCTATATTGGGTTACATTACTCTATAATATTTCATTCTTATTAAAAACATAATATTAAACAAGGTCATACACACTCGTTACGGCATTGAGACGCTTGCACGTTTGTACGCCAAACTTGCCTATTCGAACGCCCAAACGACACGCATTTGTGCACGCTTAGCACGCCCAACCAAATTGTCTAATACTCAAGGGTTAATGTTAAGTATCATTATAATACCTAATAGTCATGTTATGGAAGTTAGAACATCATTTTACATGGTCGGGAGCATTACATGTGCATACGTGCATGCCCGACGCCCCCTGATTGCCTCCAAAAACACATCAGTCCCAAAAATAACCATTTTGACCCTAGCTAACGACCTCAAATTGAAAAACTTAAAGAACAAAAGTTTTAGGTCTACTCGTGCTCGTTTCAGATCATCTTGAATCACCTCAATTCGAGTCCGTATGAAAACGTTATGGCCGTTTTACCACAGGAGGTCAAAACAGTCCCGAACTGACTTTTCCTTCCGGCGCAGCTGCGCCCCAAATAGCCTTGGGGGCAGCCCAGCTGCGCCCCTGGCAGTGTGTTACGCGAATTTTATTTTCCAGTTTGTGGTTCTAGCGAATTTTCTAACCCTTTCCTCCTTCCAATCATCAGAAATCTACACATCCGATTGAGTCCGTTTTCGACTCTATGGATTCGTGAAACATTGAACTACTCATCTATATGATAATTATAAAACTTCAAAAACATTAACAATTCCTTTTAAAGGCTATAATTCAGTGTTTATGCTAATTTTTCATGTTTTATACATATTTAGCGAATTCAATCACTACGAATTCGTTTTACATCCGTTTTGACTCGTTCAACGTGGGTTGTTTTCGTTTTTTCGAGTACTATCATAATACAACATCAATTTTAGATTTCCATCAAGAATTTATCATCAATTTTAGTCTCTAAGTAGACAAAAACATATATTTTTTAACTAAAACTCTCAACTTCATCTTTCAACACATTCTTACGAACTTGATCACTATCCAACAACTTTTAGATGATATAGAACGGATTAAACATAACCATTAACATATATAACTAATATCTTAACAAATTAAACATAGAAATCCAATTTCTCAACGAAAACTCAAGAGAATGAAAAAAATAGATTAATACCTTTTGATTCTTCTAAACCTTGTCTAGATGAATTGAAAAACCTTGTTTCTTTTGATTTTTCAAGCATATCTTCTTCTCCAATTTCACAGAGAACTTCTATTCTCTCTCATTCTCTCCTCTGTTTCTCCCTTTCTCTTTTCTTCTTTCAGTTTAGGCTTAGAAACAAAACTCGTAACTCATATAACTGATAATATAATACGTATATTACTAATACTTATTATATTACTTAATATACAATTAAATTAGGGGTTATAGAAATTCAAAAGCCACAAAGCCATGTTTGGCTAGCCCCTTCAAACATCCTTTTAATTTATTTTAATAATTCTCCTTATCATATGGTATATCTTCTTTTCTCTAAATGTCACACTTTAACTATGTTGCTAAATTATTTAGCTAACTACATTGAATAATTATACAATTATAATATGTATAACTATTACTCCATACATTACGAAATTATATACATAACCCTCAACTTAAAATAACCCTTTCCATTAAAATAATTAATATTTATTACCTTTATTTTAATTAACTCACATGAATTATATAATTATAATATATAATTATTTAATTCCTTTTCTCGCATAAATTGTCTCAATACAATTTATTTAATCCATACATCTAATCACTACTTAAATATTAATCAATTTATTTAATACTATCATACTTAAATAAATTATTCCATAATAATTTCCATTGAATATTTATTTTACTTCATAAATATTTTAACTAAAATATTTATTTTATTTGATAAATATTTTAATTATTTACGAGATTCACAATCGTATTACACTAACATATTACGTTTATAGGTAACATACCTTCCTCTCTCATTTTATTAAAACAAATATATTCGCATTACTTCATTATTTCATTAAGTGAATTACTCACATCATTTATGAAATTTAATTCATAACAATTATAGTGCCAACAAGGCATAATAATCAAATTATATTATTCCATAATATAATATCAACTTAATTAGATTAACTAATCTTATTCAGTTAATTTTCTTTCCGTAATAACTTCATTTAATTTCTTCAATAGTTAAATTAACTATTAAACCTCATCATCCCAATATATGAATATATATATATATATATATATATATATAAATATATATATATTTATATATTTACTTACACGCAAAACACGTCATAATAAGAATTTCATTCATTAAATTCTTATTTTAACAATTTCTGAAAATCCTAGTTGTCACAGATATTCGTCGAAGGGACGTGGAATTTAATGTCAGAGACTATGTATTGTTACATGTTACTCCATGGAAAGAAGTTACGAGATTCAGAAATAGAGGAAAGCTCAATCCACGATTTATTGGTCCATTTGAAATCCTCGATCGAGTAGGAACTGTGGCCTATAGACTCGCCTTACCGCCAAGCATGTCTCGTGTTCATATTGTTTTTCACATATCCACGCTACGTAAATATGTGAAAAACCCAAACTACATTATTGAATTAGAACAAGACGAGATAACCGAAGATTTAACGTGTGAGGAGTTACCTATCAAGATCTTGAATAAGAATGAACATATTCTATGCTCAAAGGTTATACCTCAAGTCAAAGTTTTATGGAGAAACTATAATATTGAGAAAATAACATGGGAGTTAGAATCTGAAATGAAAGCAAGGTATCCTCACCTCTTCGAAATATCAGGTACGTATGTAAATTTCGAACTCAAAATTTCATAAAGAGGAGAGGTTGTAAGACCCCAACTTTATATTAATAAGATATAAATTCCTCTATATTATTTTAAATAGTAAGGTGTGGATTTGATAAATGTGATAGTTTTGGTGATATGTGTAAATTTTATAAAGTAAGCAAGTTGTCATAAAATATTCTAGGAATATTCGTTTTGTCGAGGAATATTCGTACGACGGCACAATCATTGGTGGGCCCCATAATAGAAAAACTGTCGGATGAAGAAAACGACAAAAATAAGTTTTCTAAAAATTGACAGCGGAACTTTTACCATTAACTGTTGAAATATTCGGTGATCAAAGCACAGTAATACACGTTGTTGTACAGTAGCACATGGTATTGCACAGTATCTTTGATTATTGATTCTTACATAAGAAGTCACTCAGTATTCAATAATTATCACAATAGTTGTTGCATAGTATATCAATTATTGATTCAATAATTATTATAGTAACATCTGCACAATATTTTATATTATTAAATCAATAATTGTCACAACACAGTAACTCATATTATTTAAATGATATTATTAGATAGCATTATTGATAATATCTAGAAAGTTCTGTCGAAAAAAGGGGTTATGTTATATATTTGTGCACCAATAAGGATAAATCCTTATCGGAAAGCCACATCTTTCCTAGGAATGACCTGGTTGTCAATATTGCGATTATGTAAATATTAATTGTGAATAATAATTGATGAATAAAAATATGATAATTGGTTCAATTTTATAAATGGAGGAATTTAGAATGCGATATTTTGGCATATTTTTCTGTGGAATTATAATTATCTCCTTCGATAAAATATTCATTCAAATATATTATTATAATATATTATAATTTTATAAATTATAATTGTTTAAATATTAATATTATAATAATTTTCAGCATGTGAATAAAAGTGGAGTGAAGGTTATCATTTTGATTTTGAATTCCTTTTTCAAAAACCTTTCGTGCACTCCTCTCCTGCACATGTTTTTTCTTTTGTTTAAGGTGTGGCTTGAAAGTTCTCCTGCAATCCTTTTATTTCTAAATTGTGGGCCCTCATCAACCAATAAGAAAGTTGGAGTTAGGCAAGTTAGGCAGAGACAGAAAAAAAAGTTAGGCAGCAAAGTTTTTTTTCTTCCTCCAAGTTACCTATAAAAGGAAGGCTCCTTAAGAAGATGAGGTACACCATCACAATATCAGAAATTTTTCCTCTATCATATTGTGAGTATAGTATTATGAGTATTTCTTTTGAGTATAAGAATACTTTGAGTGTAGATTATAATGCAAGATTTTCTTAAGATAATATTCGTTATACCAGTCAAATCTAGTTTCTACTAAGTAAAAGGATGTTATTTTCTTTAAATATTCGTAAAGGATATTATTTTTCTCGTAAAGGATGTTATTTTCTTTCAATATTCGTAAAGGATATTATTTTTTTTACTACTCGTAAGAGATATCATTTTCTTTCATACTCCATATTATGTAAATGATATTATTCCATTTCATATTCTTAAATTTAAACTTACTGTGGTAAGTATTGCTTCTATAATTCCTAAAATGGTTAGAAATTCCATAAGATTTGCATTTAATCTAATATCATTTCACTAGAATATTGGTTTAAACTCTCTTAATAAATTTTAAATCTTTTCATTTCGGGACACTATTCATCCGGGGTACTATTTATACGATACTATTCATGGGTACTATTTATACAGTACTATTCATGGGTACTATTCACAATAGAATTTAATTTCCTTTTCTTTGTCCAAGTTTTCTTTGATGATTCTTATTCTTGAAATTAAATCCATGTTTTCATCTTCATATTGACAATTTGGACATTCTTGAACTCTAGATAAATTGAATTATAAATCTCTAATATGTATCCTTGATCTCACTAGATTCATTCTTTATATCATTGTCATAATCCTTAGACTTAAATTATGGTGAAAGTTATCTTTGGCCCGTAGTGCAAAGATGAATTATTGATTGATGAATATCTTTGGCCCGTAGTGCAAAGATGGAAATGTGTTTGGAATGATCATAACCACTGGTGATACAAACGAATATATTTGGCCCGTAGTGCGTAGATAGTTTGTTGATTTGAAATAATTATTGATTGGTGTTACAAGGATAAAATATTGATGATGGACTTTTCAATCATAGAAGATAGTAAACATCATTCTCTACTTGACTCTTCTAATGGATTGTTATTTCCGCTGCAGTTGTTGATCTAAAACTTATTGTCCATTATATTTTATCTGATTTATTATTGTTGAAAGCTAAAGATAATTTATTCTTCATTATCTTAGTCATAATATTCTTTACTGGGCTAGTTGAGCTCTCCCTTTTCCTTTTGGTTCCATTGTTCTTCTTAGGAAATGAAAGTGTAGCTGGGACTAATCAGGGAGTGGAGTAATGATCCAAGATAGTTATGATAGAAGTCTTCAATATGTTGTAAAATAGTGTGACAATAATTGTGATGAGGACTTCATTTGAGTTTGAATATTGTCTACGAGACAATATTTGTATTAAAACTCACAGATTATGTTTTGTCGTATTTGTGCAACAGTTTAATAATTGTAAACAAGAAGTTTGTATTTGGACTCTGTACCATATATTTGGGGACTCAAAATGGGTTGTGTGGACATATTTTTCCGGCGTCACACTGGACATCCCAAAATCTTAAAATGCTTAAGACCAGGTTTTCTCCCCGTCCACATCTCATATGGATTCTTGGGGATGAATTTTGAGGTGATCTTATTTAGTAGATATGCAGCCGCTTCTAGGGCAGAACCCCAGAATGATATTGGAATATCGGTAACACTCATCATGGAACGAACCATGTCTAAAAATGTTCGATTTCTCCTTTCAGATACACCATTTAATTGTGGTGTTCCTGGTGGAGTCCATTGTGAGATTATACCATTTTCTTTGAGACAATCGTGAAACTCACCACTTAAGTATTCACCACCTCGATCTGATCAAAGAATCTTAATACTTTTGTCAGTTTGTTTCTCCACTTCACTTCTGAATTCTTTGAACCTTTCAAACGATTCAGATTTGTATTTCATTAAATACACATATCTAAATCTTGAATGATCATCAGTGAAATTAATAAAATAAGAATACCCTCCTCTTGCATTCGTTGTCATAGGTCCACAAACATCTGTGTGTACCAACGCTAACAATTCTGTGACTCTTTCTCCTTTTTCACTAAAAGGAGAGTTAGTCATCTTACTCATGAGACAAGATTCATAAGTTTGATATGATTCATAATCAGATAGCTCTAGAGCCCTTCTTTATGTAACTTGGATAATCTTGTTTCATTAATATGACCAAGTCTACAGTGCCACATGAAGGTATAATTAACATCATCTCTTTTCTGTTTCTTTGTTTGTTTAATTTGAAATATATTTTCATGCAAGTCAATTATGTAAAGTCCATTCAACAATTTTCCAACACAATATAAAACATTCTTATTATAAATAGAACAACTGTTGTTCTTTATTATAATGTCTAAACCATCCATATCCAATATAGAAATTGAGATAATGTTTCTAATGAGTGTTGGAACAAAATAACAATTATTTAAATAAATGAACTTTCCCATAGGTAGTGCTAAACAATAAGTCCCTACAGCTAATGCAGCAATCTTTGCTCCATTTCCCACTCGTAGGATGACTTCATCCATTATTCAACTTTCTGCTTCTGACTAGTCCCTGCATAATATTACATACGTGAGAACCACAGCCGGTATCCAATGCCCAAGTAGAAGTTTGACTTTTAGAAAAATTAATTTTAATCATAAACAAATCTTGATTTTAAGTCGAAGCTTCTCCAAGCTTCTTCTCTGCTAGAAACTTCTTGCAATTCCTCTTCCAGTGATCTGGCTCTTTGCAATGGAAGCACATTATTTTGCTAGCTGGATCAGGTTTCTTTTGATCCTTCACTTTAGCCCTGCCCTTAGCCGTCTTGGTTTTCTTTTTTTCAGAAGATACCTTGGGCCTCTTTCTTTTCTTGGAAGAATCATCCACCAGTAAGACTTGGTTCTTCTTGGATAGGAAGCATCCTTCAGCAGTTTTCAACATGTTAAGTAATTTAGGCAAGCTGACATCAAACTTATTCATGTGGAAATTCACAACAAATTGTGAGAAGGTATCTGGGAGTGACTACAAGACCAAATCTTGACTTAACTCCCCATCCATGATGAACCCAAGCTGTCCAAGACGTTCAATCAAATTGATTATCAAGAGGACATGAGTCTCAACAGTACTGCCCTCGATTATCCGAGATCGAAATAGCTCCTTAGATATCTCATATCTAGCAGTCCTACTTTGCTCACCATACAACTCTTGGAGGTAAAGCAATATAGTAAGAGCATCCATAGTTTCATGCTGACGCTGAAGCTCGTTACTCATGGATGTGAGCATGATGCATTGAGCCACAGATGCATCATCTTGCCACTTTTTTAAAGTAGCAATCTCTTCCTCAAAGGCTTCTTCTGCAACATTTGCAGGGATAGACGAATTTAGGACATAAGAAATCTTTTCTGCAGTGAGAATAATTCTCAGATTCCTTAACCAGTCCATATAATTCGGGCATATTAGTTTGTTAGCATCAAGTATGCTACGCAATGATAGTGAGTGTGACATTTATAAATTTTGCATGTGAAATAAAATAACATTTTTAACAAACATTCATTTAATTAATTACCAAAATAAATTAGGTCTTTATTTTAAATTGGTATCTCCCATTATTTTTTTCAAACTATATTACCCTCATAATATATAGTTCGACAAATCTAAATAAAGATTTGTTAGTGAGAATAAGGATCATATTTCAAATGTATATAGCCTTGTGTGTGCACAACAAACTATATAAAAGGAAATAAATAGACACCTCTTGTCAATTACATCATCATGTAACTCCTTGTATTTTGCCTCTTAGATTATAATGGTCAAGTGTGTGCACATCCGAACTAAAATGATTTAAGTTAAGTCAGACCCAGCATTTTCATATAAGTGAAGAGAAAACTACAACCCTTGTGTGTGCACGACAAAGCGGTAATGTTCAATTCCTTTATAAACATTTAATATAATAAAACAACATCTTAAATATTGAATACTTGTCTTGTGTGTACACAACAAACTCATATTAATTGATACTCTATTATTTTATCATGCTAGAAGGCGACGTTCGATATTCTAAATATTTTTGAACGTTACAACTTAATATAATTTCTTTGAGGGATTTGTTATTAATTGTCTCATCTTGTTTAGCGCACATACACTCACATATATATAAAATATGCCTCATATTAATTAATATGCGAAGCATGTTACACAATATAATATATATATATATATATATATATATATAGTATAAGCATGCATATAGAATACTATATTCTACCCGGATTGATTATGGATTTTTATTCTAGTTTGGTTCCTTAGAGCCACCAAGTGAACCAAAAGGTCAAATCTAGGAGTGCAAGAATTAAATTTAAACATAACTTTTACATTTAAACCCAGACTCCATACAAACGGGTCTTCATGCGCTCCTTTCTCCTTGGTCTCTAACTCTTCACGATAATCCTAAGTATTTCTATTACATAAATTATTTAATTTAAATAGAAACCTTGATCAGCAGTCAATGAGAAGTACATAAGAGGGAGATAGAATTTTACATCAAGAAAAATTAGAGAAGACGAGGTACGCAGACCCCATTTAATAAAACACATACATTCAAGCATCTAACTAAAATAAAATCCAATCACATTAGTCAATAGTCCATAATCAACCTCATTTATTATCATACATATCATACATATGCATCAATAAACACATTCATCTCATGAATAATAATTCCATTCCATATATGTATCAATATCAATTAATGGGCAAAAGTTTTCCTAATATTTAGTTTTGAAACAAAATAAACTCTTTCATTTTAAACAAAAACAAAATCTAAATTAAACTCCTTTAATTTTATAGCAATCTGAAATTATATTTCAAATAAAATAAACTCCTTCATTTTAAAATTTTATCAATTAAAAAAACTATTTATTTCAATTGAAGGAAAAATTAAAATTTCAGTTTCTGTCCAGGGACTAGCACAGCTATGCCCAGATTGAACTGGGGCACGGCACAGCTGTGCTTCCTTTTCAAATAGAACAAATCTGCAGAACGGCGCAGTTGAGCCCAGAAAGAACTGGGGCGCGATGCAGTTGCACCAAGTTGCAGAACCAGGAAATTTTTTTGTTGCCCAAAATCTGATCCAATAGCATATAATACATACATGGAATCACAAAGATTAATAATTAGCACAAGATTAGGTTTTGATACCACTGTTGGGCCTGCTAGAAATGCACACATGCAATCATAATACATATAAACGAAGCGGAAGCGTAATAAAATAAGATTTTAAATTTTTCTTGCAAACCATAAACCATGATCATATCTTGTGATTGATTATCAATCTATAAAAGAGTAGGAGATTAGAATTATACCCTTGTAGAACGAGCTTCCACAGGCACGAGTTCTCCTCCAAAATTGAATCTACAAGATTGGTTCCTTTCCTTTGATCAATACAAGCCACCCAATTGTTTGGCCTCTAGATGTGATCCACCAAGGAAGAAGATGAACTAAGAAGATGGGTGTTTTGGCTAACCCTAATTCGATCTCTATAGAATGTGTATACTATCGCAACTATTGGAATAGTGTAATGTTTAACCTTGTTACATAATAAGACTTTCTTATTTATAGATGTAGGCAATCCTCCTAAACCTTTTAGGAATAGGGTTTCATATTAATTAATTAAACCTTTTAATTAATTAGGCTTCCTAATCCTATTGGGAATAATTAAACTCTTTTAATTAATTAGCATCCTAATCTTTTTAGAAATATATGGGAGAGAGAGAGTATCTTATTACTTAATTTTCAAAACCCTTTAGGAATTAAATAATAGTAATAGTAATAATAATAATAAGACTCCTCTTATTAATTTATATTTAATACTTCTAAAATATTAAATAATAAATATTAAGCTATTTAATTTATTCTATCACCATATATTAAATTAAACATACTTAACTTATTATTACGATTATGCTATTAGCTTCTTTAATAAATATTCTTCTATTTATGGTGTGACCCTTTTGGTTCTCCATATTAAACCGGTTGTGAATAAATTAATTAGAATAATTTTAATCTCATTTAAATAAATAAATTAAACTAATAATTTATTTAAATAAATAACATTTATTCTACAATAAGGGTAAGCCCCCTTAGCGATCAATGAATTTTCAGATAATATAGATTTCAACATTAATCATAAAAAAATATGTGAGTAAATAGTTACTGTACAATTCAGCCCTTCCACCATACAATGTCTCAATTAAATATAAGACATAGATTTACTATCAAGTCTTCTTTTATTTAATTATATGTATTTCGATTCTAAAATGCACAACACCAAATAATACAAATTAGAAACTAATTTCTAATTTTATTCTGCCTTTGCCAAGGACTACTGAGTTGTCATTTATCGAATCATATAGGACATTCTCTTCTTTTACTAGAAGTGGTAGATCCTTTATTGATCATTCATTATCTCCATGCATAAATCATTATACTCAATCATATTGTTTGATATACCCTTAAGGTCTTAAGGGACATGTCAAAGTATAACTCATTATACACAAGATACTATGATGATCTCAAGTCTAATGATTATTTGTACTACTATCACTTAAGGAATTCCTATTGATAGGCATGTAAAACTCCATTAGGTACTCCTTAGTGTCGACATCGGAAAAAAATATGGTCTGACTTTGGACCCGATCTTTCTCTCTTCCTAAGTTTTTTGTGTTTTCTACCCTTATTGCCTTATCTGTTTTATGAAGGGTGAAAAGGTTTTTATGGAAAATGCCAACATGTATCATGTCAACGATTTGAAAGGTTTACAGAGTCGTCAGTTGGTAGATTTAAAATGGTTGTACCAACTCAACCGAGTTTTGTTTGCAAGTAGGCCCAATTGTTGGACACTGTCGAAACTTGATCTTAAAACCGAAGTTTTAAGTTCGGGGGCTTGGTTAAGTGGGGGAAGGTGTTAGGCACCCCCCAACTCCCGTGAAACACGGTACCGCATCTTTTCAATATTTTTCTTTTTATTTGCAATGTGTGTGTGGATGCTGGAAGTAATTGGGTCTACGTTTGACTGATTTGAAAGTATTGTTGTGGTTCGTTGAGCCTATATATGAAGGATTTGATTTGATTTGCAAAAGTCCTTTTCAGACAAGATATTAAAATAATGTTTTGAAAGCAGGTTTTCAAACCCTTACGCTCACGTAGGAATTGAAGCATGTTGATACTTCTATTTTTATCTTTTTCAGCCTTTTGGCTTAATTTGAATGGTGATTGTCAGGCTGCGAAGCATCCTCGACGATAAAATATATACAAGTGTTGATGTTCTCATAGGCATGACAGCCATCCGATTGACTCTGGCATGGTAAACCATTATTTCATTATGGTTGAGACCTTAAACCCAGATAACGATTTTAAGGTCTGTCAGATGTATATTTCTACATAAAAATTGGCAGGGTACATTTGTAATGTGGAGTTTGTCCATCGTAGGAATCAGATTCTGATCAGTTTGATCATGAATCCCACGATTCTTAGACTCACATAAGGAGGCAAAGAAAACCTGCACAACAAAAATATTCACAGAAAATGTATATTTACATCTAAACGTCGCAAAAATCAAGAATTCATCAGTCAAATCCTGCCATGCGCGTAACCAAAGCTTCTCGTTCCCACTAGATAGTAGGGATGCACAAAAGGCCCAAGGCCTGCGGCCTAGCCTTAGTTCGGCCTGGGCCCTGCCTGGTTAAAGTCTGGCCTGGTCAAGGTCTGGCCCGGTTAGGCCTGGCCTGGAAGGCATGAAAAGGCCGCTATTTTTAGGCAAAAAGCTTGCCTAGCTTGGCCTAGCCTTACATGATTTTTAATCCAATTATTTGTTGTTTTTGAACTTTAAATTTATGATTATTTATCAATAAACTATAAATTTTTACTTATTCATTATGGTAATTTATAAATTATAATACATTAGTTTTAATTAATATATCAATAAAGTTTAAAATTTTAATTATTCATTCTTGATTTCTTGTAGATACATTTAATTAATATACATCTTCAATGAATATAACTAGTTAGTATATTTAATATTAATAATAAGTTAGTTACTTAGTTGATTATATATTAATAATAAGTTAATTTATTGTAAATTCTAAATTACTAATATTTAACAATAAAATTTTGTTAATATTCCTTGTTATTTTAATGTTAAATATTAACATTAATTAATACATTAATAAACTAACTTTTTATATTAAATATTAACAATAAGTTAGTTTCTTGTAAATACTCAAGTTCTTCATTAATTTGGATATGCTAAATTCTTAGGGAGATTTATGATTTTGGTTATTTTTCAGGTATTCTGTTGTATCATTTTAAATAAAAATTCCATAAAGCAATTAAAAAACTAATTGAAAATAATACTTGAGATATAATTTATGATATTGTAATTTAAATTTATGATTTTTTTATTTTTAAACTTTAAATTTATAATTATTCATCAATAAAGTATAAATTTTTACTTATTCATTATTGTAGTTTATAAATTATAATACATTAATTTTAATTAATACATCAATAAAGTTTAAAATTTTAATTATTCATTCTTGATTTCTTGTAGATACATTTAATTAATATACATCTTAATTCAATGAATATAACTAGTTAGTATATTTAATATTAATAATAAGTTAGTCACTTAGTTGATTAAATATTAATAATAAGTTAATTTATTATAAATACTAAATTACTAATATTTAACAACAAAATTTTATTAATACTCCTTGTTACTTTAATATTAAATATTAACATTAATGAATACATCAATAAACTTATATTTAATATTAAATATTAACAATAAGTTAATTTCTTGTAAATACTCAAGTTCTTCATTAATTTGGATATGCTAAATTTTTAGGGGGTTTATAATTTTGGTTATTTTTCAGGTACTCTATTGTACCAAATTTTAAAAAAATTAATAAAGCAATAAGAAAACTAATTGAAAATAATACTTGAGATATAACTATGTAAGTGTTTAATGATTATAAAAGAAAAGATATATGTGTATTTAAACTATACAAAATATATGCCCAACTGATCCTAGTACTATAAGAAAATAAAATAGAAACTAACTTTATATTCAAAAAATAAAAATGTAATCTATAATATTTTCTACGAAGTGCATAGTAAACAACTATACATATATTTAGGAAATCAATTTACTTTATATTCCAGTTACATCTAAATTACATTTTACTTTAATTTAAGAGGAATATATTAATTTTTTTTTCTAATCATTCAACTTATATTGGCGTGTAGTAGAATGTTAAAATAAAATAAATCTCAAAAATCTTGCATCATTTTTACAAAATTTTATTAATTTATATTTTTAATATTTAATATGTAACATAAAAAAATGACCAGACCAGCCAAGGCCTTGGGTCTGGCCTGGCCTGACCTTGGTCTTGGACCTGACCTGGCCTAGCCTTGGCCTTGGCCTGGTCTGGAGGCCAAAAGTCAATGGTCTGGCCTGGCCTGGTCAAAGCCCAATGCCTGGCAGGTCTAGGCCAGGCCAGACTAGACTGGCCTGTTGTGCATGCCTACTAGATAGCGATCTAAGGGTCGCGAGGTTGCTTTAAAATGGATAAAACTAGAAAAAAAGCCAGATTTAAAGAAATCTTAGCCATTCTAGCTTCCCGGTTCCGGTTGGACCTATTTTGATCCGTTTGAAAGGTAGAAAGGGTTAGATTTAAATAAATCTAACTTGCCAGAATTGATATTTAAGAAGAATTCATATCAAATGAATATTTGTAGTAGATATATAATCATAACGAATAAAGAATATATATATATATATATATATATATATATTTATATATATACGAAAGTTGTAAAGGGCGATGGGTTTTCACTCTCAGGCCCATACTGGAATATAAATATATATATAAAGCTGTAAAGGGCGACAAATATCCAATCCTATGTCCGGACAGAAATGTAAATATATATATATATATATTTATAAAAGTAATAAAGAGCCACGAAATGATCCAGGCTCAACTAAGTGTAAATATATATATAAAAGCTGTAAAAGACCACGGAATGATCCAGGCTTGACAAAATTGATATATATATATATATATATATATATATAAGCTGTAAATGAGCCACGAATTAATCCAGGCTCGACGAAATATAAATATAAATATATATATAAACTGTAAAGAGCCACGAAATAATCCAGGCTTGACAGAATGTATATATATATATATATATATAGAAAAGCTGTAAAGGGCGGCGGATTTCTAATCTCAGGCCCGGAATGGAAAATAAATAATATATATATATATATATATATATATATATATATATATAAAAGCGATAAAAAGGCCACGAATTTCCAATCCAGGCCAAACTGAAATATAAATGTTAATATATACTGTAAGACACTGAATTTTATGAAATAAAAGTAATTAATTTTCTTATAATTATTATTCTATTCAGTAAATGGTTAAATTGATAAAAGGTTAAGGTTAAGGGTGATATGTAGAATTTTACAAAGTAAGTAAGTTGGCATAAAATATTCGTTGTGTTGGGGAATATTCATTTGGTCGGAGAATATTCTTTTTGTCGGGGAATATTCGTACGACGGCGTAATCATTAGTTGACCGCATAACGGAATAATTGTCAGATATAGAAAACGACAGAAGTAACCTTTTTATAAAAAATAACGACAAAACTATTACCGTTAAACTGTTGAAATACCCGGTGGTTAAAATACAATAATACACGTTGTTGCACAGTAGCACACGGTATTGCACAATAATTTCTAATTATTGATTCTTACGTAAGAAGTATCTCATTCAATAATTATTACAGTAATTACTGTTCAGTATTTTATATTACTGATTCAATAATTGCTACATTGATAATTGCATATTATTTTATATTATTGATTCAATAATTGTTACAGTAACCACTGCACAGTATTTTACATTATTAAATCAATAATTGTCACACATATTACTGAAATAATATGATTAGATAACATTATTGATAATGTCTAGAAAGTTCTGTCGAGGAAAGAGGTTAGGTTATATAATTGCGCGCCAATGAGAATAAATTCCTTATCAGAAAGCTCCCTCTTTCCCGGAAACGACCTGGTTGTCAATATTGTGATTCTATAATATTAATTGTGAATAATAATTATGAATAAAAATAAAAATTGTTCATAAATATGATAAAAAAAATATTTGATCAATTTTGATATAAATGGAGGAATTTTTAGCATGAGACTTTTGTTGAAAGTTGGCATTTTATCTTCTCCAATAAAATAATTCATTCAAATATATTTTTATAATATTACATTATAAATAGTGTAATGTGATAATATAATAATATAATTTAAATGGTAACATTCTTGTAATAACTCAATATTTTCGATACAATTAAATAAGAAATTTTACGTATAAATTTTTTTTTATATTATTTCTATCAAAATAAAGGTGAAAATATGTGTAAGGTAAAGAATATGTATATATGTGATAAATATATAATTATTTATTGCATGAATGATTTTAAATAAATTTTTCGATAAAGGAATGGTTGATTATTATAAATTATATTCTTATAATAAATTAATTTTGATAGTAAAAATATTTTATTATTTATTTTTCATGAAAATATGATTAATATATTATTTAAATAATATATGAACTGATTCTTAGAATTATTATAATAATTATTTTACTATATGAATTTATCAAGATTAGTTAAGTTAATTATTTTAACTTAATTAATAATGGTATATAAGGTAAGGGTCATTATGGATCAAAATCCTAATTTTTGATCTAGGTTATGAAATTTCATGAATTAATACAATTATTGTATAATTGTATTTAAAAGGAAAGTATATTTATGTTATGAATAATAAAAAATTATTTTCTTAAGAGATTTGAATATTAAATGTAATTATTAATTATATTTGTATTCAAATATATGTAAGTATATTAATATGATTTATGATCTATGAATTTTAATTTTAATTATGATCATTGACATAATTATATGAATATATATTAAGAATTTATTTATTTTATTTTATTTAGATATTAAACATAAAAATTAATTATGTTGTATTTAAATGAAAGTGTGTATATTATGTGATTACAGATAATGATTAGGAAACCCTAATTCATAAATTTGGGAACCCTAATTATAGCAAAAAATTCTAATTTTTAAATAATTATTATTATTTAAAAACCCTAATTTTTAATTAGTGTGTTATAATTAAATTTTTTATTAAACCTTAAACTTAATTTTGCAAACCCTAGAAATAGTTTGGAAAACCCTAAAGGTTAAAACCTAAGGGTTAAACCTTAAAATTATGCACCATGGACAAAAATGCTCTTAAAAATATTTGTTAGTTTACAAAAATAACATTTTTGAATTTATTTAATTTAGTTTGCTTACAAATCTTGCCAAATTTTGTGACTCACCATATCTAAAATTTGCACACATGTTAAAAATCTCGTCCCAGTCGAATTTGACACCTAGCAAGATTAGATTCAATGAATCAAAGTAGCAAGTAAAGAAAAGTTAAAGAAAAGCAAGTTTCAATTATTTTTTCAAACACACAAGCCAAGTTCTTTCTCTCTCTATGACCCACGAATTTTACTCTCTAGATCAGTTGATAAAAAGCTCAAAACATCCCATACACTAACCTAGAACAGATCAAGAAGTAGAAATCAAAATTTTCTAAAAAAAAAGTATAAAACCCTAACTTTTATGCTAGATCTTTAAAATTTTGATAGATGTTATGATTAAGTGTTTATTTATGTCCTATGTTATGTCTATTGATGATCTGGGTTGAGAAACAACATTTTCAAAACATCAAAAGGCTCGAAATCATGAATTTTTGAATACTGGAAAAACCTTAAAAAATGGTCTGACAGCCCAAAGTCGGGGCTTATATTTCTCAGTCTGTTCATAATATGTTGTGTTTAAATGTTTATATGTGTACTATGCCATGTTGTTAGTATTCTGAAAGTGGAATTATGATCATAGCATGTGTAGATTGAAAGTTATTCGCGGTCAAAACCCGTTGACCGGGCATGACCAAGCGTTTTCTAGGGAACCCAAAAAACTTATGAATAGGCCTGACAGGCCGTTTGACCGGCTTTGATGTCGCTACTGACAGACTATTAGGATGTAAATTGGTATCTAGATTGTAGTATGACATAAGGACTACAAGTTCAAAGCACTCTCGAACCTTAGAAAACACCGGATCGGATGTGATAAACGGTCAAAAGGTGTTGACCGTTAAGGTATGTTTTCTGGGTAACCCAGAAAATCCAAAACAGCGTCTGACCAGTTTTTGTAAAACCTAGATCTTTCTCTGTGTTGATATCTGAACTCTGTAAGTGTTTTAATACTGTACCCTGGTAATTGTACCACAAGGCCCGACGTCTAACACACTTAAACCATGATCAGACTGCTTGATATAAGGCCATTAAAAGCGTTGACCGGCATTGACCGGCTGTTTCTGGGCAGCCCAAAAAATGAAGAACAGCTCTGATAGCTTGTTCGATGGCTTATATCTTCAAGATGTGTTGAAGTTTGACCCAGAAAGTGTTATACACATGTAGTATTACATCAATACTCCATAACTAATACAATCTCATGCCCAGAAACATCATGAACAAGAAATTATCGGCGGTCAAACTAGGTATCTAAGGGCCGTTCTTGAGTTGCTCAAGAACATCTAAGGCGACAGTGTTTATCGCTATAACCCTTTAGCGACGGTTTTAAATTAAAATTAATTATATTAATTAAAATAAATAGAAATTAATTCATAAAATAATTTTAAAAATTATTTTAAGTTATAAAAATTAACTTTTAATATTTTTACATAAATTTTATTAATATTTTAATTTAATTAAATATTAATGATATTTAATTTATTTAATAATTATATTAAATAAATTAGTTAAAAATAATTTTAATATATTAAAAATTATTTTAAATGATAATAAAGTATTAAAAAATATTTGAAGTTATAATAAACGACTTTTAATATTTTGAGTTAAATTTCATTAATAATTTAATATTAATGATGATAAATTTATTTAATAATTATATTAAATAAATTAGTTAAAATGGTTTTAATATTTTAAAAATTATCTAAAAATAATATTAAAGTTTTAAAAAGTATTTTAAGTTATAAAAAATAACTTATAATATTTTGATACGAATTTCATTAATATTTTAATATTAATGATAATAAATTTTTTTAATATTATATTAAATAAATTATTTAAAAATGATTTTAATGTTTTATAAATCATTTAAAGGTAAAATAAATGTTTTAAAAATATTTTAAGTTATAATAAATAACTTTTAATATTTTGATATAAATAACATTAATATTTAAATATTAATGGTAATTATTTAAAAATGATTTTAACATCTTAAAAATCATTTGAAGGTAATATTAAGATTTTAAAAATATTTTCAAGTTATAGTAAATAAATTTTAAAGTATTGACATGAAGTTCATTAAAAAATATTTATGATAATTAAATTATTTAACAATTAAATCATTAAAAATGATATAAGTGTTTGAAAAACCATTATAAATAATTTTAATGTTTGGAAAAAAATATTATAAATGATAATTAAATTATCTAATATAATATTTAAGTTCTTGAACAAAGTTTTATTAAAAATAAATTCGTTAATTATCCGATAATACAATCGGGATACCGAAACGATACCGAACTCAAACCAAATCGACATAGTTTGACTAGGTATACGTTCGTACGTGTTACAATGACTGACATGAATATGTGACAACATGTTTAAGCATTATTATGTGTTAAGTTGTATTATTCTAAATAAAAGAATAATTCTATTGATGATAGGACTTCATATTAAAGATAAAAGCGTAAGCTATACTACGTAGCAGTAATCAGCTATCAAGGCAAGTTCTCTAACTTTACTCAAATTCTTATTGGTATTCATGCAGACAGGTATATATTATGTTAGTTTCCAATTCAATATAAATTATAACATACAGAGCATGTTCATGAATAATTATTGACAATTATTCATATCTGTAATAATATCCATGATTCGTTTATGAAATTATTCTCATATTGTGGAATTTTATTCAATTCGATTATTATTTTAATATCACATTATTGTCGGTTATCATACAAGTGTCCCCACTTGTATGAACTGTTGTATTCATGTAAGAACTCTTGAACTAAAAATTCTTTGATATGATAAATTTTGTTACATACTATTAAACTTCGGTATACGTTTATGGTTTAAAGATTGTCTAATCTATTTAACTCGGCTAGACATAGTTTGAATAGTATTGGTTATTATAAAGTCGTCCAACTGAATTGTTTAGTTAGGACTCCAGACTGAGTATGAACAACCCTTAATGAAAAAATTGTTTATGTGCCCAAGGCGAATAGAGTGAACGAATTTATCGTTCAAATAGATAGTATTGATCAATACAGGACATAACGAGGTTGATCACCCTACATGTCCGTAAGACTAGAGCGGTTTGTAGATGAATTTCTGTTTAAACCTTTTCAAAAATAAAAAATAAAAGTTCATGGTCCATTGACCACTCAGTATTTATAGTCACTACGTCGTTTCAAAAATTTAAACGATTTGATATGTTATTAAGAATTATTTTAAATGACTTCACAACTATTGATTCGTTATAGAAGTATAACTCAAGGAAAGTATTTACTTCTTTCAGCTAAAGTTTATTAACTGTTATTACTTGCTGGGCAATTGAATGCTCATTCTTGCTTTAAATTAAATGTTTTTAGCTTAGCGTGATCAACCAGAAGGCTCTGGCATAAACAAAGGGAAAGAAAAGCTGCAAGAATAAGTTTTATGGTATCTTGTGTTATAGTTAGACTTTATTAAGACGATAATATTTATTATCTATCATATAATGAAATGATTAAAAGGTAGTGTACCTGGGATTAGACAACTATGATATGTATATTAAGTTTGTTATTTATATTATTCCGCTCAAAGAAATAATATCGTGTAGCACCAAGTTCGGGTTTCAAGTACCTGGATTTGGGGGCGTCACGGGTTGGTATCAGAGCTTTGGGTTAGAAACCATAGGTGGAGAATACCTTAGGCTATAACCTCAAGCTAGATAGAAGCGTTGAAAAATAAATAACTCAAATAGAGTTTAAAGGAGATGAATTAAGGAAATTCATCGTAAAATGAAATAACTTATATAAACTATTATTTGTTATGTGTACATATTATGTGCTAATCAAACCAATTTGTGTATAGATGTCAGGAAGGAAAGGATTAGAAGACGCTCATATTGTAAAGAAGGAGCAAATCACTCCGCCTGAAAACAACCAAGATGAAGTTATCATTTTGGAAAATATAGAACCAGAACCAAAAACAGTGTTATTATTAGATAGTGATTCAGACACTGAAGTTGGAGCTGACCTAGCATCAATGAAAGTGCAGATTCTAAAGAATAAGTTGTTATGTTTGGAAAGGTTGTTGGAAATGGAAAGACTATTAAATAGCTAGTGGTAAAAGGCGTTAATTGAAACAATGGAAGAATAAGATAAGTTGAAGGTTCAAATTGAACAGATGGGAGCCAAATGTAGCAAATCATGTGCAGCTCCAAGCCAGAAAGGGAAAAGAAAAATGAATAACCGTGATTTAGGAAATTTTAATTTTCATCAAGGGAACTTCAAGAAAGTAAGAACGTGTGCGAACTGTAATCGGAAACATAAAGGCGTATGTATGAAAGGATAGAACGTATGCTATAATTACGGATGTGAAGGACATATCTCATCTCATTGCCCTGATCCGAAGCAATGCGTATGTTTTGTCTGTGGGTTGATAGGTCATCAGGCAAAGGCTTGTCCAGGATCTAGGGAAGGCGTAGGAAATAAATGAGATAAGTAAAATAGGATTGTGTATGGTGTGTACAGGTGTGAAATGTATTACTTTTGTTTAAATATCATGATGAATCCCGACTTTTGTTACCACTTAGGGATAGTAAATGACTATGGCAATCTGTATTATGTAATGAAAAGTACTATGTACTGTTTGAATATGAATATAAATGTTATGATATTATTATATGTTAAGATGGTATGTTGATTAAATAACAATTTGTTAATTCAGTAAGCTGAATTTGGGAATCCAGCAAGCTGAATTGGTCTAAATTTAGAATTTTATATTCTATTTTCTATGATACCATTTATAATTGTATATGAATGGTAAGATAGTAATTTTAAGGTTTTGTTTAACCAGATAATGCCACCAAGACGTCAAACTCGAAACCAAAGGGCAGAAGAATCTGTAAACAACGAAGAAGGACAAGTAGATCCAATGCAGAATTTTGCAAATATGTTGGCACAAGCAATGCGTAATCCAGCACCGACAGCAAGAAGGAATCGGCCAAATAATCAATTGGAGAACTTCAAAGACTTCAAGGCAGTAGGACCGCCTGAATTCAAAGGAACGACTGACCCTATAGAAGCCCAAACTTGGGTAAAGGAAATAGAAAAAGCGTTTATTATTGCTAGGGTAGCAGAGGAGCAAAAGACAGCTTTTGCTACCTACATATTGAAAGGGGAAGCGAACTTCTGGTGGGAGGCTAATCAAACTCGAGCCGGAGCAGAAGTGGTAACATGGACAAGGTTCAAAGAACTGTTCAACGAAAATTACTTCTCGTCCAGTATGCAGGACAGGATGGAGGTTAAATTTCTGGAACTAAAATAAGAAAATATGACCGTTTCAGAATACGCCGCAAAGTTTAACGAATTAGCTAGGTTCGCTCCACAGCAAGTGAATACTGAAGCAAGGAAGGCACGAAGATTCGAACATGGCTTAAAGCCTTGGATCTACAACAAGTTTGCAGTGCTGTAAATTAACTCATTTGGAACGTTATTGGAAAAGGCTATCATTGCTGAAGGAGGAAGTGAGGCCATGAGCCTCTATAACAAGGAAAAGAAGAATAAGGGTAAGGTCGAAGGAAAAGTTAAGATGGAAGGAAACAGTGAAAGTGCAAGTGGGAAAAGAAAGTGGACAAGTTCTGGAAATACTGGTAATAGTCAGGGATGAATAAGAAAAAAGGTGGAACCATGTGGAAATTGTGGGAAGAGTCACTCAGGTGAGTGTCTCAAGAAAAAGTTTGTGTACTATAAGTACGGGCAGGAGGGACACATCTCTCCTAATTGCCCAAATCCAAGAAAGAATAGTGGTTGTTTCATCTACGGATCAACTGCTCATATGGCAAAGGATTGTCCGAAAAGAAATGTTGATGGGGGAAATGCGAATGCTGGAAAAAGCAGTGGAAAGCTGGCGATCACGTATCCAACTCCGACAAACAAGCCAACTGCGAGGACATTCAATATGACGTTTCAAGATACGGTAGCAACCGGGGATGGAATTCCAGGTATTATTCGAATAAATTTTATTTTCTTATATATGATTTTCTGATAAATAATAAATCATTTTATTAGAAAATTTTGAAGGAGAAATTTGAGTTCTATTAGAAATCAGATTACGTTTAAATTGATATATAAGCTGTATGCTGAATAAGTTAAAGATCAGTTCGATCGAATCTGATCGAGATCTACTTACAATGAATGTGTACAAATTTATCCTTATATGTATAAGTTTTGAAACGGTGATTCCGGGGATGGAATCCTTATAAGGAAGGGTGAATGTAATAACCCAATATTTTCGATACAATTAAATAAGAAATTTTACGTATAAATTTTTTTTATATATTATTTCTATCAAAATAAAGGTGGAAATATGTGTAAAGTAAAGAATATGTATATATGTGATAAATATATAATTATTTATTGCATAAATGATTTTAAATAAATTTTTCGATAAAGGAATGGTTGATTATTATAAATTATATTCTTATAATAAATTAATTTTGATAGTAAAAATATTTTATTATTTATTTTCCATAAAAATATGATTAATATATTATTTAAATAATATACGAACTGATTTTTGAATTATTATAATAATTATTTTATTATATGAATTTATCAAGATTAGTTAAGTTAATTATTTTAACTTAATTAATAATGGTATATAAGGTAAGTGCCATTATGGATCAAAACCCTAATTTTTTATCTAGGTTATGAAATTTCATGAATTAATACAATTATTATATAACTGTATTTAAAAGGAAAGTATATTTATGTTATGAATAATAAGAAATTATTTTCTTAAGAGATTTAAATATTAAATATGATTATTAATTATATTTGTAGTCAAATATATGTAAGTATATTAATATGATTTATGATCTATGAATTTTAATTATAATTATGATCATTGACATAATTATATGAATATATGTTAAGAATTTATTTATTTTATTTTATTTAGATATTAAACATAATAATTGATTATGTTGTATTTAAATAAAAATGTGTATATTATGTGATTACGGATAATGATTAGGAAACCCTAATTCATAAATTTGGGAACCCTAATTATAGCAAGAAATCCTAATTTTTAAATAAAATCCTAATTATTATTTGAAATTCCTAATTTTTAATTAGTGTGTTATAATTAAATTTTTATTAAACCTTAAACTTAATTTTGCAAACCCTAGAAATAGTTTGAAAAACCCTAAAGGTTAAAACCTAAGGGTTAAGCCCTAGAATTATGCACCATGGACAAGAATGCCCTTAAAAATATTTGTTAGTTTACAAAAATAACATTTTTGAATTTATTTAATATAGTTTGCTTGCAAATCTTGCCAAATCTTGTGACTCACCATATCTAAGATTTGGACACATGTTGAAAATCTCATGTCCCAGCCGAATTTGACACCTAGCAAGATTAGATTCAATGAATCAAAGTAGCAAGTAAAGAAAAGAAAAAGAAAAACAAGTTTCAATTATTTTCTCAAACACACAAGCCAAGTTCTTTCTCTCTAAGACCCACGAATTTTACTCTCTAGATCAGTTGCTAAAAAGCTCAAAACATCCCATACACTAACTTAGAACAGATCAAGAAGTAGAAATCCAAAATTTCTCAAAAAGGTATAAAACCCTAACCTTCATGCTAGATCTTTAAAATTTTGATAGATGTTATGATTAAGTGTTTATTTATGTCCTATGATATGTCTATTGATGATCTGGGTTGAGAAACAACATTTTCAAAACATCAAAAGGCTCAAAATCATGAATTTTTGAAAACTGAAAAAACCCTAAAAAAATGGTCTGACAGCCCAAAGTCGGGGCTTATATTTCTCAGTCTGTTCATAATATGTTTTGTTTAAGTGTTTATATGTGTACTATGCCATATTGTTAGTATTCTGAAAGTAGAATCATGATCATAACATAAGTAGATTGAAAGTTATTCACGGTCAAAACCCGTTGACCGGGCATGACCAAGCGTTTTCTGGGCAACCCAGAAAACTTATGAACAGGCCTGACAGGCCGTTTGACTGGCTTTGATCTCGCTATTGACAGACTGTTAGGATGTAAATTGGTATCTAGATTGTAGTATGACATAAGAACTACAAGTCCAGAGCACTCTCGAACATTAGAAAACACCGGATCGGATGTGATAAACGGTCAAAAGGCGTTGATCGTTAAGGTCGATTTTCTGGGTAACCCAAAAAATCCAAAACAGCGTCTAACCAATTTTTGTAAAACCTAGATCTTTCTCTGTGTTGATATCTGGACTCTGTAAGTGCTTTAATAGTGTACCTGGTAATTGTACCACAAGGCCCGGCGTCTAACACACTTAAACCATGATCATCCTGCTTGATATAAGGCCATTAAAAGCGTTGACCGGCATTGGCCGACTGTTTCTGGGCAGCCCAGAAAATGAAGAACAGCTCTGACAGCTTATTCGATGGCTTATATCTTCAAGATGTGTTGAAGTTTGACCAAGAAAGTGTTATACACATATAGTATTACATCAATACTACATAACTAATACAATCTCATGCCCATAAATATCATGAACAAGAAATTATCGGCGGTCAAATATCATGAACAGTGTTCGTCGCTATAGCCATTTAGCGACGATTTTAAACTAAAATTAATTATATTAATTAAAATAAATAGAAATTAATTCATAAAATAATTTTAAAAATAATATTAAGTTATAAAGATTAACTTTTAATATCTTGACATAAAATTTATTAATATTTTAATTTAATTAAATATTAATAATATTTAATTTATTTAATAATTATATTAAATAAATTAGTTAAAAATCATTTTAATATATTAAAAATCATTTTAAATGATAATAATATATTAAAAAATATTTTAAGATATAATAAATGACTTTTAATATTTTGAGATAAATTTTATTAATAATTTAATATTAATGATGATAAATTTATTTAATAATTATATTAAATAAATTAGTTAAAATGGTTTTAATATTTTAAAAATGATATTAAAGTTTTAAAAAGTATTTTAAGTTATAATAAATAACTTATAATATTTTGATAAGAATTTCAATAATATTTTAATATTAATGATAATAAATTTATTTAATATAAAAATGATTTTAATATTTTATAAATCATTTAAAGGTAAAATAAATGTTTTAAAAATATTTTAAGTTATAATAAATAACTTTTAATATTTTGATATAAATAAAATTAATATTTAAGTATTATTGATAATTATTTAAAAATGATTTTAACATCTTAAAAATCATTTAAAGGTAATATTAAGGTTTTAAAAATATTTTCAAATTATAATAAATAACTTTTAAAGTATTGACATGAAGTTCATTAATAAATATTAATGATAATAAAATTAATTAACAATTAAATCATTAAAAATGATGTAAGTGTTTGAAAAATCATTATAAATGATTTTAATGTTTGGAAAAAAATATTATAAACGATAATTAAATTATCTAATATAATATTTAAGTTATTGAATAAAGTTTCATTAAAAATAAATTTATTAATTATCCGATAATGCAATCGGGATACCGAAACGATATCGAACTCAAACCAAATCGACATAGTTTGACTAGGTATACGTTCGTACGTGTTACACTGACTGGCATGAATATGTGACAACATGTTTAAGTAGTATTATGTGTTAAGTTGAATTATTCTAATTAAAAGAATAATTCTATTGATGATAGGACTTTATATTAAAAATAAAAGCGTAAGCTATACTGTAACGAATGAGATTTTATATAGTAATTTTAAATATTTATTTATTTAGTTAAATAAATATTTTATTTTATTTATTTATTGAGTTAAATAAATAAATTATATGATTGTTGTGGAGTAATTTAATTAAGAGTTATATATTAATTAAGTGAATAATTAATATTTAATTTAATTAATATGTATTGATTTTATAGTATAGTTCTAATTTAATCGAGATAATTAAATTAGATGAGTTATGTGATGAGTGTTACATGAATTATAATTAGCGAGTAATTATAATTGTTATGTGACTAATTGATATTAGATTTTAATTAATTAAAGTGTAACATTGAAAGTATGTGTTAAAAAGATTTATTGAAATAAAGAAAAGGATTTTAAAAGGTTTTACCAAACAAGGCCCTTACTTTTGTTTTAATCTTATTTTACCAAGCAGGGCCTTAAGCTCAAAAAGTTAGTTTTTAAAAATAAACTGTTTTTGCCAAACAAAGCCTTATGGCTTTTGATTTTCAAAAATTCATAACTGATGTAATTAGTATGGGATTTAATTGTCAGTTATTATATTTATTATATAATTTTTAGTTATATGTATATATGTTTTATGTATAATATATGTATTATATTATACGTTAGTTAGAAAGGTTAGTCAGTGTTAGAACAAAACAAAGAAAAGAGAATACATAAAAGATAGAGAGAAAAGGAAGAAGAGATAAGGAGAAGGAGAAGCAAGTTTGAGAAATTTAACACCATCATCTTCATCTTTTCTCCTAGCACTAATCAAAGGGTATAACCTCTAAATTCAGTTTATATATTTTGTTTTACGTTTTTTATATAGTTGATTCTCTGTAACATGAAATTTCATGAAAATTATATGATCATAGTTTATATGCATATATTTTATTTTACAGCATGTTTATGTATGATTGTATGCTTGGTTTAGTTGTTAATTCATGCATATGTGATAAACATGAGAAATTTATGTTCTTCAAAGAGTTACAGTGAAAGTATTTTGAAATTTTATATATATGTATAGTTTTCTCTTAAAAATCAAAGGAATTTATGTTTGATTGTTCATTGTGTTTAAATTAATGGTAGGTGATGATAGCATGTTTAGAAACTGATTAACTATGCTTGAAATTGTGTGAATTGGTTTAAAAACAAAAATACAGTGTTCAATTGCATGAAGAACACTTAACAATGACTTTTCTTCAAAAATCATGAAATTGGTTGTTTTGATTATGTGTTGTAATGTGTATAGATGTTAAAATCATGTTAAAAGCTTTAAGTTTATGTTTTCTATAAAATTGATATGAATTGTATTGACTGAAATTGAAATTTGGTGTGGAGAAATAAGCCAAATTGGCTTTTTTTTTCAGCACAATTCGTGAGCATGTCTGTCGACCCTGCAAGGGGCCTTTAACGACCTCAAGATTCATACAATAATATTCTCCTTCCCGATCGTTAACAATACAACTTTAATCTATCTTTACATCATTATTCAATATTAAAATCACTAAAAAAGTGGAATATTTAAAACTTTTATACAAACTTTCTTTATTGCCCTGAATCGCAACCTTTACATTACATCTCTTCGATTCAAATCTATATCATGACTCGTTACAACAAAATGACTATACAAAGTCTTACATCATAAAGCAATATCCATATACATTGGATAACTCCACTTATAATTCAACAACATTAAATACATTTCTCATAGAACCTAAGTAATCTTCGTGCATATGGATCTCTTAATTCACTTAGCACGTATCCTTACCTTGAAATCTTGACCTACAAAAATTATTATTTGCAAGAGTGAGCTCGACAGCTCAGCAAGTTCTAACAGTTTTCATGCATCACATAGCACATAATAATATGCTCAACATACATATCATAATAATTAAAGTAACATGATATACATACTTTAATTCACATAACAAATATAAAGATTGAGTTCCTTACTCAATCAACATTATTTAACCAAAACAATGTAGTCATAAATTGACTTTAACATTTCATGATTACAACATGTACAACATATCATGCTCGCTTACAATATATATAACATATCATGAAATTTTAAATAGTTCATCAAGTTCACGTAGACAAATAGGAACTAAAAGACTTGCCTTGATCGTTGTTTACCAATAACAGTTTAACAGCTTACAGCTATCTGCATTTCATGTGCCCTACATAATTATATAATCATGCACATCAACTATTAGTCACATAGCAACACATAGTAGTTGTAATTTAAACTCTATTCCACATCTCATAACTCTTTCTACTATCAATACACAATGTTCAATTTGATTGTGTTAACTTTCGACTTATATCTCAGTATATTTCCTTTTTAGTAATATTCAAAATTCAATCAAGTGTTTAAGTCTTGCTAGGACTACTTATGGGTTTATTTTTAACTCCATTTCATATCTTGTATTGCTCATTTTATTTGACTTAAAACACTTTTTACGTTCATTAACACTTTTCACGGCGTTTCGACGTTCATTCGTCATACGCCCGAATCGTCTCTCTTGTGTATGCTTAGTGTGCTTATATAACTTATCTAATACATCATTTATTAATGTTAAGCATCATTATATTTACTAACATTCATGTTTTATAACTTAGAATAACATCTATTATCGTCGACAACACTATACTTGCGTATGTGCATGTCCGACGACCTTCGATTGCCTTCGAATACACATCGGTTCCAAAGATGACCATTTTGACCCCTGTTAACGACCTTAAATAGAAAAGGATAAAGAACAAAAGTTGTAGGGCTACTCGTGCTCGTTCCGGATCATTTTGAATCTCCTCAATCGGAGTTCGTATGAAAAAGTTATGGCCGTTTTACTACAAAAGGTCAAAATAGTTTTGCATTACAAAACTTAAACCACTCCGAAAGATCTTTTATCTTCCCAGGTGGTAAGATCTTTTATCTTCCCAGATTTCAGCTCCATTTCAGCCATTTCTCCCTACTTGATCATCTCGGAGAATTATTTTCCTATGCTTGCTAGGACCCTTTCATAATACGAAGCTTCTTGGATGTCGATGAAGGTCATGACTATCTCAGACTCGGTCATAGGTGGGGTGACTTATGCTGCTACCCGCCTCCATCGTTGGGCATATTCTTTGAATGACTCAACGCTTTGCTTTTTGATTTTGGTGATTTGATATCCGTCTGGAGCCATCTAGGACTGAAAGCTGTATTGATTAAGGAAGGCATGTGCTAACTCTTCCCAGTTGTGAATCTTGGAATTATCCAGACGAGCATACCAGGCTCTAGCCTCCCCAGTTAGACTATTCTAGAACAATTGCATTATGAGTTTCTCATCCTCTGCATAGGATCTGAGCTCTCCAATGAATACCTTCAAGTGAGTGTAGGGGTCTCCCAATCCATCGTATTTCTCAAAATCAAGGACTTAAAATTTTTCAGGGTAATAAGCCTCGGGGAATATACCTAAGTCTAAGTAATTGACACTCCCAAATGCCCCAGTCCCTTTAATGGACCGGATGGTTTCTTCCATTTGTAGTACTTTCTTCAGAATATCACTAGCTTCCTACTTTGGATCGAGGTTGGTGATTTCAGGGGTTTTATTGGTTATATCATGGTTCTGTGGTTCTGGAATCTGAGTTTCATTCTTTTCAGCCTCTTGACTACCACCGGGTGTAGATGGTTCTTTATGACTGGGAGCTGTCGTTTACCCTCCTAAATTAACCTCACTTTCACTTTATAAATTCAAACAATTAGCACAGTAGTAAGCAAAGATCGATCCCACAGAGAGTGATTTATTTTATATTTATTCAATTGTTTCCAATAAGAAGGGGGAATTGATTAAACTAAATTGACAAGAATAAACTAATAAGAATTAACAATGAATAAAAAGTTTCAGTTCTTCAATTCAGTATCACCTTTTAACAATTATGGAGTAATCAAGTTTTACAGTATTTACCCTTCAATGAAACTATTTGCCCTAGATAGCAACAAGCTCTGCTACCCGAAATTCTCCTTAGATCGTCACTTTATGAAACAAGCTCTTCACTAGATTCTAACTGTAATATAACCTAGAACAAGCTCTCTAGATTTAATATGACAGAAGCATTAAGAAATAGAGAATTAGGCTAATCCAAAAAACAAGCACATAAGCTCGATTTGTTTAACTTGTTTCTTGATAACCTTTGCAATACACAAAAGCTTGTCCACAATTAGTATCACTAATTTGCTACTTGTGATGAAGACAGTTATCAATTACACGTAATACCAATCATAATCTAGCAGATGATATCAATTCACTAATTTTATCCTGCAAAAACCAAATTAGTAGATTGAATAACATACAAGAAGTTAAAGTAGATTATCAGAATAAATCTCATACAAGAAGGAATAAATAAAGTAAACTTGATCAAACCGTTAATTATGAATAAGGTTCAACATCCCTTCAGAACTGAATTGAAAGTGTTAGCCCATGTCTTAAATATTGTAGATGGTAGAATATAGAATATGATTGAATGGTAGAATGAATAATACCCTACTATTACATTTATTTATAGTGCTAGACAAAATCCTAAATCCTATAAGAACTAGAAATTCAAATCCTAAAAGGAATTATAAATTATAATTAGTTTCCATAAAGAAATAGAATCTAATAAGAAAATAAAATCTCAGTCCAAAGCAATCATAATTCTAATAGCAATATCAATCCAAATCCATGTAGAAAGATGCCAAAATCTGCTTTTAGAAACTTGCCAAAAATCCAATATTTCAAAATTTTCTTTTTCTCTTTAATTTAGCTCTAAATCAACTTGTTTCCATCCTTTTAGCTTTAATTCACCTGAAAACAATAAACAACTTATTAAGCTCATATACACATGAAACATGCAATAAAACCAAACGTAAAGGAATTAAAAATCATGAATATTGTGTACTTATCAATGACCGGGTGTTTGCTTCCCTTGAAGGTTTTTGCTTTGTTCTTTCAAGAAAATAGCCAATTCGACTATCTGGTTCTTCAATCCTTCAAACTCTTCCCTAAAAACAGGGGTAGATTCAGGTTGAGCACTAGAAGCCATGTCTGGAGATGGACTTAGTGCTTTCTTAGATTTCGATCTGGTGATGACCACTTTTTACCTACAACAAACACAGGTGTGTTAATTTCTTGATGTAAAAATCAGTCGGATGCATGCTATGCAATGTGTTTATTTTTGAGGTTTTTTTAATCTTATCTTGTAAAACAAGAGTTAGTT